>OY757914.1:82580374-82785202 GCA_963585895.1 Sepioteuthis lessoniana
TATTATTATTATTATTATTATTATTGTTGTTGTTATTATCATTATTATTATATTTCTCGCTAACAAGCTCCGGAGGATCAGAAAAGATGACGCAAAGGATCCAAGGGCACAGGAAAATTACTCTACATTGATCAGCTCCTCGACGAGAGCAAAATAAATAAGACCCCCCGCCAAAGAATGCCCTGATATGACTCTAAACAATCTGATGGTGAGGTTCCAGTGATGGTGGAGCTTTCGGGAATGCAGAGTACCCCTTCATTGCCATCGCTCCCAGGTTCACTCTGGCCCGGAGTTGTAGCACCTGAAAGAGCCCTATCTATGGGTTAAATAGAACTAAACTACATACTTATGCTAAACTAAATTGTTTAAATTAGAACTGTTTGACTAAACTGAATAGCTTGAAATAGAAATGTTTTTGACAATTAAACTGTGTACTTACATTTAAACTGCGTACTTATGCAAACTGAATTGTTTGAAATAGAACTGTTTTTGATATTGAAACTGTACTTACGCTAAACTTAATTGTTTAATATAGAACTGTTTTGACATTTAACTGTGAGTAAACAAAATCTATACTTATACTAAATGGAATTGGTTGAATTAGAACTGTTTGACTAAACTGAATAGCTTTGTATAGAAATGTTTTTGACAATTAAACTGTACTCATACTAAACTGAATTGTTTGAAATAGAACTGATTATTCATATAAAAATGGATTTGGTATTAAATAACCTACAATGGTTGATATATGATAAAACACAGACAACCAGCTATCTAACCAGCCTTCATCACCATCGCTCCCAGCTCCACTCTAGCCTGGAGTGCTAGCATTTGGTAGAGCCCTATCTAAGGGTTAAATAAAACTAAACTGCGTACCTATACTAAACTGAATTACTTGAAATAGAACTGTTATGACATGTAAACTACGTACATATGCAAAACTGAACTGTTCGAAAGAGAACTGTTTTGACATTTAACTGTGTGTAAACAAAAACTCTACTTATACTAAACTAAATTGTTTGAATTTGAACTGTTTGACTGAATAGCTTTAAATAGAATGTTTTTGACAATTAAACTATGTATTTATGCTAAACTGATTTGTTTGAAATAGAACTGATTATTTGCATAAAAATGGATTTGGCATTAAAAAACCTATAACTGTTGATATGCTATTAAATCAAATCAATCAAACAACCAACCAAAAAAAAAGAACAAAAAAAAAAAACCAAACAAAACAAATACATCTGATTATTTGTATCAAAATTTATTTGGCGTTAAATAACGTACAAAGGTTGATATGCCATAAAATCCAACCAACCAACCAACCAACTCTTCTACAAGTTAAAAGCTCGGACATCAAACCTCCTCTGATTTGTAGGCATCTTTTATCGGTTTGGTTTGGTTTGGTTTGTTTGGTTTTATGGCATATCAACCTTTGAGGGTTATTTAACGCCAAATCCATTTTTATATAAATAATCTGTTCTATTGAAAACAATTCAGTTTAGCATAAGTACACAGTTTAATTGTCAAAACATTTCCATTTCAAACTATTCAAGCAGTTATATGTAACAATTCAGTTAAGTGTAAATACAGTTTTAATGCCAAAAAACAGTTCTATTAGAAAAAATTCAGTTAAGCATAAACACGCAGTTTAAGTGTAAGTACGGTTTAATTGTCAAAAACGTTTCTATTTCAAGCTATTCGTTTACTCAATTCATTTTAGCATAAGTATGCTGTTAGTTGTATTTAACCCATTGATAGGGCCCTATCAGGTGCTACCACTCCGGGCCAGAGTGAACCTGGGAGCAATGGCAATGAAGGGGTACTCCGCATTCCCCAAAGCTCCAGCACTGCTGGAACCTCAATATCAGATTGTTTAGTGTCATAACCAGGACACTCGTTAGGGGGTTCTTACCCCTCTGTGGAGTTGCAGTCAGTGTATTCTACAGCCCCAGCTGACTGGGCAATGCACAGAGTTAAATGTCAGACAGTTTTATTTCAGATAATTCAATTCAGCATAAGTACACAGTTTAGACTTCAAAAACAGTTCTATTTCAAGCAATTCAGTTCAGCACTAGTACGCAGTTCCAATTTCAAGACAGTTCTATTTTCAACGATTCAGTTTAGCATAAATACGCAGTTTAAATGCAAAAATCAGTATAGTGAAAGAAGCACGTAGTTCTATTTAACCCATAGATAGGACCCTTATCAGGTGCTACCACTCCGGGCCAGAGTGGACCTGGGAGCGATGGCAATGAAGGGGTACTCCACATTCCCCAAAGTTCCAGTATTGCTGGAACCTCACTATCAGATTGTTTAGTGTCATATCCTGGACACTTGTTGGTGGGGGGGGGTCTTACCCCTCTGTAGAGAAGCAGTCGGTGTATTCTACAGCCCCAGCCGACTGGGCAAATCTTTCATCGGGAAAAAGTCTTAGAGAAGGTACCCTAAATATAACCTGAAGTCTGCCGAGTCTCTGGTTATCTTGCTATGCTTGTCACTAGACTGTATCTATTTACATCCAGAGAATGACAAAAGTGACCTGCAATTGCATGTCAATATAATCCAAAGACGTAGAGATATCATACTACCTTATCGTGTTTAGCGTCTTGTATATTTTTAACAAGTGGAATTAGTAAACAATCAGCTTCGAGATGTAATTTAGGTGGTAAAGATGATTATCACCGGTTAAGGATTAGTTTGCTTGATTTCTTTGTTCAATGGCAAATCAACCTTCGTGGGTTATTTAATGCCCAAACCATCCTTTTGAAGAACAGTTGTGGTACTTATATGTCTAAATTTCTCAGATGAAACTTGGTGATTTTAATCACTAACAATATTTGGACTGTTGTCTTCATCTTCCTTGTCACACTCACAACATTTCAGCCGATATTTCCTTCGGCTTTCTTCAGGAGTTTCATGTCGAACCCGGGAGCCTACATAGAACCGCGAACTGAACCCTTTATTTAATATACGGGAGTAGATTGTTCTAATTCCGTTAACTTACACCGGATAATAGTGTTAAGCTGTTGTAAGTATTCTTCGTTTTTTACTAGTGGTCGGGATTGAACCAGCAACCTCCAGCAGGACATATAGCGCAACAGATATAGTCGTTTTTTTTTTAAAGTGTTTTTCTAAGTAAAGTCATTGGGTGGTTACTGGTTCAATCCCAACTATAAGAAAATAACGAGGAGTTGTAACAATAGCTTTACACTTGTACCTAGTAATGGCCATTGACCTAATGAATAGTGTGTTCGCCAATGGTCCGGGAGACCGGGGTTCAAAACGAACAATAACCAGACAATTGACCAAAGGAGATGAGTGTTCGCCAATGGCCCGAGAGACCTGGGTTTAATCCCAGGTCGAGTCATACCAAATGTTGTATAGTCACAACCATGAACAACTATACATACACATATGCATGAAGAAACATAACGACGCAATGAAGACGAGTGGACACAGTTCTTTAGAAAAATATACCTCTCACTTGATTTGAAAGGGTTCGAAAGGGTTACTAAAGGTTTTACTGTGTGAGAGGTGAGTTGGAGACTGAACAGAACTGCAACATATTGACCCCTACTCTTATGGCCATAACAGCGTTTTTTTCCCGTTCTCCTGGGCTGCTCAACTGGGGGCCTGGGGGCCTGGGGGCCCAGCCTCTCTGGGACATGGTCCTCATACCAGCATTTTCTCTCCAACTGCTGCTGCTCAATCGAGGGTCCTGAGGGACCCCCTCTGCTGGGTGCTGGTTCTATCTACTGCATCTTTTCTCCAACTGATCTGAACTTCCTGTCGCAGGGGTTATATAATAATTTGACGCCCACTCTTCTTCATGCGAGCGTCACAATTTCGCACTCAATTCAACCCCTCGACAGTCAAGGTTATATTCTGATATTCCTCGACCGGATGCACCTATGATTTATACAGGTGCATTTCCTATTTTGACAGATTGGCCGGGTCAGAGGTTAATATGCAACACAAAGCCTCAAAAAATGGTACTTGATCCCGCCTTGCTTAGCACTCAGAATTATAAAGTAAGGATCAAGGGTAAAGTGGAGCAATCCAGGGAAAGGAGTAGCGCCCTCACCTACACCTTGGTGTAGTAGCTATTAAAAAGAGAGCCTTCGGGTCACCCTCGACTAAGGTCACCAACTTTACTTACTAGTTATCCTCTTCGTGCGCTTGTTGTTTTTATTTATTTATTTATTTGTTTGTATTGTCTGAATAAAAACAAATCTTTGAATAAATCTTATAATATTGGTCTCATAAAAGTGTTTGGAAATGTTCAAGTGTGAATACAAACTATTGCATCAAACTTTTGTTGTCTACACATATCTATCGGTTCATATATGAACTTATAAACCAAACTAATTAATCACTTCATCTATTGATCTCTTTTCTGTATTTAATAGCTGAATTAAATGTCATATCTATCAATTTATCTCATATTTATCAATTTATATCTATCAACAACTAAGTTTTGTTTAATCGATATATAAGAGCATCTTAAATAAATATCAGATAATATCTATCAATCTATCTATGTTTCGGTATGTATGCATATGCGTATACATGTATATCGGAGGAGTGTGTGACTGATTGAATAAAACACCGATCGATAAATCTAATTTATTTCTCTCGTTTGAGTGAAAGTATGTCGACAACGAAACTTAAAGTATCTTGTGTTCTAAGAAAAAATAATAAACATTCTCAAATAGTCAAATTAGAATAAAGAGAAGTTCATGCATTGACCATAACACTTTATTTTGTCTAAATCAAGCTAATATATTTTGGGTGTGTAAAAGATCTTTGTGAGAGTATGTCATTACGTAGGAAGAAAAGTATATTGAAGCGCTGATAGGTGAGTTAATGGCGCCAAAATATCAGCAGTAGTTAATGCAATGGTAGTATAGTAAGTAAAGTTGGCGACCGTAATCGAGGGCTACCCGAAGGCTCCCTTTTCAATAGCTACTACACCGAGGTGTAAGGGAGGGCACTACTCCTTTCCCTGGATTGCTCCACTTTACCCTTGAAACGTATCTTACTACGCTGAATGTTAAGCAAGGAGGTATCAATTATCACTTTTTGAGTCTTTGGTATGACTTGACCAGAGATTGAACCCCGGTCTCCCAGGCCATTGGCGAACACTCTACCATTTGTTTAAGCACATCTAAATATACAAAAAAAATTCTGTTCAAAGTAATGGTGAAATTTAATACTTCCTTGAAGAAACTGAAGGTAAGATTTTCACTCCAAAGAAATAACGACGAATGTTTACGGTGGAAAATAGAATTAAATCTATAATCTACAAGAGGTTTATCTATTTCATTGCGTTATTCATATGGCAAAGGTAGGCTTGAAATTATCTTCAAAAATCGATTGACTTATAAGGATTGTATTTGGTTAAGAAATGTATTTTTAGCAATCCCGTTTGGCAAAGATTGCTCAAATCAATTCGGGTTTTGATCCATCAAATTTTGCGGGCCAAGCCAAATTTTATTGTCTGCCAATTTCAAAGATATTCAAAAAAGAATGCATCTCAAGTGAAGGTGGTCAACAATTGCAAAATACAAATACAAAATTACTGCTTCCCGAGCGTGTTTTTTCACCAAATTCACACATTTTAGAATCGAAATCAGTTGATTTTCCTTATATGTATATAACTGTAAGGTCACTCAAAGTACTAATGACACTATGTAACCCAATATTACCTGTTACATAGTTGAGTCATTGTGACTTAACCGGTACCCCCCACGAATTTTTCTGTTAAAGAAGGAGGCTAAACATCCTGCAGCATGAATAAAAAAAAACAGTCAAAAGGCGGAGGACGCTCTTTGCTCAACCTCCATCAAGTACATAATTTCTGGCAGTGTTAGACCCCTTATTCTTTGTTTAGTTATTCAACTAAGAGAGCGGAAAGTCTGATAGAACACTTACAGTTGATGCGATTACTGGTTATCTTGCATCTGCTTGTCACAGTATGATAGCAATGAAGACTGATAGAGTTGTATTCGTGTTACACAAGCGTTGGCCACTATTATACTATGATGTACGAATGATCCCTAATGATTTTTTCGTCAATCAACCTTTCTCTCGAAAAAGTCCCCCTGCGATAGAGATTGTGGCAGCGTATGCAGACTTGACAATCTGGAAGCATGTTGTCGCATATCTATATATGGGCAGCGGGAATCTTGTCTGGTCATCGTTGCTGTGTTCTCCCGTAGCGAGAACTGAGCACAATGAGAACTCTTTGAGGGTGGGTCTTAAATCTCTGTAGAGATGTAGTCGGCGATTTTCTACGGCCCCAGCAGACGAGGCTTTCATTCCTTTTAAAGCAGGAATATGATATGTGAAAAGAAAGACCTCTATCATATATTCGTATATGTATGTATGGTCGTTGATGATTTTAGTTTTCATGCAACGATTTGTTCCTTCTGTTTCATTTTGTGTCGGTTTACTAACACGCATAACAGTGTAGGCGGCTTATTTTTCAAAGACGATGAAAAAAAAACCCCTAAAATCACCGCATATTGCACCCGTTCATCAAAACTTAATAAAATTAAGATAATTTTTTGTTTGTTTAATGGCATATCAACCTTTCTGGGTTATTTAATGCAAAATCCATTCTTCTAGAAGAACAGTAGTGGTACTATTTAACCAATAGCTAGGTGGGGGGTAAAGGGGTTCACATCTTTCCCAAAGGAATTTGACCGGAAGTTAACGTAGTAGTGCAACTGGTGTTCGAACTCGCTTACTGCGATTCCGCAGTCCCGTTAATTTTTTTTTCTTCCTTCAGAAATTAATTTGAAAAAAATATTGTTGATATAAAAAAAAAGGAAAGTAAAGTTGGTGACCGTAGTCGAGGGTGACCCGAAGGCTCCATTTTCGATAGCAACTACACCAAGATGTAGGGGAGGGCGCTACTTCTTCCCCTAGATTGCTGCACTTTACCCTTGATCCTTACCTTATAATAATGTGTATTAAGGAAGGACGCATCAAGTACAATTTTTTGAGTCTTTGGTATGACTTGACCTGGGATCAAACCCAGGGCTTCCGGGCCATTGGTGAACACTCTAACCATTATGCCATTGTTGATATATATATGTAAAAGTAAAACAATACGATTTCGAAGGAATGATTCAGGCTAGTTATTTATTAACGTATTTTTTCAAAATAATTTGCAAAAGATAAATCCGATAGTTGTAATAAACAATATTTCTGTTACATGTTTCAATAGCATCAACGGACGTAATCCAACAGAAAGAATTTTTCCCATTTGGGATCCGTGTCTAAAGAAGTCTAGTGCTAGAGAATGATCTATTCTCAGTTCGTCAAATACACACAAGAAAACATTGCAATATATCAGATCAAAATTTGGTTCAATACCACCTAAAGCAAGCCCTATTCAGTATATATATATATATATATATAAGGATCAAGGGTTAAGTGAAACAATTCAGGAAATGAAATAGTGCCCTCCCCTACACCTCGGTGTAGTAGCTATTAAAAAGGGAGCCTTCGGGTCACACTCGACAAAGGTCGCCAACTTTACTTACTTTACTTATAACTTGACCGTCATGGACGTTTCGTGCTGTAAAAAAATCCCTACTCTTGATTGATTTGAATGGTACGATTTTTATGAAATTTTCTGTGTTCATTCATGAATGAATACATTTTATAATGTATTGGTTATATTAATAAAAACCTTCGCAGATTTTTTTCGGGTTACGTAACTTTACGAAACCTCTCCATGTGGGCGGCGTTATTTAATCAGTAGGGATATGTAATTGGGCATGTCCATACTGCGCATTAAAAAAATCGACAAAAGTTTGAAGATGCGCATGAAAGAAAGAAAGAAAAAATAAAAGAAAATAGTACCCCAAGTGTGAATACTAAATCAAATTAAAGGAATGTTTTGTGTTTTATGATATAATGGAAAATATCATTTTCTTTTTGATTATTAGGGAAATAATTCTGTTTTGGTATTTGTTCTGCTTAAAAAGTGAGTTACCTTAATTTTTAATTAGATTTTTACGTACCTTTATCCAGTCTTAGTATCTTATTAAATAAATAATATTTTTACTAATAAAAATATAAATTTTCAAGTAAGAAGCTGGGAACTGTTTTTTATTTCTATTTTTATTTATTTTTTAAGATATACAAAATGTTAGACAAAAATGAATGGAAATCTACAGCAACAATTGTTATCAATTTAGAGTTTTGTCTTTTTTTATTCGGGTTGGATATTTAAGTAAAAATGAAAAAAAAGAGAAGAAAAATTTTCTCATAAAAATCAGAAATTCTAAAAAGGTAAAAATTAGTGTTTTAGAGGCAATAAAAGATTTGAAGATTATTACTAGGTAAAAACAATAAATGTTAATGAGCAAGTAAAAAATATTATACTTTCTCTTTTTTTATAATGACTTAATAATGAATTTAAAAAAAATCATTTATTGAGTTTTCTTACTTTTATATTAAAAAACCATGTCAACGTATTTATTTTCTCTTCAAGAATAATTACAAAATTAAACTGTTTCTGATACAATTTTCTAGACTTAATTTTTTTTTCTTTTTCTGATTAGCCCTCGTACTAATAAGTTTTACCAGGAAACCAAAGCGCACCTTAATAGTTTATCATAAAATCACGCAGAAAATCTTTTGTCATTACTTTTGACTCATATCTAAATACTCTAGTAAGTGATATAGTTATCAACGTGTAAGTAATATTTTTACATAAATTGGTTTCTTTATATTTCTAGATGCTAATTTCATTTAAAAAAAAACAACATATTTTCAAGAAATTTTTAGAATTTTTATAACATTTTCTAATTTACGTCATCTTTTGTCTAATAGTCATCAACTTTTAGAGAATATAAATCTTTAAAATCTTTTAAAAATGAATTAGATGTTTCATATTGTTTTGCTTTTAATACTGATAATTATCTTATTATCTTTTAGATAAAACTAAAATTTAATCTTAAACAATAACTTTTATCTTTATTTTCTAATTCCTTTTAACGGAAAAAAGGGCCAAATTTTCGTTAGCACACACACACACACACACACACACACACACACACACACACACACACACACACTCTCTCTCTCTCTCTCTCTCTCTCTCTCTCTCTCTCTCTCTCTTACTCTTTCACATACACACAAACAAACACACACACACATCTGTCTGTCTGTCTGTCTCTCTCTCTCTCTATATATATATATATGTCATCATCATCATCATATCGTGCTGGCAGCACGGATATCCCTGACCCTCTCTCGCCACTCCTCCCTATCGTTCATCGCCCTAGGTAGGTCTTCAGGACAACAACCTGTATCCTCACATAGCTGCTGAATGTACGTTCGTGCTGGTCGTCCTGCTTTTGCGCGGCCGTGTGTGGGGATCCATAAGAGTACATCTCTTATGAGTTCATCTCTGCTTCTCCAGCAATGTCCTGCATGTCTGGTTCGCCTAACTTGAATAGATTTCGTGATAGGGGGCAGGTGGCCGTACAGTTGGTGTCTTGTGGGGTGTTGCTGCCAGGACTTGTTGAGGATTGCACGCAGCATTCTTGTGTAATTGCCATCTAGTTTCTTCTCCAGCCGTTTTGTTAGCGTCCATGTAGTGCATCCATATAGCAGTATCGATGTGACCGCTGCCTGGAAGAAACTGCGTTTCATTTTATCGGTTAGGTCTGATTTCCATATAGTCGATAGCCTATTGATAGCTGTCCATGCTTTCGTTAACCTCGTTTCGATGTCCTTTTCGGTTGTGTGTGTGTGTGTGTGTGTGTGTGTGTGTGTGTGTGTGTGTGTGTGGTGGGGATACAAATAAGAGGAAAAGTGGATAAACCAAATACTCATAACGAGTCTACTTAGTAATATTTCGATCGTTATTCAAGGAAGAACCTCTTCAGACCCTTGAAGAAAGAACGAAATATTACCACTAAACTCAGTGTTTGGTTAATCCACTTTTACACATTTTTATCATTATATCTGATTTACCAAAATCTTCATTTCTCTAAATATATATATATATTGATAGATAGATAAAGAGAGAGAGAGAGAGAGAGAGAGAGAGAGAGAGAGAGAGAGAGAGAGAGACTAGAACTGTTTATTCAGTCATGTATTAATCTTTTCTTGTTATGTAAGATGCCGTAAAGGTAAACGAAGATTATGCAAAGCTTTTAATACAGTGGAAATATTTTCGATCATTGTTGGTCGTTATCAAGAATATAAGTCCCCTGGCGTGGTTTGTGAAACACCCTGACTTGTGTTAAGGGGGATTTTTTAATAGGAGTGTTCATGACGTCATGACTAATTAGTGATATCTAGTTTAACGTTTGAATAACAGCTATTCGGAATCATATGACTGACTTTTGCAAATGTTTGGGAGAATTATACCCGCATTTGATGCATTTTAACATATCCACTCCCTAAACGGGAAAAAATAATTTAATGTGGTTTGTTTCATTGTTATTTGGATTGGTTGGTTGGTTTTTATGGCATATCAACCTTTGTCAGTTATTTAACGCCAATTTTTATGCAAATAATCAGTTCTATTTCAAACAATTCAGTTTAGCATGAGTACATAGTTGAGTTGTCAAAAACGTTTCTATTTCAAGCTATTCAGTTTATTCAGACAGTTCTAATTCAGCTAATTCAGTTTACTATATGTACAAATTTTGTTTACTCACAGTTAGATGTCTAAACAGTTCTATATTAAACAATTCAGTTTAGTGTAAGAATAGTTCCAATGTCAAAAACAGTTCCATTTCAAACAATTCAGGTTAGCATAAGTACGCAATTTAAATGTAAGTACACAATTTACTTGTCAAAAACATTTCTTATTCAAGCAATTCAGTTTAGTCAAACAGTTCACAGTTTAAATGTCAAAACAGTTGTATTTTAAACAATTCAGTTTAGCATAAATACACAGTTTAAATGCAAAAAAAGCAGTAAGTCAAGAAACCATGGTTTAGTTCTATTTAACCCATAGATAAGACCCTTACCAGAGTGGACCTGAGAGTGATGGCAATAAAGGGGTAGTCCGCATTCCCCAAAGCTCCAGCATTACTGGAACCTCACCGTCAGATAGTTTAGTGTCATAGGCAGGATTCTCTTTGGCGGGGGTTTACCCCTCTGCAGAGAAGCAGTCGGTATATTCTACTGCCCAGCCGACTGGGCAATGTTTGGATTGTCTTTAGTATACACACACACACACACACACACACACACATATATATATATATATATATATATATATATATATCATCATCAAGTCACGCTGACGGCACGGAGTTCCCTGATTCTAGCTCACCATCCATCACTATCATTCACCGCTCCTCCAAGCTGCATCCAGAGTCAGCACAGATTTGATTTATGTATTTTATTATTTTGAAGTTTTTTTTAAAATTTTTTTCTTTCAAGAGTCCTTAAGTTGTTGTTTTTTTTTCAATTTTTTTAATGTTACAATCTTGAAATTTGTCAATGATTTATCCAAAGGAGCCATTTGAGGTATATTTCGGTTCTTATAAGAACCATTATCAAGTTATTGGGTATGTTTATTTCTAAATTAAAGCCGTTTAGTATTTAAACTAAACTATGATTTTATTTTCATTTTTATTACTAAAGTGAGGCTTGTTTTTTTTTTTATCACCAAGTTGATGATAAGTGGCAATTTATTTCTACATATTTCTATTACGTGAAGTAGAATAAAATTTGTTCTGTTTTTTGTAATATGGATTGTTCTATTTTAAACATTTGAGAATATTGTCACTAGTTTCGAAGTTAATTCTGTTAATAGTGGGTTGTCTAAATTCTATTTATAAAGCTTCTTGGATTTTTGATTTTTTGATATTATTGTCTGTATGGAGTATTTTGAATTATTAACTAAAATATTCCTATATGTCGCATTAACACAATTATGTTCAGTTAAATGCTGATAGATGGCGCAAGAATCTGAAAGGTGTAGAGTGATCCTTATATATATATATATATATATATATATAATTCATCTAAATTAATTTCAATATTAGTCTTATATGTAATTATTCATCTGTAGAAGTAGTTTAATTATAATTCAAATGAGTGCTCAATATATGGCTATTATCATATAAAAATATATAGAAAAATTCACATGCCGAGCAATATGTTGGTCGTCCACGTGCTGGAGCCCATAAGAGAACGTCGATTATGAGTTCGTTCTTACTTCTCTAGCAGTACCCCGCTAGTTCGTCTTACTCGGATAGTTTGTGAGATGAGAGGTAGGTGACAGTACAGTTACTGTTTTGTGGGGTGTTGCTTCCACGATTTGTTGAAGACAGCATCTTGTATTTGTGAGGAAATCGTATTTAGCTTTCTCTCTATGTACTTTGCTGACGTCAATGTGGTTAATCCATACAGTAGTACTGACACAGCCACTATATATATATGTATGTGTGTGTGTGTGTATGCGTGTGTATGTGCTCAATTATCCCGGCACGTTTAGAATGTGAGACAAGTCCGATGCTCGTGTGTGCATGGACAATCATAGAAAAGGTCGAATATCAGTTGCACAAGTATCTATGGGTGCATGCATGTAAAAGTGCATAATGAAAATGAAAAATAAACACTCACTCACTTTCTTTCATTCGCTCTCTCTCTTTCTCTCTATCTCTCTCTCTCTCACTCTCTCTTTCTCTCTCCCTCTCTCTCTATCACATGTCCATCTTCAATACGTGGATATAAAAGCTCAAACACATACGCATCTGTGTATGTACCTATGTCTCTCCCTCTTTCTGTCTCTCAAACACACTCCCACGCATATATATATATATATATATATGTATATATATAATTTGAAGTCTATTTTTCTGTCGATTTCTAATAAAATTTTAAAGCTGTTTTATTATTCGAAATCCAATCTATATCTATCTATACATCTCTCTCTCTCTCTCTCTTTCTCTCTCTCTCTCTCTCTCTCTCTATATATATATATATATATATATATTGAATCTCGAATAATAAAACACCTTTTAATTTTTAATAGAAACCCAGATATAAAAAAAGAATACGCTGTTTTACGTCAGGCTGTCTGATATTATTCTTTCGACCGCCCATCGTGAAACTGAACTTTTTCCTCCAGCGAATTTTGTCACGCTTCTTATTAATAAAATGTTCACCGACTTGTTGAACTAGTCCTTAGCTTGAACAAATTAATCTTTATAGATCAAAACAACATTTTACACACACACACACACACACACACACACACACACACACACACACACACACACACACACACATAGAAATATATATATATATGTATATATATATAAGAAAAAGAGGAAACCATCTTGACAGCACACATACATGAACACACACACACACACACACACACACATATATATATATATATATATATATATATATGCACACCCAGGCAAATTCATCATAAAGAAGCTAATTTTCAACTTAAGAAAAGGTACAGGTTTTTATTACTTTGAGAGGAACATTGTATATTCAAAGCGAATACTATTTGTCATGTTTATTACCAATGCATCCTGTAACCAAAACGAAATTTTCAACACGTCTGTAACTACAACTAAAATTACACACACACACGCGCGTGCGCCCGCATATATATATATATATATATATATATATATATATATATATATATATATATATATATATATATAATCAAGTTATAATGATAGCTCTGTGTTCCTTGACCTATTCTCTCCATACATCCCTATTGTTCTTCACTCACGGTTGGACTTTTAGTCTGCAGACGGCGTTCACGCAGAGCTGATATATATAAGTCTTTGCTGTTCAGCTAGTACTGGTGTGCCTATGTGTCGGAGTCCATAAAAGAACGCTTCTTATAATTTCGTCTTTACTTCTTCAGAAGTTCCTAGCATATCTCGTTCGTCTTACCTGGATGCTTTGTGAGATGAGAGGCAAGTGGCTGTACAGCTGCTGTTTTGAGAGCTATTGCTTCTAGAATACTTTTAAAAAAAATTGCACGTAGCATTCTTGTGGTGTTCTCATCTAACTTTTTTTTCCATGTGTTTCGTTGGAGACCAGATGTTGCACTAATACAATAGTAACGACATGGGCGCAGCTTTGAACTGAATCCCGTTTTATTTTATCAAATTGATCAGATTTCCATGTGATCAATAACCTGTCGATAGCAGTTCATGCCTTCGCTCGGTCTATGTTGCCATTACTTTCAGTGGATATGATTTAGCTGTCACGGTACGTGAACTGGTCTTCTTATTTTAAAGGCTTGCCTCTTAAAGTGGAGATGGTTCCATATTGTTTAAAACATATAAACTCTCTTTTATATGCATTCATTTACTGGCCAAAGCTTCTTTCTACTTGACCGAGTCTGCAGCTGGGATTCTGCTTGAGCAAGTGTATTTGTAAGAAGCTAAAGATCGTCTGCATAGTCTACACCTGTCATAGTGTCTGTAGGATACATACACATTTAAAAAAATATAAAAAAAATTTTAAATGTGAATCCATTTTCTTATTGAATCTGTTGATGTGTTTGTGTTTGTGTTTTATGGCATATCAACCTTTGTTGGTTATTTAAGGCAAAATCCATTTTTATACAAATAAACAATTCGATTTCAGACAAATCAGTTTACCAGTATCAGTACACAGTTAAATTGTCAAAAAATTTCTATTTCAAGCTATTAAGTTTAGTAAACAGTACAGTTAAATTTCAGAATAGTTCTATTTCAAACAATTCAGTTAAGCATACAAAAACAGTTTCATTTCAAACAATCCAGTTAAACATAAGTACACAGTTTAATTCTATTTAACTCATAGATAGGACCATATCAGGTACTAACTCTCCGGGCCAGAGTGGACCTGGGAACGATGGCAATGAAGGTATAATCCGCATACCCTAAAGCTCAACCATTACAAGAGCGTCACCATCAGATTGTTTAGTGTCATAACCAGGACACTCGTTTGTGGGGTTCTTACCTCTCTGCAGAGAAGCAGTCGGTGTATTCTACAGATCTATAGATCTGTTGATATTCGCAGTAGTAATATTAACAGATCTTAAACAGATGTGGTACTTAAATATCTCTTTGAAAGTCTCCAACGACAATATCAACTACAATAGAAATTGTTGTCAACATTGGGTGAGAGAATCATTGTTTTCGTGTTTTTGTAAATCCTCATTATAGCGGTGATTGATTCTTTGGGTAGACGATATGTTGATTGTATTTAGTTGTCTGAATTTCTGAAGGGGTTTTGGACTATTGTCTTCATCTTTATTGTTATTTCCACAAGGTTTCGGCCGATATGTTCTCATGCCTTCTTCAGGTGTTTGTCGAACTCGAGAATCTTCACGGAACTTCGAACTACGTCCTTTTTTGAATCCACGGGGGTCGCCTGTTCTGATTCCGTTAGCCAACAGGGAACATAGCGTAACGGTTATAGGCGTTGGTTCCCTAAGCTTCTAAGGAGACAGTCATCTGGAGGTTGCTGGTTCAATCTTGACTGCAGGCGAGTAACAATACAGGAATACTTAACACTTGTACCCGGTTATGGCAAACGGAATCAGAACAGGCGACACCCGTGGATTAAATAAAGGACGTAGTTTGAAGTTCCGTGAAGGTTCCAGAGTTCGACAAACACCTGAAGAAGGTCGGAGGACATATCGGCCGAAACGTTGTGGAAATAAAAATAAAGATGAAGACAATAACCCGTAAACCCTTAATGATAAAAATTGATTGTATTTGTTCCATATTTCCTCCGAGTATAGAAATATCTTGAAGAAGTCTACAAATAACAGTGTTGCCTCGAGATTTTTTACACTTGTTTCTTTGATGATTCGATGTATCATCAGAATTCCTGAAGTTGCGAATCGACTTCGCTTAAAGTCATTCTGATTTTTTTCCAAGAATTTTTTCAACTTTTAATGAGAAGCTGGACATTATAAATCTCAGTAGCTACAGCTGAAAAGTCTATGTTTTTGCAGTTCTTAGCTATTGTAAGGTCACCTTTTTTCAGGAAGGAGAGAACGCAGCCTTTCGTCCATTTCTCTATTGTACTTTGTTTATACACAGCGTTGAATAATCAAATAAGTATGTCGTCAAATGTCTTCCATGTAATTTTCATGGCCTGAGTCTAATCTGTTTTAAATTTTTTTTCTGTACTACATCAACTTCTTCCGTAAACTGTCCTGGTTTGTTGTCTAGTTGGTAGTTTTCTCCATAATTTTCATGGGGTTTCAAAACAGAATCTTGAAATGTTCTTTCCGCTCCTGAAGTCTTTCTTCTTGCCTGGTAGCTTTTAGTTTTACTCTCAAGGAGCTTTTCCTTCCGCTGACTTCATTTGCTTTTTGCTATTGTCTGTCGTTTACCTAGTTTCTGATTTAATTGATTTTACCTTCGATGTATTTTAGTTATTCTTTTTGCTACATATTAGTTCTTCCAGGGATTTCTTAAATTTCTGTGATATTGGCGTTTGTTGGGTTTCTTTTATTAAGTAAGTATGATTTTTTCATGTTTCCATCACTGCTATTGACTCTCATGGCCCTTTTGGTTGGTATTCACTCGGCTACAGCTTCGATGTATGCGGTAAGTTTTTAAATCCCTCATTTGCAGTATGTTATTCAGATGCCCTTTGAAGAGTCTCAAAATTGTTGCTTACAGTTATTGCATATAGATTCCTTATATCACTAAGAGCAAGTGGACACTAGTCATATCGTGCGAATTTATTACTTTGTTTCTTATTTCTACATGAACTAAAGCGAATCTTTGCTGAGCCGATTCGGTTAACGGAACATACTCCTTCAAATGAGAGTGCCTCACAGTTTAAAGCGCTGTTTATTCACTCTTTGTTAATAAATATATAACAGGAGGTGTCCGTGGTGTAATGGTTATCGTCGTAGGAAATGGACACGGCGACACGAGTTCAAGTCCTGGACGAGACTGATTGCATTTCACATAGTACTAATACCCTTGGAAAAGGTATGAATCCAATAATTCTACCTGCCGCTATGGGTAAATAGTAGGGCAGACTAGGTTCTTCAGCCTTGGTGATGCAACTCGTCTAGGAGAAGGAATACTCTGAATTCAAACCTGTTAAACTCCGCTTAAAAATTGACCTTATGTCATATCCTGCCCAGCGGAGGGGTTGGCAAATATGGTTAAAAAATATATAACCTAGCTGTTCTTTAAAGTTATTTGGGGAGGTTTAGGTCCATAGTTTTCCCTTCCTTTGTTGAAATTTAGCGTTTAGACATGCCTGTTATAGAGAGGAAACTCTGGTCGAATTTCATCATATCGTTTTGCGAGTCGTGTAAAGAGGATTTATTTTTTCGTCTTAACATATGCATTCATGTCTCCACTGATGATCAGAACGTTGCATTTGGGAATGTGTCGGATAAGTTCAGAGGCGTATTTTAGAATAGGAGCAGTGGACGATTGTTGCGCAGGGTTTGGCATTAAATTTAAGTCTTTACTATTTAATGATATAAAGCACGAGGATGGAGAAACATTGCTACAGCTCTAGTGGCGGTGTTGAGGCAGTTTTTCCATGTACATTTCGACACAAATATCCAACCATTTCTGGAATCATGGTATTTGAGTTCGAGTTGGCTTTGTTCATATCAATGTTCCAGAACCTATATGATGTCTATATTCTGCTCGGCTGCAGACGCCGTAAGTTCAAGTAGTTGGTCTATTATTAATGTTCTCTCGTGAAAGGTCACTGTTTTGTGATCCCCGCTGCATCGCTCTTCATGTGAAAGAAAAAGAGGTGCTTTCTGGTGAAGTTTAAGCTCTGGATTCATTATTCTAAAGATCAGTAACTGAGTAAAAACCAAACTTATATATATGGCGACCACTCTAACCAATATATATATATATATATATGTGTGTGTGTGTGTGTGTGTGTGTGTGTGTGTGTGTCCACTATTTGACGTCGTAGGAAACGGACTCTGTGAAGTGATTTCAAATCCTGGACGAGACGCCTTGCAATTCATATAGCTTTAATACTCTTGGGAAATGTATGAACCTAACTATTTTCTCCCAAGCTATAGGTAAGTTGTAGGGTAGATTGGGTTCGTTAGCCCTGGTAAAGCAATTGACAAATTATTTTGTCAGTTTTGATTTAACGATATCAAAATGTTGATTAAAATACATAATAAGCAACACATAATGATTGTTTTACCGAAAATTATTTCTAATGATAAAAAATATGTTAAATATATTTAATATATTAAATATATTGTATCGAAAAAAGACTGCGTTCTTAAAAAATTATGTTCTACTTTTGTTAAATTAGTTCTAAACAGATAAAATATCACTTATTTTTATAAATTATAACTAAATTATACTTGCATTCAATATTTCTGTAATGATTTCTTAACTAGGAAGATGTTATTTTGCAGAATTTTTTTTAATACAAAAAAAAAAAAAAAAATGACGTCAGTTGTTTGAAATGAAGAACTATTAACTTTGTAGAGCACAAAGGTTTAAAAGAAATCTTTTCGTTGAAATTTTTCATTCGAAAATTAATTTTCAGATGAAACTCACATTCTCCCGAAAACAATAGAAAATCTAATGAAAAATACATCGTCTAATTAATGTTTTTACCTATTATACATATCTTTTCCTATTCTATATATATATATATATATATATATATACATTACATGCATATATATATATATATATACGCAGATACATACATATGCGTATGTATTTATATTTATACATATATATACGCACACACACACACACACACATATATATATATATATATATGAGTATATATATGTATGTATACATATATAAATATGTATACAAATACACACAAACACACACACACACACACATATATATATATATATAATATATATATATGTATATAAATACACACAAACATATATATATATATATATATATATATATATATATATATTGACAATTTATGAACAATCCCTTTATCATGATTTAGGAAAAAGCGATGGATTCTACTTATTATTTCGAAGTTGATTCTGTTTTAGCGAGAATTTCGATGATAAAAAAAATGGAGTTTTGCGTGGAAGTAAATCCCAAGGAATTCATCTTTAATTGTCGATTTAACTGGGATTTTCTTCATTTCTATTTGAATTTTTATTTATTTTCATTTTAGTTTTATTAATCTCGCTATGATGAATCGTTCTTACTTTTACGGTAACATACAAAAATAATTTTAGTTATGTATAAGCACTTACTCTCTCTCTATCTCTCTTACAATCCCTCTCTCTCTCTCTATCTCACACACACACACACACACTCATCTATATATATATATATATATATATATATATATATATATATATATATAAAATTTTTTGTTGTATGTCGAAAGAAAGATATATTTTAAAATGAGTAGGTCCACGAAGAGATTTGTATTTTTTAGGATTTATTCATTTATTTTATTCCTGCACACATCTATGTTTTCAGTTTGTTACTCTCGTCAGAGACCATATATGACACAAGGCCTTGTTAACGGGGTACCCAATGAGACTTGAATTTACTCATAACTACAAAGTGAGTTCAAGCCTCATTGAATAGACCCATTAACAAGGTCTTGTGCCATATATGGTCTCTGACGAAAGCAACAAGCTGGAAACATAAACGTATGCTAGAACAGAAAAAAACCCTTTAAAAACGCAAATCTTGGTAAAAAAAAAATGTATATAAATATACAATGAAAAATAGATTAAATGACAAGTGTTGCAACAGTTACATTCACAGATGTGTATGAATAATGTGTGAGTCACAGTACAGTAAAGCTGGCGACCGTAGTCAAGGGCGATCAGAAGGCTCCCTTTTCAATAGCTACTACACCGAAGTGTAGGGGAGAGTGCTACTTCTTCCCAGGATTGCTCCACTTTACCCTTGATACGTACCTTATATTGCTGAGTGTTAAGCAAGTAGGTATCAAGTACCATTGTTAAAGTCTGATATGACGCGAACTGG
Organism: Sepioteuthis lessoniana; assembly: GCA_963585895.1. Classification (NCBI taxonomy): domain Eukaryota; kingdom Metazoa; phylum Mollusca; class Cephalopoda; order Myopsida; family Loliginidae; genus Sepioteuthis; species Sepioteuthis lessoniana. The sequence continues at coordinate 82,600,351 of OY757914.1, forward strand.
GATAGAACCTAGTCTCCCGGACCATTGGCGAACACTCTACCCACAAGGCCAATGAGCCGGTCAAAAGTTGACGACCGTAGTCGAGGTCTATCTGAAAGCTCCCTTTTCAATAACTACTACACTGAGGTGTAGAGGGGGCGCTACTCCTTTCCCAGGATTGCTCCAATTTACCCTTGGTACGTACCTTATATTGCTGAGTGTTAAGTAAGTGGTGATCAAGTACCATTTTTTAAGTCTTTGGCATGACGCGAACTGGGATTGAACCTAGGTCCCCCGGACTATTGACGAGCACTTTACCCACTAGGCCAATGAGCCGGTCAAAAGTTGACGACCGTAATCGAGGTCTACCCGAAAGCTTTCTTTTCAATAGCTACAACACCGAGATGGAGGGGAGGGTGCTATTCCTTTCCCTGGATTTTTTCACTTTACTCTTGATATGTACCTTATAATGCTGAGTGTTAAGCAAGTAGGTATCAAGTACCATTTTTGAGTCTTTGGTATGAATAGATCGGAGATTAATCCCCAGTCTCCCGGGCCATTGGCGAACACTCTACCACTAGGCCAATGGCCGGTTAGTCACAATAAATAAGGTGAATGTTGTCAATGAATTGGTAATAAGAAGCACTTTTTACAGATGCACCTTTTCCACGGAAATCAATTTTGATAGGTCCTTTCATGTCCGAGAAGAACGATTAAATGAACTTAACTGACCGTCAACATGGCCTTTTTAACTTCATTAAAGAGTCAATGAGTTTTCCTTCGATGGACACTCTTTTTTCAATCAGGCTCGTGGTGGCAAAGTTATATATTAAGTCTATTTGTAAAAATTCTTTTGACGAAAGCATTACACATTACACATTCTTCTGTTAGCATTTCAAGCCATCAAAAATTTGATGTTTTGCTTCTCTTCAATACTGGAGAACTTGTGATAGTTTCAAGAGCCTCAAAGGAAATATTTTGGCGAGATTAAAATAAGTTTTGTTAAAAACTAATTTTAAGCAATTCAGTTTATACTTATGAAAAAAAATTCTGAAAAAAAATTGCTTTCTTTTCAACCCCACCAAATTTATTGAATGAAAAACACACATAAACACACACACACACACACACACACACACACACACACATATATATATATATGTGTGTGTGTGTGTGTGTGTGTGTGTGTGTGTGTGTATTTGGTGTGCGTGTGTGTATGAGTGTGAATAAAATGATTAAAAAAGTTGAATGAAACAATTTAATATTTGGTTTTGTTAAGTACGCAGCTCGCTTCTCAAGGTAAATTCATTTATCTTATTGCGAGAAAAAAAAAAACTAGTTAACTTTTCAGTGTGTTGTTCGAGCGCCAAAGTTAAAACTGATGACACGAGCGCTGCTAAAAAAAAACATTACCTAATATATATATAATGTATTATTTTTTTTTTCAGGTTAATCTATAACTTTAACCCTAACCGAATATATATATAAGAACAGTAGTGGTACTATTTAACCCATAGCTGGGAGGATAAGGGGGCTCATACCTTTCCCAAGGGTATTTGCCCGAAAGTGAACGTAATAGCGCGACTGGAGTACGAACTCGCTTACTACGCAGTCCATCGCTGTAACCGTTACACCACGAGGACATCCCCGGTATGAAATTTTCTGGTAATTATTTTTTACTAATAATTTTTGTGTGTGCACAAGTATACTTATTTATGTATGTTTGTGTCCATTAATGTGTATGTGTGATTTATGTTTTATTCAACTTTGGTTTAAATTTACTTATATTTTTCTAATTTATTTCAAGTAGCGTGTTGTCGTTAGTTTAGTAAATGTGCATTAAACATAAGAATATTATAATCATCATCGTCATCATCATCATCATCATGTCACGCTGTTAACACGGATCTCCCTGATACCTTCTCACCACCCGTCTCTATCGTCCATCGCTCCCGGGAGTTCTTTCGGGTCGTATCCTGTATCGGCACAAAGCTTCTAGATTCTAACAGGTCGTCCAACTTTGCTCGTCCATGTGATGGGGTCCAAAGGAGTACATCGCTTATGAGTTCGTCTTTACTTCTACTGGAGTTACCCGCATGTATGGTTCTTTTAACTTGTATAGGTTTCGTGAAGGATGGTAGGTAGCCGTACAGCTACAGTTTTGTGGGGTGTTGCCTCAAGTATATATATATATATATATATATATATATATATATATATATATATATATATATGCTCTTCTCACGAACTGAGCACTCAGGTATCTGATAGCGCAAAAAAATGTAAACTAACGAAAACCAATTTATAACCGTTATCATTCCTCCGCTGACGTATAGCACGGAAATGTCTGAGCGGTTTGATACCATGTCTAGCGTAAAGTTAGTCGGGTTTCGATACCAGTTTGAAGTGTCATGCATGCCTTGCCACACTGAAGAGTTGTGATACAATGAAACAGTCTGTTTTGGGATGACAATATATATATATATATATATATATATATATATATATATATATATATATATATATATATATATTGTTCACCAATGGTTTCGGAGACCAGCATTCAATTCCAGGTTGAATCATACCAAAGATTCAAAAAATATCCTCCTTGCTTAACACTCAGCATTATAAGGTACAGATCAAGAGTAAGTAGAGCAACCCAGGGAAAGGAATAACACCCTTCTCTTACACCTTGGTGTAGTAGCTATTGAAAAGCGAGCATTTGGTTCACCCTCAAGTACAGTCGGCTAACTTATATATATATATATATATATATATATATATATATATATATATATATCCACCATAAGTATTCTTCTTAGATATTTTTAGTCACAGAGGGGGAAATTTTATTTTTTGTTACAGAATTTCATTTGCCTAAACAACGTAGTTCCTCAAATAGTTACGTCTCATATGATATGAAATTATATATATATATATATATATATATATATATATATATATATATATATATATATATTGGTTGTCTGTTTCAAAATAGAAATAAGACAAAGAGAATAAGTGATATTGTTACGGACATAGATATGAGGCGGTTGAAGAAAATCCCAGGAACGCAACATTACGGAAAAAATAAGTTCATCAAGATTCCACACCACATCACGTGATTATATGCTAATCGAAATAAATGGCCAAAGTATAAGATGCCGGTTGGAATAAACAACATCTTTTATGGTTTCTCATTTCTTTGCTCTTTGACTGTTTTTTTTTTATTTTACGTTTTGTTTATTTAATTCTGCCCATCATCTTTCCGACATCTGTCGATCATTTCTCTATATGTGCTTTTTTCTTTCTTCTTTTATTTCTTTTATTTCTTTCTTTTATTTTTTTCGAGAGGCGAATCCAGGAAAATGACCACTGGCTACTTGTTAAGTTTGAGGAGGCCAGCCAAGAATACAAAAGACCCTTAGTAAAACCAAGCAATCAAGGATTAGTCACTAATGGATCTTTTTTCTTTTTTTATTTTATCTTATTTCCGGGCTTCTGAATTCGAGCTCACTCCACAATACAATACAGTTTCTATTAATGATGATGATGATAATGATGCTTATAACGATGATGCTGATTATTATTATTATTATTTAAATTATTATTATTATTATTATCTGTTGAGTTTCCCAATCATTCATTGGCAGCATTATTAGTTTTAATTCAATGCCATCTTTTTTCCCCTTTTTTTCATTTCTCCTCTTTTCCTCATTTAGTTCTTCAACTCTTCTCCTTAACTCCTCGTCTCCTCCCCACTTCTTCTATAATCATCACCAATGTCATTATTATTATTATTATTATTATTATTATTATTACTTGGTTGCGGATGGGGGCAGTTCACTTCTTTCCCAATCTTGGTGTACATCGTTATTGTCATAATTATTTTGACTTGTATTTGTTTTTGATTTTGCTTTCAGGGACAACGTTTCCCCCTCCCCCAACCCCTTCACACTCGTCTTTATTTCCAATACTATTTATCTCCTCTACAACCAGGGCTGTATATGGCACAAGGATTTATCGTATGAGAGATCCTACACGAATTTAGAGTGAATATCACAAATAGCAGAGCTCCTTCGGTATTGACCCTTATTCTAACCCTCTGTGTGCAATTGGAGACGAATTAATGTATTTACTGAACCCCTCCGTCACGAACAGGATGAGACACAAAGCCAATTTTTAAGCAGAGTGGAGAAGGTTGAATTTAGTCATTTTTTTCTTTTCTCCTGTAATAGTTACCTTACCAAGGCTAAAGAACCCAGTCTACCTTAATGTTGTATAGCCACATACACATACATAATATAAACATAAGCGGAAACATAGTCAACATACTGATGACTTCAATGAACGAACGAACACACTTCTTTATAAAAAAAATATACCTCTCACACGTTATTCTCGAAAGGGTTGCGAAAGGGTTGATGTTGGTAATGTGTGAGAGGTGAGTTGAAGACGGGGACAGACTGCCACATATTGACCCAAAGTTCTTCTGACCATAACAGCACTTCTTTCTCATCTTGGCTGGGCTGCTCAACCGTGGGTCACTGAGGGTCCAAGCCCTCTGTCTGCTGCTGGCTCTCAATTCGGCATCTTGTCCCCAAATGACTCCATTAGCGACTGGAACTGACTGACTCAAGCCATCTGTGGCACCTGGTTATATAATTGTTTGACACCCACCTGCTTCCTGTGGGCGTACGCATCTGCACCGAATTCAACCACGTCCACAGGTCATCAATGGAGGTGTACTACGTGAAAGAAAGAAAGAAAGAAAGAAAGAAAGAAAGAAAGAAAGAAAGAAAGAAAGAAAGAAAGAAAGAGTAAGAAAAATTTAAAAAGTGATAAAAAATATTCAGAGAGAGAGAGAGGAAAGAAGAATAGTCTGTATGCAAAACTCATTTCAAAATAGGATTACCAATAAACTATTGACTTACAAATCATATGTATAACCATTTAACTGTGTGCAAACAAATGAGCTCTTGTTCGTTTGAAAATGCAATCTGCAAAATGTATTTATAAATTGTATATGTATAAAGAGGATTCGGCATTTTATAATCTACAAGGGTTGATAAGTTTTGGTTTGGTTTGATTTGGTTTTATGGCATATCAACCATTATAGGTTATTTAATACCAAATCCAATTTTATACATATGAATAGTTCTATTTCAAACAATTCAGTTCAGGATAAGTACACAGTTTATATATCAAAACAGTTCTATTTCCTAGAATTCAATTAAGCATAAGTATGTAGTTTAGTTCAATCTAACCCTTAGATAAAACCCTATCAGGTACTCCTACGCTGAGCCAGAGTGGACCTGAGAGCGATGGCAATGAAGGGGTACTCTGTATTCCCCAAAGCTCCAGCATTACTGGAGCCTCACTATCAGAGTGTTTAGTGCCATATCTAGGACATGCGTTGGAGATATTTTACCCCTTTGCAGAGATGCACTCGGTGTATTCTGCAGCCCCAGACGACAGGGCCAAAGGGTTCATATGCTAGGTTCGTTGCGCCAAACCCTTGTTTGGCCAATTTGTAAATCTGTTTTTTTTACTAAAACAGGCTTCATCGTACACATCCCAGATTCTTCTGTAAATTTCACATAGTTGGCATATCTCAGGCACCCAACATTTTATGATAGACCTCTGTTCGAGCCTGAAGCATCTGTTTGACTTGCTGCCATTTTGAATAGACGCAAAATTAATGTTTTTGATGAAAATATTTTTCCTATCGACTACTTCCAAAGAAATAAGAAATAATGATTTTGCTTTTTTAAAAAAAATCACCTTGTTTATTGAATGACCTTCACACACACATACGCAAACACACACGTATATATATATATATATATATAGAGAGAGAGAGAGACGGGTAGAGAGAGAGAGACAGTGAGAGAGATATGAAATCTTATAAATACAAATTCACATATTAATATGTTGCAAGTTTATTCGTACCAATGTTCTTTTTACTTCAGCGATCGAAAAGTTTATCGATCAAGAATATACGCATAAAAAGAAACAAGAAGATGCATTAAAAATTCAAATAAAATTGATTATACACAGAAGAATAGCATAAGTGAATACAAGACGAGGCACTTCTGAGTGGGGAAGTTGATCCACTGGGAATGGTGCAAATGATTAAAATTGCACCATCCACGCAAATCTTATTTGCACAAATGGGAAACTTTCCTGGAAAAAGAGACGCATAGAATTCACTGGAAATTTGAAATGTTAACGAATCATCAAATCCAACCCAGAATACAAGAGCTTATACTGATAACAATAAAAAAAATTGCCATCTAGTGGGTTTTATCGATGCAGTGGACCACAGAGTGAAAATGAAAGACGGACAAATTTCTGGATCTTAAACAGAGAGTTGAAAAGGCTGAGGAGCATGAAGTTGACGGTGCTACCGATTTTATTTTGTTCCCTTGATACGGTCCACAAAGTCCTGGTTAAGAAACTGTGGGAACAGGAGATCTGAGGAAGAAACGAGATCATCCAGATCGCAGCATTGTTAAAATCAGCTGGAATACTTAAAAGCGTCCTGGAGACCTCCGGGGACGGGCCGTCACTTATATTACTACTACTATTATGACTACTAAAACAGGCATTATTTGGTATCATTAATTACCAAAATCAAGGACTTTGAAACTGCAACCAAAAAATATGAATTGGTAGCAATCTAGAAATAAGTACACCACATATATATTTAAGTAATTTAAGTAATCTTAGTCTTGAATACAGAGATTCAATTCTGTAGAGTGTGGTTTTAAATTATACCAAATCATATCTGTTTTGGTTGAATGATTTTCCGTTGGAATTAATAAATGGTATATTTGGTTTACAAGAAAATTTATTTTTATCAAAATAAAGAAAAATGTTTGCTTTGTTCTAATTTATGGGAGATACAACACATTTTGAGTGGTCAGGATTGATAAAAAAAATTAGGGAGTCCCGGTGTCATCGTGGCTAATGTGCTGAACTTCGAGATCTTAGTAAGCGAGTTCAAACCCCAGCTACGCTATAATGTTCACTTTCGTATAAATAGCCTTTAGAAAGGCATGAACCTTCTTATTACTTCTGTTATGGGTTAAATACTTCTACTTCTGTTCATTTGCATTTAATAACCCACGAAGGTTGATATGCCATTAAACAAAGAAACCAAAACAGACCGAACCAAATAAATGGAAAATATATTGTGTCGATGAAATATAGATATATATATATACATAAATGTCTGTCTGATTTGCATGTGTACCCCTGTGTATGCGTGTGTGTGTGTGTGTACGTGTGTGTTTGTGTCTGCGCATATGTGTGTGTGTGTGTGTTCATGTGTGTGCACGCATGCGTGTGCATATTTAAAAAAAAAACGAATGCATACTTTTGCTGTGGCACCTAACGAGAATTTTATATGCATCGTTTTAAAAAAAAAGTTGAAGACTACAAACGCCTCTCCCCACCAGCCACCCCCGGACCTTCAGCTCGTTCACACTTCTATGTTCGTACATGCATTCTTAGAAAGTAAATTTGTAAGTCAATTTACGTAGGTAATTAATTGAGCGAGAAAACGATTTGGAAGCACTAAGTACTTCAAGAAAATCTCCAGTTAGAACTTTGATGTCTTCTTGGACCTGAAAAAAAACAGCCTTTACTCACCCACTTCCATACTAATTCGAATAAGAAAGAAAGAAAGAAAGAAAGAAAGAAAAACGCGGCTTTAGAATCCTCCCCGTCAGTGTCAAGTTGGTTCGATTATAACTTTTCGGCAGCCAACACATTTTCTCCCTCAGTCTCACCACCGCACCCCATGATGAATTATATCCTCTTTGGTGCGTAACCAAGTAGGCAATATCAATTTCCCTTCACAGTCTTTAATTTATTATTATTATTATTATTATTATTATTCCTTTTCGAGTTTTTCATGCTAGCATTAGCTGATAGTTTCTCACTGGAATTTGAGTGACAGCAAGTCTCCTCAAGTCTCCGGGACTCTTCTCAGTATTCTGGCCGATCTTAATAATTCTGTAGTTTAGATGGTCTCCACTTGTCCTCTTATTTCCAAGAACTCCAGTCCCTGTACCAGTCCTTTGGTGACTGTGTCAAGAGCACCAATTATAATTGGTATAAACGTCACTTTCATGTTCCCCATTTTTTTCTATTTCCTATAAAGGTCCAGGTACTTATCCTTCTTTTCGCTTTCTTTCAATTTTACTCTGTGGTAAGCCAGGAAAGCAAAGTCCACAATTTGGCAAGTTCTCTCTCTCTCTCTCGCTCTCTCTCTCTCTCTCGTTGATTATTATAAGGTCTGGTCGTCTGGCCGAGATTAGGTGATCCGTTGGTATCTCAAACTCCCTGAAGAGTTGACTGTACCGAGTGAACCAATTACAAGTGGTATCACCGTCACTTTCTTGTCTAATTATTATTATTATTAATTACTTTTGGTTTCTTACGATCCTTCACTGAATCAATATCTAAGACCTAAAAAAGGTAGTGCTTATATATATAAGAGGTATCAATTTTCTTTTTTTTTTACTGTTGCCTCTTTCAGATGATATTTTCGGTCATATTGATTGTACACTCCTAAGGGGGTGAGAAGTTTCGTAAAGTGAAATCATTTTTATTTCGTATTGATTGGGACTGCCTGTTATCTTGTAAATGTGCTTATCGGTTCCTTTCTCGATCATACTCTGGGTTCCAACTATTACTTGCGCAGGGGGTGTCCTTGTGGTGTAATGGTTAAAGCGATGGACTGCGGAATCGTTGAACGCGAGTTCGTACTCCAGTCGCGCTATTACGTTCACTTTCGGGCAAATACCCTTGGGAAAGGTATGAACCCCCTTATCCTCCCAGCTATGGGTTAAATAGTACCACTACTGTTCTTGTAGGAGAATGGCTTTGGCATTAAATAACCTAAAAAGAGTTGATATGCCATTAAACAAAGAAACCAAACCAAACCTATTACTTGCGTAATGATCGTAAGGCGCCAGATTTTTTTTCATCTGTTTGCAATTAGAAAGCATGTTTTTCTTTTATACTTCTTAAATCTAGTCTGTTGCTCTTTATTTTTTATCAGTTTAGATAGCAATGTCTTATTATCAGGTCTTTGTATTTCGTCTTCATATTCTTTGATTGATATATTATTATCTGTTTGCTTTGACATATCAATTAGAAGGCATGTTTTTCTTTTACAGTTCTTAACCACTAAATCTGGTCTATTGCCTTTTTAAAAAATTAGTTTGTATAGCAAAGTCCCAAAGAATAGTAGCTCCTTTGACTTCTGTTATTGGTTCTTATACCATTTTTTCCAATCCAATATCCCATAATATTTACATATCTTCCAATGAATATAAAGTTGTCGACTGTTGTCCAAGGTGACCTGAAGGCTCTCTTTTCAATTTTTTCAATTGAGGTGTAGGGGAGGGCGCTACTCCTTTTCTTTGAATTGCTCCACTTTATCCTTGATACGTACCTTATAAAGCAGGTATCAAGTACCATTTTTGAGTCTTTGGTATGGATCGACCGAGGATTGAACCTTGGTCTCATTGGCCATTGGCGAACACTCTACCATTAAGACATTGGACCGAATATATTATTTTATCATGCCTTTCTTTATATTTCATTTTTGTATTAGTCCTTGCGAATTTTTCTCAAATTTCCAACTGTTCCAGCTCATTTACCAAAACTTTGTTGTTTAATGGCATATTATATTTTATGTCAAATCCATCTTTCTAGAAGGACAGTAGTTGTACTATTTAACCCATTGCTAGGGAGATTAGGGGTTCATACCTTTCCCAAGGGCATTTGTCTTAAAGTGAACGTAATAGTGGGACTGGAGTTCGAACTCACGTACTACGATTCCGCAGTCCAGCGCTCTAAAAATTACACCACAAGGAAACCCTTCAAAATTTTGAGGATCGCTCCAAGCGCACCAATTACAACTGTTATCACTTTCATTTTTATGTTCCATTGTTTTTTCCGTACTCTGACAAGGTCCAAGTAATTATCTCACTTTTCTTTTTCTTTGGTTTACTGGGATTACAAAATCCACAAGTCGGTAGGTTCTCATTTCTTTTTCTTAATTATCACTAGTTCTGGTTCCCTGGTTTGTATCTCAAAATCCCAGAGAATTTTTCGTGTCCCCACACGAGTTCAATTATTGCTTTTTTTTAAATCAAAATTTGAGAGATAGCAAGTCTCCTCAGGTCTCCAGGACTCTTCTAAGTATTCTAATAGTTCTCCAAAAGTGCTGTGGTCTAGGTGGTCTTGGTTCTTTCTTTCATTCCACTTCCAACTGTCTCTTTTCCAGCTGTTTGAAAACTGTTCTAAGCGCACCAAGTATAATTGGTACAACTTTTCCCCCTAATGATTTACAGCTTTTCAAGCTCATTGGCAAGATCCATGAATTTCTATATATTTTCGATTTCTTTTATTTTCACTCTATGGTCTGCTGGAACGTCAAAATCGATTAGATGAAGCCTTTTTCTTGTTAATTACCATAACGTCATTTTCTCTGGCCGGTAATGACTGATCTGTTTTTATCTCAATGTTCCAGAGATTGTTTATTATTGCATTTCCTCTCAGAGAAGAGGATACCTCAAACGCTAGACAAGACTGTTCAAAGCTATAGTCACATATATAGACCTATAATGAGAAGTCGAGATTACAATGCTTCATATTCGAAAGTCGAGAGATTTGATTTATTCATGGCTTGGTTATTTGTCCACTGGTGAGAACACTTACTCTACGAAATATTTGAATATAATTGTATTAAAATGCTTTTTTTTTTTTTAATTTAGTGACATTTCCAAGGGAAAAATTGTTTCATTTTTTTTATCACCTCTTTTTATTGGATTAGCAACCTTGACAATGTCGGCAATGTAGAATAGATTTCTTTGAATACCGTAAATGATACAATATAATTATACTTATAAGGAACACTTGAACTCTAACAAAACTTATTTTTAGATGTTCTTCAAGGAAGAGAGGCTGAAAGCTTCAATGCAAAGTAGCGTTGGAAGAACAATTGTTTCTTACTTGTCCACTTTCTTAGTGTGTTCGTTTCTTTCTTTCTTTCTCTTCGATTTTTTGTTTGTTTGCTTGTTTCTTTATTTTTTCTTTCTGGCTAGCTTCCTTTCTTCCACTTTGTTAGTGTGTCTGTTTCTTTCTTTCTTTCTTTCTTTCTTTCTTTCCTTCTTTCTCCGTCATTATTTGTTTCTTTCTTTCTTGCTTGCTTGCTTGTTTGCTTTCTTGCTTACTTTCCCTTCCATTGTTTATTTGTTTGCTTGTTTCTTTCTTTTTTCTTTCTGGTTAGCTTTCTTTCGCCCACTTTCTTAGTGTGTTCGTTTCTTTCTTTCTTTCTTTCTTTCTTTCTTTCTTTCTCCGTCATTATTTGTTTCTTTCTTTCTTGCTTGCTTGCTTGTTTGCTTTCTTGCTTACTTTCCCTTCCATTGTTTATTTGTTTGCTTGTTTCTTTCTTTTTTCTTTCTGGCTAGCTTCCTTTCTCCCACTTTGTTAGTGTGTCCGTTTCTTTCTTTCTTTCTTTCTTTCTTTCTTTCTTTCTTTCTCCGTCATTATTTGTTTCTTTCTTTCTTGCTTGCTTGCTTGCTTGTTTGCTTTCTTGCTTACTTTCCCTTCCATTGTTTATTTGTTTGCTTGTTTCTTTCTTTTTTCTTTCTGGTTAGCTTCCTTTCGCCCACTTTCTTAGTGTGTTTGTTTGTTTCTTTCTTTCTCTTCGATTTTTTGTTTGTTTGCTTGTTTCTTTATTTTTTCTTTCTGGCTAGCTTCCTTTCTCCCACTTTGTTAGTGTGTCCGTTTCTTTCTTTCTTTCTTTCTTTCTTTCTTTCTTTCTCCGTCATTATTTGTTTCTTTCTTTCTTGCTTGCTTATTTTCTCTTCTATTGTTTGTTTGTTAGTTTGTTTGTTTCTTTTTTCTTTCTGGCTTGCTTTTTTTCTCCCACTTTGTTAGTGAGTTCGTTTCTTTCTTTCTTTCTTTCTTTCTTTCTTTCTTTCTTTCTTTCTTGCTTTCTTTCTCTGTCATTATTTGTTTATTTGTTTGTTTGTTTGTTTCTTTATTGCTTACTTTCTCTTCTATTGTTTGTTTGTTAGCTTCTTTCTTTCTTTTTTTCTTTCTGGCTTGCTTTCTTTCTCCCACTTCGTTACTGTATTCGTTTCTTTCTTGCTTTCTTTCTCCGTTATTATTTGTTTGTTTGTGTGATCGTTTCTTTCTTTCTTTCTTTCTTTCTTTCTTTCTTTCTTTCTTTCTTCTTGCTTGCTTGATTTTTCTTTCTCTGCTTTTGTTTTGCTGGTTTCTTGTTTGTTTCTGTTTCTTTTCCACATGTTTTGTTTTTTCTTTCTTTGATTTATTCTGTTTCCTTTAATTCTTTCTTTTTTTTTTCTTTCCCATTTCATCTGTATTTTTTTCATGCCTTTCCTTTTCATTATTACTTTTTTCAGTGCTTGATTCTTTCTTTCATACCTTTCTTTTCACTAATTTACCTTATTTTCTTTCTTTCTTTCTTTCTTTCTTTCTTTCTTTCTTTCTTTCTTTCTTTCTTTCTTTTCAAGGACTAATGTTTTCTGTTACTTTTCCATACATTTTCTTCCCTTCTTTCTTCCATTTCTTTTTTTTTTTCTTCTTATATTTGTATTTTCATTCGACGCTTCTTTCTAATTTATCTACGTCTCCGTTTTACCTCTGATCCCACAATAGTTCGTGATAGTCGTACTGATTTCAATTGTCGCAAGTTTCAACTTTAATCCTTAAAAATCAAAACACAACAAGACACCATAAACCTAAAGATTTTATCGGCTAAGTCATTTAAATCAATAAAAATACATAAACAAAAGCACATAGCAAAAAGAAAAAGCCAGCAAAATGGCGCAGGTTATGTTGTTGTTGCTTTTTTTTTTTTAATAACAAATAAGTCATGGTGTCAGAAAACAGAAGAAAAAGAAGAAAGTTGTGAACAAAAAGAAGAAAATGTCTTTGTTTAACGTTTTATTTTATTTCTAAATCTTTGAAATTGCTGCTTTACACGTATTAAGTTCTTTCCTTGATATTTTCACTTATTAAAGAAATTAAAATTTTCATTGTTTTTTTTTTTTATTATTGTTATTATTCTTTATATTGGGAATGTGCCAAAATTTCAAATCTGACATCAATGCCGGTATAAATAAAAACAAAACAAAACAAAACAAAACAACAACCCAACTGAAAAACACAAGAAAAAATTAAAAACAAAAACAAAGCAAAAGAAAATCAGCAAAAAACAAAAACAAGCACAAAAAAAAAAAATTGAAGAAGCAAACAAAAAAAAAAAACAAACAAACAAAAAACATGAAATCTGCCACCTTTATTTTCCTATGACAAATCGTTGCGATCTAGAATTTTTAAAAAATTCGCTTTAATTATGTTCCATTCGTTTCTTTTACGCTGATGACTAACGATGTTCCCACTAAGCATCGAAATGTTTTCACGGAAACTAGAATAAATACAGGTTTGGTTTATTGGGTTTTAAGGCATTTCAACTATTGTAGGTTATTTAATACCAAAACCTCTTTATACATATACATTAAATATAATTTGTGAACACATTTTGTAGATACTATTTTTAAAAAAGCTTGAGCTCATTTTTGGTACACATTTAAAAGGTTTACTGGCATTTCTATCTAACCCGAATGATTCTATTTGATATTAATCATTTGTTTGCACACAGTTAAATGGTTACAATTACTAATATTTAGCATTGATTTTTTTTTTGTTAAACACGACTTATCAATTTGCTTATAGATTCATGGTTTCGAGTATTGCCAGGTATCACAAACAACTCAATTAAACGTCAGTCATTCGCTTACACCTGGGGTTGTCGTTGTGGTGTAATGGTTAAAGCGATAGACAGTAGAATCGTAGTAAGCGAGTTCGAACTCCAGTCACGCTATTATGTTCACTTTCGGTCAAATACCCTTGGGGAAAGTGTTATCCTCTCAGCTATGGGTTAAATAGCATCATTGCTGTTCTTCTAGAAGGATGTATTTGCCATTAAATAACCTACAAAAGTTGATATGCCATTAAAAACGAAGAACCCGAACTCGCTTACACACAGTTAAATGAATAAAACAGTTCTAATTCTTACAATTCAATTTTGCATGAGTTATTTTTTTGCACACAGTTTATATAGTCTAATAATTCTATTTGACCCATCGACAGGACTCTATCAAGTGCTACCTTTCCGGTTCAAAGTAGACCTGAGCAATGGCAATGAAGGGGTACTCCGCATTTCTAAAATATCTTGGACTGGAGCCTCACCATCAGATGCAGTTTAATGTTATTCCCGGGACACTCCTTGGAGGGAGTCTTACCCATATTTAGAGATGTAGTTGGTGTATTTTTTCGGCACCAGCCAATTGGGCGAATACATACAGGGAATAGAGTAACACCTTTATGTAGAGCAAGTTTTCAGCAACGAAACATGGTGTAACGATTTTGCCGTGGGAAAGGAAATCTGTGAACCAAGTTCAAATCCTGGACGAGTCAGTTTGCATTTTACTTCATGTTTTCTCTTGGTAAAGGCACTAGCCTATCTCTTCTCCCTTCAGCTATGGGTTACTAGTAAGGCTGAAAAAAAACCCCCCAAAAAACTCTGAATGTAAACCAACTGTGGTCCATATAAAATGACCTAGTGTCATATTATGCACTTGGCGAAGGTATTAGGTTACCCCTACGAAACATTGTTTTTTGTTCTTTTTTTTCAAATAATCATAACCACGGTCTATGCATTTTCGTCATCCTACATGCCGAGCTCTTTATTACATTGTAATGCAATATCAGAAAAGGATGTTGATGATATGACATTAGAGGTTGAACTTTCCGGCCATTAACCTACATTTTTTTGTCTGTTCTCAACTATTAAAGAGATTAAAATGAGCTATTTTTATTAACCTTTAAACAGAAAACATAACAAATTGATTCCATCTCCCACGATTAATTGATTGACCAAGGGGAAAAAAGTAGAAAAAGTTGGAAAAATTAGGATGAGAATGAAGATAATTATCATTAAAAAAGATAAAGAAATAAAAAATAAACGAAACAAAAATGAAGAAAACAAAATTTAGTTCCAAAGAGAGAACGAAAGAAAAAATGTGGTTTGGTTATGTGACTTGGTTTAATGGCATATCAACCTTAGTCGGTTATTTCATGCCAAATCCTCTCAATACATATATATGATTTTATAAGGGAATATTTTGTCGGTGATATCAGTTTTTAATCGAGTTAGAGCTTATTGGTCTGCACACATTTAAATAGATTCTAGTACTGCTATTTTTATTTGCACACGGTCAGATTGTTTCTGGTATGGTTATTCATTGTTTGCACAAAATTAATTTTTTTCTTTTATTGCTATGAAACAAAATTAATTGTATTTACATAGAGTTGTATGGTTTCAAGTACTGCTATTAACTTTTATAGTACCACTTTTACACATACAAATGACCCAGAATACCGCTATCCGACACTGATATTTCTATTTGCATGGAGTTAAATAGTTTCAACCGTTGTTATGTAATACAAATAATTCATTTTAATTTTTAATCATTTGTTTGCACTCAGTTAAATGGTTTCATGAAATTTAAATGATTACAACGTTCTATTCCACTTAGTGAGAGGACCCAAACAGGTATTACCAGTCCCGGTTAGAGTGGAGGTGGGAGTGATAGCAATGAAAGGGTACTTTGCATTTCTAAGAACTCAAGGACTGGTGCCTCACCATCAGATACTGTTTAGTGTTATACACAGAACCCTCGTTGGTGGGGAAGCGTTTTCTACTTGCCAGTGACTTGCATAAACAAAGAAATTATAAATTATACAAAAATGATAAGGTAAGAATAATTATAAAGAAAAGGTAAAGAAAAAAGAGAATAAAATGAAGGAAAAAAGCAAAAAATCTGAAGAGGTTCAAGAAAGAAAGAAAAAAGAATGAGAAAGGAACTGAACGAGAATAAAAAAAGTAAAAAGAAGAAAAAAGATGGAGGAATAAGGAATCAGAAAACATTCAAGAAAGAAAGAAAGAAAGAATGAGAAATGAATTGAACGAGAAGGAAAAAGTAAAAAGAAGAAAAATGATAGAAGAATAAGGAATCGGAAAATATTCAAGAAAGAAAGAAAGAAAGAAAGAAAGAATGAGAAATGAATTGAACGAAAATGAAAAAGTAAAAAGAAGAAAAATGATAGAAGAATAAGGAATCGGAAAATATTCAAGAAAGAAAGAAAGAATGAATGAGAAATGAATTGAACGAAAATGAAAAAGTAAAAAGAAGAAAAATGATAGAAGAATAAGGAATCGGAAAATATTCAAGAAAGAAAGAAAGAATGAATGAGAAATGAATTGAACGAGAAGGAAAAAGTAAAAAGAAGAAAAATGATAGAAGAATAAGGAATCGGAAAATATTCAAGAAAGAAAGAAAGAAAGAAAGAATGAGAAATGAATTGAACGAAAATGAAAAAGTAAAAAGAAGAAAAATGATAGAAGAATAAGGAATCGGAAAATATTCAAGAAAGAAAGAAAGAAAGAAAGAATGAATGAATGAGAAATGAATTGAACGAAAATGAAAAAGTAAAAAGAAGAAAAATGAAGGCGAAAACAGGTAAAAATCAGAAAACGTTCAAATAAGAAACAAACAAACAAAAAATCAAAGAATGAATGATATATGAATAAGAGATGAATGATAATGTAAAAAGAAGAAAAATGAAGGAAGAAGCAGGCAAAAAACCCCAGAAAACTTTCAAGAAAGAAAGAAAGAAAGAAATACAAATAAACAAACAAACAAACAAACGAAAAGCAAAGAGATTGTGTTTACAACGTTCAATCTAAACAAAAAGAAAGAAAAATGAATGAAAGATTTTTCTATTTGTTGCAATGTTTGGTTATAATAGAATGGGGAAAAATTCTGGTAAATATCATTTCCTGTTTTCGGGATCATTTTTCAAATTTTCATTAATCTCCATCAGTCTAATTTATTTGTCTTTCAAAACAATTCAAGAAAGCAAAGATCTAACGCCAAAGAAGACGGAAATTCCTTTTTTGTTTTGTTTGGTTTGTTTATTTTTTTAAGATGGCAAAAGACAAGTGATTTTAAAAATGTATTTATTCATTATTCCGCAAATATTGATCTTTTCCTGAGTTTGGAAGTTGAAATTTTAAATCTTTGCCAGCTTTTTCCCATTTTTTCCATGTCTACTACATTCAATCCACCATTTTATCTTTCTCAAGATTATTATTAGTTTCATTAGAATTCATTTGTGTTGATATTTTTGGTTTTCCTCTAAGTATGTTTTTCAAGAATTTGTACTTCCATTTTATCTGCTTACAACAATGTCCTTTCTTTCTTTCTTTCTTTCTTTCTTTCTTTCTTTCTTTCTTTCTTTCTGTTTTTATTTTCTTTATGTCTTTGTTATTTTCATCTTTTCCATTTTCTTTCCCTTTCTTCCTTCCTTTCCCCTTCTTTTATTTCTTCATTACTATTTTCTATTTCTCTATTTTTTGTTATTTTAACCTCTCATATCTTCTTTCTTTCTTTCTTTCTTTCTTTCTTTCTTTTCATTAATATTTTTTGTTTTCTTTGTTTTTTAACTTCTACTATTCTTTCCTTCTTTCTTTCTCTTTTCTTTCTTCTCCACATTTTTTTTTTCGTTTTTTTTTTCTTTCTTATTCTAACTCCTCCCATTTTTTCCTTCCTTCCTGTTTTCTTTCTCTTTCTTGTTTTAACCACTCACATTCCTTCTTTTTTCCTACCATATCATTTTTCTTTCCTCCGATCAATTTTCTTTCTTCATTGTCGTTTTCTTTATCTCTAAGTTCTGTTTTTCCTCCTTTTTTTCCTTCTTTGTTTTTTTCTTTATGTTTTTTCTTTTTCCTTCTTTCTTTCTTCCTCCTTTTTCCTTCCATTTTTGTTGCCGTTTCCTTAATCTTTTCGTTTATATTTCCTTCCTTCTTTATTTTTTATTTTTTCGTTGCCTTTTTGTTTATTTCTTACTTCGTTGACTTTCTTTCTTTCTTTCTTTCTTCTTTTCTTTCTTTCTTTCTTTCTTTTTGTTGTCGTTTCCTTAACAACTTCGTTAATATTTCCTTCCTTCTTTACCTTTTCTTTTTTGTTGTTGTTTTCTTTATTTCTTACTTTGTTGACTTCTTTCTTTCTTTCTTTCTTTCTTTCTTTTCGTTGTCGTTTCCTTAACAACTTCGTTTATATTTCCTTCCTTTATTTTTTCTTTTTTCGTTGCCTTTTTGTTTATTTCTAACTTCGTTGACTTTCTTTCTTTCTTTCTTTCTTACTTTTCGTTGTCGTTTCCTTAAAAACTTCGTTAATATTTCCTTCCTTCTTTACTTTTTCTTTTTTGATGCTGTTTTCTTTATTTCTTACTTAGTTTACTTTCCCTTTTTTATTCTTTCTTTCTTTCTTTCTTTTACTTCCTCCTTTCCTTCCATCTTTTCTTTCTTTTTTATTTGTTCTTTTTTCGATGCGGCTTTTTTAATTATTTATGACTTTTTAAACTTTATTTCCTTTCAACTTTTTTTTTCATTCATTTCATTATCATTATTTCTAATTTTCTTCAATACTTTTACTTTCTTTTCTTTTTCATTGCCGTTAACTTTGGTATCTTTTTCCCCATTATTTGTTACTGTTTTCTTTCTTTCTTTCTTTCTTTTCGTTGTCGCTTACTAAACAACTTCGTTAATATTTCATTCCCTCTCTACTTTTTCTTTTTTTTTGTCGCTGTTTTCTTTATTTCTTACTTAGTTGACTTTCCCTTTTTTATTCTTTCTTTCTTTCTCTCTTTCTTTTGATTTGCTTTTGTATATTTCTTTTTCATATTTCTTTTCTTCTAGGTTCTTTCTTGATTCTTTAAATCTTTTTTTTTTTACCATCAACTTCTTTTCTCAAAGCAGATCTCTCTTCATTTTTATCTTAACACACACACACACACACACACACACACACACACACACACACACACACACACACACACACACATAAACACATTCTTTCCCTCTCTTAGTCCTACGCTCACGAGCGCGCCTCTCACACGCGCCTACACGCGCTTATTCATTGATCATTTCTTTCCTTATTCGCTCATTGACCCTTTTACCCTATCCTGATTACAAAATGTCGCTCTCTTCTCCTCATTTTCCATCAGCAGGCATCACCTTCCGCCATTGATATCTTCTCGCCGACAGCTACAATAATTTCTCTAGCTTTGCTTTAAAGGTGAAAGATTAAACGAGTAGTAGTAGTAGTAATAATAATAATAATAATAATAATAATAATAATAATAATAATAATAATAGCAGCAGCAAAGTCAACATAAAAAAATAAAGATAGGATTTTGCTTTGAGGCGATCGTTTCCTTAATCCTGTATCTAAGCCCTTTTGTATTGATAGTAATCTCCAAGAATTGGTGTTGGGTGTTTCAGGAATTTAAATCCTTCTAAAATAAAAAATAAGAATAAAAAAAAAGAAACAAAAACAAAAAACAAAAGAAAACGAAAAGAAAAGAAACAAAAAAAAAGAAAATTAAAATGAGCTAAAACAAAAATAAAAGTAAAAATAAAATGAAACGTTTTTAAAATGTCAGGAGGAAGATGTTTTGCATACAGCAGAACGACTTATCAAATAATTTTTTGTGTACTTTTTCTTAATTTTAGAGCAAACAAATACGAAAGTGGGAGTCAATGTATACATATCCGTACAGCTAAAATTATCACTCATTGGGATTTTTTCACAGCCAGTTTTAACTGGTGGTTTTTCATTGAATTCTGAGAGACAGCAACTCAAGTCTCCCGGACTTTTCTAAGTTTTCTAACTGGTTTTATCTATGCTGTGGTCTCGATGGTCTTCTTCTGGTCTCTAGTTTCTCCAGTATCCTTTCCTGCCCGTTGGGAAAGGTTCCTGTGCACCAATCACAAATGGTACCACAGTCCCTATCATGTTCCACAGCTTTTTAAACTCTTTAGCAAGATCCAAGTATGTATATACCTTTTCGCTTTATTTGATTTTCATTCTATGATTTGTTGGAACAGAAAAATTCACTAGATGACAATTTTTTTTGTTAATAAATATTAGGTCTAGTTTCTTGCTGGGACTCGACAGCCGATTCAGCTCAGACAGTATAATACATCAACTGGATCTCTGCAGATGGATAATACCTCCCCAACGATTGTCCTGGATATGAAACGAGAAACTCAGATGGTGAGGCTACAGTCATACATGAGCTTTTGGGAAGACGGAGTACCCCTTCATTTCTTTTGCTCCCAGGTCAACTCTGACCTGGAGTAGAAGTACCTGATAAGATCCTATCGATGGTTCAAATAGAACTGTTTGGCATTTAAACAGTATCGAAACAAATGACTTTAGTTAAATTGACTTGTTTGAAGTAGAACTGTTTGAGCATTTAACTGTGTATAAACAAGTGACTGGTGTTTAATTGAATTATTAATGCTCTGTAGCAATACTTGAAAACATTTATCTGTGTGCAAACAAATGATTAATGGTAAATAGAATTAAGTTAGTTAAACCATTTAACTGTGTGAAAAAATATGCACTGGCTAGTGTTTAAATGTTATCAACAAAATGTGTTTACAAATCATATATATATATATATATAATATATGTAAAAAAATTATTTGACATTAATTTGCTTACAAGGTTTGATATGCCATAAAACCAAACTAAACTAAACAGAATTGCTTGAAATAGAAATGTTTTATCATTTAACTTTGTGTAAACAAGTGAAATATGACAAACCCGAAATTTATCCGGTAAACTTATTCCTTAAAGAAATCGGTAATCCATTTAGAAATAAATAACTGCAAAAAACCTGCTGCCAAAATCAAAAGTAAATCCAAGTCTGTTGGAATCAATTCGAATTTAAAGCAAACACATTTGAGTCGAAATAACATTCATTATACTCATCGCCTTATGGATACAGTGTTCGCCAATGGCCCCTGGGGACCGGGGCTCATACCAAAGTCTCAAAAAATGGTACTTGATGCTACCTTGCTTAACACTCAGCATTATAAGGTAAGGATCAAGGTAAAGTGGAACAATCCAGGGAAAGGAGTTGCGTCCTCCCCTTCACCTTGGTGTAGTAGCTATCGAAAAGGAAACCTTTGGGTCACCCTCGACTACGGTCGCCACCTTTATACCGGTTCAATATCCTAGTGGGTAGAGTGTTCGCCAATGGTCCGGGAGACCTTGGTTCAATCCCAGGTCGCGTCATACCAAAGACTTTAAAAATGGTACTTGATACCTCCTTACTTAACACTCTGCAATACAAGGTACGTATCGAAGATAAAGTGGAGCAATCCAAGGAAAGGAGTAGCGCTCTTCCCTACACCTCGGTGTAGTAGCTATTGAAAAGGGAGCCTTCTGGTCGCCCTCGACTAAAGGTCACCAACTTTACTTACTTACTTATACTCATAAAATAAATGCTTATTTTTTTGTGTAAGTTAAATATTTTAAACACGAATCATAATGATTCTTGAATTTCTACCGTTCATTATAATCATTTTAAACTTATTTTAGTGGCTAACAAACTGTACTGTGATATCGTAGTAACTGAGTTCGAACTCCAGTCGTTCTAATGGATTCACCATTTTTTCACTAATACCCTTGGGACTGCTATGAACCCCTTTATCCGAACCCACCCTCGCTATGGGTTTAATCGTATCCCAACTGTTCTTCTACAAGGATGGTTTTGGCATTAGATAATCCAGGAATGTTGAAATGCTATCAAACAAAGAAACAAAAATAATTTGTTTTAGGTTCAGTTTTTTTTTATCGTCTGCATGTATATTTTTATTACATGGAATTTGGGCTGTTAAAAGCACTAACATATGTGACCCTCCTTTTACGATCTATAAAAATCAATAAAAAAAAACTTTTCTTTGAAATTGGCTTGTATTGAGACACACACATCTTGTTTTGTTTTTTGATTTTTTTTAGTAATAACAGCAGTAGCAGTAGTACTAGTAGTAGTAGAATTAATAATAATAATAATAATAATAATAATATGAAGAAGCTAAACGATTTTCGATTGTTTACGAATTGAAATAAGAAGAGAACGTGGGAATCACTTGGTAACGATTTGTTCATGACGTAAATCGCTGACCCGTATAAACTAGATAGACATTGATATATACATGTACAACCATCATCATCGTCATCATGTCGTGCCGCCAGCACGGATATCCCTGACCCTCTCTCGCCACTTCTCCCTATCATTCATCGCCTCCGGCAGGTCTTCAGGGTTACATCCTGTGTCCTCACATAGTTGCTGTATGTAAGTTCGTGCTGGTCGTCCTGCTTTTACTCGGCCATATGTGGGAGTCCACAGGAGTACATCGCTTATTAGCTCGCCCTTGCTTCTCCAGCAGTGTCCCGCGTGTCTGGTTCGTCTAACTTGTATAGTTTTCGTGATGGGGGGCAAGTGTCCGTATAGTTGGTGTCTCGTGGGGTGTTGTCGCCAGGGCTTGTTCTAGTGATGCTGAAGTTTTGGTGAATGCGGAGTAACCTTTTCATTGCCATTGCTCCCAGGTCCACTTTGGCCCGGAATGATAGCACCTGATAGGGCCCTATCTATGGGCTAAATAGAACTAACTATTTACTTATGCTAAAATGAATTGTTTGAATTATAACTGTTTGACTAAACTGAATAGCTTGAAATAGAAATAATTAAACTGTGTACTCATTCTAAACTGAATTGTTTGGAATAAAATTATTTGCATAATAATTGATTTGACGTTAAATAACATTTAAAGATTGATATGCCATAAAACCCAAACAACCAACCAACCAACCAACCTGGAAAACTCTTACCTTCCCCAGCACAATCGGCTTGGTCTGTAGAATACACCGACTGCATCTCTGCCGAGGGACAAGACCCCTACCTGCGAGTGTCCTATATATGACATTAAACAATCTGATTGAGAGGCTCCTGCCTTGGAGATTTAGGGAATGTGGAATAACCCTTCATTGCCATTGCTCCCAGATCCTCCCTAGCCTGGAGTTGTAGAACTGGATTGGATCCTATCTATGGATCAAATAGAACAAAATATGAGTGCAAACAAAAGACTGATGTTAAATTGTGATTGTTATATAGTAGTACTTTGAACCATTTAACTGTGTGCAAAAAAAGAGCTCAGCCTCATTCAAGAACGTTATCTACAAAATAGGTTTACAAATCATATATATATATATATATATATATATATATATTATTTAGTCCAGTTAAACCGGAGTCGGGAATAATTCCGTCAGGACAATAAAATTATTCAACTTTGAACATGGTGTTATTGATTCATATCAATAGTCAGGATGGAAATAAATGTATAATCCTAATGTATATCCGTTGGATTTGAAGAAGTCCTGTTAATTCTGGTGTTATTGATTCATATCAATACTCATAACAGGATGGAAATGAATTTATAATCCTAATGTGACCGGTTTTTTAAAGGTATATATATATATATATATATATGTGTGTGTGTGTGTGTGTGTGTGTGTGTGTGTAAACAGGATTTGGCATTTAACAACCTATAATAGTTGATATGCCATTAATTCCAAGCCAACCAATCGAACCTTCCTGACAATCTAGTATAAATCAAATCCAACTAAACATAGAACTGAATGAAAATATCATGTCCATGCCCTC
Organism: Sepioteuthis lessoniana; assembly: GCA_963585895.1. Taxonomy (NCBI): domain Eukaryota; kingdom Metazoa; phylum Mollusca; class Cephalopoda; order Myopsida; family Loliginidae; genus Sepioteuthis; species Sepioteuthis lessoniana. The sequence goes on from OY757914.1 coordinate 82,624,030, forward strand.
ATCATCTGTTTAGTGAGCCCACAACATCAAAGACAAAAATCACACACGCATACACGTAAAAACAAAATGATTAAACAAGCCCATACAAATAAAAACAATGCAACTCCCAAAGATCAATCAAAACCCTAAATAAGTCCTATAGTGATGAAAGTATACATATGGAGACTGACAACATTAGTAAAAACCTCGATCAAGCAGATACCAGCCCAGTAAGCTATGACTGTAGAATACACCAATTACATCTCTGGAGAGGGATAACAAACCCTGCATTGAGTGTCCTGATTATGACACTAAAAAATCTGATGGTGAGGCTCCAGTAATGCTGTAGTTTGGGGGTATGCAGAGAGCTCCTTCATTGCTATCGCTCTCAGTGTTATATTTTGACCCTCGCCCCGGCCCAAAAATGCTATTCCAAGGTGATACACCGGAAGGAAGTGACACATTCCAATGGCCAGTAATCGAAAGAGATCGCGTGGGCGGATTAAGGCTTATGATATGGGACATGGTGAAGGTCCCATTGTGCCACTACAGTGATGCACCGGAAGAGAGTAACCTCTGAACTGCAAGACAGTTATTTCCGCTTGATGACGATTAAACATTCGATTTCAAAGATCCAGTGGGTGATCGTGTGGGCGTTGAATTATTATATAATTGAGTTGAGTTGGGTGCCAAAGCAGTTGCCAGCAGACTTCCAGAGAGTTAGAGAAGAGATGTGGTAGGGAAAGCCACACCCGACCGAGGGGACCCTCGGAAACCCCCGATGGAGTTTGGGGTCCAGAGAAGATGCTGATAAGATGCCATAAAGAAAGCCAGCATCCAGCAGTGGACCCCAAGACCTCTGGTTGAGCATCTAAGAGAACAAGAAAGACACAACGTGACGGTCATAACAGTGGGATCAAAATATGAAGTTTATGTTCGGTCTCCAGCACCCTCTCACATGCAAACCTTGAACAACCCTTTCAAACCTTACAAATAAAGTGAGAGGTAAATATAATTGTAAAGAAGTCTTCCTGCGTCTTCCTTCCTGCGTCTTTATCATGCGTCGTTTATTCATGCGTCTGTCTTTGATGCTGTGTCCTTGTGATGCTGAATGATGATGTAGATGACTATACAACATTGTCCGATTTGGTGCCGTGACCAGGATATGGGACCAGAGTATGGTCCTTTTTAGGGTTTTGAAATTTCTTCAAGGAATTATGGAGGGCCCGTTGTGTTGAGAAGATAAAAAATGCATCCGTATGGTACCTTGATGCACACATGTCAAGATGGCCAACCACGCAAAGTTAGTAAGAGAAATTTAGATAATAATTAGCCGGGCAAGTGTTACATAGACAGAAGTAAGTAAGATTTTGTTGCTGTAGTTCAAGTGATTCTTTTTGTGTTTTCAGCCATCATTGTCCTTGTAAATCATTCTGTAAAATTCATGTGAGGGTGATGGAGACGAACGTGAAGAAAACTCCACATCAGGTCCACTCTAACCCGTAGTGATAGCACCTGACTTTTAATTGAATTGTTATTAATACGTAGTAATATTTTAGTAATATTTTGCTGTATGCAAAAGAATGAGCTTAAACTCATTTAAAAACGTTATTAACAAAATGAGTTGACAAATCATATATATTTAATGCATATGCACGAAGAGGAGTTAGCGTTAAATAACCTTAAATGTTTGATATGCAATAAAACCAAACCAAACCAAACCATAATATATCTTGCAGATACTTAGAAGAAAATATAAGATGCATCTACGCAACAAGGCCATCTATAAAGTATACGCCAATGAAGTATAACTGTCAACTAACCTTTTCTCGCGCGCTAAGAATTCGTTTAAAAACAAAAGATATTTACCTACTAACTATACACTCGTAAATCAAAGATTTTTAATGGCCAATGCTTGCTGTACAAGTTTAAATTATCAATTACAACAGTTTCTTTCTTTGTTTAATGTGCATATTAAAAATCGTGAGTTATTTAATGCAAAAGCAATTCTTATAGGACAGTAGAGATGCGATTTAACCAACTGGTGGCAGTTAATTGGGTTCATCCCTTTCCCAAGAGTATTAGTCCAAAAGTCGAAGAACCACTGAAGTTCGAACTCGCATACTTCAACTCTGTAGGCCAGCATTTTAGTCATTACGCCATGAAGACTTCAAAATCATTAACTGGAAGTTCTCTTTCTATACAAGCAAAGCGTTTCTCCGTGCCAACAATGATTTGGGTGGAAATTTACTAAGCTTTTTGCTAAGATGGAGCACAAGGCCGCATGTATTGGGCACCCAATGAGAATCGAACCCACTCGTGTAGGTTTGTTAGTCTACCTTGCTAACCATTCCCAACAATGATTTGGGTGCATAAACATTTGATCAGACTCTTTGCTCGAGTCGAAATAAGTAAGAGTTGAGTTTTGGTTATTCTTCGTTTTAAGACTATCAAAGCATTGGTAAAGCTGTTTTCTCTTTTAGAAACGTTTCTTCTTTCTGTAATAAGTCTCTCAAAATGTACAACTAGTAAGTCATGCTTAGTTGTTTAGTTGTTTCGGTTTTATGGCATATCAACCTTTGTAGATTATTTAAAGCCAAAACCATTTTATACAAATAATCAGTTCTATTTCAAACAATTCAGTTTAGCATAAGTACACAGTTTAATTGTCAAAAACATTTCTATTTAAAACTATTCAGTCCGTTTAAACAGTTCTAATTCAGCTAAGTATAAGTACAGATTCTTTTTACGCACATTTAAATGTCAAAACAGTTCTATATTAAACAATTCAGTTTAGTGTAAATACAGTTTCAATGTCAAAAAACAGTTCAATTTCAAATAAACAGATTTTGCTTACATAAAGTTAAATGTCAAAACAGTTCTATGTTAAACAATTCAGTTTTGTGTAAATACAGTTTCAATGTCAAAAACAGTTCTACTTCACATAATTCAATTTAGCATAAGCACGCAGTTTAAACGTAAGTACAATTTAATTGTAAAAAAACATTTCTATTTCAAGCTATTCAGTTTAATCAAAGAATTCAGTTTTGCATAAGTATCCCGTTAGTTCTATTTAACTCATCGATAGGGCCCTATCAGGTTCTACTACGCGGGGCCAGAATGGACCTGAGAGCAATGGCAATGAAGAGGTGTTCCGTATTCCCCAAAGCCCCACCATTACTGGGACCTTACCATCAGACTGTTTAGTGTTATATCCAGGACACTCATTGATGAGGTCTTACCCCTCTGCAGAGGTGCAGTCAGTGTATTCTACAGCCCCAGCTGATTGAGCAAGTCATATTTGGAATAAATGATAACAAGTACGTATGAAGATCTAAGAATTCTTGAAATTCTTTTTTGCATGTTGGAGATGCCATGTAACTTAGGTCATTGATCTTCTCTAAGGCTGGACTAACAGCATTTTCGCTGTATATTACACCAAAATAAAAACGATATGCTTTTTGGATCAGATTGTTTATTTTGTGAAGTTGAACATGGAATCATTTTTTTTTTTTTTGTTTTGTTTTGTTTTTTTTTTTCAAACTACTTACTTCAGTCTGGGCATGATTTTGTCATGCTCTTCTGATTTGGCTGAGACAGTAATATCAACAGTGATTCATACTGTATCATCTACTTGCTCCCAGATTTTACCAATTTTCATTTGCAAAATACCCTCAATCTCCGTAAGCAGTATCTACCTTAGGGTGACTGGAATGTTGTTAACAACGCAGGCTCTATCGAGATATATGGCATCCAGTTTATAAGATCTCATCTGCAAAGTGATGCTATAGGTCTTTTATTGTGGGAATTTTGTGATGTGTTTTTTTTTTTTTGAGTGCCGTGTTTAGATGTTTTGGGTCTTGGCATCCTATCATTTTCTGTGCGTGAGCTAGGCTTGAAACCCAGTCTGTTCAATAACCTTTCTGATGATGTTGCTTTTTTCCATAATATCAAGCTCTTCTTTCATGTTGTCTGTCAATCCGATTTCATTTTTTTTTGTGGATCAATATGTTGTTGCACGTACTCGTGAGCAGATAGTTTCACAGATCACGGCACAGAGCCAATTTCATCTGGATACATGTGGATGAATTCTTCAATTTTATTGATTTTTTTTCTCATCGGGGTTTGTTGTGAGTTCTGGTAGTTTGTGTTTTGATGATTTGTATTTTTCATAATGTTACGTTATGTTATTCATTTAAGTTGTTCGAGCGAATGTAGTCCCAGAACTGCCAGTCTTTGTACATCCACCGTGTAGAATGTACTCTTTTGCCAGTTGAGCTGCTGTTTGCATCGAATGTTTTATCCTACCATTTTAGTTTTGTTTTATTTTGAGGGATCTAATTTTCTGGGATTATACTGCAAAATGTTGTGACTGGTAGTGTGTTTCTGCAGACACTTGTATCTATTTTGGGGCACAGTCTATGGATTCCATATCTGTTCGGTAGTCTTATGTCTACGTACGCAAAGGCTTCGTCTTTTTGTTGAGACATTCTTGAATATTTTGATACTAGAAAATATTAGACTTTCAAGTCTTCTTGTCCTTGGATGTTGTATACTGCATCAGTCTGGACGGGTTGTTTCTTTTCGTATGAGTCCCTCTCGTATCAAGATTGTTGCAATGGTTTTGGATTGATATTACCATGGCTTCCTGACATTGACCCAGGCCTACGTTTTGTTCTACTTAATAGGTAAACCATTGCCAAGTGGTTGGCTTTACTACATGCCCTGTATGTTAATCTAGTTGCAGGACAAGCTCCGCTATAGAGTGCATGCCTAGCTTTACAATTGAGGCAGATTTTATTTTCCTTTGGCGTAGGCCTAGTTGTATTTCTAACTTGTTTGGTAGTGTTTTACATGGATCTAAGTTGTTTAATATGAGTGCTAGATGCTTCGTGGGTTTTACCAAAACGAAGAGTCTCTTAAAGTGTGTATGTTTCGTCTTTTCTTAGCTGTTCCTTCTCGAATGCGATTGGGGTGCTGGCGATAATAAGTTCAATTATATGTTCCTGTCGTCCGATCTTTTGTAGTAAATATTTCATCTGTTGACAAAATCTTCTAGTGAATCTTCTGCTTTTACTCTGTGTGATATTAATTTGAGACAGTTCACCCAATAGTTTTTTTTCAGTTCTAGTTGTTTTGGAAATTTCCCGAAGATAATGTCAGGCGAACTTAGATCATCCTTCATGCACGTCATTCAATCGTAATCTACTTGTACTTGTATGTTACTTACTTGTTGATCTGCTTTTATCTTCTTTAAAACCCCGATAAAATAAAACGGAATTTCTTACAAGCTGTAGCTGTGCCCAGACTATTGTATGGATGCATCACGTGGACGCTAACAAAACGTACTGAGAAAAAGCTTGATGCAAACTACTCAAGAATGCTACGAGCTATTTTGAACATATCCTGGAAGCAACACTCCACGAAACAACAGCTGTACGGCCACTTACCTCCCATTAAAAAAAATATTCAAGTAAGGCAAACAAGACATGCGAGGCACTGCTGGAGAAGTAAGTACGTGCTCATAAGTGACGTTCTTCTATGGACCTCAACACATGGACGTGCAAGTGTCGGCCGACTAGCAATAAATTATATAAATCAGCTCTGTGCAGACACGGGATGTAGTTAAGAAGACCTGCTGGGAGCGATGGATGATAGAGACAGATGGAACGAGTGAGAGGGATAGTCAGGTAAATCCGTGCTGTCAGCGCAACATGATGATGATGATGATGACAATGAAATATAAGTCCATCCGCTTGAACATTTCTGCCGTGTTTGATGTTGTCAAATCTATAACAGGAGAATTCTTTGAAGACATATGTACATATTTATGTCTACTCGTATACAGTAAATGAATCGGTATAGCCTATATCTATTATCCGAATGTATGTGTAGTGATGGGAAGACATGTTGTGTTGGGTGCTTATGGCTGTTTGTCTGGTCTGTGTGTTTGGAGTAGAATGAAGCGTAAACTGATGGAATAGGAAGATGGGAGGAACGTTAAACTGAGAGGGTAGAGTTCGAAATATTTGTATTGACCCAACCATTCAGCACGAGCATGATGAGACACAAGGTCAGTTTTCTAAGTGGAGTTTTGTAGGTTTGAATTCCAGTTTTTCTTCTCCTAGACTGGTTTCTATATCAAGTTTAAAGACCCCCACTCTGGCCAACTATTTACCTATAGCTGTAGGGGTGAGGAGAATCGATGGATTCATACCTAGTGTATTAACGCTATGTGAAATGCAGACAGCCTCGTCGATGTTACAAGTAAAAGGGAAGTGTTTAACTAAGCGCCATAAAGATGATACCGATGCTTCGAGGGAACAAGGATTGTCTACACGGGACATGACAATAATGCTTAAGGGGTTTATACACGTCAGTGTGCGTAAAAGAAGTAGTTCCTATGATACGGGTCATCATCATCATCATCATCATCGTGTCGTGCCGATAGCACGGATATCCCTGACCCTCTCTCGCCACTTCTCCCAATTGTTCATCGCCTCTGGTAGGTCTTCAGGGCCACATACCGTATCCTAACATAGCTGCTGAATGTATGTTCGAGCTGGTCGTCCTGCTTTTGCCCGGCCATATGTGGGGGTCTATAGGAGTACATCCCTTATGAGCTCGTCCCTGCTTCTCCAGCAGTGATCTGCATGTCTGGTTCGTCTAGCTTGGATAGTTTTCGTGATGGGAGGCAAGTGGCCGTATTGTTGGTGCCTTGTGGGGTGTTGCCGCCAGGACTTGTTCAATATTGCTCGCAACATTCTTGTGTAATTGCCGTCTAGCTTCTTCTCCAGCCGTTTAGTTAGCGTCCAAGTAGTGCATCCATACAGCAGTATCGATACACCGCTGCCTGGAAGAAACTGCGTTTCAATTTATCGGTTAGGTTTGATTTCCATATAATCGATGATTATCGATAGCCGTCCATGCCTTCGTTAGCCGCGTGTCGATGTCCTTTTCGGTTGATGAGACGCTGCTTCCTAGGTAAATGAATTTGTCTTCTGGTTTCAGAGGGGTTCCGTCTAGTATGGTGACGTCGCCTGTTTGATTATAGCACATATATTCCGTTTTGTGTGTATTGACATGGAGGTCAATGACTGCGGCGGCTCATTCCAAACTATGCAGTAGTGTTTCGGCTTGGCTGGGTGTATTTGCCAGTATCGCTATGTCATCGGCGTAGTCGGCGTCGGTAATTGTTTTTTGCGGGGTGCCTTCTGCTTCTTTTTTTTTTTGTCAGCTCGAAGCCGTTTTCTCTTATTTTATCAATCGATGTTCTAAGAACGTAATCTAAACAGATGATAAAGAGGTATGGGGCAAGCGTGTCTCCTTGTAGAACTCCTGCAACAATGTCGAAGTATTCTGTGTCTCCATCTGGTGAACGTACTTTCGCTTTGGTGTTTCTATTGAGAATCGTTATTGCTGCTACGGTTTCTTTAGGTAGGCTGTATACGGGTACTTTTCTGAATATATGTGTTTCAACCTGTCTACATAACTGACTACATATACAAAAAATACATTGAAATTAAAGATAAACAATTGATTTATGGGTAAATCAATTTATTTACCTAAGTATCTATAAAGCAATTGAGCTATGTATAGGACTGTGTCCGTTTATAGATGTTTGGCTGCGAAGCGGGATCTATTACAACAGGCCTCACTTTCAGAATATGCGATTTATGTTTAACTTCTTTTCGTTAATTAGTTTTATATCGATATTGTTTCTGCAAAGCCTCACTATTACGAACCCCGGTATAACGAACTCAGATTTTAACGATTTCGTGGATCCAGTCAAACTTACTTCGGACTCACTGACTTGAAATTTAATAAAATCAATCTCAAATTTTAATCCCCTTGGATGTTCTTGTTAGGTCGTTAAGCACGTCTACCAAAACTGACGGAATACACTGGTGTGAAGGAATTCCGGTGCATATGTGGGTGCTTACTCCTGTAGGAACAGTGAAACTAATAGTGTTTATCAGACTCTATAGATTTATATAACTCTGAAATGATCTAATCTAGATGACGTTTAAATTTAGTCTGTCAAATGTTAGTAAGTCGAAGTAAGGTCGTATATTTGAGAATCCGTTTAGGAATGAAACCAATGTTAATTTGCTAGGTTTGATTTTGTTTGGCCTGGTTTCTTTGCTTAATAGCATATCAACCTTCGTGTGTTATTTAATGCCCAAGTAATGTCAAAGATCCGCTGTGATAATGTTTAACCTATAGAAATAGTGATCGAAAGTGTTCGTAATAGCACGACTTGAGTTCGAACTCAATTCGGGGCAGGGGTTCGAAACTTTAGCGATTACGGCATTGGGACTCACCCACCTCTTAAATCGCTAGGTAAGAGAGAGATTTTATTGCAATGCTTTAACCGGTAATACCTTTGACAAGCGGTTAGGGTTTATTTATGAGTGGGTACGGTTTCCGTGTAGAACATTTTATACTTATCGACATAGACGACGAACATAAAATACATAAAAATATAAACAATTGATTGATCAGTAAATCTATTTACCTAACAACCAATGAAGTAATTAGATAAATTCATCGAATACCTGAACTATCAAGGACTTACTTGTTTGCTCCTAAGTACGACTGACGAGACTGATTGAACAGGTTGGGGGAAAGGAATTCTGATACAATGACGCCTCTTGGAATTGTGAAGTTAATCGTGTTTATGTGACCTGAATATTGAATGAACTGACCTAGATATCACTTAAACATGACCAGTGAAATAAAAGTAAATTGAAGTTAAGTCATATATTGAAAAATCTATTAAGGAACCTTTTCAAATTAGTACCAATTTGCTTGGTGAGATGGCTTTTTTTTGTTGACGAGGTTATTTGTTTAACGGCATATCAGCTCCTCACGGGTTATTTAATGCTGAAATTTTATTCATTTATAAATGTTTGTAATCACAAGAATATTTTTAATGCTTCATTGTATTTGTTTTTAATTGAATTTTTTTATTTTTTTTATTTATCCTTTGTTTGCATGTAGTCATATGATATCAAATACAAATTATTTGAACGCCGTTGTATGATTGTAAGAATTCCTATCGAATGCTAATAATTTATACAATTACATGGGTTCGACTCAGTAATAATAATAATAATACTGTCCAAGAAAATGACACACAAACTCCTATGGGACTTTGACACACAAACGGATCACCTAATCTCGGCCAGAAAACCAGATCTTATAATAATCAACAAAAAAAAAAAAAAAGAAAAAGAAGAAAACCTGCAAAACTGTCGACTTAGCTGTCCCCGCTGACCACACAATAAAACTGAAAGAATGTGAAAAGAGATATAAGTACCTCGACCTTGCTAGAGAATTGAAAAAACTATGGAACATGAAGGTGACAATTATACCAATTGTGATTGGTGCTTTTGGCACGGTAACTAAAGGATTATTATAGGGCCTGGAGAATTTGGAAGTTGGCGGCCGATTGGAGACCATCCAAAGAACAGCATTATTGAAAACGGCCAGAGAAGAGTCCTGGAGACTTGAGGAGACTTGCTGTCACTCAGTCTTCAGTGAAAGACCATCATATTTACCCAACCCCTCCGCTCGGGCAGGATATGACTCAAGGTCAATTTTTAAGCGGAGTTTAACAGCTTTGAATTCAGAGTTTTCCTTCTCCTAGACTAGTTGCCTCACCAAGGCTGAAGAACCCAGCCTACTATTTACCCATAGCTGGAGGGAGAATAATTGCATTCATACCTTTCCCAAGGGTATTAGTGCTATGTGAAATGCAATCAGTCTCGTCCAAGATTTGAACTCGTGTCGCTGTGTCCATTTCCTGCGACGTTAACCATTACACCACGGGCACCTCCAGTGAAAGACCATCAGCTTACGCTGATGTGAAAACCTATTATGAGTAATTAATACTTAAAACTTTCAAGTAATTATTCTTAGTGCAAATAATTTGCACACAGAATGCTTATGTAATACGAATTTGATTGATTTTAATGACATATCAACCCGTCTCGGGTTACTTTAATCAAGGAGTCTCGTATTTTGAGCATTACTACTTACATTTCCATATTTGAGTAGTTGTTTCTTAAAAGTTTTTTCTTTTTCGTTGAAACAATATGTCAAAATCTTCTGGGATTGTTTTGTAACAATTGCTACAACAAGTATTGATCTTGTTTGTATCCATAATTTTTGGTGTAATTTCATTATTATGAAGAAAGATAAAATATCTTCACAATCAACTTTTATCAACTGGACGAGACTGATTGCATTTCACATAGCACTAATATCTTTGGGAAAGGTATGAATCCAATTATTCTCCCTCCAGCTATGGGTAAATAGTAGGACAGACTAGGTTCTTCAGCCTTGGTTAGGCAACTAGTCTAGAAGGAAAACTCTGAACTCAAACCTGTTAAACTCCGATTAAAAATTGACCTTGTGTCATATCCTGCCCGAGCGGAGGGGTTGGTAAATAGTATCAAAAGAAAAAAAATTACAGACGGATCTAGATAAATAAAGATATTGGGAAGATATTTGAAAATTAGAATTCAATATAGAAAAATTTTAAGTACATACTGGATATAAACTATTAAATCTCAATAAAGTTAAACAAGGGAGAAATGAAAAAAGGAAATGAAAGTGAAATACAGGTTGATTTTGATTATATATTTAAAGCTGACTATTACATTTTGTCTATCATATCGAGGAAAGATGGAATGATTGACTGGAATTGGAGAAATATTATTCTAAAGGAGGTAAATATAGCTTTAAAATATTTCAAACCGTAATAAGACGTCATATAGAACATTGTACACAGGCCTGGGTTCCAGTATCTACACATGGAAATTGGAGTCTAATTTAAAATTAGTGATCATACTCTAAGTGTGACAAAACTAGCAAAAGGAGTAAAAGATTATAGGGAGATATAAGTGAAATTTGGATTATCTACCTTGATAGAAAGAAGAATGAGAGGTGATCTAATTGAAACTTTGTCAATAATTAACAGAATTTCTAAATTAGAGAGACATTTTTCTACTATTTTTCCTCGAACTGTAAATTTACGGTCAGGGTATATTTCAAAAACCAAATCGATTCGGGAAGTTTTATTCAGGAATTTATGTTTTATGTGTTTAAACTGGGCTATAACGCCACGGAAGCTACCAAAACATGATTGAGTGAAAGTTTAAGCTAGCTAACTAAACGGCTGGAGAAGAAGCTAGACGGCAATTACACAAGAATGTTGCTAGCAATATTGAACAAATCCTGGCGGCAACACCCGACAAGGCACCAACTATACGGCCACCTACCTCCCACCACGAAAACTATCCAAGTTACACGAACCAGACACGCAGGACACTGCTGGAGAAGCAATGACGAGCTCATAAGTGACGTACTCCTATGGACCCCCGCATATAGCCAAGCCAAAGCAGGACGACCAGATCGAACATACATACAGCAGCTATGTGAGGATACGGGATGTAACCCTGAAGACCTGCCAGAGGCGATGAATGATTGGGAGAAGTGGCGAGAGAGGGTCAGAGATATCCATGCTAGCGGCACGACATGATGATGATGATTAAGACAGTAGCTTGATAATTGAGGAAATGTCGCTCAGGCTGCAAGAAACTCGACGATAAGACAAGGCCAGACAGGCTTAAAACTGTGGATGCATTGGCAACGCTCCCAGCTATAGAACAGTAATCCACAACGTGAGGCGAATGCTCCACTGGTGGGGCATGATAAAATTTTGCTAAAGCATGCAGTATTTTGATGGGGCTTGTTCAGAGACCAAGTGAACGGCCCTTTAAGCCTCCTTCGCGTAAATTTCAGTTAAATTTTGAATAATTAAATATTACAGGGTGTAATTAGAATTAAATATTTCAGGGGGTGCATCCGAATTTTTGAAATATTTGAAATTTTAGAAGTGGAGCATGGCCAAGAATCGGTTTGTATCGAAGCAAATCCGGTGCGTAGCACTGGGAGAGTATCAGGTGAGCTTGACATCTCATTGCCCTGTATGTTCATCACCTCCGTGACCTCAGAAAAAAGCACCAGGAGCAGTTGAATTGTGCCTCATGTTAACAAGATATTGCAAGACTTTTGACTCACCCTAATACTAATTGACAAGAAGAAAAGAACTTCATCAAGAGGATTTCATCGATCAGATAAAAGTGCGAAAGGGAAAAGATAGACTAATACTTGGATCTTGCCTGAGTGCTGCAACCTGAAAGTGACACGGATACCAATTGCAGCTGGTCAGTTTGGAAGGGTCTTCAAAAGTCAAGAAAAAAGACAATGGGTGCAAAAGTTCATACTAGCCTAAAAACTATGAATATCAACTCGAATGCTAAGAAGATTTCGGGATAACCGAAAAAAAAACATGCTGTCGCACAGACTTCAATGAAAAAATCATGAGTCAAAAGCGGCGGAAAAAATCACATACAGTGAAAATTATGATCACACACACACACACACACACATATATATATATATACAAAGTTATATTTTAACTGTATATATATACACACACACACAAACACGCATATATATATATATATATATATACATGTATGAGTGTGATCATAATTTTCACTGCACACACACACATATATCAATATATATACTGTCTAGCCACACTGATGAGTTCTGATAGAACGAAACAGATCTGTCTGTGGATGACTATATATATATATATATGTATATATATATATTTGTATGTATTTTATAATTTGCTTGAAGCATTGCACAGTTTATTTTATTTTATTCTATTTTATTTCATTTTATTGTATTTTTCTAGAGGCCTATTCCAATGCAAAATAATTAATCGGGTGTAATCAATTTCGAAGTAAAAACTTCATCATCAGGAACTTTTTTTATATGGACTCGGTGTTGTATGTTCAATTTTTTTCGAATATATTCGTTGTGAATACGATAAGTTTCCAGACATGAAACTCTAGTCCCTTTCGTAGTAATCACCTCCGGCTGCAATACACTTGTGCCATTCCAAAACTTCTGGAAGGCCCCGAGAAAATCCTTTAGTGTGAGCGTGTCAATGACTTTCGTCACAGCCTCTTTCAACTCCTCAATTGTCTCATAACAACAGCCTCTGAGCTTAGGGAATAACCAAAAGTCACAGGGAGCAAGGTCTGGACTATAGGGAGGCTAAGGAACTGTCTTGATGCCCATCTTGGTCAAATAGACAAGGATGGAGTTGTGGACTGGTGCATTGTCCTGGTGCAAATGCCACTGACCCGATTTGAGGAGTGCTGGCCTCTTCCGACGGAATCTCTTCCTGAACTCCCTTAAAACCTCAACATAGTAACCCTAACCCTAGCCCTTTGGCTAATCAACTCTGGTATATTGACTTCCTTACTCCTCCCACACTTCTCATCATGCCTCACAGACTCCCTGCCTTCTTTGAATCTCTTATACCACTCAAAAACTGATGCTCGATTCATGCAAGATGGTCGAAAAGCAGTCTGAAGCATTCCATACGTTTCTGTGGCATTTTTTCAAAGTTTAAAACAAAATTTTATTGCATATCGTTCTTCTAAAGTGTCAGATTGCATTTTTGAAATTCACCAGCTGTGACAGTCAGACTTTAGAAGGATGTATTCCAATTCCTGCTGTAGCTGTTCATTTGAATTTGAAATCATAAAAATTGGTCAGTCATCTCATAAGATATATAGCAATAACATACAGAATTTTCAAAAGTCTACAACAATTTTAAATGTCCATACGAAAAAAATCTGGAAAATTACCATTAGAGCTGGATTTGGGGGGAATGCAGAGTACCCCTTCATTGCCATTGTTCCCATGTCCACACCGATCCAGAGTGGTAGCACCTGATAGGATCCTATCAATGGGTCAAATATAACTAAACTGTGTACTTATGCTAAATTGAATTCCATGATATAAAACTATTTTTACTGTTAACTTTGTGGGAACAAATAACTCTACTTATGCTAAACTACATTATTAGAAATAGAATTGTTTATATGTATAAAAATGGATATGGCAATAAATAACCCACAATGAATGATATTCTATAAAACTAAAAGAAAGAATTGGAGGTGCCCGGCGACACGAGTTCAAATCCTGGACGAGACTGATTGCATTTCACATAGTACTAATACCCTTGGGAAAGGTATGAATCCAATTATTCTCCCTCCAGCTATGGGTAAATAATAGGGCAGACTAGGTTCTTCAGCCTTGGTGAGGCAACTAGTCTAGGAGAAGGAAAACTCTGAATTCAAACCTGTTAAACTCCGCTTAAAAATTGACCTTGTGTCATATCCTGCCCGAGCGGAAGGGTTGGTAAATATGATAAAACTAAAAGAAAGCAAACGAAAACAAACAAAACCAAACCGAACTATTCTCCCTGAGTTTTTAAAAGTATAATTTTAGGTTTGAAATTATAGATCCAACTCAATTCTGACTGTAGCTCCATTAGTAAAAATAGCTTCCTTTCTATATTACAGTATATATTAACCCGTTTTTTTTTTTTTTTGTTTTTTTCATGTCAGCTTAACAATTATGGTGTCCAGTTTTATATGTACCATATAAATATATATCATTACAATCATTTAAAACGTTAAATATTTTATCATTTCAAACTGATCTGTTTGACCCAGACATGGACAACTCCCCTAAATTAACTTGGACTTGTGAATAATGACTATCAAGAGATTATATTTTCGAAGGCGCCCAAACATTAAAATAAAATTCATTTCTCGTTCATATTTTTTAATATTGATAAATCCTGTTTTTCCGATGTTGGCAAGTTCCCTTGAGATAGTAGCTGATAGGCGGAACTTTGATACTTAGGGAGATAATATTTAACCAGATACGTCCTTAACAATATGCTTGTCATATTTCACTTCACTAGTAAGATAATTGTTTGTATTATAAAACGGTTAATTCACTCTTTAATTGGAGTGTCTATTTACCTGTTAATAACTCCTCGTTCACTTAGCGCCCAAATGTTCGGATTTCAATTGAACACTCTGTGCAGTCTATAATTTTTCCCGGCTCAAACATGTTTCTAATTTATTGCCTGACTAAGAACATATTTAATTTAACTCAGACATACAAGTCCCACAAAAGTAAATGAATTAGATTCACTTATCGCAGTGTCCTGTATGTATATTTACCCAACCCCATCCGCGCGAAGATGATATGATACATGGTCAAATTTTAAGAGGGGTTTAAGAAATTAAAATTCGGAGTTTTCCTGGTTGCTATACCAAGGTTAAAGAGCCCAGTCTGCCCTATTATTTAACCATAGTTGAATTCATACCTTTCCCAAGAATATTTCTTGTATGTGTAATGCAAACAGATTCGTCCAGGATTTGAACTGGGGTTACTGTGACCATTTCCAACAGCGGTAACAATAACACCACGATCGTCTATTTACCCAGTCGGCTGCGGCTGTAGAATACACCGACTGCTTCTCGGCAGAGGGGTAAGACCCCTCCCCAACGAGTGTCCTCGATATGACACTAAACAATCTGATGGTGAGAGTCTAGTGATGCTGGAGCGTGGGGGAATGCGGAGTACCCCTTCATTGTAATCACTCCCAGGTCCATTCTAGCCCGTAGTGGTAGCGCCTGATAGGGCCCTATATATGGGTTAAATAGAACTAACGGCATACTTATGCTAAACTGAATTCTTTGATTATACTGAATAGCTTGAAATAGAAATGTTTTTGACAATTAAACCTACTTACATTTAAACTGCGTGCTTATGCTAAACTGAATTATGTGAAATAGAATTTTTTTTGACATTGAAATTGTTTTTACACTAAAGTGAATTGTTTAACATAGAACTGTTTTGACATTTAATTGTGTGTAAAAAAAAGTCTGTACTAATACTAAACCAAAATAAATGAATTAGAACTGCTTGACTAAACTGAATAGCTAGAAATAGAAATGTTTTCACAATAAAACTGTACTTAGATTTAAACTGTGTGCCTATGCTAAACTGATTTGTTTGAAATAGAACTGATTATTTGCGTAAAAATGAATTTGGCAAACTCTGTTGAAGAGGTAAATCCTTCTTTCTGTATCTCAGAGCAGATAAAAAATAAAATGAAAGCCAAACTTTAAAAGTATATTTGTCCACAGAACATTTAAATAACCTTTTTGGAAACATCTTGTGTCCAAACAAAGTAACGAACAAACAGAAATTTTAGGTTTGGTTTGGTTTCTTTGTTTAATGTCATATCAACTCTTTTTAGGTTATTTAATGCCAAAGCCATTCTCCTAGAAGAACAATAGTGGTACCATTTAACTCATAGCTGGGAGGATATGGGGGCTCATACCTTTCCCAAGGGTATTTGCCCGAAAGTGAACGTAATAGCGCGACTGGAGTACGAACTCGCGTACAACGACTCCGCAGTCCAACGCTTTAACCATTACATTTATATGTACATTTCGCATATTTTGAATAGCTATGTTACATTAATATCTTGGAGGGTTTTAGTAAATACATATATATCTTAAACATTATTCTCATCTACATTGTTATATTGACAATTTTTTTTGCTGTTGTACCATACGGCCTTCAGGGATTATTTCTTATAGTCGGTAAGCGCCAGGGAATTTAAAACTGAAGGCATTAATCATCATAATAAAACAAAGATTAGCAAAACAAAGTCTTTAACTGGCAAGCATTCATATGTTTGGTAATTTTTAAAAAATCAGACACAAATGATATACCAAACACTTTTGGTAATAAATTAACATTCATACAACTGTTATTGACACTATTTGCCCATCTTGGACAATTGTTCCCATTTTGGTGGCTATTTTTTCAATGTTTCAACCACTACATTCTCCAGCCTTCTTCAGGTGTCTTTTGTCATCATTGGTTACCTTTAGGGATTACAAATTGAAATGTTTCTTAAAAATGGTTTGGCATAGATCAAAGGGTAAAACAATAAAAAAACAGAAAGAAAAATATTTCTGCTTTAAAATCATCATCATCATTATCATCATGTCGTGCCGGTAGCACGGATATCCCTGACCCTCTCTCGCCACTTTTCCCTATCGTTCATCGCCTCTGGCAGGTCTTCTGGACAACATCCCGTATCCTCACATATTTGCTGAATGTATGTTTGTGCTGGTCTCCTGCTTTTTCACGGCCATGTGCGGGGGTCCATAAGAGTAAATCACTTATGAGTTCGTCCCTGCTTCTCCAGCAGTGTCCTGCATGTCTGGTTCGTCTAACCTGAATAGTTTTTGTGATAGGAGGCAGGTGGCCGTACTGTCGGTGTCTCGTGGGGTGTTTGCCGCCAGGACTTGTTCAAGATTGCTCGAAGCATTCTTGTGTAATTGCCGTCTAGCTTCTTCTCGAGCCGTTTGTTTAGAGTCCATGTAGTGCATCCATATAGCAGTATCGATACGACCGCTGCCTGGAAGAAACTGCGTTTCATTTTATCGGTTAGGTCTGATTTCCATATAGTCGTGTGTGGGTCATGGTTATCTTTCGATGGCGGTTTTATTCTCTTCTATAGAGACCACTCTTATAGAGGAGCAGCAGTAGTTCCCCGATCGAACTAACGATCCTGAGCGTTAAGTCGTCAAACTCACGTCCAGGACTTGTTTAGGTATTGAGTTTGGTCGTCAATGGGTTTATTCAAATACCTTTACGTACATCATGCTACTTCCCATGAGTACGTTAGAAAAAAAAAGGGCGGGAGGGGTAATGTCATAGCGACCTTCAAGGAATTCTGGACCAAACATTTTATTCCTTATTATTTAGAGAGACAATATTGACATGCTATTTTTAAATGTGCGATGAACATGAATAAAAGCGATAAAGATCTCTAAAAGACTTAGATATCTAAGATGTGTATTGTTGCACTCTCCAAATGCTTAATAATATTAGATAAACTCAGTGAACGAGATGACACACATTGTGATCTATAGTTATGATAAAATTACTAAACAAGTATAACTATCGACAGTTTTGGGATGTGGTGTTGTTAATATTTGTATTGTTTACGCGTCTTGAAATGATTTAACTGTTGCTAAGTGGTTCAACAGTCCACTGGGGGTGTCCTCGTGGTGTAATGGTTAAAGTGATGGACTGCAGAATCGTAGGACGCGAGTTCGTACTCCAGTCACGCTATTACGTTCACTTTCGGGCAAATACCATTGTCAAAGGTATGAACCCCCTTGTCCTCCCAGCTATGGGTTAAATAGGACCACTACTGTTCTTCTTGGAGAATGGCTTTGGCATTAAATAACCAAAAAAGAGTTGATATTCCATTAAACAAAGAAACCAAACCAAACCAAACCAATCAACAGTCCATCATAGCTATTTTGGAACGGCTTTGCTTCCAACACATTAATAGATAAACAGACAGAAGATGAGTGGAAGAACAGGATAGAAGAATTCATTATTTACCAAAACCGGGCCATTGGCCTAATGAGTAGAATGCTCGTTAATGGTCTCTCTCTCTCTCTATATATATATATATATATATATAAAGCGGATATTGATATGAAGGTTAGAGTGTTCGCCAATGGCCCGGGAGACCTGGGTTCAATCCCAGGTCGAATCATACCAAAGACTCAAAAAATCGTACTTGGTGCCTCCTTGCTTTACACTCAGCATTATAAGGTACGAATCAAGGGTAAAGTGGAGCAATCCAGGGAAAGGAGGAGCTTCCTATCCTACACCTCGGTGCAGTAGCTATCGAACAAAATTTACTTTATATATATATATATATATATATATATATATATATATAAAGTAAATGTTGCCAACCGTAGTCGAAGGTGACCCGAAGGCTCTCTTTTCGATAACTACTATATATATATATTTCAATAGCTACTACACCTCGGTTTAGTAGCTATTAAAAAGGTCGCCAACTTTTTATATATGAAAGAAGACAGTTTCTTCAGATAGCTATCACACAAGGCAGCGAAAACAATCATATTATTTCAATGGACTCATACTCGTTTAAAAAAAGGATTGGAGACAAAAAATCATGGGCTAGAAGTGTCAAAACGGATATATAAGTTTTGTTAAAACCACCGAAATTTCCTTTTTTTTTTTAATGATCTTATGTTTTTCTCTAGCTTTCTACCTCTAAGTTTTTCTTTTAAGGCTTTCAATCATATTAATTCATCGTCTTCAGTTGTTTGATATCCCACCATGCTAAAGTGTGGCACATGGCCCTTTTTTATAGTTTTAATACAATATTCACTTATATGACCTCTTATCAATCAGATCGGATTATTTACTTTGGTATTTCATAGAAAAGAGCCAGACAGCATTCCCTATGTGAGGCAGTGGGGTATGTCATCAGGCTCCAAGCAATGAACTCTGACCGACAAAGTTGGTCTAACCCAGGAAGATTCATCATTGGGAGGAGTCATTCTCTTTTTCACTAACTCGCCAAAGGCCAAGTGGTGATAGTTTGGGCGCTACATTTAATTATTAAAATTTAAAAAAAAAAAAATTATTAATTAGATTCTTGCCAAAACCTAGGAAGATATTTTTAAAAGTAAAACATGAATACTAACTGAAAATGAATATGAACCTCCAAGTCGTGACTTTTTAGTGTTTTAAATCGTTTTATATTTGCTTTATATTTACATATATATCATCATCATCATCATGGTGTGTCGCTAGCATGGACTTCCCTAATTCTCTCTCACCACTCGTTCCTATCGTCCTTCAATCTCGGCTGCTCTTTCACGCTACATCCTCAATCAGCACAGAGCTGATGTAGATAGGTTTTGGCTGGTCACCTTATCCCGTGTGGAGGGGTCCACAGGCGTAAATCACTTATGAGCTCGCCCTTACTTCTGTCCTGCATGCCTTGCTTGCCTAATTTGAAAGGTTTTTGAGATGGGTGGTAGGTGTCCATACAGCTGCTGCTTTGTGGGATGCTACCTCCTGGAATTGTTCAATACAGCTCGCAGCATTCTTGCCCAATTGCCGCCGTGCTTTCTCTCTCTCTCTCTCTCTCTCTCTCTCTCTCTCTCTCTCTCTCTCTCGATATATATATATATATCATCATCATCATGTCGCGCTGGTAGCACGGATATCCCTGATCCCCTCTCGCCACTCCTCCCTATCGTTCATCGCCCTAGGTAGGTCTTCAGGACAACATTCCGTATCCTCACATAGCTGCTGAATGTATGTTCGCGCTGGTCGTCCTGCTTTTGCACGGCCATGTGTGGTGGTCCATAAGAGTACATCTCTTATGAGTTCGTCCCTGCTTCTCCAGCAGTGTCCTGTATGTCTGGTTCGTCTAACTTGAATAGTTTTCATGATAGGGGGCAGGTGGCCGTACAGTTGGTGTCTTGTGGGGTGTTTGCCGCCAGGACTTGTTCAAGATTGCACGCAGCATTCTAGCTTCTTCTCCAGTCGTTTTGTTAGCGTCCATGTAGTGCACCCATATAGCAGTATCGATGTGACCGCTGCCTGGAAGAAACTGCGTTTCATTTTATCGGTTAGGTCTGATTTCCATATAATCGATAGCCTATTGATAGCTGTCCATGCTTTCGTTAA
This sequence comes from Sepioteuthis lessoniana, assembly GCA_963585895.1. Lineage (NCBI taxonomy): Eukaryota > Metazoa > Mollusca > Cephalopoda > Myopsida > Loliginidae > Sepioteuthis > Sepioteuthis lessoniana. The sequence continues at coordinate 82,644,520 of OY757914.1, forward strand.
CCTCGTTTGGATGTCCTTTTCGGTTGATGAGACGCTGCTTCCTAGGTAAGTGAATTTGTCTACTAGTTCAAGAGGGGTTCCTTCTAGAGTGGAGATGTCCCCCGTTTGATTATAGCACATATATTCCGTTTTGAGTGCATTAACATAGAGGCCTATGCCTGCGGCTGCTCGTTCCAAACTATGCAGTAGTGTTTCGGCTTGGTCGGGTGTATTTGCCAGTATCGTTATGTCATCGGCGTAGTCGGCGTCGGTAATTGTTGTTGCGGGGTACCTTCTGCTTCTTTTCTTCGTCAGCTCGAAGCCATTCTCTCAGATTTTGTCAATCGATGTTCTAAGTACGTAGTCTAGACAAATGATAAAGAGGTATGGAGAAAGCGTGTCCCCTTGTAGTACTCCTGCTACAATGTCGAAGTATTCTGTGTCTCCATCTGGTGATCGTACTTTTACTTTGGTGTTTCTATAGAGAATCGTTATTGCTGCTACGTTTTCTTATGTATGCCGTACGCTAGTAGGATTTGTTCCATCTTTCCTCTGTGAATGGAATCGTAGGCCTTGGTAAAGTCGACAAATATTAATGTCGCTTGTAGGTTTTTTGCCCGTACACCTTCAAGGATTCTACAGATGGTTAATATTTGTGAGGTCGTGGATCTATTTCTTCGGAAGCCATTTTCGTTTTTCCTAAGTATGTTGTCGATTTTGGGTTCTATGCGGTTTCGTTGTAGGGCATTGTAGATTTTGGCTGCTATGGATGTAAGTGTTATGCCTCGGTAGTTTTTGGCTAATCCTAGGTCCCCCTTTTTAGGGAAGGGGAGTATGCATCCCTTCATCCATCTATCTATCGGATTTTGATTGTATACTGCGTTGCAGTGTCGGAGCAGTATATCGTCGAATTGTCTGGTCTTCCATACTTCTGGGGGAATCTCGTCCAGCCCTGCAGCTTTCCTATTTTCAATTTTTCTGAGAACCGAGTCGAGTTCTTCTTGTGTGAACGGTCCTAGTTTAATGTCTAATTGTTTAGTAATTATTCTGGTGAATGGTTCATGTGTTATTTTCGGTGGGTTTCCTAGTAGGTTTTCGAAGTGCTGTTTCCACAGTTTTATTCTTTCTTGTTGGTTTGCTGCTTTCAGTTTTGCTTTGGCTGTGTTCTTTCTTCTACTCACTTCGTTTATTGTTTGCCAGGCTATCCTAGATTGTCTATCTTCCACCGAGTCTCTAATCTTATCTATCTGATTTTGAATGTATTCTGTCTGTTCCTTTATATATATGCCTGCTAATTGATATTGTGCCGTTTTTAGTTTTAAGGCATTTGTATTTGTTGGGTTGTTTCGATAGTTTTTGGAGGCTGTTTTCACTAGCGCACATTTTTCTCTCACCGCTAAAGTTTCCCATGGGACTCTATATTTAGTTTTGAGTTTTCTTGGAATGCATTTCGCTGCTGCCTCGAGGTGCGCATTGACGAAATTTTCATATTCGTCGTTTGGTGTACTTTTTTCCGTCTTTTCTTGTCGTTTTTCGAATCTGTTTCTTAATTCTAATACGTATTTATCTCTTATATCTCTGTTGTTCAAAAGGGCCCAGTCATAGTGTTTGGTGGTCGCTGTTCGTTTGGCGTTTTTTCGTAGGCTTAACCGTATTTTCGCCGTGACTATTCGGTGATCGGTGGACACACCCTCGAAAGAGGGGTTTCCTCGCAATTCATTGCACTATTTTTCCATTTATTGTTTATAAGCACGTAGTCAATCTGAACTTTACTATTGTTCGTGTACGTGTATGTCCATAGTTTGCCCTCCCTTTTTTGGTAGTTTGTATTGATGCATGCTAATCTATTTTCTATCATGAAATCTGTTAGATGTTGCCCTTTCCTATTTGACGTGTTGTGGGGGCTGTATTTGTTGTTTCCGTTTTTCCCGATTTGGGCATTCATGTCTCCGCTAATGACTAACATGTTGTGTTTCGGGATGCTACGCACTTATGAGGATAACTCATCGTAGAAGGTGACTAGTTCAGTTTCTTCACTAACATTGGTAGGGCTGTAGCAGGAGATGATTGTTGCTCTGGGGTTTCCGTTAAATGTAGCTGCCATCATTCTAGGTTGTATTTTCTCAATGCTATTTAGCGTTTTTAATGCTCTAGATCCTATAAGCAATCCTACTCCTCCTACTGTGGCGTTGACAGAGTTTTTCCATGCGGATACAGTGACGAGCGAACATCCATTGCCAGTTTCGTGATATTTGATATCTTCGGTGTGCGTGCATCTGTGTTCTTGTATGCATATTATGTCAATCTTATGTTCTACGGCCGATGCGATTAGCTCTGGTAGTTGTCCTATTCTATTTAAGGTTCTTACGTTAAATGTCACTATTTGTAGTGTTTGCTTGCATTTTAGTAGTTTTGGTCGTTTGAGCTCTGTAGCTGATTTTTCGAACACTGAGGCCAGGGCTCCAACCTCAGCAGGACGCGCCCCTTTTTTACCCGCGCGAAGAGCGATGCGGTTTGTGTATGTGGTTTGAGTGTGGGTCATGGTTATCTTTCGATGGCTGTTTTATTCTCTTCTATAGAAGCCACTCTTATAGAGGAGCATCAGTAGTTCCCCGATCGAACTAACGATCCTGAGCGAAAGTCGTCAAACTCACGTCAAGGACCTGTGTAGGTATTGAGTTTGGTCGTCCATGGGTTTATTCGAATACCTTTACATACATCATGCTGCTTCCCATGTGTACGTAAAAAAGGGGGGGTAATTTTGATTTAGTTTTCTTAAGTTTTGACTTAGTTAAAGTCCAAGATTAAGGTACTTTCCTCAGACTTTCAGTGGTACTGAATTTTTTTTTTTTTTTTTGGTGGTATTGGGATATTGTCCTAGGCTTTTTAGTTTTTCTTCTAAACTACCGTTGGGAACCGAGGAGGCTTTAGGAATTATAGAGCTTTTACAAATGACTTTTTTTTTTTTTTTTTTTGTGTGGTAGCATTGGGTGTTTTAGGCTTTTACTTTTTCTTCTAAACTACTGTTAGGGCTTTAAGAATTTTAAACTTTTACAAGAGATTCAAAAACGTTTTGCCGTGTTCGCTGACATTTGGACAGAGTCATATATTCAATTTGGGTTTATAGTTAAGTAAGCGTGTCTTTACATTTAAAACGCACAGTTTAAGCATTATTTTACTAACAAAAATACAGCATAACATTTTGTAAAATTCAGCATTTTAAATTAATAGGACTTAAAGACATACTGACCAATATTGAAACATTTTTCCTCTGTTGGCACGTGAGTTCAAATTATTCCTCTCCCTTTTAGCGTTTATTTACTACTGAATTTTAGGTGTGCTTGGAGACGGTCTACTTTTCGAGTCAGGGGGTGGGGAGGGATACTAATTTCATCATTTTTTTTCTGCTTTCTCTTTGGGGGGGTTGCTGTGGTAGCATTGGGGGTTTTAGGCTTTTACTTTTTCTTCTAAACTACTGTTAGGGCTTTAAGAATTTTTAACTTTTACAAGAGATTCAAAAACGTTTTGCCGTGTTCGCTGACATTTGGACAGCGTCATGTATTCAATTTGGGTTTATAGTTAAGTAAAAATATATATATATATATATATATATATATATATATATATATTGTTTTTTAAATGGTGTGCATAATAAAAGATCTTTAAAACGATTAAAATATTTTAAAATTCTAAAATATGGGATACTTTGTTTCGGTCACTTATCTTCAGAGAATTATGTCAGTGACAATAGTTTCTATCGAAGGAGGTAAACATGGGAGAGTGAAAATCGAAATAAATTACTGTGAACTAGAAAAGTTGACGAGGTTAATAATATTTTTTTCACGCGGTCCAATGGGGTTGTTAAAAAGTAATGGTGTATAAAATTGTTTTTGGATTCACAATTCCTGTTTATGGTTGCTTATAAGCAAAAGGTTTCCTGTATTGACAACTGAAGTTCATTACTTCACACCCACACACAGACAGACTTATATATATATATATATATATGTGTGTGTGTGTGTGTGTGTGTGTGTGTGTGTGTGTGTGTGTGTGTGTGTGTGTCTGAGCAAAACTTTCCGGTGTATTTACATTAAGATTTATCCTTATTTTGTTGAAACGTGAGTGTCGTTAAAATCAAAAAAATCTAAAACTAATTCATGTTTTTTTCTTTTTTTTTCTTTTCGTTTTTCAATTTCAAATCTTAAAATATTTATCCGTTTTCTTTTAATTCGGCATTCTAGAATATACTTTATCATATCTACCCTGACAAAAAAAAATGATAATAATAATTCTGTCAAATAAATTAATTTCCTTTATATCAATATAAACTGTTTATTCGACGCTTCCCTACCTGTTGGCATTGAAATAGTCATCCGAATCGGAAAATTAACAAGGTTGTGGAAATGAACTTTTGAACTTTCAAAAGTTCGTATTAAAATTTTATTTCTTTGTTGTCTGTCATGTAAACCAATCTTTTCTTTTCTTTCCTTTTCTTCTTCTTTTTAAAATTTCTCTTTCTTAATTTCTTTCCTTCACAAGTGATTTTATCATTAGCAAACTAGAGGAGCAAACCTTTGCGAGTGAGTTCAAGTCTTAGTAAATTGAGTTCACTTTCAGTCTAATACACTTGGGAAAGGGATGAGCTTCCTTATTCTCCAAGCTATAGGTTAGATATTATCTCTGCTGTTTTTCAAGGATGGTTTTGGCTATAAATAACCCACAAAGGTTGATATGTTATTAAACAAAGAAGAAAAAAAATTCTCTCTTTTCATGTAGTGTTTCTCTTTCTTTTGCCACTTTGTAACCTTTCATTCATTCATTTTCATTTTCTTAATTCATTTTATTTTATTTCTATTTCTTTCCTTTCTTCGTCTCTTCTTATTCCTTTTTTAAATTTTTTACTTCTATTTCGTTTATCTTATCATTTTTTTGTCTGTTTCATTTATTCTTGCTTTTTCTCTTTAATTTCACTTGCATTTCATTATTTTTTGTTTGTTTGATTCTTATCCATTCTGATTTATTAAAGAATTATATTCTTTTCTGTTTCTCAATTCATTGTCTTTATTTCATATTTCATTAATTAAAACATTATCTTTCTAATTCATTCATTGAATCAACCATTCATTAATTTACTCATTTTCTTTGTTTTATTCATTCATTCATCATTTTCTAAATGATTCATTTGTGGGGTCAGGAATAAGCCAGGGGCAAGCTGTGTTACCGTTTGGGCAAGAAAAGCCCCAAAAGAATTATACAAAGAAGACAGCAACAGACAGGAAACGAAGACGTTTTATTTTAATTTTTCCTTTATTTCCTGAATTTAACAACCATTCAATGGGTGAGGGAATTTTCCCATAAATGGTTGAATTCAAAGGTTTTAAAAATACGTTAATCGTTTCTTAGTATATGTGTGTCCTTATTTTGTATTTTAAAACTTTAACATTTGTGTCAGTAGCCTTTGTGGTGTTGGTCGAAATTCAGTGTTTTTTAATTCAATTTACACTTTAAAAAAAATTTATTCATTCATCCCCTACACATACGTACAATCATTTTCTTTGTTTCATTCACATCTTAAGGTTTCAGGTTTCATTCATTCATTCAGTCAACTTGTTAATTTCTTTATGTTCCATTCATTCATTTTCTTTATTTCATTCATTTGTTAATTTTTTTTATGTTTCATTCATTCTTTCATTTTTTGTTTCATTTATTTGTTAATTTTTTTATGTTTCATTAATTGTTTCATTTTTTGTTTCATTCACTCGTTAATTTTTCATGTGTCATTTTTTCATTCATTCAATTTTTTTCTTTGTTTCATTCATTTGATAATTCTTTTATTTTTCATTCATTCTTTCAATTTTTCTTTCATTCATTCGTTAATTTTTTATGTTTCATTTATTCATTTTTTCATTCATTCAATTATTTTCTTTATTTCATTCATTTGTTAATTCTTTTATGTTTCATTCATTCTTTCATTTTTTGTTTCACTCACGTGTTAATTTTTCATGTTTCATTTATTCATTCATTCAATTATTTTCTTTGTTTCATTTATTTGTTAATTCTTTTATATTTCATTCATTCTTTTATTTTTTGTTTCATTCACTTGTTAGTTTTTTATGTTTCATATTTTCATTCATTCTATTATTTTCTTTGTCTCATTTATTTGTTAATTCTTTTATGTTTCATTCATTCTTTCATTTTTTGTTTCTTTCACTTGTTATTTTTTTATGTTTCATTTATTCATTCGTTCAATTATTTTCTTTGTTTCATTCATTTGTTAATTTTTTAATGTTTCATTCACTCAATCATTCATTTTCTTGGTCAATCACTTATTATCAAACAAACAACCAACCAGCAAACTCTTTGGCCATGTCGCTAACGTGCTCGACTGTGTCCTCAAAATAAATGAATTCGAAATTCAGAAACAGTATTAGGTTCCTTTTCGGACAAACACCCTTGGGAAACGTATAACGTCTCTTATTGCCTCAGCTATGGGTTAGAATATTATTATTACTCTTCATTTGCAAAAATGTTATTGGATTTAAATAAACCACGAATGTTTATATGCTATTAAATAAAGAAACCAAATGAAACTTCATTTTTACTAAGGATCCATCATTTTCTTTTATTCCTAAATTCATTTTCCTTCTTTTTTCATTGAGATTTTTTTTATTCTTCGTCTTATTTAATGCTCTCTTTTTTGACCATGTCACCATATTTTCATCATACATTTTTTTCTTGTAATATATATCTATTCCCAACCGTACTTATGTCAAACATTCTCCATCACCTAATAACTGTAATAAAATGTTCGTTTACGGTATCGTTTTTTTGTGGGTAGGGTTGTATATTAATTTAGAATCCTAAAGAATAACAGAAAATAAATAGCAATTCTAGGTGTTTGGAAGAAAATTTATTATGACGTAAAAATGATTAACGAATAAAAAAACATTTACAAAATTGGACGACCCAATGTTTCTTTTTATTTGGTTCTAAGTTTAATTTTTATTTTTTCATCATGCAACGTGTGAGAACACGTGCGACAACCAGTCCTCATCAGCCACCAAAGATTAAAAAAACAAACAACAACAACAACAACAACAACAAAAAACCCCTTAAAAACAAGAGCAACAACAATAACAACAACAAAAGCGTTCATATATCTTGGTTGTTTTTTTTATTCAATTTTATTTCATTCTATTCTTTTCGTAGTTGTTAATTTTTCGACTTTAAAAAAACATTTTAATGGAAGATAATTATTAACATCACTCGACTTTCTACGCTTTTAGGTGTATATTTGATTCTAGTTTTGTTTAGTAGATCTAATGGCACATCAACAATCCTGGGTAATCTGATGCCAAAGCCATCCTTGTAGAATAAGGATTTGTATTTATTATCCTCGTGGGTGGACATGAGTGTATCTAAAAACAGACAGAATGACAAGAGAGTTATAAACAACACAAAAAGCAACATTCTTCATCGTTATTCACAAACGAAAATTTTTTTTAAATTCCCATTATTTCTGCCATAAAATATACGAGGATCATTAAATAAGTTTCCAGACTTTTTTCGTATGGGCACTTTTATTGATAGTACACACATGAAACTCTAGTCCCTTTCGAAGTAATCTCCTCCTGCTGCAATGCACTTGTTGAACCGTTCCAACAACTTCTAGAAGGCCTCAAAAAAGTCCTCTTGTGTAAGCATGTCAATGACCTTCGTCACAGCCTCTTTCATCTCCTCAATTGCCTCATAACGACATCCTCTGAGCTGAGGGAATAACCAAAAGTCACTGGGAGCAAGGTCTGGACTACAGGGAGGGTGATGAACTGTCTTCATGCCCATCTTGGTCAAATAGTCTGTGACAAGTCTGTGGACTGGTGCATTGTCCTGGTGGAAATGCCACTGACCCGATTTGAAGAGTGCTGACCTCTTCCAACGGAATCTCTCCCTGAACTCCCTTAAAACCTCAAAATAGTAACCCTAACCCTAACCCTTTGGCTAATCAACTCTGGTGTATTGACTTCCTTACTCCTCCCACACCTCTCGTTATCCCTCACAGACTCCCTGCCTTCCTTGAATCTCTTATGCCACTCAAAAACTGATGCTTGATTCATGCGAGATGGTCGAAAAGCAGTCCGAAGCATTCCATACGTTTCTGTGGCATTTTTTCCAAGTTTAAAACAGAATTTTATTGCATATCGTTCTTCTAAAGTGTCCTCCCGTCCAGATTGCATTTTTGAAATTCACCTGCTGTGACAACCAGGATTTAGTAGGGTGTATTCCAGTTCCTGCTGTAGCTGTTCATTTTAATGTGAAATCGTAAAAATTGGTCAGTCATCTCATAAGAGTCTTCGAGAATTTTAGATACCTGTACAGAAAATGTCTGGAAACATACTGAAGGCACCACGGATATATATATATATATATATATATATATATATATATATATATATATATTTATATATATATATATATATATTTGTGTGTGTGTATGTGTGTGTGTGCGTGCGAACTGAATGTTCATTTCAAACTTTTAACGCTTGAAGTCAGGTTGTACTGAGCTCAGTCGGCTGAGGCTGTAAAATATACCGATTGCATCTCTGCAGAGGAAAAAGACCTCCCCATCTCCAAACGAGTGTCCTAGATAAGACACTAAACAATATGATGGTGAGGCTCCACTAATCCTGGAACTTTCGGAATGCAGAGTACTCCTTCATTGCCATCGCACCCAAATCCCCTCTGGCTGGGAATGGTAGCACCTGATCTGGTCTTATCTATGGATCAAATAGAATTAAACTGCGTACTTATGCTAAACTGAATTGTTTAAAATAGAATTGTTTTGACATTTACCTGAGTGTGAACTAAACTGCGTATTTATACTCAACTGAATTTTAGGAAATAGAACTGTTTTGATATATGAACTGTGTACTTATACTGAACTGAATTGTTTAAAATAGAACTGCTTATATGTATAAAAATAGATTTGGTATTAAATAACTTACAATGGTTGATATACCATAAAACCAAACTAAATAGGTTATACTTTTTATTTCTAAATTAAACCAAAGACTTTTAAAATGGTTCTTGATACCTCCTTGCCTAACAATATAAGGTACGTATTGAGGGTAAAATAGAGCAATCCATGGAAAGGAGTAGCGTCCTCCCCTACACCTCGGTGTAGTAGCTATGAAAAGGGAGCCTTCTGGTCACCTTCGATATATGTATATATATATATATATATATATACTTTGGATCACAAAATTTTATTAATGCGATGAACAAACCGAAAGTTTTAGTCTAAATGAAACTGAAAGTGTAAAAAAGAGACTAGCTAAATCGAGGAAAAATCATGAAAAAGAATAATAAAAAGGGAAAATTTATGAAGGGAAAAATTATATTGGAGACTATACCGAAATAATATTAAGTCTTAGAGAGAATATATGTTCGGACTTAATATCATTTTGGTATAGTCTCCAATATATTTTTCTTGCATATATTGTATATTTTGATGCTGTATATATATATATATATAGAGAGAGAGAGAGAGAGAGAGAGTAAGTTGGCGACCATTGTCGAGGGTGACCTGAAGGCTCTCTTTTCTATAGCTACTAAACTGAGGTGTCGGGGTGGGCACTACTCTTTTACCTGGTTTGCTCCACTTTACCCTTGATCCGTGCCTTATGATTCTGAGTGTTAAGAAAGGTGGCATCAAGTACCATTTTTTGAGTTTTTGGTATGACTTGACCTGGGATTAAAGTCACATGCGAACCGTAGCGGCTGTCTTCGCCTGTAGTAGCGGCGACGGTTGTGGTTGGAGGGTTGCGTTGGGGGTTTCTTGCCTTCTTTCCCTCTTTTCCATGCCGCGGTTTCTCGTCTTCGTTGCATACGCGGCTGTGTGCGTGAATGGGCCGACCGAGTTGACATCCCTGACAGGCGGGATTTTGCCGTCACCTTTTAGTTTCAAACACCCCGTGGAACGTGACACGAGCAATTGCTCGTTGGCCACTTGACTTTAGGCTCGGGGTGACGTACTTTGTAAAGCAGCCACCAAACTGCCATCTATTGAGACTAAACCCTCGACCGATTCGATTCATTCTCTTGGAAGAACGAACGTCCTACCCTATCATCATCATCATCATCATCATGGCCACTGGCACGGACTTCCCTGACCTACTTCCTCTACTCGTCCCTATCAGCCATCGCTTTCGACAGGTCTTCCATGTAACATCTTCCATCAGTACAGCGTTTTTGTTGATAAATTCTAGCTGGTCGCCCAGTATATATAAATGAGTGTATGTGTGTGCGTGCGCACGCATAGCATACTGGTTATCGTCGTAAGAAAATGAAGTCGACGAGCTAAATTCAACTCCTGAACGAGACAGTATACCTTTACGTTGATGTCTAATTGAAAGTCTTGAATCTAAGTTTTTTTCTTCACCGCAAGCGATGAGTGAATCAGTAGACCAATTTTAGCTCTCTTGCCTTGGTAGGGCAACAAGTCTAGGTGTAATCATTCTGAATTCAAGGATTTTGTTCTTTATCATTTTAAATATCAGCGCTATGCTGACAATGTTTATTTAAAGTGCTTATTAGCAAATTGGCCTAGTGGGTAGAGTGTTCGCCAATGATCCAAGAGACCTGGGTTCAATCCCAGGTCACGTCATACTAAAGACTTTAAAAATGGTACTTGATACCTCCTTGCTTAACATTCAGCAATATAAGGTTCGTATTGAGGGTAAAGTGGAGCAATCCAGGGAAAGGAGTAGCGCCCTCCCCTACAACTCGATATTGTAGCTATTGAAAAGGGGGCCTTCTGGTCGCCCTCCACTACGGTCGCCAACTTTACTACTTATTAACAAATTCCCCCCGATATTCATCCGAGGATAAGACATAATTGCTGTCGTAAAGTTTTGGACAGACATTTTTTATGTGTCATCAAAGATGGTGATGCTACAACTGTCTCGTCTTGGGATTTTTGTCAGTCTCGCTCAAAGGTTTTTTTTTGTGGTTACATAGGGAAAGGCATATGTGTGGGTTAAGGAGTGTTCTAAATAGAATCATGGATCGTAATAAGTAAGTAAAGTTGGCGACTGTAGTCGAGGGTGACCCGAAGGCTCCTTTTTCAATAGCTACTACACCGAGGTGTAAGGGAGGGCGCTACTCCTTTCTCTATTGAGCAGGAAGCCTTCTGGTCGCCCTCGACTACGGTCGCAAACTTTACTTACTATTTCAGAATTAATCTTCTACTCGGTATATACCAAATATATATATATATATATATATATATATAGAGAGAGAGAGAGCGAGAGAGAGAGAGAGAGAGAGAGAGAGAGAGCGTGTGTGTGTGTGTGTGTGTGTGTGTGTGCAAAAGAATTTTCATTTTTAAACTCATTTAAAAAGAACTCAGTTGGCTGCATCTCTGCAGAGGGGTAAGACCTCCCCCACCACAAAGATTGTCCTGGATATGACACTAAACAATCTGATGGTGAGGCTCCAGTAATATCGGAGTTTGCGGAAGTGAAGTACCTCTTCATTGCAATCGCTCTTAGGTCCACTCTGACCCGGAGTGATAGCACCTGAAAGGGTTGTATCTAGGGGTCAAATAGAGCTGTTTTACATTTAAGTTGTGGACAAACAAATGACTTATGCTAAATTGAATTTTGAGAAATTGAACTGTTTGATCCTTTAACTGTGTGTAAACAAATGACTGATATTAAATTGAATTGTTAGAGACAAATAATATATGTCTAATATATATGTATAAACCGGGTTTGGCATCATGATTAATATATGATTAATAAGTATGGATATTCCATATATATATATATATATGGAATATCCATACTTATTAATCATATATTAATCATATTTGATAACATACTATTAAAGACTTGAAGTAAGTCCTCCTTATACCAACATCCGAAAATATATCAACCGGTAAATGCTTTCAGTAGCCTTCCATGTACTCAGACTTTTGTCTAAGAAATACAGTTATTCTTTTATTCTCAATGAATATTAGAAGAAGTTTAACAGTTTCAGGTTGGTCCACGTAATAGCTCCACCGCAATTCGCCTTTACAAATACCGTTTTGAAAAAATAGAATAAAGAGACAGCAAAAAGTATGAAAGTATATAGAAATAAATTAACATAAACTTGAAAATATTTCAATCGTATCAGAACACTCCGAATCATTTTCAACTGAATAATTTTGTTTAAACTTACTGATTGAATAAGATAATTCCACATGTACCAGATCCACCTAACATATTAGACATTTATGAGTCAAAACTAAAGAAAAAAAGTCTTGGGGACGAAGAGGTGCTTTTCTTTTTTTCCGCCTCCATAACCACTCAGATATCCTGCTCCGGCTTGTCACTAGATAACATTCTCTGAAGGAGGAGGATATTTTACGACCCACACAAGGATATAGCAATGGAAACGTGGGATACAGCATGGTGGATGTGAAGTTAGGCGGATGAATCCATAGGCGGACCAACAGCGCGTTTCATCGGAATCTGAGCTGAAAAACGTCATAAGTCAACGGCAAGGATCGATTAATTCAACCAGGAAACCACTGCAACTGACGTAGGTAGTGCCTATTGATGAGTAAAAATAAATGTTTTTCACGAGAGATTACTATGATTCTGAAACAAACCGTACGACCAAACTACATCGCCTTTTACACAGGTAAACACAAAGCTCTTTTTGCTGAGGTTGGAGCTCTTGCTTCCGTGTTCGAAAATTTAAATACAGAACTCAAACCCAACTTAGATGTTAACATTGAGACATTTTACGGTAGGACTTCAAATGTAGTAAAACAACTGCCCGAGCTTATAAAATATATAGCCGAATTCACAATTGACAATATATGCGTACAAAAACATACATGTTATTATAGTAAACAAGGAGTAAAATTCCATGATGCCACAAATGGTTGGATATTTTTCTCGCTATCTGCATGGAAAAAATCTGTTAACGCCGCCGTTGATGTATGAATGTTTCTCAGTCCTCGTGCCTTAACATCTCTTAATAGTATTGAGAAATCAATCGAGAATTATGCGCGCAACATTTAATTGCAACCTCTGCTAAATGTTGTATAGCCATGAACAACTATACATACACATATACATATGCATGCAGAATCATAACGGCGACACAATAAAGACGAGCGACACAGGTCTTTAGAAAAATATACTTCTCACTTTATTTGAAAGGGTTCGAAAGGGTTACTAAAGGTTTTACTGAGTGAGAGGGAATTGGAGACCGAACAGAGCTGCAACATATTGACTCCCACTCTTATGGCCATAACTGCGTTTCTTTCCCGTTCTCCTGGGCTGCTCAACCGGGGACCTGGGGGCCCAGCTTCTCTGGGTGCTGGTTCTCTCTACTACATCTTATCTCCAACTAACTGACTTCCTGTCTTCACCCGGGTTATATAATTGTTCGACATCCAGATTCTTCTTGTGGGCCTCACAAATGGCACTCATTCAACCCGTCCACGGTCAAGGTTACATCCTGATATTCCTCGACCGGATGCATTTGTTATTTACACAGGTGCATTTCCTATTTTGACAGCTTGGCTGGGGTCAATATGTTACATGAACAATCATCTCTTGAACAGTTCTAATAATGCCAGTGATGAAATGGATATCACCCACTTCAACAGCGGTTTATCTTCCCTTGTCTGACTCGTTGCCAAACATGCCGTTCTGATCATCGGTGGAGATATGAAACCTCAAATTACATAACTTGCCAAATAGAAATGGCGAATATTTAGCAATATCTTTCAATCAAGAACTGGCTAGCTTGACTAAAAACTGAATATATAAAACGAGGGAAAACTATGGACTTACATTAACCTAAATGACGCTCAACTATATACTCAACTATACACTCAACTATATACTCGTGAACAAAAAATGAATAGCGCTTTGAACTGGGAGGTATATTCCATTTATGAAGGAATATGTTCCGATCACGGAATCGTTTCGGGAAAGATACGCATGTGTCTACGTAGAAATAAGAAATAGTTAAAGCTACTCTATATGACGGGTCCTCACCTGCCAATAGTGATATAAACAATAATATACGGTAACTAGCAGCTTATTGGCATAGTGGGTAGAGTGTTCGCCAAAGTTCCGGGAGACCTGGGTTCAATCCCAGGACGCGTCATACCAAAGCCTTTAAAAATGGTACTTGATACCTCCTTCCTTAACTCTCAGCAATATAAGGTACGTATCAAGAGTAAAAGTGGAGCAATTCAGAGAAAGGAGTAGCGTCCTCCCTTACACCTCGGTGTAGTAGCTATTGAAAAGGGAGCCTTGTGGTCGCCCTCGACTAAGGACGCCAACTTACATGAAACAAGTTTGATAGTCGTCAAGGATCTGAATGATGTATATGAAGACTTTCTTACAATCCATATAAAAGTAGTTGCCAAGTGCATTCCAACCAAACCAAAAGCCAAATTAAGAAATCCATGGGAGTCAATAGTATTTTGGAAAATACGAGATAACGTAAAAAAGCATCCTTTCTTAATAAAGCAACACAACAAATTCTAACGCATGCAAACTTAAGAAAATCCAGAGAGAACTAAAATATAACAAAAAGAACAATAAGAATCCCTTCAAGGCCTAATCAATAAAATCAGAAATTTGTTAGAAGTTAGACAATCATGACTAGCATGGCTGACAGTAAATAAAGCGGCAAGCAACAAAAAAAAAAAATTTATTAACTTTCATACTTGCCGTTTGTGTAACTCTCTAGCTAGCATAAGTCTTAGTAAGGTAGCCTTACAAATCAGTTACAATTGCGTAGTGAGCTCGACTGCAGTAGATACCCCTTATTTGCAGCTTGGTGCCAAATTTAAGCTACACTGAATTTCGGCAACTTGTCGTGGTATAGGCATATAACAGATAAAGTAATAGTGAGCAGTGAGCTCGATCCGCACATAGTGCCATACTTGTGACTTTGTGCCAGATTTGAGCTACACTGTATTCATTAAAAGTATCTTAGACTTGCTATTTGTAGATCTTACTATTTAAAAACAAAACGGAGTAATACTGGTTGATATGTTCAAATTTTATTGTGTCTTGCGATATCAGCCTGTATTACTCCGTTCTTTAAAGTAGCGAGATCTAGAAGCATGATGAAGACTTCCATTTGAATCAAAAATTTATCCGTCATAATTATTTCTCATAAACAAAAGATTGAGGAGATGCCCGTGGGGTAATGGTTATCGTTGTCGGAAATGGACACGGCGACACGAGTTCAAATCCTGGACGATACTGATTGCGTTTCACATAGCACTAATACCCTTGGGAAAGGTATGAATCCAATTATTCTCTCTCCAGCTATGGGTAAATAGTAGGACAGACTGGGTTCTTCAGCCTTGGTGAGGTGACTAGTCTAGGAGAAGGAAAACTCTGAATTCAAACCTGTTAAACTCTGCTTAAAAAGTGACCTTGTGTCATATCCTGCTCAAGCGGAGAGGGTGGTAAATATGATAAACAAACGATTGAAGTCGAAACGCGTTGGAAAATAAACAAACCAGCAAACATATATTTTTCTTGTTTTACCATTTCTACGCACATTCTGTCGCATTCAATTTATTTCTTCTCTCACACACACACACACACACACACACACACATATATATATATATATATATATATTTATATGTATGTGTGTGTGTGTGTGTATGGAAAATCAATTGAGTTCCACATTAAAAAAGTGTTCATTTATGTGCAGAAATTGGCTAAAGAAGCCGTAATTTTTGTATTTATATTTTTGTATTTATCAAGCAATCGGTTCATTCATGTTTATTCTAAAATTTCCTAGAGACTTACAGATATCAATATTTGACTTGCCACAAAAAATTTGAAGGATGAAAACCCAACATAATTTAAGAAATCTTTTTCTCTTTAGATTGTTAAAAATACATTTTAACCAATCAAATCATTGATAAATGATTAACTTTTTTAAAAATCTAATTTCGAGCCAACTTCAATTGTATTATTAAGCGAAGAAATAAATATTTCTTCAGAAAGTTTGGAATTCTTCCCTATTTATTCAATATCATTTCGGTTTATTTCTTCTGAGTGAAAATCTTCATTATTTTCGCTATAAAAAATTTCAGCATCGTTTTAACATCTTAAATTGAACGAATATATTAGTGTTTACATAGGTTTATCAATGTTGCTACTTCGACTCGAGCTTGCTGAAGAAAATTTCTTCAGCAGCCGAATAAATGTCGAACTCAATCACCTCATCCGTTTGAATCAGGACGATGAAAGATGGATTTCGCGGACGACTTTTTTGTAACAAAGACAACATCGTCACGGTTAGGGTAAAATGTCAGATTTTTTTTCTGGGGGCGGGTAGCGGAAGACATGCGCTAACTATCGTTGTGGTTGCTTTCCTGGAAATTAGTAAGGGGCATAATGTTTCAGAGCATCCCCATACCCCGAAGTATATAGTTATAAATATTTCTAATGTGTTTATTTTGGAGTGTCTAGTGATACAAGTGATAATATTTCCTAAATTAAAACTGATACACTTATCAGTTGGCAAATATGTCTGTTTGTCCGGAGCAAACGATTTATTGTTAAGTCTATCGAAAATATCTGATTGATATTAAAAAAGGTTATTTTTTTTAATCACAATCTGTTTTGGAGAGGATAGTATACTCCTGCATTACCCTTATCCTCATATCCGCTTTCATTTATGCATCAAATGTGTTTAAAAATTATTCGTATTAATTAGGAATTGTTGAAATCATAAAACTGTGTGAAAACACATGATTATTGACAAAAAAGTGTGTGTGTAAGTTTGAAAAATCGTCATCATCATCATCATCATCCACTCGTGCTGACAGCTCGGATATCTCAGACTCGATATGTGTCTGACCTCCCAACAAGCCAGAATGTCGTACAAGGCTATTTTATAGTAAGGCTGAGCACGAATCGAGAATCATGCGTAGTCGGTACAAAAATACTTGGCCCCGTCAGCATTCCCTGAATGGGGTGCCCTAGACACATAAAGCAGGTGAAGCCAAGGAGACGGCCCCCTGTGACCAAGTGTTCAAAAGACTTCGGGCAGGCTACCTTTGAAAAAATTCCTGACTCTTTCTCTGTCTGTCTGTCTCTCTCTCGCCATCCATCCCTATTGTACACCATTCCAGGATGTTCCTCTAGACTGCACCCTGTATTCAAACAGAGCTGATGTATGCATTTATAATGGTGCGTCCATGTATGTGGGTCCATAAGAGAATGATATTGTAATATGTAAGTAAAGTTGGTGACCTTAGTCGAGGGTAACCCGAAGGCTCCCTTTTCAAGAGTTACTACACCGAGGTGTAAGGGAGGGCGCTCCGCCATTTCCTGGATTGCTCCATTTTACCCTTGATCCTTACCTTATAGTGCTGAGTGATAAGCAAGATCACATCAAGTACCATTTTTTGAGTCTTTGGTATGACTCAACCTGGGATGGAACCCTCTCTCCCGGACCATTAGTGAACACTCTACTCATTAAGCAAATAGCCCATTCTTGTAATATGTTCAAATCCTAAATTCATGAAAAAGCAAATTAAAATTTTGATCATGCTATATTTATTTGCAAAAGTAATGAAGACTTTGACATAATTTGGGGCATCACCACCCTCCCGCAAAAAAAAAAAACAAACAAACTAATAATAAGAAAATTAAAATAATGAACAAAAGGTTCTCCCTTCCCCCATAAAAATTCTGAAAAGTTTACTTTCCATTTGTCGTTTTCTTTATGATCATAATTGTTGTGAAAAGAAATTCAAACAAAGAATGAACGGGAAAAGGAATAATTAATTTAATGATAATACAAAGTAAACATAACTATTAAATAACGCTTTGATGTCAATCAAGTCATTTAGTAGAAAAATGAACTTACCAATTGAAAGTCCAGTTTACTTAAAATTGGCAAGTAAAAAAACAAAATCGGTGACTCTCACCCTTGCTCTTTGGTGAACCTTCCACACTACGAGAGTGTTTCTTAGCTAGCCTTACAAAATCAGTTACAACTGTGTATTGAGCTCGGTCTGCACTAGGTGCCCCGTACTTGCAAGCCTCATGCCAAATTTGAGCTACATTGAATTTAGGTTCCCCGTCGTACTACAAATGGTCAGCAAATAAAGTAATACGAAGTAGAGAGCTTAATCCACGTAAGGTGCCCCATACTTGCGGCCTTTTGCCAAATTTGAGCAACACTAAATTTAGGCGCCTTTCCCGTCGAGGTATAAATAGTTATCAGATTAATTATTCCCGAGAGTGAGCTCGATCCTCACTTGGTGCCTCCAACTTGGTGACTTGTGCCGGATTTAAACTAAGTTTTTAAGGGCACCTCGTGCGGTTTAACGATTTGTTTGCGAAGCACAATTACTTTTAGTGAGTTTGATGCTCACTGGGTGTTCATACTTAGGCCCCTGTGCAAAATTAAGCTTATCTTAATAAATAACATGGATATCTTTCGTGGTGTAATGGCCACTGAGCTAGACTGGCAGATCATTGTTAATATGTTCGAACCTTATTAGGTACTCTATACACCTGGCTTTGTGCCAAACTAATCTTAGTAAATAACTACTTACTTGTGATATAACGCTTATCGCCAAAGGAAATGAACCAGGCGACCCAAGTTTAAATCATGGACGAAGTGTTTCATATTGCATTTACTACCTTGGGAAAGGTGGGAACCCAAAGGTTCTTCTTCGAGCTACGGGTAAATAGTAGGGCAGTCTGATTCTTTAATATTGGTATTGTAACCGGTCTCGAAGGAAAAGTCTCAATTCAAACAAGTTGTACTCTGCTGAAAAATTGACCTTGTGCCATATCTGATTCGTTGTGGAGAGTGTGGGTAGATATATAATGTAAAACATGGTGCATTTATAAACCATACATACCCGTGTCTAAGTCTAGTTTGTGCATAGGTTGACCTTTAATTTATTGTCATGAAATCCCTAATGAAATTAATTTTTGAAAACGATGGTTCTTCCCATTATGTGTGAATTTCAACCTTATAAAATTTTCATTTGATCATCAGGTCTTCAAATTTCGACATACGTTGATAGAGATTACGCAAGTTGGTATCCGGACTGTTTGATGGTGGGGGAGGTTTTTCTTTTAATAACTTGAAAATGCGTAGCAGTCAGCATGCTGGTTTTTCTAGCTTATATGCACTCACTTACGCATATGTAACATTTTGTGACCTCGTTTCACTATTTGATAACAGGATATTTGTGGTTGTATGTTTGGCTTGGTTTGATTTTTTTTAAAGGCATATCAAACTTTTTGGGGTATTTAATGGCAATGTCATCCTGGTAGAAGAAAAGTAGTGGTACTACTTAACCCACCATTGTGGTGGGGGAATAAGTGGACAGATACCTTTCGTCATTTTATTTGTCCGAAAGTGAACGCACAAGCGCAACTGGAGTTCGGACTCACTTACTGTTGGTGTTCAGCATGTTTGTTCCGACACCATATGGCCCTGTCGGCTTTAGAATACACCGACTGCATCTCTGCAGAAGGATAAGACCCCCACTAACGAGTGTCCTAGATATGACACTCAGGTATCTGATAGTGAGACTCCAATTCTGGAGAACGTGAAGCCCTCCTTCAATGCAATTACCTCAAGGCACACTCTGACCCGGAGTGGTAGTACCTGTTAGGGCTTACCATCTATGTATCAAACCACTTATTAGTATAGGATAGGAATGTGTAAAACTATGTGACTGCGAGTATACATCTGATTTTTATTAAAAAGAATTATTAATGTTAGATAAGAATACTTGAAACGTTTAACAGTAAGTAGATTATCTATATCAAAAATAGTCTCTTGAAGATGCAATTGTTTTCAAAGAATAATTATTATCATTAGCTATTTGAAACTATATAATTGCTAGCAAACTATTGACGGAAAACAGGAATACTAGAAACCATATAACTTCAAACACATGTTATTAAAAAAAAGAATAAACCTTATAAATGTGTATCAATTATAAGTATTAGATAGGAATACTTAAAACCACATAAATGTGCACAAACAAATGATTATAGACAAAATAAGTGCATTCGGACATTTATAGTAATTACAATTGAATTTTAAGAAATGAATAAAATTTAAGCTTTAAATAACCCATGAGGAGTTGATATGCCATTAAAGAAATAGATCAAAGGAAATAAATTAATTGAATATCGAATTTAAAAAAAAATGGTAGGCGGTTCAGTGAAATTACAGTCATTTGAAAATCAAGCCACAACTGATATCATAAAGCAGCCTTTGTTCGAAAAGTTAGATCTATTTGAACGAAGATTCTGAGGTGACTGGGTTTGAACTTACAAACATTAAGGGTTAAAAGTATTCCTTTTTTTTTTTCTAAGTAGGCGTGTTTTCCGGGGTTTTTTTTTTTTTGGTTTTTTTTTCGTTTGTTATTTATCTAATATTCTTGATCGGATTTCTTTGTTTAATTGTATGCCAGTCTTAAAGGGTTATTTAATGCTAAAGCCGTCCTTGTAGAAGAATAGTAGTGATACAATTTAACCCATAGCTGGGTGAATAAGGGGGTTTAGACCTTTACAAAGAGTATTTATCTAAAAGTGAATGCAATAGGGGGGAGTGAAGTTCAAACTCGCTTACAAAGATGTTGCAGTTCAGCACGTAACCCACTACACTACGTTTTCATATATATATATATATATATATATATATATATATATATATATATATATATATATATATATATATATATATATATATATATATATATATATATATATATATATATTTTATATATATATATATATATATATATATATATAGTTCTTTAAGAAAAAAACAACGAAACCAATCCCCTCCCACTCTTATGTCTATTCTAGTTTTTTTTATCAAAAAGATCTTAAGAAGTCCTGTTAATTTTTTTTCGTGTTTTTGGAAATTTCAAAAATGCGTAACAGGATGGAAATAAATTTATAGCTCTTTACTAGGAAAATTTAAATATTCATTCATGAATAATTTCTTGTCCTGATGGAATTACTCCCAACTCCGGTTTAACTGGACTAAGAATACTATATATATATATATATATATTTTAAAACATTGCAGCCCTTATAATAAAAGTATCAACACCATACGTCAGCAATTCATTCTCATTTGAATTTAGACATGACATAAGAAAGCTGAATTCATAGCTTGGCACCTGAGGTGCTCCAATATGGGTAATGCCGAATGGATAGAGGATTTTTTCATATTGCTATACATGTATCTCGATTTGTGTGTGACTCTCCATAATAAAATGGCCATGGGTTACATCTTGGCTTTGTGAGAGGTCAGATAAATACCCCAAGAAGACGAAGAAGAAAAAGATTCAAATGTAATTTGAAAGTAAAGAAGTTTAATTGAAAGAAGAATTGGTGAGGTTGAAGCGAATATGAAGAAGAGAAAAGAAGTCAAAGGAGTGAAATAAGAAAAGCAAATTGAAAAAAAAAAGAAAAGGAAAAGAAACAATAGAAGAAGGAAATAAATTGAATGAAGGAGAAAGGAAAGAATGAAAAAAAAAAAAAAGAATATAAGAAAGAATTAATTCAACAAGACAAATTAGAAGAATAATCGAAAGAAGAAAAGTTGTTGAAGTGAAGATTGAAATGAAGACGAAGAAAAAAGAAATGAGTAGTTAAATAGTAAAAGGGGGGGAGGGGAAGAAAAAGACTTTAAAAAGGGGAGAAAGGAAATGTTGAAAGAAAGCATAAGAAATGAATTTAGATGTATAGGAAAGAAGAAATGATTATCATATAAAAAAAATATAAGTTCATTTAAGCAGTGAACTTTTAAGCAGGCAAAACGAAGCTGAGACAGAAAATTAAAATGCCGAAAGACAAAAAAAGTGTGAAAAGATTTTTAGGTGAGAATAAGTTGGATTTAAAAAAAAAAAAAAAAGGATAGCGAAAAAGAAAGAAAAGAACAGACAAGTTTAATAAAGGAAAAGAAAGAAAAAAGTTGAATAAATAAATCAATTTTATTGACCAGAAATTTTATAGCTAAACATCAAAGAAAAAGATGTGTATTCATTTATTTATTTATTTTATTGATTTTTGTATTTTTATTTAATTCGTCCACACCATTGATCCGGTAACAGCTCATTGGAAAGCAAGGAACATCGGTAGTGATGGTGGTGGGGCAGGGGATTGTATTGGGTGGAACCTAGATAGAAAAAAAAATCGAAGAAAAAAAAAGGGAAAAAGAAACATCCTGGTTGGTACCGGATGGGAAGTGTGTGCAGTTATTGATAAGGGGGTTTGAGAAATAAGAAATGAAACCCAGGTGACATATGTACAGTCTCACGTCTCCTTAATTTTCGTTCTATACTCAAGTTTTTCTCTTATTTCTTTATTTCGTTTTTTCTTATTTCGTTTTTTTCTTATTTCGTTTTTTCTTTATTTATTTCTTTGTTTCTTTCTTTCTTTCTTGTTCTGTATTTTTATTCCCTCTTTATATTGCTTCTTTCTTTCTTTCTTTCTTTCTTTCTTTCTTTCTTTCTACTTCTGCATTTTTTTCTGCACTTTTTCTTTCTTTTAAAAAAATTTTCTTACCTTCTTTTTTATTTCTTAACTTTTCTCTGGATTTTACTCTCTCTTACCATCTATCTATCTATCTATCTATCTATCTATCTATCTATCTATCAATTTTTGTTCAATCCCTCAATAAATATCTATATCAGACATTATATATATTTATATGTTTTTCAATGCAAAGCTTCTTGCCCTTTTAATTTTCATTCTTTGCACCCATTTCCCTATCATTTCTTTCTTTTTTTTTTTTTTTTGTTTTGTTTTTTCTAGTCTTTAATCTTTTCCGTTTTTCTTTCTTACTTTGGATTTCCTTTATTTTTCTACTCTCTTCTCCTTTCTTGTTTTCTCTCTTTCTCTTTCTGTCTCTCTTTCTCTCTCTCATATATATATATATATATATATATATATATATATATATATATATATATATATATATATATATATACTCTACTGCTTATTTTTGATATTTCTTTGGAGATTTTGATTTTTTTATCGTTCTCTGTTTTTCTCTATTTTCTCTTTTTCTTTCTTCCTACCGTTTTTTTTTCTTTCTCTTTTTTATGCTTATTT
Source organism: Sepioteuthis lessoniana (assembly GCA_963585895.1). NCBI lineage: Eukaryota > Metazoa > Mollusca > Cephalopoda > Myopsida > Loliginidae > Sepioteuthis > Sepioteuthis lessoniana. The sequence goes on from OY757914.1 coordinate 82,667,655, forward strand.
TTTTAATTTATTCTCCTCTGTTTCGTTCAGTTCTTTTTTTTTTCTTCTGTTGTTCTTTCTTTCTTTCTTTCTTTCTTTCTTTCTTTCTTTCTTTCTTTCTTTCTTTCTTTCTTTCTACTGCTTGTATATGGTTTTCTTCCTTCTCGCTTCTTCCCGACCCGATTTCATTTTTTTCTTTTTCCACCTCTTCTTTTTTTTCACTTTTTTCTTTACTCCAATCGCTCTTTCTCTTTTGACCTTAAACTCTTTCTTTCTTTCTTTCTTTCTTTTCAAAATGTAATCTTTTTGTTTATTTAGCTTTTATATAAGTTTACTTTTAATTTTGCCACAGGTGGACAAATGGAGTTGATGACATCATTGTCCACAACTCAATCGTTGTTCTCCACCAACAGACACTAACACACAATTGATAGGCTGTCTTTTTTTTCTCTTTGCTTTTTATTTACATTTAGGGTGGAGATAAAATAAACTTTATTCTAAATACAATGGTTGAATAAAAAAATGAAAAAAAAGATAACAAAAAACAAATATGTTAATTTTTTTTGAAAGAAGAGAAGTCATTTTTCATCTTTAAATATAACATTTCAAGTGTGACGAGGGTGATGCTTTTTAAAATCATTTCAATAGGATTTTTTAAAACTTAGTTGCCTCAGAAATAATACAAAAGAAAAAAGAAATAGAAAAGGTTCAGAATTTTTTTTATATCTCTGACAAAGATAAGCTATTCTTTTAAAGAAACAAAATGGTGATCATTTCTTCTTCATAAAGATCTAATTGGATTTGGTTGGTTGGTTGGGTTTTATGGCATATCAACCTCTGTAGGTTATTTAAAGCCAAATTCATTTTTATTCTATTTCAAGCAATTAAGTTTAGGACAAGTACGCAGTTTAAATGTAAGTACAGTTTAATTGTGAAAAACATTTCTATTTCTAGCTATTCAGCTCAATCAAGCAGTTCTAATTCAGCTAATTCAGTTTGGTATAAGTACAGATTTTATTTACACAGTTAAATGTCAAAACAGTTCTATATTAAAATAATCAGTTTAGTGTAAGTACAGTTTCCATGTGAAAATACAGTTCGATTTCAAATAATTAAAGTTAGCATAAGCACGCAGTTTAAATGTAAGTACGGTTTATTTGTCAAAAACATTTCTGTTTCAAGCAATCTAGTTTAGTCAAACAATTCAGTTTAGTATAAGTATGCAGTTAGTTTTATTTAACCCATAGGTAGGGCCCTATCAGGTGCTACCACGCCGGGCCAGAGTGGACCTGGGAGCAATGGAAATGAAAGGGTGCTCCGCATTTCCCAAAGCCCCAGCATCACTGAACCTCACCATCAGATTGTTTGGTGTCGTATCCAGGAATCTCACGGGGTGGGGTCTTACCCCTCTGCAAAGGTGCAGTCGGTGTATTCTGCAGCCCCAGCAGTCTGGTCAATAATTGGATTTGGGTTCTGTCCAGAATAAACCCTCCCAAAGAACATATACAGGGTGCGATGTGTACATTGTCATCATTTTGAATTATTAGTTCCACGCACCAACTATACGGCCACCTGCCTCCCATCACGAAAACTATCCAAGTTAGACAAACCAGACACGAACCAGACGAACCAGAGAAGCAGAGACGAGCTCATAAGTGATGTACTCCTATGGACCCCCACATATGGTCGAGCAAAAGCAGGACGACTAGCTAGAACATACATACATCAGCTATGTGAGGATATGGGATGTAGCCCTGAAGACCCGCCGGAGGCGATGAACGATAGGGAGAAGTGGCGAGAGAGGGTCAGGGATATCCGTGCTAGCGGCACATGATGATGATGATGACGATGAGTTTCACGCATGCTCTTCATTGGTTTCAGGTTTTGTCAAATGTGCCGTAAACTAATCGATTGGGCACTGTCTGTGAAGAAAGCAGGACCTTGAACCGATTCACACCATCAAAAATTTGGAAAAAACATAATGTACTGCTTGGCATTGATGATGGTGGCTCCAATGAGAAATTTTCAGAGTGTTTTGGGCGTCAATCAAAAGACTGATTCATATTCATTTTGATGAAAAGCAAACATCCAGTCCAAATCTGAGTATTTGGGTAGGGCACAAGCAATGGTGATGTTATGCTTCCTTTGATGTTCACGCATGGCCTCAGACTCAACACGGAGATCTACATCAAGTGACTGGAGGTGCCAGTGGTGTAAGGTTATCGTCGTAGGAAATGGACACGGCGACACAAGTTCAAATCCTGGACGAGATTGATTGCATTTCACATAGCACTAATACCCTTGGGAAAGGTATGAATCCAATTATTCTTCCTCCAGCTATGGGAAAATAGTAGGAAAGACAAGGTTTTTTAGCCTTGGTGAGACAACTAGTCTAGGAGAAGGAATACTCCGAATTCAAACCTGTCAAACTCCGCTTAAAAATTGACCTGGTGTCATATCCTGCCCGATCGGAGGGGTTGGGTAAATATGATTAAGTGACTGTAAGAGGTAGTGCGAGCATAGATTGGGAATTTAGCTTCTGGAAGGCCCTACAACAGGATTCTGCCTTTTGCCACAAGAACAAGAGAACCCAGTCTTGGCTGTGAGAAATCTTCTGCACCTTCATTACCCCAAAATCTAATTCCCTAATTCCCCATATTGCCATCCTCTGGATTACTATGTGTGGGGCGCGGTTGAGCGAGATAACAAAAAAAAAAAATTCAATGCAACACCAAAGATGAAGAGAGGGCAAGAATAACGGTAGCATTTTCTAATCTAAAGAAAGAGGCCGTCGGAAAGGCTTGCACGAGATTTCGAAGTCACCTGGTGGCCGTAGTTGAAGCCAATAGCGATTTCTTTGAATAAATTCAATGTAAAGTATTTCAAAACATTTTCCTGCAATTTTGCCTAATTCATCTAAAAAACGTTATTTTCTTATTTTTGCGTAATTAAGACGACAGTTTACCCATAAATATACAATTATATATATGCATATGCATATCATCATCATGTCATGCTGCTAGCACAGATTTCCCTGATCCTCTCTCGCCATCCATCTCTATCGTCTATCGCTCCCGGTAGGTATTCTAGGCTATATCCTGTATCGGTACAAAGCTGTTGTATATGGGTTCTGGCTGGTCGTCCTGGCTTTGCTCGTCCATGTGAAGTGGTCCACTGGAGAATATCGCTCATGAGTTCGTCCTTATATCTCCCAGCAGTGACTCGCATGTCTGGTTCGTCTAACTTTGATACTTTTCGTGATGGGTGGTAAGTGGCCGTACAGCTGCTGTTTTGTTGGGTGTTGCCTCCAGGACTTGTTTAATACAGCCCGCAGCATTCGTGCAATTTCCGTCAAGCTTTTTCTCCATATGTTTAGTTAGCGTCCATGTAGCAGCTGTACGGCCACCTACCTCCCATCACGAAAAGTATCAGTTAGACGAACCAGACATGCAGGACACTGCTGGAGAAGCAGGGACGAGCTTATAAGTGATGTTCTCCTATGGACCCCTTTTACATGGCCGAGCAAAAGCAGGACTACCAGCTCGAACCTACATACAGCAGCTCTGTGAGGATACGGGACGTAGCCCTGAGGACCTGCCAAAGGCGATGAACGATAGGGAGAAGTGGCGTGTGAGGGTCAGGAATATCTGTGCAGGTTGCACGAGAAGATGATGATGATGATGATATGTATAATATATACACATATATGCTCTCACACACACACACATGCTTAAATGAAGGACTGCTGCCCAACTATATATATATATATGTGTGTGTGTGTGTGTGTGTGTGTGTGTGTGTGTGTGTGTGTGTGTGTAACTGATGTCTTTTCCTAATTTAAAACTTGACTGATTCTCATTCAACCGCGTGTGCGGAAATAAGTCGAAATCCCCTGTTTGATGGTTTTTTCTTTTTCAATAAGAGAAATCTCATTCTCAGGTAAAGAGAAGATGTTTAATCATTAATCATTGGATTCTAAATTGTTTCCACATATGTTCTTAAAATTTGAGCCAATTTGAACCGGGATTGGTCAAGTTATTAGATTACAAAATGATATACCAGTGAAAGTCAAAAAGTTATACCTTTTTCTCACGACAGGAATAATTACCAGCACAGGAACATGTATCATACATAAAAAAGAAGCTGGTCCTCTGTGGATCGCATCCCTACTTCCAAACATAGTCATCGTTTCTCTCAATAGCAATATCCTGCCTTCGAATGAGAGCATGAATCCCTGCCTCGTAAAATTCTGTTGATTGTTCTTTCTTGTTGATTTCTTGCCAAGGGGAGAAAAAATAAACTCTAAGGCATACAGTGAAACTGACGAGGCTCAGAGCAAGAATCCAATGAATGAGACCCAAATTGTTAATCGATAATGTCCTTCTTGTACATGACAATGCTCGACCACACACACGTATCAGGAAAAGGGAGATAATCGCCTCATTCAGGTGGAAAACTTTACCGAACCCTCCATACTCACCAGATTTAGTACCTTCAGACTATTATTTCTTCGGCCCTATGAAAGAGGTTTTACGAGGCAAACATTATGCCAATGATGAGAAAGTGGAAACTACAGTGATGAAGAGGCTCAAAGAACAGTCAACAGAATTTTAGGTGGTAGAGACAGATGCTCTCATTTTTAAGGTGGAACTTTCATGTAGAGAAAAACAGTGACTACGTTGAAATATATATGATACATCTTAAATGATATATTTTTTTTGGAAATCCTAATGTAAATAAAAATATACATCGAAATAAATATAAATACATACATATATATACAGTGTATCACAAAAGTGAGTACACCCCTCACATTTCTGCAGAAATTTAAGTATAAAATGACACTTTGCCACAATGAAATGTAGTCTGTTTGCAGCTTATATAACAGAGTTAATTTATTTTCCCTTCAAAATAACTCAAAATATAACCATTAAAAGCTAAATCCCTGCCAACAAAAGTGAGTACACCCCTTAAGAAAAGTTGTCAATATTAACATACACTATGTCAACTGTCAATATTTTGTGTGGCCACTATCATTATCCAGAACTGCCTTTACTCTCCTGGGCATGGACTTTACCAGAGCTTCACAGGTAGCCATTGGAATGCTCTTCCACTCCTCCATGACGACTTCGTAGAGCTGGCAGATATTTGACACTTTGCACACCTCCACCTTCCGCTTGAGGATCCCCCAAAGATGTTCTACTGGGTTCAAGTCTGGAGATAAGCTTGGCTAGTCCCTCACCTTTACTCTCAGCCTCTTCAGTAAAGCAGTGATCGTCTTGGAGGTGTGTTTGGGGTCATTGTCATGCTGGAACACAACACTGCGACCCAGTTTCTGGAGGGAGGGGATCATGCTCTGCTGCAGTATTTCACAGTACATGTTGGAGTTCATGCTTCCCTTAATGAAATGTAACTCTCCAACACCTGAAGCACTCATGCAGCCCCAGACCATGACATTCCCACCACCATGCTTGACTGTAGGCATGATACACTTATCTTTGTACTCCTCACCTAGTCGCCGCCACACATGCTTGAAGCCATCGGAACCAAACAAATTAATCTTAATCTCATCAGACCATAGGACATGGTTCCAGTAATCCATGTGCTTTGTTGACATGTCTTCGGCAAACTGTTTGCGGGCTTTCTCGTGTATCGTCTTCAAAAGAGGCTTCCTCCTGGGGTGACAGCCATGCACACCAGTTTGATGTAGAGTGCGGCGTATGGTCTAAGCACTAACAAGCTGACCCCCCACCTCTTCAATCTCTGCAGCAATGCTGACAGCACTCCTACGCCGATCTTTCAAAGGAAGCATTTAGATGTAACGTTCAGCACGTGTGCTCAGCTTCTTTGGACGACCTACCCGAGGCCTGATCTGATTGGACCCCGTTGGATGATCTTAGCCACTGTGCTACAGCTCAGCTTCAGGGTGTTGGCAATTTTCTTGTAGCCTTAGCCATCTTCATGTAGCGCAACAATACGTCTTTTAAGATCCTCAGAGAGTTCTTTGCCATGTGGTGCCATGTTGAAACTTTCAGTGATCAGTATGAGAGAGTGTGAGAGTTGCACTACAAATTTGAACACACCTGCTCCCTATGCACACATGGGCCTAGTAACACTAATGAGTCACACGACATTTTGGAGGGAAAATGATAAGCAGTACTCAATTTAGACATTTAGGGATGCAGTTTCTTAGAGGTGTACTCACTTTTGTTGGCAGGGGTTTAGCTTTTAATGGTTATATTTTGAGTTATTTTGAGGGGAAAATAAATTAACTCTGTTATATAAGCTGCACACAGACTACTTTTCATTGTGTCAAAGTGTCATTTTTTACAGTGTTGTCCCATGAAGAGATATACTTAAATATCTGCAGAAATGTGAGGGGTGTACTCACTTTTGTGATACACGATATATATATATATATATATATATATTGTGTCTACGTGTGCGTGTGTGTGTGTGTGTGTGTGCCTCAGTGTGTGTGGGTGTGAGAGTGTGATCGTAACCTAATAGAATTAGCAGATGATTGCAATATTTTTGTTAGAGCAATATACTTGAAATTCTCTAAGAGAATACAGCAATGTCCAGTCAAATTAACAACCGAATGATAATTTTAAGACTTTATACAAGCTGAACATGATTTTTCAATCTTCCAAATTCTTGAGATAACAATGAAATGTTAATCAAAATCCTTTCCTCCTTCATAAATAGAAGCATTGATATCATCATGGACTGCTGTTAAAAAGGGTTTACTGTTTGTTTAGTAATTAATGAATTTTTGAGTAAATAATATGTTCGATTGCATTCTTGTTTATGCTTCTCTGTCCTTGATATTAATGTGCCATTTAATAGTTATTCATTACGAAGGATATTTCTCTTCATACACAACAGTTATAAATTCACGTGCTTTCCATTTCCCGCCTTTGATATAATGAACCAGGGATCTTTAGGAATTTCGTCACTTTAAATATCATATTCCCTTTTCCCAGATGATCCAGTTAGGGCTATTCGGAGCCCAATTCTCCCTCCAGCAGTTTATATTTGCAATGTCAGTCTTCATTTTTTACATTTGGTGGACCTACTTCTACGCCAGCAATTTGTCAGTTTAATAAAGAAAATAGGGATATTATGAAATCTTAGAAGTATGTGTCCTATTTATAATTTATAGCCCAGTCGGCTGGGGTAGTAGAATACACAAACTGCATATTTTCAGAAGGGTAAAAACCCCACCGCCACCCGTTGACTATGCTTGATATGACCTTGAACAATCTGATGGTGTAGCTCCAGTAATGCTGGAGCTTTGGAGAATGCGGAGTACCCATTCATCGCCATTGCTCCCAGGTCCACTCAAACCCGGCATGATAGGGTCCTATCTATAGATCAAATAAAACTGTTTGGCATTTCAGATAAGCGCAAACAAATAACATGCTAAACTGAATTGTTTGAAATAGAAATGTTTGGTCATTCTTAGTGTCTGTATAAAAAAATGTGTTTACAAATCATATATTTAATACATGTGTAAAAACAGGATTTGGCATTAAATAACCAACAATGGTTGATACGGCATAAAACCAAACCAAACCAAACCAAACCTATTTACAATATACATACAATGTTGAAATAATCTCTGACTTTCTAACAAATATGTATACCAGTTGTACTTCTCTTAATTTTATTTACACCTTTCAACATTCAAATATTTCAATATTTAGATATTTCAACATTTGAATGATACTTCTATCGGTATAGGTCCCTTACCCAAGTGGTGCCTTACCCAAATCTAGTGGGTCTGAATACCAGCTATCACCCATACTAATCAGTAACATGTCAGTAGTTGAAGAGACCTACATTAGATATTCCAGCCTCTGAATCAAAAATATCAGTCCCAAATTTCACGACGATTACCAAGAAACAAAATACTTGAAATATGTGGACAGTTAAGTGGTAAATGCAATGATCAAGAAGAGTCCTCTACATGAACTGAAAAACAATATATTCAAAACTACGAGAACGACAACATCAATTCAGAAAGAAACAATGTGGAGATAATTTTAAAAAAATATAACCGAAAAGGTTACATTAACATCCCTTAGGAATCAAGAATTGAAAAAGTCAAGGTAAAAAACAAAAAGATTAATAAATTATCAAAAAAGATATCCCAGTAGATAACATCACCGAACGAAACTGTCAAATTTATGAAAGAACAAAACTAAACAGGCTGAGGTTAACACATCTAAAGAAAAAAAAGAGGAGTGATCACTCTATAAACCCATAACCATTCAAACAACAAACATGAGTGAGTTCAAGTCTCATTGAGTACCCCATTAGCAAAGCCTTGTGCCATATATGTTCTCTGACAAGAGCAACGAGTTGGAAACATATCTCCCGGTGCTACACACGGGTAAGTCCATAAATACCTTGCTAGCAATTTGTAGACGGCCTATTACTATTAGGACCCTTCCCCCAACCATTCCTTACTAGTGGTTTTGGGTACACGGTTGGTTTGGGATCTGTTCTGAGGTCATGGTCAATCGAGACTGTTTGACGCAATTGCTGGGTTAGCCCAGCTGCGGGAAAGGCTGACCCACACCCTCGAGGCTCAGGGGACCGTCTTTCCAGGCTCTAACCCTTTTCGGAGGGGCTGAGTTTATCCCCTGGCCATTGAGGCGCCCTTTTTAAGGGAAATACCGACGGAGCCCGGGTCATTTTTGTGCTCGCCAGGCGTGTCTGGGCCACGGCCTTTCGCCTGGACCCACCTAAATCTTGGCCCTTTGAGATACTTGCACGTTTGGTGGGGCGTGTGACAAATACTAGTTCTGTTAGGACCCTCTGCCACACAATCCAACACAAATTCTAATTAGTAAATAGACTTTAACGGGACACAATATATATATATATATATATATATATATATATATATATATATATATATATACACATAGATTTATGTACAAGGTATTCATTTAAAGTAAACATATTTACAAGAAGAGGATGTCTACATATACCTGGGAGAAGGCATCGTGGGGTGGTGGCTAAAGTGCTTGACTGTGACATTGTAGGAAGCCAATTCAAATTCCATTCATGTTATTTCGTTCACTTTCGAATTGATATCCTAGGGAAAGGTATGGGCGCTCCTATTCCCTAAGCTATAAATAGGATAATACCACTCTTCTATAAGGATATCTTAGGCATCATTTTTAATACCACGAAGGTTTACATGCCATGAAACAAAGAAAGGAAAACATATATATATGTGGGGGGGGGGTGAGCGTGTGTGTATGTATAAAAGTTATATATATATATATATATATATATATACATGTTGGAGGTGTTTGACTGTGGGTGTATAAAAGTTATATATATGTATACGTGTGAGTGGGTGTGCGTGTGTGCATAAAAGTTACATATATATTCACATATGTGTGAAGGTGGGGGTGTATAAAAGTTATATATATATATGTGTGTGAATGGGTGTGAGTGTGTGTATGTATAAAAGTAATATATATGTTTGTGGTTGGGTGCAAGTGTATAAATAAATATATATATATATATATATATATATATATATATATATATATATATATATATAATCAAAAGCATCATTATTTTGAATGTTTAAATATTTAACTCTTTAATTAAAGTGAAGATGTATTCACAGCTGTTGAATTTAAATAAAAAATGACGATGCTAAGATGTCACGACTGTTGTCTATACGAGTCGGCGACATTCTTGATACTTTCTTTCTTTCTCATGAAACTGAATTAATACATTATTTTTTTTTAATAGATAGCAATTTTTTAACCACGGATACCTTTTTAAAATCATTCAAATAATTAGATTTCCATTTCCCCTAGTTACTATGTGCGCCCCAACCACAAATTTAAACACACGCTATACCCACTGCGTAATGGCTAAAGTGTTCAACTACAGCCTCGAAGTAAGCGTGTTCGTGCTCTATTCGTGCAATAACGTTCACCTTCCGACTTTGGTTGATATGTCATAAAATCCAAACAAACATCAAGGTCAGGTTTTGAGTAAAGATCCTCCTGCGAAAGTGTGCACTTTAAGAGTGATGCAAAAATAGTTTAGTTCCGTTGATTGTCCTTTTTTGGGTCACCTCAGGTTTCGGGCAATAAATTTGACCCAACTTTTTTTGAGACAAGTGGGGAGGTGCTGACTGAAGGGTGTCCTTCTGATCCTGTGCCCGCTGGTCTTACTTTGCCTGATAAGTACGAACATCGAATGACAGTACCTCTGATTTCTTAAAAATATATTAGTCCGCTCATCCACCTTACCACTCCTCCTGCACACAGGGTAGTGTCTTGTATATATGTGTATGTGTATGTGAGTGAAAGAAAGAGGGAAAAAGTAGTGTGTGATGCCTCTTATTTCAAGAGAAAATTACTCAGCTCGGAATAAACGGGTATGTATGGGAGTGGGGTTCAGAGAAAAAGAGAGTGAGCGTGCGTGTGTGTAACTACCCCCACCCTTCCGCCTCAATAACTGGGTTACCCAAATCGGTCAGCTGTAACTTCACTCGAATTTTTACCCCCGCCCGCTACACTAACCACTCCCAGCATCTGTCTAACCAAATCTCCTTTTCCTTCAAACAATATTTTTCTTTTTCAATCCCTCTCTCTCACACACACTCTCCCTCTACTCTCTCTCCCTCTACCCTCTCCCCCTCTCTCTCTCTCTCTCTCTCTCTCTCTCTCTCTCTCTCTCTCTCTCTCTCTCTCTCAGTTTCTCTCTCACTCTACACATCACTTCAACCTTAACATACACACAGTATCACGACACCAAATGAGAAATGTGAGCGATTATCAAACCTGAATTTTGCGTTTAATCCATATTTCATAGGTACATTTTAAGTTAGTAAAGTTCGCAACCGTAGTTGAGGGTGACCCGATGACTCCCTTTTCAGTAGCTACTACACCAAGGTGTAGGAGAGGGCGCTATTCCTTTCCCTGGATTGCTCCACTTTACCCTTGATACGTACCTTATATTGCTAAGTGTTAAGCAAGGAGGTATCAAGTACCATTTTAAAGTCTTTTGTATAACGCGACCTGGGATTGAACCCAGGTCTTCCGGTACCCATCAGACATCTTTGTAATATAGTGGAATGATTCCTGATAGGTCAAACAAATGTGATGTCAACTCGAGTAAGAGACTCATCGATATATCTATCTATACATATACACATATCTTGAAAATTTGAAAAAGAACCGTATGTATAAAGGAAAATTGTGTTATTATTAAGTTAGGGGTGTCTTGTCTCAGTATTCCGAATCCTGGGTTTGAGATCAGGAGGACAAAATTTAACCAAGGGTTGAAAAATAAACAGCAAGATTCACAGACATAGAGGTTCATAGATATCTGAAAAGATTGGTATCAGAAGACTGGAGTCTTTGCTCCCCTCTCAGTCTGTTCTTAACTATGCTCCTATCTATCTATCTATCTATGTCTGTTTCTATGTATCTATGCTACTGTCACTGTCCGTACCAATCTCTCTCTCTCTCTCTCTCTCTCTCTCTCTCTCTCTCTCTCTCTCTCTCTCTCTCTCACTCACTCTCTCCCTCTCTCTCTCTCTCTTCTGTTCTATCTATGCTCTTTTCGCTCTCAATCTGTTTCCATCAATGCTCCAATGTATGTATGTATGTATGTATGTATGTAGGTGTATATGTATCTCTACTCTAGTCTTACTTATATATCACTACTCCTCTGCTTGTGTGCTCTCTACCTACGCTAATTCCTCTCAGTCTGGTTCTATCTATATGTAACCCCCTCTTGGTCCATCCCTATCTATATCCTATAATATTTTATCATTCATCTTTCTTCTCCTCTCTAACTACCACCTTGACACGTAAGAAACCATTTTATAAAACCAAAACACACACTCTCTCTTTCTCTCTCTCAGATGTATACAGCCAAGCACTTACGAACACATGTCAAGAGATTACTCCTGAATGAAACAATATACTATCTCTCTTGCTCAACACCCACTCACTCACTCACTCTCTCTCTCTCTCTCTCTCTCTCTCTCTCTCTCTCTCTCTCTCTCTCAAATCCATACAATCAAACACTTACGAACACATGTCAAGAGATTACTCCTGAATGAAACAATATACTATCTCCCTTGTTCAACACCCCCTCCCCCCTCTCTCTCTATCTAACTATCTCACTCACTCAAATCCATACAATCAAACACTTACGAACACATGTCAAGAGATTACTCCTGAATAGAACAATATACTGTCTCCCTTGGTACCCTTCTCTCTCTCTCTCTCTCTCTCTCTCTCTTTCTTTTTCTCTCTATCAATCTCACTCACTCAAATCCATACAATCAAACACTTACGAACACATGTCAAGAGATTACTCCTGAATAAAACAGTATACTGTCTCCTTTGGTACCCTTCTCTCTCTCTCTCTCTCTCTCTCTCAGTCTTTCTAATGAATACTCTCATCTAAATATACGCATGTACATACACATGTTAAAGGAACTATCATCAACGAATCACAATAAATTGTATCTTATTCACAAACTCCCCAAATGACGGACACATGCACAAATAGGCGCAAAGTACGAATTCATACAAACATTCATTAAAACACTCTTACAAACACTTCATTCATAAACACGGGTACGAACACTAACGCAGATAGTAGAAATCCCTGTGATGTAGTGGGTAACGTCCTGGACAGAAACATTGTAACAAGTGAGTTCGAACTCCAATCGCGCTATTATGTTAACTTTTGAAAGGTAAAGATCTCCCTTTTCCCTTTCCCCCTATATTAAAGGATGTCTTTGGTATTAAATAACCCACAAAGTTTCATATACAATTAAAATAAAAAAAAGAATACACACACACACACACACACACACACACACACACACGAACAGTCTCACACCCCCATACATATACACACAAACACACTCAAAGAAATACACGCACACACAAAGCACAAACATATACATAAGTACACATAAAGAAATACACACGCATATGCACCAATACTGAAAAACACGCACACGCAAATTAAGAGTCTCACATCCGTACATATACACGCAAACACACTCAAAGAAATTCAGGCGCACGCAAAGCACAAACACATATGTTGTAGTGTTTAGGGTTCAAAATGAAGACACATAAACAAGAAAGTAGGTTGAAGCAAATATATTACAATAACAGAACAAATATACAGAATACAGGTGTTATACAACAGTTAGGAATGTCCTTCCGGTACTGTCAGGCAGCTTGGAGGTTACGGTATTTGTCGCATGTACCACTAATCGGACCAATGTGTCACAAGGCCTTTTTTAGGTGGGTCCAGGCGCAGGGCCGAAGCCCAGACCCGCCCGGCGGCTCTAAAAATGCCTCGGACCCAGTCGGCATTCCCCTAAAAAGAGGTGCCTCAGGTGCCAGGCAATAAACAATATACTATCTCCCTTGGTACCCCCTTCTCTCTCTCTCTCTCTCTCTCTCTCTCTGTCTTTCTAATAAAAACTCTCATCTAGATATACGCATGTACGTACACATGTTAAAGGAAGTCTCATCAACGAATCACAATAAATTGTATCTTATTCACAAACTCCCCAAATGACGGACACATGCTCAAATAGGCGCAAAATACGAATTTATACAGACATTCATTAAAACTCTCATACAAACACTATATACTATACAAGACTCTGACCCTATATACTATACAAGGCTCTGACCCTCCTCTGCAAGGAGGGTCAGAGCCTAGAGGGACGGTCCCCTGAGGCTCGAGGATGCGAACCTCGACCGACTGTCAGCCGAGTCAGAACACACCCGACCAAATCCGCGTACCGACAAAACGCAGCCGACCGAAGTGCATCACATCCCAGTGCCTCCCAGAGATTAGTGCATACGCTTCACTTTGCTGGGAGGTTGTCTCTCCGAGTGTCAAGTAGAGTCGGTATATATTGCGGAGGAATAGTCCATTACCCTGTAGGTAGGTGTCATAACAACATACATAAACACGGACAAAGAAATACACACGCATATACACACTCACATACATTACACATACATGCAAATAGACTGGGGGGTCCTGGTGGCGTAATGGTTGAAGCGATGGACTGCGGAATCGTAGTACGCGAGTTCGTACTCTAGTCGCGCTATTACGTTCACTTTCGGGCAAATACCATTGGGAAAGGTATGAACCCCATTTTCCTCCCAGCTATGGGTTAAATAGTACCACTACTGTTTTTCTAGGAGAATAGTTTTGGCATTAAATAACCTACAAAGGTTGATATGCTATTAAACAAAGAAACCAAACCAAACCAAACAAATAGACTCCCATGTCAAAGAAAGTATCATAAAACAATAAAAGACATTTACCACCGAGCAAACTTAGCGAAACATATCCCAAACTTGATCACTTGATTTCCCTTTTTTGACACAAACCTCCAGCTTATCCGTATTCTTCGGATAATTCCCGGTATTTAACTCTCTTCAATTTTAACGCCTCTATTCTCTCAGCCTTCCGTTTCACTTAATCATCTTTTTACTTTAGCCATTCATTCGTATAATTACACAAGACAACATTGAAACTGATACCCATTTTAAACTTGACCGAAAATCGCAAGATACCACATTAGAAAATGTAATTCTAGAGAATCAAAGCATCTACACCCACATTGGTTGAGTGTACGTGCACAGATTGATAGGTAGATTGTTGTTTTACGGCATATCAACCCTTGTTGGTTAATGAATGCCAAACTCGGTTTGTACATATATATTAAAGATACTAGATTTGTAAACGACTAGTTTGTATGTGACAATTTTTAAAAGAGCTAGAGCTCATTTGTTTGCACACAGTTGAATGGTTTCAAGTATTTTTATCAAACACTAATAGTTTCTTATGCTTAAATGTATATGGAAATAATCATTTGCGGCAAATAAAATTTGGTCTAGAGGGATGGATTTATTTGTTGCAAATGGGAGCAACCATTTGTAATGAATATTTATCTAATACTGAGTTTTATTTTCGTATAGTAAAATAGTTTTGCAATCAAACAGTAGTAATTCTATTCAACATAAATGGTTTCAAATATAGTAAATGATTAAACAGTTCAATTTGACACATAGATGCGACCCTAACTGGTACTTCTACCCCGGAAAACAGTGAAAACTAAGTCCCCAGCTGATTAATTTTTTGATATAATTGAATAGCAATGTGTACGCATGTCTGCCTATTCCTGTATCTTTTTGCATATTGTGTGTGTGTGTGTGTGTGTGTGTGTGTGTGTGTGCATACTTGTGTATATTTTTACATTATTTATGTATGTGTATTTCTCTCTGTTTGATTTAGTTTGGTTTTATGGCATATCAACCGTCGATGGTTATTTAATGCCAAATCCTGTTTATACATATATATCAAATATATAAGATTTGGTTTGGTTTGGTTTGGTTTTTATGGCATATCAACCATTGATGGTTTTGTAATACCAAATCCTGTTTTTATTCCTATATTGATATATGATTTCTAAACATATTTTGTAGATGCACATAGTTAAATGATCAAACAGTTCTCTTTCAAACATTACAATTTAGCATAAGTCAAAAAAGATGAAATGTTGCAAGGATTGCTATATATCACAAACAATTCAATGAAACATCAGTCATTTGTTTTATCACAGTTAAATGATTTAAACGTTCTCTTTCAAACAATTCAATTTAGCATTAGTCATTTGCAGACAGTTTAAATTGTCAAACAGTTCTATTTGACCCATAGATAGAACCCGATCGGGTACTACCATACTTGCATTAACTTGAGAGCGATGGCAGTAAAGGGGTATACCGCATTATCCAAAACTCCTACATTACTGGAGCCTCACAATCGGATTGTTTACAGTCATATCAGGACATTCGTTAGGTATGGATCTTCTGCTTTTGGAGAGTTGCAGTCGGTTCATTCTACAGCCCCAGACAACTGGGCTGTTCTTTATTAGAATCTCATGTGATCGTCTGACCATGGTTTAGTTTGACTTCTTTAGTTTAATGGCATATCAACCTTTCCAGGTTATTTAATACCAAAACCTTCCTTCTAGAAGAACAGTAGTGGTACTATTTAATTCATAGATGGGAGGATAAGGGAGTTCATACCTTTCCAAAGGGTATTTGTCCGAAAGTGAAAGTAATAGTGCGACTGGAATTCGAACTCGCTTACTTCGATTCCGCTGTCCATCGCTTTAACTATTTCACCACGAGGACCCCCCCCATCTGACCATGATAACGTTGGCAAGAAAATGACAGTCACGTAGATCTACATATGCTCTAATACCCATATTGAGCGCTCTTTATAGCTTCAGCAAACTATACATACATAAACAGATGACAGCGCGAAGTTCCCTTATTCTCTTGCCCTTCGTCATATCATCCATCTCTCATGAAAGGTCATCAAGACTACACCCAGAGTCCGCACATGCCTGATGTAAATCTTTGACAGTTAGCCAACAATCGCGCGTCAGTGAGTGAGGAGTTCATAGGAGAACGTCGCTGATGAGTTTCTTCTTGTTTCTCCAGCTGTAATTAGTAAGAACATATTTGAACACAGGACACTGCTGGAGAAGCAGGGACGAACTCATAAGTGATTTACTCTTATGGACCCCCACACATGGCCGGGCAAAAGCGGGACGACCAGCACGAACATACATTCAGCAACTATGTGAGGATACATGATGTTGTCCGGAAGACCTGCCTGAGGCGATGAACGATAGGGAAAAGTGGCGAGAGAGGGTCAGGGATATCTGTGCTACCAGCACGACATGATGATGATGATGATTTAACCTATAAATGGGACCTCAACAGGTCAGAACAGACCTTGAAATTATGACACTGAAGGGCTTATCCACATTCCCTAAAGCTCCAAAACTGAAGCCTCACCATCATATTGCTTAGTATCGTATCCAAGAGACCCATTTGATCTTGGACAATACGAGAGGACTGTAACTTTTTGAGCGGTATAGTATTTGCAAAAGTTGTTGAAGTCATTCGACGTGAATTGTAATGACATTATCCGATAGTATCGTGCTTTGTACTCGGAATCGAGAACACAATTCATAAAGAACTTTTAACGTAGAAGAAAATATCTGACACATAAAAATTTCTGGCCATTTAGTTAATCTGTCAATAATAAATAAATATAAACCATTCACTAGTCCAGCATAATCAACCAGTACCCTTGACGAAGGAGAGGAATTAAATGATTTTCCACTAAGCCAGTATATGACCCAAGGTCATTTTATTGTGAAAAGCCATGCACAAATTGAGACTTATGTGCAGTTAAACTAAAATGTTTAGTTTCGTCAGCAATCCCCAACTGGGACGCCTTAGGCGCCGCGCAACCCTTTAAAGCAGGAAGGTCTCCTGGAATAACATGATCAATTTTCAGTTAACATCTCGGAACGAATGTCAGATGGCCCAGCCTAGTGGAAGATAGAATGTTCATAATCTAGACGAAGGAGTATCAGTGATAGGCCAGGGCTGGTAATTTATTGGTTGTGCTTTTGCTAAAAAGACTCAAGCTCTAAATGATCAAACTAGATTTTGGTTATCCTGATCTGTTTTAGGCCAATATAAAAGACTTCTCAGGAGAGATTTTATTCCTGACATTCCAAAATGTTCCATATGTAATTGTCTTATTCTTTTTCATTACGAAAACAGAAGTACTCCCCTTTCCAAGTACATAAATACTTCGTCACAGATGAAAAATGTATTATATTTTTTTAATTTTATTTTCCTTCTCTTTCTCAATTCATTCATTTTTATTTTTTCATAATAATACCATCATTTTTGGATTGTGTTATGATTCCATCCAATGTTACCGATCGTTTTTTTATTGTGTTACACGGAGCGTTTTTTTATTTTGTTTTCTGTAAGTAAAAACGCAATCACTATCTTCTTAAAATCCTCCAGACATTTTGCTACTAATCTAAACAGGTGAATTAGGTTCTTCGATGGTAAAAAAAAACAACTTAAAATCAAGATTCAGTAAAATTGTTCTCTCCTATTTTCATCTGTTTGGTGTCTGTTTGAATACCTTTTTTTTAGAACCAAAGACTGAGTGGGTGGTGATCTGTTTGTAGGGAAAAAATTCTACCCAGTAACATTTTGCAAAATTTCTTTACGGCAAAAATAATATCTAGAACTATTAAAGTCGGGCAGCAGTTCTTTTCAGCTGATATGAGAATTCTAGAAAGATGGACAACAGCTTTTACTTCACTGTCTTTGAATTCATGGCAAATAGCTTCTCAGATACCAAAATATACCACATCTGATGCTATAGTAATTTCAAGATTCGTTAATGATATATCAGATGTTAATATTTCTTTAATGTCTGCGAATAATTCAATGATGCATTTTTTAAAATTAATTCAGCGGTTACTTCTGTTTGTACATTTTTGGCGCTTACAGATTATAATAATTTGCAAACCTTAGAAATGACTGTAACATAACATTCATTGGAGAGACAGCATATTTTAAATAGCGCTCGACATAGCTGAATCTTCATCTGCGTTTTTTTTCATCAATAAGGTATTTTATACTATTCATGAAGAACCGACATTTTTCTTCACTCAATTTAAATGCCTATTCTATTCTCGGAAAAAACATTATTTATATATTCTTCGAGCTGCTCTCTCATCTCTCTTTATCAATAAGTTATCAAAATAAATGACAGCAAAATCAGTCAGTTAACATAGTAACCATCACTTGATGGGAAATTCCTAGTGCAACCTTGATTCCAAAAGTAGTCTTTTGAACACAAAAATTCAATCATTTATAGTCAGTAGTTTCTGGATTTTATTCGTCGATTTCATTTTGCTTATATGAGTCGGACAAGTCTATTCAAAAATTAAAAAAAAAATGTTTTCTTTAACTCAAACAATATCTTCAGGTGTTACCAGAGAATACACAGGAAATAGCTGACTTTCAGACAGTTTGGTAAAAAAAAGTCTGCATGTAACAATATTGTTGCATACATATATATACTGGATACATACCGACGCAATGATAACAGACGCATGATAAACGATGCATGAAGAAAGGAAGCAGGAAGACTTCTTTAACAATATTTTTACCTCTCACTTTATTGCAAGGGTTCGAAAGTGTTGTTGAAGGTTTGCATGTGAGAGGGTGCTGGAGACCGAACATAAACTTCATATTTTGACCCCACTGTTATGACCGTCACGTTGTGTCTTTCTTGTTCTCCTGATATTGGGGTCCACTCCATCGGGGGTTTCCGAGGGACCCCTTGGTCGGGTGTGGCCTTCCCTACCACATCTGGTCTCTAGCTCTCTGGAAGTCTACTGGCAACTCCATCGGGGGTTTCCGAAGGCCCCCTCAGTCGGGTGTGGTTTTCCCTACCACATCTGGTTTCTAACTCTCTGGAAGTCTGCTGGCAACTGCTTTGGCACCCAACTCAACTCAATTATATAATAATTCAACGCCCACACGATCGCCCACTGGATCTTTGAAATAGGATGTTTAATCGTCATCAAGCAGAAATAACTGTCATGCAGTTCAGAGGTTACTCTCTTCCGGTGCATCACTGTAGTGGCACAATGGGACCTTCACCTTGTCCCATATCATAAGCCTTAATCCGCCCACGCGGTCTCTTTTGATTACTGGCCATTGGAATGTGTCACTTCCTTCCGGTGTATCACCTTGGAATAGCATTTTGGGCTGGGTCGAAGGTCAAAATATAACAATATAGTATTACTTTTATTTTTGATGTACACAGTATTAGCTGCCTGCCTATTCCAAATATATTTACGCAATAATACCTAGATTCTTCAATCTATACCGTTCTTTAATAATGGTTTCTAAAAAAGTGAAAGTTACCTTATACTTTCTTTCAGATGAAACATAACCTTTATCTTTATGCTTTTCCAAAGACCTTCCGAAAAATATAAGATAATTTGAAGTCCTTAAATGTTTTTAGATGGCAAATTCGTTTCAGGGGAAGGGAAAATTTCCTTTTAGCAAAAATTTTTAGTCGGGATATTTGTTGTTATTTTTTTTTTTGGAGAGAAGGGTAAATAATTTTCTTGCAGAAAATAATTTATTGGGAAGTTCCAATGTTCTCTCTTATCCAGTAAATTCACTTTATTAATATTTAACCTGAAATCTTGGGCTCTTGTTTTCCACTCACAATCCCAGTACATTGCATGACAATTATGAGGTGTAATATAATGGCCGAGGGATTTCGTTTTATATATCTTGCCTTTAGGTTTAGTTAGGCTGAAAACCTTTCGGCTTTGCATATACGTTAGTTTGGTACTAACTTGAGCACAGGTGTTGACGCCCGCGCGTGGGGAGGGTGTGTCGTTCACAGATGTCAAAATAAAAATCCCAGAGAAAGGTGGACTAGTGGATGTGAATGACATCATGCACCGGAAGCGCGCGCGGAGGATTTGGGGAATTTTGAAAAAGTCGTTGAGTTGAGTCTTGCCGTCCGAAGAAGAAGGGTGACTTTCGCTAGCTCGCAGTGGCCTTGTAGCGAGTGCAACACGTGTTGGTGTGTGTGTGTGTGGGGGGGCAATGGAAAATTTATCATAGAAAGATTGTGCATCTCTCTTCCTTATGTCAAAACCTTTAACTCAAAGGTAAAAAAGGTTTCGTACCTGAACTCAGAAGTCGTCACGTGTTTTTCGTGTTTCGGGATTCCTATGTTCTATGTATATATGTTATCCTATTTACCAACCCCTCCGCTCGGACAGGATATGACTCAAGGTCAATTTTTAAGCAGAGTTTAACAGGTTTGAATTCAGAGTTTTCTTTCTCCTAGACTAGTTGCCTAACCAAGGCTGAAGAACCTAGTCTGTCCTACTATTTACCCATAGCTGGAGGGAGAATAACTGGATTCATACCTTTCACAAGGGTATTAGTGCTATGTGGAATGCAACCAGTCTCGTCCAGGATTTGAACTCGTGTCGCCGTGTTCATTTCCTACGAAGATAACAATTACATATGTATATATGTTAACAACGATAACAATTACATATGTATATATGTTATGAACATTCTATGTACGTTTCCCATATTCATGTATGGGTATGTTACAGAGGCACCTGAAGTTTTTTTTCTGGTATGTGTATATTGTTGCTGGGAAATTCTTAGGTTTATATCAGACTACTTTTTTCTTCTTATACTCATTCTCTTGTTATCTTCTTTTTGTTTGTCGAAGCTATAAAGGAATTAAGGACGGAGGAGAAAAGACAGGAATGCCTTGAGATTCAAATTTCATTTTTGGGGTTTCCGACCATTCTGTGATGGTAATATTTTCCTAAACCAGTCGAAATAGTCTTGCTCCCCGAGACAAGGTGTTCGAAGAATATCATGGAATCATCTTTGGCAAATTGTAAGTTTGAGGGTATATCATGCGTCTCTGTGTTCTGTGAGTAGGTTCGGCAGAGGCTGCTTCTAGTAGGATATATAAAGCGCTGCTAAGCCCTCCAACCTTTGTGAGCACGTGCGTTCCCACAGGTTGTAAAGAGAAAAAAAGGTGTATCTATCTCACCGAACGGGTAAAGACTTCTGAGAAAGAGTTTCTCTTTGGCTCCCGGAAATCAAACTTTTATAGGCATGCGCCGATTTCGCTTACAGTCGGAGGCCTCCTGGGAAACTTACTGTTGTAAGACCGAAACTTAACTGCATCATGGACTCTTCCAGCACTATATTACTAACGTAGTAATATCCTAATACCGAGTATACGTAGCAGTAGCAGCAGTAGTACAAGAGTACTAAAAGTACAACTACCCATATTGGACACTATCCTTTGTAACTTTTGTTAATATATCTTTCTTACCTCTAAACCATGTTCCGTGTTTTCCTTCTGTGCACCGACTTTGGGTCCACATAACTTACTTTTGCATTTATTTATATATTCTTTTAATGTTATTGCCACTTTTAAAAATTTATTATTCAATCCCTTCACTACTCACAAAAATAATGTTATTTCCAGCCGGTAAGTCCCCGAGCAGCTTCGTTTCCTTTCTTTTGTCCAGGTTTACCAAATTTTTCCTAAATTTTTCCAAAATTTTTCACATTAATTGTAGTTATGTCTTTGCCATTGTCAAAATGAAATTTAAATTCGTTATTTATTTCTTCAGTTAGAAACTTTCTATCCTTGTAATCCTTCCGCTTTTCTGCTTTGAAAAACTACTTTCACTGTTAGTCTTCTATTCCATCCTTGTTTAGACTTTGAGTAATTTCTATGTCCCATTCTTCCGCAATTGAGACACATTTTTCTATTTATCTCGGAACGGTCCGTCCTTTTTTCCTGTGTTGTTCGCTACAACCATAACATCGGGTTTGTTTCAGACTTCTTATTTCTATAACTTTTCTTCGATCGCACAGACCGTACTTTTTTCTATATTTTTCTCTTCAACGTTCGCCATGTCATCTCTTTGGTTTATTATCCCTTGATATTTATCAACAATGGCCTGCTGAGTTTATTTACTATCTTGTTCAAGTTTAGTTAAAATCCGAGAATGAACCTCGATGTCACGACTCATAAGGCATTTAAACCTATCTGGTAATGAATCTAAGTTTGAATTTTTCACAATTACAATACCGGCGAAAGAGACAAAATCTTTGTAGATTTTTTTTTTTTTTGTATCTTTTTATTTTTCGAATTTTTTGCTGCTACCATGTTTGAAGAGCTTTGGAGTGGTATTGACTATGTTTCGTCAAACGTCACTTATTCTTGTCACTTTTGTAATATGTAATTGCAGAATTTATCAGATTCCAAAAGACCCAATTTTTATAGGAGTAAACGAACTTGGAGGTGCCCGTGGTGTAATGGTTATCGTCGTAGGAACTGGACACGGCAACACGAGTTCAAATCCTAGACGAGACTGATTGCATTTCACATAACACTAATACCCTTGGGAAAGGTATGGATCCAGTTATTCTCCCTCCAGCTATTGGTAAATAGTAGGACAGACTGAGTTCTTCAGCCTTGGTGAGGCAACTAGTATAGGAGAAGGAAAATTCCGAATTCAAACCAGTTAAACTCCGCTTAAAAAATTGACCTTGTGTCATATCCTGCCCGAGCGGAGGGGTTGGTAAATATGGTAAACGAACTTTTATATAGTTAGTGCTACTTAGACTTTTGTACCTCAAAAATAAGCTTCAAAAGTTAAGCCTTCTTTGGGACTTTAAATTCGCCGATGGCATTTGCTAATCTGAAAAAGTTAAAATTTTCGACGAATAACCTACCCATTTTAATCACAGAATAATGTTTAAATTTTTTTAACAATTCTTTGGTTACTCTAAGCAACGCACGAGAAAGTTTAAGGAAACGTTAATTTGTTGAAAGACAAGAATAATTATCTTCAGTTTGATTGGGAGCGTGGTTTCCCTTCCCACGTCACCTGTCCAGTGGTCACGTAAGAATCTAGAACCCTTAATCTTTCTCTTTCTGCTTTCGTTCTTTGAACGGTTAAGACCTTACCATTTTCAGTGCTCGCACATGTAACGAAATTGATTTGATTTTTATTTATGTCCCTTGAACAGAAGGCAAACGTTGGTTCCATCTCCGGCGAGATAATTTATTTTACGTGACAATGAAAACCATTGCAGACATGTAAGATATCGGCATTACTTTTGGAGGGGTGTGTCATCATAGACGGGAGAAAACGACGTCTCTTTTTAGACATCGCTCCTGGAGCGAAATGGATATGAGTTTTCTGTTCGTTAAAGAGAATGGAGACATTTCCAACTCCGGCAAGGGTACGATATTTCACCTCCCCATGAAAACTATCAGAAAAAATATGACATTTATCATATTTACCAACCCCTCCGCTCGGACACGATATGACACAGGGTCAACTTTTAAGCGGAGTTTAACAGGTTTGAATTCAGAGTTTTCCTTCTACTAGACTACTTGCCCCACCAAGGCTGAAGAACTCAGTCTGCCCTACTATTTACCCATGGCTGGAGGGAGAATATCAGGATTCATACCTTTCCCAAGGGTATTAGTTCTATGTGAAATGCAATCAGTCCCATCCAGGATTGAACTCGTGTTGCCGTGTCCATTTCTTACGACGATAACCATTACACCACGGGCATCTCCTATAAAAAATATGACATTTATATTTACCCTTTTTTGTACTTCCTTTCATACGCGTTTGTTGTTAGAGCAATGCGTACATTCATCTGTTGTGGAATACGTTCCGAATCGTTGCATAATTAGTTGAATTATTATATGTCTTTAATAAGTGTTTTAATTGTATACATGGGTTTATCTTGTCGTTCTTTTCTGTTTATTTAGTGTTAGTATATCACAACATACATCCATGCTAACATCAGAACTTGGTAAATAGGAAACGCTATTAAATTCCTCCTCGCACCAGAGAGCCGGTAAATTATTATTGTCACAAACCATTCAGATTAATTGCTCTGATCACTTCAGTTGGAATTCCAAAACATTTCAACAAGGGTTGACGACCCAGTAACATTGTGGAATTTTCTTTTTTCAGCCCCTTTTTCTTTTTCAAAAATAATTTCATGCATTTTGGTAGGGGGTTAAATTAAGATAGAAAAAAAAAGAAAAAATAATAATACCAAAGAAGATAAAATGACCTTTAAAAAAATCTTGAAAAATAAGAAAAGAACCTTTGACAATTTTAAGGGTCTTTAATGTTTTCTCCACAGTAGGTGGAGACGTTTTGTCTGGGTGGAAAAGTCAGATATGTTAGTTCTAACGACGAAGCACTTAAAATATTCCTGATAAAGAAGAAGATATAAAAGTAAAAGAGAAACACAATTCTCTATGCGCGAATTCTTCACCACCAAGAAAAACAAAGAACTCACGTGTATGCGTATGTACGTATAAGTTTGTGTGTATATGTATAAAAGTGTAACAAAAGAGATTTTTTTTTTTGTTTTTAAAGAACCTTTTCATGTATATACCGAACAAATATATGACGAGCTTTACTTACCCATTTTATATACGGGTTCTAAGATATTCGTTATTAAAAAAAGAAAAAGAAAAAGAGAACATCGAGTCGCTTTCATTAAAATTTTAAATATTACTAAATATCATTCAATATTATTTATTAGATAGTAATTCATATCGAGTGAACTTTTTCTTGTTTTTTACTATATAATAGCTTGTTTATACGTACGGAAATCTTTGATATTCAAAAAATTAATAAATATTCAATTATTTTCCAGACTTGGAGGGATAGAATTAACATACTTTTTTAGTTGGGTTTCTGAGGTATATTTTTTAGACTGGATGACTGTTGAAATGAATTCCCTTTTATAGTTTAATCTCTGGCTACTATTGAGAGGGTCTAAGTGTGAATAAGGTAGGATGGAGGTATCTGCCTCTCATAACGATTGTCAAAAGATGGTTAGCGCTGTGAGACGAATACTCTTTTACTGTTAGGGAAACAGTAAGGTATGGAGGATTAGAGACAAGTTCCATAAAAACATCAGTTTGAGTCGGATTTTATATTAATTGAATGGTTCACACACACGCACACACACTCATCATCATGTCATGCCGCCAGCACGGATCTCACTGACCCTCTCTCGCCTTCTGTCTCTATCGTCCATCGCTCCCGTTAGGTATTCAAGGCTATATCCTGTATCGGCAAAGAACTGTTGTATATAGGTTCTAGCTAGTCGTCCAGCCTTTGATCGTCCATGTGAAGGGGTCCACAGGAGTATGTCGCTTATGGGTTCGTCCCTACATCTCCAGCAGTGTCCTGCAGATCTGGTTCGTCTAACTAGGATAGTTTTTGTAATGGGTAGTAAGTGACCGTACAGCAGCTGTTTTATGGGGTGCTGCTTCCAGGACTTGTTTAATATTGCTCGCAGCATTCTTGTATTATTGCTGTCAATCTTTTTTCCATACGTTTAGTTAGCGTCTATGTTGTGCATCCATATAGCAATATCGATACGATCGCCGCATGGAAAAAACTGCGTTTTATTTCATCGGTCAGGTCTGACTTCCATATGACAGATATCCTATCGATAGCTGTCCATAACTTTGCTAGTCGCGTATTGATGTCTATATCGATTGATGAGACACTGCTTCCTTGGTAGGTGAACTTGACCTCTAGTTTCAGAGAACTACCATTCAGTATGGAGATGTCGCTTCTTTGATTAAAGCACAAAAAGACAAAAACCAGATGATATCCGGCAGAAACTACTACAGATACAAACTACGCAGATGATCTTTTGCTTCTCTCAAATATACCTACCCAAGCTGAACCTCTGCTGTATAGCCTGGAGCAGGTAGCAAGAAGTATCTGCTTCTACGTGAATTCAGAAAAAAACACACTTCATGTGTTTTAAATAAAATGGAGCCAGCTCCACAATAAATGGTTGGTTTGGTTTCTTTGTTTAATGGCATATCAACCTTCTAAGGTTATTTAATGCTAAAGACATCCTTCTAGAAGAACAGTAGTTGTACTATTTAAGCCATAGCTGGGCGGATAAGGGGGTTCCTACCTTTCCCAAGGGTATTTATCCGAAAGTGAACATGATAGCGCGATTGGAGTTCGAACTCGCTTTCTACGATTCCGCTCCTTAGCGCTTTAACCATTACTCAAAGAGGACACCCCCCACATTAAATGAAGAGCCTCTAAAATTAGTACACCATGTCACATACCCTGGTAGCAATATCTCATCTACTAAAAGCGATATCAATATACGCATAAAAAAATCATGGACTGCTATCGACAGGTTATTGATTACAGTGAAATCTCATCTCTGATAAAAAATGAATCGGTAATTTTTCCAAGCTGTAGACATGTCAGTATTAATATAGGGTGGCTATATTCAAACTCTAACGGAGTTCTTAGGGAACAGTCCAGATAGGAACTACACAAGGATGCTACGTGCTGTTTGAATAAATACTGGAAGTAACATCACTCAAAACAGGAGTTTTACGACAACATACCATCCAAGTAAGACGAAGAAAACATGCTGTGACGTTCAACAAGACTTATGCAATTTTGAGGACCTGCCGAGAACGATGGCCGATAGGGAAGGGTGGCGAGAGAATATCAAGTTAATCAGTGCTACCACTAAAACTTAATGAATATATATATATACATACATATTAGCGTGTATGAATTTTATTTCCGTTTTTTAGACCTGTATTCCAAAACCAATTTTCATGTACACGTCTAAAGACTGTCATACTGTTCCGTCATATCAATATTATTTTACTCCGTACGAGTTTTTCACACCATCTGTAACAGTTTTTTCGACAATAAGGTTTCTCGATATGGAGGCGTTCCTGGTGTAATGGTTACCGTCGAGGAAAATGGACGCGGTGACGTAAGTTCAAATCTTGGATGAGGCAATAAGCGTTTCACATATCGCTAATAATCTTGAGAAAGGTATGAATTCAAATATTCTTCCTCCAGCTATGGGTAATTAGTAGAGCATGCTGGGTTCTTTAACCAAGGTATGGCAACCGGTCTAAGAGAAGGAAAACCCCGAATTAATAACCTTTTAAATTCTGCTTAAATTGAACCTTGTGTCGCATTCTGCTTGAGCGGAGGGGTGGGGTGAATATGTATAAGGCTTGCGATCTCCAAGATTCTTTTAAAGCGCCTGGTCTATTTAGTAGTGCCGTAGCTGAATTATCTCAATTCTTTCTCTATTCTCCAATTACCCCAGTCTGTTTCACAACTTCTTGAGCACTATTCCGAGTACTCCAACAAAGAATGGCGTTGCCGTCACCTGCATGTACCACGCGTGTTTTCAGCTCTCTGCCAAGGTCAATACATTTTTGTTTATTTTCGCCATCTTTTAATTCTACGATGTGGTCTGCTAGAACGGCAAAATTTACTAGATGATATATTCTCTTCTTCTTGTTAATTTAAATCAGTCTGCTTTTCTGTCAGTCACTGAGTGAACCCTTTTTATCTCAAAGTCCCCGAGAATTTTATGAGTTTTATTCTCTTCGCTTCTGGTTTGTGCAGGTGCCATTAGGTAGTTTGGTCAAATTTTTATCTCTTGCACAATCCCCAGGGGATCACCTTTCTGACCCAGTCGTGCCGAGTCTTGCACTCCTTTTACGCAAGTTTGTGGCATTCGCTAATTATGTGATTAACCCTTTTATCTCTGTCACCCCATAACCTAAACTTGCAATTCTTTTGTGCATTATCAATTTTCGCTTCACTATAACTGGCCCTTATGGCATGAAACTGTGCTCTTATTAAAAAAAACGATTCAGTTCTCTCTCTCTCTCTCTCTCTCTCTCTCTCTCTATCTATCTATCTATCTATCTATCTATCTATCTTGTGGTTTGAGCCAAGTCGTCTAGGGCTGTTGAATAAACCGAAGGCATCTCTGCAGAGGAGTAAGACTCCTCCACCAGACGAGTGTCGTAGATATGATATCACACAATCTAATGGTAAGGCTTCAGAGTCCCCTACATTACCATCGCTCCCAGGTACACTCAGACCCGGAGTGGTAGCACCAGATAGGATCCTAACTATGGGTCACATAGAATTGTTTATTATTTAAACTGAGTGCAAATAAATGACATTTTAAATTGAATTGTTAGAAATAGAACTGTTTGATCATTTAATTGTGTGTGATCAAATGACTGATGTTTAATTGAATCGTTAGTTATATATTGCAGCACTTGGAGCTATTTAACTTTGTTGACTTATGTATATAATCATATACATCTAATATATATGAATAAACCGGGTTTATAGTCCAACAGTTGATATGCCCTAAATTCCAAATTCTTTTGGTTATCCTTTCTAAGCTATCTCTACATTTCACGTGCAATCTCCCCAGTTTTTAGTTTATAGTATCCATACAATTTATTATCATTATCATTATTATTATTATAATGATCGTATCACAAAAATTATTAATAATCAACTAGACACCAAACTAGGACTGTTTACTCAAGAAAAACTCGACGTAGAACTAAGAAAAATGAAATAACAGGAAGGCTGCCGGACTTGATGAAATACCAACTGAAGGATGGAAGACAAGGAAATTCGACAACCTACTGTTCCGATATTGTAGCGCCGTATATAACCAGAACAAAAGGTGGCATCCTCCATTTTTCCAAGAAAGGTGACCTTGGAATCGCCAAGCACTGCTGGGGTATAACGCTCACTTCAATAGCAGCTAAGATTAATCATGCTCCGTTATTCAACCGCATCGAACCAGAAATTGAAAAAATTCTTAGGAAGAATAAAAATGTTTTTTCAGAGAAACCAATCCAAAACACCTCAGATTCTGTCAATCCGTCCAATATTAGAAGGAGTTCGTGAAAAAACCCTCGAGGCAACACTCTAATATGTTAGCTTCTCGAACACATTTGACTCCGAAGACCGAGGGAAGATTGGGCAAATACTTCTAGCCAAGAGTCTCCCCAAAGAAACTGTCACAGCCATAATAATGATCTATAAGTAAGTAAAAGTAAAGTTTGCGACCGTAGTCGAGAGCGACCAGAAGGCTCCCTTTTCAATAGCTACTACACCAAGGTGTAAGTGAGGGTATTACTCCTTTCCCTGTATCGCTCTACTTTACCCTTGATCCTTACCTTAGAGTTCTGAGTGCTAAGCAAAGCGGCATCAAGTAAAATGTTTTGAGTCTTTGGGATGATTCGACCTGGGATTGAACCTAGGTCTCCCGGACCATTGGCGAACACTACTCATGAGTGGCCCGGTTTTTAATGATCTATAAATACACGAAAGTAAAATCTTGATGGCGACACAGACTTCTTTGACATTGTTGCTGGTGTTATATTTTGACCTTCGCCCCGGCCCAAAAATGCTATTCCAAGGTAATACACCGGAAGGAAGTGACACATTTCAACGGCCAGTAATTGAAAGAGATCGCGTGGGCGGATTAAGGCTTATGATATGGGAAAAGGTGAAGGTCCCATTGTGCCATTACAGTCATGCACCGGAAGAGAGTGACCTCTGAACTGCATGACAGTTATTTCCGCTTGATGACGATTGAACATCCGATTCAAAGATCCAGTAGGCGATCGTGTGGGCGTTGAGTTATTATTTAACTCAGTTGAGTTTGGGTCCCAGAGCAGTTGCCAGCAGACTTCCAGACAGCTAGAGACCAGATGTGGTAGGGAAGGCCACACCCGACCGAGGGGCACTCGGAAAGCCCCGATGGAGTGGACCCCAACATCAGGAGAACAAGACACAACGTGACGGTCATAACAGTGGGGTCAAAATATAAAGTTTATGTTCGGTCTCCAGCATCCTCTCAAACCCAAACCTTACAAATAAAGTGAGAGGTGAATATTTTTCTAAAGAAGTCTTCTTGCATCTTAATTGTTCCTGCGTAATTCTTCTTGCGTCTTCCTTCCTTCATGCGTCTTAATTATGGTGTCGTTGTGATGCTGAATGATACGGTAAATGATTATATAACACTGGTGCTCCACAATGGGATACATTAGCCCCACGTCTGGTCATAATCTACCTAGATAACGTACTGAAAACGATGATGTTTCATATTAAAGAAAATGGCTTTACTCTAAAAAAAAGAGCAAGGAGAAGACGATACCCCGCACAAATTATTACAGACGCAGACTACGTAGATGACATAACGCTACTGACAAATACACCAACCTAAGCTGAATCTCTGCTGCATAGTCTAGAGCAAGCAGCAGGTGGCATTGGTCTCCATGTCAATTTAGACAAAATGGAGTAATCAGAAAGGAGATATCTCCACACTAAATGGTGGCTCTCGAAAATTGGTTAAGTTCAAATAGCTCGGAAGCAGCGTCTTGTCTACTGAAAATGACATCAATAGGCGACAAGCGAATGCATTGACTGCTATTGAGATGTTGTCGATTATACGGAAGTCAAAACTATCCGATAAAATAAAACGCAATCTATTTCAAGCAGCAGTCGTGTCCATACGACAGTGTGAATGCACCACGTTGACGATGGCGAGTCCACTATGTAGGAAGTACAACATATATATATATATATATATATATATATATATATATATATATATATATATATATATACAGCATGTATCAAAGCCCAGTCAGCTGGGGCTTTAATTTACGTTGACTGCATCTCTGTAGATGGCTGAGAACCTCACCGCCAACAACTGTCCTGAATATGACACTAAACAATGTGATGGTAAGGCTTCAGTCCTTTGGTTTAGGGGAATTTAGAGTACCCCTTCATTGTCATCACCCCCAGGTCCACTCTGACTCAGAATAGTTGTAACTGAGAGGGTCCTATCTACGGGTCAAATAGAACTGTTTAACAATTTAACAGTGAGTAAAGGAATGACTGATATTTAATTGAATTGTTAATGTCAGAATTCAATACTTGGAACCATTGAACGTTATTCAAACCAATGAACAATGTTGAATAGAATTATTAGTGTTGAATAGCAATATTTAAAACTCTTTAACTGTGTGCCTAAACTGAATTATTGGTGTTGTATCGTGGTAAGGAAGAGATACACAGTGAAATAATGAGTTGATTATAAATTAACTGAAGTGGTACAGTCCGACAAATATTATCAGTCACGCGCCGTGGGTGTTAGGTCCGAAGTTGGTTTTACTACTGACCGAGATCTTTCAGTACCCACGTGCTTAAGAAACACGAAATCTTTTATATCACAGCGATACCGGAAGTCACGTGGTACGAGCCACTATACAACAATAACAATGCTTGGAACAATTTGACTGTGTGCCAATGAATGAATTTGGGTGCAGTGGTATAATTAGTGTGAAATAACAACACTTGTTACATCTTCACTATATGCATACAAATAGTTAATATTGTATTGAATTATTTGAAGATGGCAATGATTGAAACTATTAAACTTTGTAGACACAATACTAATGTGCGTACAAATTAGTTCTAACTCATTTAAAAACGAAATTACCCCCCCCCCCAAATGAAATCAAGTGAAAATTAAATGAGATTTAAATGAAAATGAAATCAAATGAAATTTAAATGAAATTTAAAAATGAAATTGCCAAAAAAAAAAAAAAAAAAAAAAGAAATTAGTATATTTTCCCATTTAGATATGTGCAAATCACTGATGTTGAATTGTTGCTGTTGCATAGCAATTTTTGAAACTATTTCACTATGTGCAAACAAATGATTTATAGTAAATGGAATTATTCCTGTTAAATAGAAATATTTGAAACCATTTAACTGAGTGTAAAAAATGAGCTCGGGCTTTTTTAAAAATGTTATTAACAAGATGTGCTTACAAATCATATTTAAAACATATGTATAAAGAGGATTTGGCATTAAATAATCGATAATAGTTGATACGCCATTAAACCCGGCCAAACCAAATCATATATATTTAATATATGTGTATAAATAGAATTTGGCATTAAATAACCTACAATGGTTGATATGCCATAAAACCCAACCAAACCAAATCATACATACCTAATATATATGTATAAAGAGGATTTGGCATTAAATAACCTACAATGGTTGATGTGCCATAAAACCCAACCAAACCAAATCATATATATCTAATATATATGCATAAATAGAATTTGGCATTAAATAACCTACAATGGTTGATATGCCATAAAACCCAACCAAACCAAATCATATCTAATATATATGTATAAAGAGGATTTGGCATTAAATAACCTTCAATGGTTGATATGCCATAAAACCCAACCAAACCAAATCATATATATCTAATATATATGTATAAAGAGGATTTGGCATTAAATAACCTACAATGGTTGATGTGCCATAAAACCCAACCAAACCAAATCATAAATATTTGATAAATGGGAATAAAGATATTTTGTTTCGTGGCATATCAAACTTCGTAGGTTATTTAATGCCTAAACCAGCTGAAGAACTGTAGTGGTACAATTCAACTCAAAGTTGGGAGATATAAGGGGATTGATTCATACCTACACCAAAGTATATTAGTCCGCAATAACGCGACTGGAGTTTGAACCCGCTTACTATGATGTTGTAGTCCAGCATGTTAGCAATTACACCCAGAAGAAATTGGAAGGTAGTAGAGAGAAAAATAAAAACGAATAATCAATTGATAAAAATTAGGTTACCCAGCATTAAGATTGTTGCGAAGAAAAATGAATATGAATGTTGCGAAGGAAAATGAATATAAATGTTGCGAAGGAAAATGAATATAAATTCAATGAACGGATATTTTGTAAAGTCTCAAGATGAAAGAAAAAAACTTTATTTTTACATCTAATTTGTTTCTTGATTTGAATCAAGAAAGAAATTGTTGGTCTTTAAAAAAAAAATTGTTTAAGACATCTGTCATTTTTTTTTAGATGTGATAAAACTTTGAATTTTGTTTTTCTTTATTGTTTCAATAATATTTATTGTGCAATTCATTGCAAGTTACCGTTGAAATATAATAAAATGCAAAAAAGAAAAAGAAAAAAGAATTCATTAAAAGTAAAAACAGAATTGAGGAAAATTGTCCAATAATATGTTATACTAATTTAGAAATCCCGCATATTCAATTCAATTATATATATATATATATATATATATATAAGTAAAGTTAGCGACCATAGTCGAGGATGACCCGAAGGCTCCCTTTTCGATAGCTACTACACCAAGGTGTAGGGGAGGGCGCTACTCCAATCCCAGGATTGCTCCACTTTACCCTTGAACCGTACCTTATAATGCTGAGTGTTAAGCAAGGTGGTATCAAGTACCATTTTTAAAGTCTTTGGTATGACTCGACCTGGGATTGAACCCAGGTCTCCCGGGCCATTGGCGAACACTCTAACCGCTGGGCCAATGTCCCGGGATATATTATTCAATTTGATATTTATATACTAACTCGCAGCCCATCACTTCTCTCTACGCAGAATATTATTGTCTTAATCGTTATTCTTACAGACTTTCGGCCTATTTCTTGGCTCCATTCTGTTGAACTCAGAAGGCTATGCGGGACCTCGAAGTGAACCTTTAATTTATAAACGGGGTAGATAGTTCTAATTCCGTTAACCGTGACCAGGTACAAGTGTTAAGCTACTGTAAGTACTCTTTGTTTTCTTACCAGTACGTAGAATTGATCCTCAAGCATCCAGGTAATATCACCTAGAAGCACTTTCTTTCCAACACTTTACTCACTGCGCCATACGCCCTGCTGTAAGTAAAACAACGAAGATGAAGGCACTAGTTCGAATATCTCAAGTACTAAGAATTATCAGGCTTTATCTAAAAAAATTAGGTGAAGCCTTTCACTTTTATTGCAGATTAGCTTTGAAAAAGGTCAATATTTTGTCTGCACATTTCACTTTTGGTCAGTTTTTTGCCTCTTCTACTGGACGTAATGTTTTTGTTTTGGCGTTTTTGAATTTATTTGAGATCAGAAATATCGATAGTGACACAGCATCACCTCAATCTATAAGTTGTTTAATTATGCTTGTGTCTTCATTAAAGTCATAGCTTTTGATATGATTTTTTTCAGAGTTTTTCAAATATGAATTCATGAATTTTTATTTTGTCTTTATATTTCTGCTAATAGGCGTTGTGGGTTCATCAATATAAGCAAACAAGTAGAATTTGAATAGATGAATATATTTTTCCATTATTTCGTTCTCCTGTTCCTCTCTTTCAATATATATATATATATATATATATATATATATATATATATATATATATATATATATATATATCCTTCTCTCTGTCTTTCTCTCTCTCTCGCACTTGCTCTCTCACTATTAAATATTTTTTATGGATGCATCAAATTAGGTAAACATGTTGCATCTGAATAAATGCATTTCCCTTCCCATTATTTTCAATTCCACTAGGCACCCCTCCCTTCTCTCTCTCTCTCTCTCTCTCTCTTTCTTTCTTTCTTTCTCTCTCTCTCTTTCTTTCTCTCTCTCTCTTTCTTTCTCTCTCTCTCTCTCTCTCTCTCTTGCTCTTAAATATCTTTATGGGCGCATTAAATTATGCAAACATGTTGCATTTGAATATGTGTATATCTTTTCAATTATTCTTTCTCCTCTCCACCCCCCCTCTCTCTCTCTCTCTTTC
The DNA here is from genome assembly GCA_963585895.1 of Sepioteuthis lessoniana. Classification (NCBI taxonomy): domain Eukaryota; kingdom Metazoa; phylum Mollusca; class Cephalopoda; order Myopsida; family Loliginidae; genus Sepioteuthis; species Sepioteuthis lessoniana. The sequence continues at coordinate 82,702,666 of OY757914.1, forward strand.
TTTCTTTCTCTCTCTCTCTCTTTCTTTCTCTCTCTCTCTTTCTTTCTCTCTCTCTCTTTCTCTCTCTTGCTCTTAAATATCTTTATGGGCGCATTAAATTATGCAAACATGTTGCATTTGAATATGTGTATATCTTTTCAATTATTCTTTCTCCTCTCCACCCCCTCTCTCTCTCTCTCTCTCTCTCTCTCTGTTAAATATCTATATGTGGGCATGTTATGATCCAAATATGTTGCATTTGAATAGATCATTTGAATAGATGCATATCTTTTTCATTTATTTCAATCCCCCCTTTCTCTCTCTCTTTCTTAAATATCTTTATTACGTGATGAGATCCATATAGTTAGTTTAGATCTACGCAGTAATATACCCACTAAGTCAAACCGGAAAGTACTTCTTGCTATATTGGTTGATACCAATGAGAAAAGTTCAAAATTTACTCACGCTTTCTGGACGTAAGGCTTAACTGTGAGAACAAGAATAGCCTTTTGTTTGAAGTCAACAAAACCTTTTATTGATCTTTGTTATTTAATTTCTTATTGGCGTGCGAGTTGGAAAGAAAAAACCCTGACATCTATGGACGAACTAAGTTTGTCATTTTTTCCTTTTTTTATTATCTATTTTTTAACATTTCTTAAAATTTATTTTCATTCTTCATTCGTTTCTTTTTTTTGCGGATGTGGGTGGGAATTTAAAGTTTTTCAATAACTCCTCGCCTCTGAAAAAAAAAAAAAAGAAAGAAAGAAAAAGAACGAAAAATAAACAAAAACGACAACAACAACGTTTCCTTCTCACTTATTAAAATTTTTCTGATAAGCTTTCCATCCGAGTGGTTTTTCGCCCCGAATATCTTCTCATACTGGACTTCTGGAATGAAACGTAGAACCACACCTTTTTTTTTTTAAGTGTGAGAAAAGCCTATCCCGTTTGTGAAATGGAGAGGAGATTAGTAGGATATGAAACTCTCGAGCCGGGCTCGTTTTATTTATGTCTTGTCTCGTCTTCTGGGAGCTGAGAATACGTTGAATGTATCCCCGATTGAGTCAAAAGATCCCCCCAAAATGGGTGTCCAAGATATGACACAAAACTTCATCAGATGGTGAGGTTCCAGTTGTGGAGTTCTGGGTTATGTGAAGTACCCCTTCATTGCAATTACTTCCAGGTCCACTCTGATTTGGACTGGTAGTACTTGATAGGGTGCCACCTATGGGCCAAATACATCTGTTTAAAAATTAATCGTATTTGATAGAACAGTGAAAAAATTACTCTTAAGAAACAACTTCTCCAAAAATATAAATATAAACATGAAATGAACGGGATTCCCTTGAATCTAGGCATAAAATAGCCCTAGACGGATTGAAATGCCGTTAAAATCAATCATTCGTTTTCCTGCAAGACGTGACTTATCACATTGCCACAAAGGCAAATGGGAGGCAAGTTTAGTTTAATATACGGCTTTCGATGTCCATGTGATATTAGTGGCAAAAGTTACTGAATACTCTGTAACCTTTGCCACAAGTCATCAAAGTGAAGCATACCTGTCCTTTTTATGCAATGGGGAGGTGATACGCAGGAGATGAAATCTTCCGAGACCATACACATCAGTTTTTTTTAGTTTGTTTTTCTTTGTTCTCTATAAAGACGAGATGGGGATTTTGTCTATTGGACTCCTTACACGAGAAAATCTAACATAAATCTTTGTTTAAAGCAACGCTCCACACGTGTATATGCTGATAGTTCTATATTACCAAATTCATTAGGTCTTCTGCTTTAAAGAGGATAAGACGACTCGCGACCTCAGCTTGAAGAAACGAAAGGATGCTGCTCCAGATTTGAGATCTGTTGAGAATAAACACGTTTGTTTTATTTTGTTCCAGGTGTAAGGAGACAATAAATAATTATCTTCTTAGACAATTAAGGTGTCCGTTATGTGCTTTGTGGGATATTACATGATAGTCCAAATACCAATTCTTGATTTCTTTTTCCTCTGTCCTTAGAACATGAGAGACAAATCTCGGCTTCTGCCGGCAAACGGTAATATTACGTTGCTATTTTACTTTTCCACATTAAATAAGTTTTGTTGTCCATTTTTCTTATCTCTTCACATATTGTCTGCTAATAGAACAATATGTGTATATTTTTCTTATCTCTTCCACATATTGTCTGTTCATCGAACAATATGTATGTATTTTGTTATCTCTTCCACATATTGTCTGTTCATGGAAGAGTGTTTATATTTTTTGTATCTTTTTCACATATTGTCTCTTCATAGAACAATGTGTTGGTATTTTTCTTATCTCTTTCACATATTGTCTGTTCGTGGAACAATGTCTATATATTGTTGTATCACTTCAACATATTGTCTGTTCAATGCAACAATGAGTTGGTATTTTCCTTATCTCTTTTACATATTGTCTGTTCATGGAACAATATGAATATATTTTTGTATCTCTTTCACATATTGCTAGTTCATGGAACAATATGTATATATATATCTAACATGTTTTGTTCATTCTTTCTTCTTAATATAATTGTTATATATATTATCTATTTAAAAAAGTGTAAATGTTACTATATAGAAAAATGCACTTGTCTTTCCTTTCCTTTATTCAGTATTAGTGTATCAGGGATAAACTAATTCAAATATTGGTCTTGGTGAGTCGGACATAACTAGATATCTTCCTTACCAACAAGCAAGTCGGATGAAGCCTGACTAATTGTTTCGTTTGTTTGTTTTTTTTTGTTTGATGGTATATCAACCCTTGTGGGTTATTTAATACAAAAGCCATCCTTTGTAAAAAGACAACAAAAAAAAAACTGGTGTGGTGTTATTGTACCCATAACTGCAGGATAAGAGGGTTCATGCTTTTTCCATGAGTATTCGTGGACGAAAGTGAACGCTGTAGTGAAACTGGAGTTTGAACTCGTTACAACGATGTCGCAGTCTAGTACATTAGCTCCAATGCCATGGGGACCCTTCTCAGACTAATTGTGTGTGCAGTACTCTATTTTTGGGTTGGGTTGATTTGATTTCTAGAGGGATACATTTGAGTTGAAGGAGACAAAAGTTTCTCGAACAATAAAGATAGATCTTTATTTTCACCACAGAAGCGGCAAAAAACAATTAGTCCAACTTCAATTAAAATGAGACTTTAAAACTACGATGTCCATGAAGACAGGACTTTTAAAAATTTAATGGCATATCAACCTTCTCAGATTATTAAATGCCGAACCCTCCTTGTAGAAGAACAGCATTGGTACTTTTAACCCGTAGCTATTGGCAGAGATAAGTGGGTTCATTATTAAGATAGGAATGTTGCATAGCGACCGAATGAAGAGGCATGACACGTTTCTTTACAAAAACACACTTCTCTCTGGAATTCTCAAAAGGATCAAAACTGGCGTATGTATTAAAGAGAGACAGACAGAGGGAGATGCAGATATAGACTAGCGGAGGAGTACTATATTAACCCCTTCTTAACCCATGTTGATAATTCCATATTCTCGGCCTTACGTCCTTGCTTCCTTGACAAGAGGTTTTCAACCTGTATGCGCTGTAGGACACGTCCCCCTTTCTGGGTGGCGCCCAGAGCAGCTTCTGCCCTGACTTGGATGTGACACCAACTAGCTAACTCTAACTCTGTGATTGCCCATGCGTACTTGTGTATATAAAATTTCATAACGCCTACCCATTCCCGTTGTAATTCGCATGATCTGCTTCCGTTTATCAACCCACGTGAGCTGTCTACCTGTTTACACAGCTGGAACATCCTGTCCCAGAAATCCCGAATTAACGGCTCTAGTAAATTTCTAATTGAAATATACTTTTAAGACACCTCCATCCAGTATTATATCGTACTGTCAGAGTCGGGGGACATTAGAATTATGGTGACTTTATCCCCTGAAGAGAAGTAAAATCACCCCACCCCCCGCAAAAATGGTATCCTGAGTATGATGTTTAACAGCGTCCAACGGTGAGTGTCGTGTTCTGGATTTCTGGTGAGTGTAGAGTACCCATCCTTTACCATTAATACCAGGTCAACAGCTATATCCCATTTATGAATCAAAGAGATCTATTTGAAAATTTGTTCTGTTAGATAGGAAGACTTGATAACCGTTTGAGGAAAAAAAAAACTAAGAAATAACTACAGTTAAAAATTTGAATATGAATGTAAAAAGAAAGCGATTCCCTATGTAACCCAATACAAGTTAGAGACCAATGAGAGGTTTATTAACCAGGGGAAAAAATCGACGTGGATCTTTAAAAAAGAGAGAAATACATTACAAATATGAAATGGCGTAATGGACTTTTAAAGGGTTGTGCAGAAAAAAAATCTTGTTTTTCTTATATGAAAAGTAATTTACGAATTTGTTTGATGAAAAGGTAAATTGTGAAAGGAACTCGGTTATTTCGATGACAAAAACATAAAATAACCTCAAACTGTTTGACAGGCTTTTAAAATCCTTCAATCAATCCAGAATAAATTTGGCGACCGTAGTCGACGGTTACCAGAAGGCTCCCTTTTCAATGGCTACCACACCGAGGTGTAAGGGAGGGTGCTACTCCTTTCCCTGGTTTGCTCCACTTTACCCTTGATGCGTACCTTATATTGCTGAGTGTTAACTAAGGAGGTATCAAGTACAATTTAAAAGTCTTTGGTATGACACGACCTGGGATTGAACCCACGTCACTCGGACCATTGGCGAACACTCTACGCACCCGGCTAATGAACGGAATAATTGACTGAAATTAAGCTGCTCCCTGCTGATGAATTGAGTTTAGGTAATGTTATGATGTTGCCAAATAAGTTATCAAATTTCAAGTCAGTAGTTCAATGTCCTTTTATTTTATATTCTTCCCATTTCTCCGAGAAGTGTGACAATATATCTATCCCATTTCCTCATATGCAAATTACAAACAATCACTGCCAAAATAAAGAGTAAAGTTAGCGACCGTAGTAGAGGGTGACCAGAAGGCTTCCTTTTCAATAGGTACTACACCGAGATGTAGGGGAGGGCACTACTCCTTTCCCTGGATTGCTCCACTTTACCCTTGATACGTACGTTATATGCTGAGTGTTAAGCAAGAAGGTATCAAGTACCATTTTTAAAGTCTTTTGTGTGACGCAGCCTAGGACTAAACCCGGGTCTCCCGGACCATTGGCGAATACTCTACCCACTAGGACAATGTGATTTTTCATGTATTGAATGTCACAGGCCAGTGGTTTCATCTTGGGACAATGAGGTCAGAAGTAAAATTCTGTTGGGGAAAGGTATGCATTGGACTATTCTCAGTCCAACTATAAGTAAATTAATAATAGGAGAAACTGGGCTCTTTAATCTCGTTTACAAATCATATATATATATATATACACACACACACACACACACATATGTATATATACTTTATTTAAATACATATACTTTATATATATATATATATATGCATATTCTTTTATATATATATTATTTACATACATATACTTTATAAATATATATATATATATATACTTTTATATATCGTTCTTTTTTTATATATACTTTTTATGAAAAAAGGCGGAAGCGGTTGATTGGTTATGTTTTATGGAATATTAACCCTTAAAGGTTATTTAAGGTCATATCCTGTTTACACTCCTCCCTTATGTATATATATATATATACATGTATGTGTATGTGTATTTATGTTAACAGGATTTAGCATTGGATAACCTCCAAGGGTTGATATGCCATAAAACATTACAAAACAAACAACCTCTTCCTCTTTTTTTCATAAAAATGTATTTCTCAAAGTGAGTCATATTGTGAGCCCCCACACCCTCTCAGAAGGACCGTGGAAAGGTCTACGGGGCGCTGAGGGACCAGAGAACTGTGGAGAAAAGCGGAAGTGTTTCATCGGAACTAAAAAAAAGCGTTTTATTTAACAGTATCCATATAACACAATCTAATTACTAATGCATAATCTTAGGGGTCCCCAACCTGCGTCCGGTTGGTCATATGCAGCCCTCGAGGCTCATCCATGCGGCCCTTCATCCAATTCCCAGAATTTTATCTTCTCCTTTTGATGCTGACTGTGCTGAAGAACCATTACAACTACTGAGGGGAACTTATTGATGTTCAGTGTTCAAAAGATTTGATGTTCATCTTTTTTTGGGATTACCAACCTTATCACACACACGCCCAGCAAGTAATGATCATGTTTGGCACTAAATACAGCTGTGAACAGTTGTTCTTTAAAATGAACCATGCCAAGAATACGGTGTCAAATTATATCTCTTTGATGTTCTTCTGTTAATTTTAACATTTGACCGCCGATATTACATCTTTTTATTATAGCGAACAGCATCAGCTGCCTCGCTATAAAATTATGATTATCTTGAGAATTTAGCTGTTTTTCTTTTTTCCTTTAAGATGACGGCCTCAAGTTCTCCTTATATGGTAGTGGAAGAATATTATTCGAGGACATTTCAATGAAGTAACACCGCCAGATTATGAATTTGCGTATTTGCACGCACACACGCACGTGCTATGCAAATTCGGCCATACAGCACACATATAGAAGATACAAAAGCAGCCACCAGTAAGAGTACAGCAGTAGTACTTGTATTGAGGTTTCGCCCGGCCTTTATGGCCAGAACGAGGCTCCGAAAAGGAACAATGGCAGACTTGAAGCCGTAAGGCTTCTAGTTTCGGCTAGGCTACCTTCGTGAGGGCGAGCTGCATTTTTGACTCCTTTGGTCCCCATGTATAGCACTAGACCTTGCTGTCAAGTTTAAGCAATATCCCGGCATCCGTGCCCGGACCAAGACTTGGATTCATGAAACAGCTTGGCTCATTAGACTCACATTGCACTAAGTGAGTCAATGACCAACACAGACCAGCAGGGTTCGAGTCTCGGTTCGTTCCCGACCTACCCATCCCCTTAATCCTCACTTTAATTGGCCTTCGGGTCATTGACCTTGTGTCAAGCCTTGTCTGGTGGCAGGCATAGGTAAATAGGCAGTAGTACTTGTATTGAAGCTCAAAGTCCATTTTGTCAAGTAGACGTTAAGCCGAACGTATACATAACGTCCGAGTCTGGCCTCAGACCAACTCTGCTGAGCTCAGCCAAACATAACACTCCTGAGTTGAGATTTGCAGCATCCAAGCCAAAAATGTTGGGGGTGCCAGTTTTAGGCTAACAGTTAAGTCACGTTAAAAGCTTGTTCAGTACTTTGATGGATGACTACTTCGTAATAGTAAGTAACGGAAGTAAATTAAGTCTATGATCTAGACTTAGTAAAGTTCAGTAAATAATAGAGATGGTATGTTCTTTTTTTGTTTAATGGCATATCCACCTTCGTGGGTTATTTAATACCAAAGGTATCCTGGTAGAAGAACAGCAGTGATAATATTTAACCCATAACTAGGTGTTAAGGGTGTTCATACCTTTCTCAAAAGGTATTTGTCCGAAATTGTATGTAATAGCTTGACTGGAGTTCGAACTCGCTTACTACGATGTCACAGTCTATCACGTTAGCCATTAGGCTATGGATACTGCCTGACACATTATTTTAAAAAAAATAAAAAAAATATTTATCTACACAAAAAATAATTTCATTTTATTTTGTGTTTGCTTGGTTTTACGACATGTTATCTCTTGGATTATTTCATGCCGAATTTGATTTGTTAATCATCATCATCATCATGTCGTGCCGCTTGCACGGATATCCCTGACCCTCTCTCGCCACTTCTCCCAATTATTCATCGCCTCCGGCAAGTCTTCAGGGTTACATCCTGTGTCCTCACATAGCTTCTGTATGTAAGTTCGAGCGGGTCGTTCTGCTTTTGCTTGTCCATATGTGGGGGTCCATAGGAGTACATCACTTATGAGCTCGTCCTTGCTTCTCCAGCAGTGTCCTGCGTGTCTGATTCGTCTAACTTGTATAGTTTTCATGATACTATTTACCCAACCCCTCCGCTCGGGCAGGATATGACACAAGGTCAATTTTTAAGCAGAGTTTAACAGGTTTGAATTCAGAGTTTTCCTTCTCCTAGACTAGTTGCCTAACCAAGGCTGAAGAACCTCGTCTGTCCTACTATTTACCCATAGCTGGAGGGAGAATAATTGGATTCATACCTTCCCCAAGAGTATTAGTGCTATGTGAAATGCAATCAGTCTCGTCCAGGATTTGAACTCGTGTCGCCGTGTCCATTTCCTACGACGATAACGACGACACCACAGTTTTCGTGATGGAAGGCAAGTGGCCTTATAGTTGGTGTCTTGTGGGGTGTTGTCGCCAGGATTTGTTCAATATTGCTCTCAACATTTTTGTGTAATTGCCGTCTAGTTTCTTCTCCAGCTGTTTAGTTAACGTCCATGTAGTGCATCCATATAGCAGTATCGATACAACCGCTGCCTGGAAGAAACTGCGTTTCGTTTTATCGGTCAGGTCTGATTTCCATATGATCGAGAGCCTATCGATAGCTGTCCATGCTTTCGTTTGTCGTGTGTCGATGTCTTTTTCGGTTGATGAGACGCTACTTCCTAGGTAGGTGAATTTGTCTACTAGTTTCAGAGAGGCTCCGTCTAGTGTGGTAATGCTGCCCGTTTGGTTGTAACACATATATTCAGCCTTGTGAATTCCCAAATATATACAATACAAAAGCCTATCTTGGCAATGATTTAAACCGGTAAATAATTAAGAATTGATTCCAATAACAACATTTTAATAATCATTATATAGATTATGGCCTTTCCGAAGGACATTAGCAGGAAGTGAGCCGTAAACAGCATCATCCAGCATTTGAACTCAGGTCTAACTTCACTGTTTTTAGAAATCTATATAAATTTACAATAAGACCAAATTACTTCTATAAACCCTTTCTTTACTCGATATATTCTAACAAACTGATCCCTTCCTCAACCTTTTTCACAGTTTTTTTTATGATCATGATTCCCTACAAATAAAGTCCTAATAAAAAAAAAAAAAACACATAACCAACTAATTATCTAAAGTTTATCATTAATTCTTAAGACCTCTCCTATGAATTTCTTTTCAGACTTATTTCCTTTTACTTGATTCGGCATTAAATGACCGATGAAGTTGATATGCCGTAAAGCAAAACAAACTTGAACTCAGGTCACCGACTCTATTACCAATGATGATAAACGATACGCTAAGCATGGCTCTGTTGCAATATATTATCTCAAACAGACCAATTTAACCCATAGAGTGAGCCCTGACATGAAGCACCACCATGATTGAGATTTGATCCTGGAGTAATGGGAATGATAGCGTGACTTCACGCTCCCCAGAGTTCCATAACTGGAATCTCAGCTACCCAGATATATTTTGGTTAGTGTATTCTTGCTCACACCGACTCGGTGGATTTTGAAGCCAGAAGTTAAACGTCTGAACGTTTGTTTAGAGATGTAATCTGAACAAAACTTACCGTTTAGATCAGACAGCAAATGGTTGATCATCGCATTTTCACACCTGCAAGTAACACGGTTCTTGAAAAGAACTGTCACGGACTTAATGTAACATAGCCATGATACGGATATGTAAAATGTACATATGTTCATAGAATGTTCATCTTGTTCTTACGCATATAGGAATCCGAAAACACTCGAAACACTTGACGACTTTCTTGGTTCAGGTACGAAACTTTTATTTACCTTTTTGAGTTTAAGGTTTTCCGACATGAGGAGAGAGCGACACAATTTCTTACTATGCTGACTGTTCGTACATCGTCAGCCCTCAACTTACTGACTCAACCAACGCGGGGGCATCCCGTAGACCCCTGGTCTGGCCTCACCCAGATCAATAATCGACTACCTTCCTCTAGCTTCGAATCTCAACTCTGCTTTTTTTCAAATCCCTAAATCCTCAGCCCATCGCTTCCGGGCATGACGTCATTCACATCCCTAGTCCCATTTTCCACCTGGGTTTTTACTGTGACATCTGTGATTGTCACATCCTCCCCGCGCGCGCGTGAACACCTGCACTCAATGTGTGCACCTAACTAACCCATGCACTAGCCGTAAGGTTCTCAGCCTAACTAAACCGAAAGATAAGATATACAAAACGAAAATTGATAATATAAAAAAAATCCTTCCGCTATTATATAACATTAATATTAGATGAATTCTTGCTTTGGTTTGGTCGGGTTTTATGGCATATCAAGCATTTTTGGTTATCTAATGCCAAATCCTCTTTATACATATTTAATATATACATAAGATTTGGTTTGGTTTAGTTTTATACCATATCAACCGTTGTAGGTTATTAAATGCCAAATCCTCTTTATACATACATATCAAATATATAAGATTTGGTTTGGTTGAGTTTTATGTCATATCAACCATTGTAGGTTATTTAATGTTAAGTCCTCCTTATACATATATATTAGATATATATGATTTGTAAACATGAGACAACAAAGTTAAATCGTTCTTTTTATTGCTATGCATCATTAACAATTCAGCTAAACATCAGTGATTGTTTACACACAGTTAAATCATCAAACAGTTCTATTTCAAACAAATCTAACATAAGTCATTTGTGTGCACGCTGTTTAAATGTCAAACAGTTCTATTTGACTTATAGATAGGGTCCTTTCAGGAGCTACCACTCCGAGCCAGAGTGGGCCTGGGAGCGATGATAATTAATGGGTACTCCAAACTTCCCCGAACTCAAGAGTCTCACTATCAGATTGTTTAGTGCCATATCTAGGACACTCGTTGGGGGAGTCTTACCACTCTGCTGAGATGCAGTCGGTTAATTCTACAGTCCCAGCCGACTCGGCCAGTAAGTTTTTTTATGCTAAAAATAATGTAAACTATACAAATTCTTATTTTTAATTATCGCCAATGGTCCGGGAGACTTGGGTTCAATCCCAGGTCACCTCATAACAAAGACTTTAAAAATGGTACTTGATACAACCTTGCTAAACACTCATCAATGTAATATAAGTATCAAGGATAAAGTGGAGCAATCCAAGGAAAGGAGTAGCACCCTTCCCTACACCTCGGTATTGTAGCTTTAGAAAAGGAAGCCCTCTGGTCGCCCTCGACTACAGTCGCCAACTTTTCGCCAACTTTATTTACTTACTATGTACCCATAAAATATGGATCAAACGCAAAATTTAGGTTAAACTTTGCTGATACAAATTTTAAAAATACAGTGCGTGTTATATACGAAAATTATTTCCCAGTATTTCGCGAGCGAATTATAATCAAATAATCACGGTACTTAAGAGTCATTCCTTCTTAACGGGTGTCTCAGATATGTAATGGTTAACAAGCTTGACTGGTAAACCTGCAAGAGTGCATTCGAGTTTCATCGGGTGCTCCTTTCATTCGGCCTTGTGCAACATCTAAGCTAAAAGCTTTGTAAAGAACTACTCTCTCCTAAGTTTTGGTTAAGCCAACATAAATTTTACCTTTTCTCCCAAATCTTCAGGTCTCTGCTGTTATCTACACTCACAGAAAAACCAAAAGCTTTCCAAAAGAAACTTATTCCAACATTCTCGTTTTCCTCCTGGTCTGCAAGGAAAACACAATGTCTGAGCTGAAATCTGGCTGTTAATGACGAATTTTCTTTCCTGTTCCAAATTCCGAGCCTCTGACTCCAATCGTTTGGTCTCTTATTTATTTATTTATCTATTTTGCTGATTGAGTATTTATCAGGCGATAGAAATATGAGTACACACACACACACACACACACACACACAAACATACACACACTCTCTCTCTCAAACACACAAACACACACACACACACACACACACATACACATATATATATATATATATAGAGAGAGAGAGAGAGAGAGATAGAGATAGAGAGAGAGAGGTAGATGAGATGTAAATAGATAGATATTTAGAGATAGATTTAAAAAGAGATAGATAAGTATGTTTCTTGAGAGATCGATCAAAGATAGATAGATATGAATAGACTGAGATAGATAGATAGATAGATAGACAAAGGAATGTGATCAAACCAGGAAGGAAAAAAAGATGTAACAATAACCATACATCGAGCACTCCCATAGATTTCAATTAAATTCCTCATATATTCTATACGCCAATAATTCACACCCAGTCTTCGGATGCTGACTGGATATTACTGACACACACATACACACACACACACACACATATATATATATATATGTGTGTGTGTGTGTGTGTGTGTGTGTGTGTGTGTGTGCAGGAATTTACAGAGCCCTCCTTAAAGGAGAAGTGGCTCATTTTATTTTCAATCGAAGTGGAGCGTGATTGGTTGATCTTCAACCAATCACTGGACACGCAAAAGGTGACTCTGCAAATAATTTCCTATAGGATTGAAGAAATATCGGGTCAAATTTTCTTCCCCTGAAAAAATAGGATGTTAATGTAATGAACATTAAATGTTCATTACATTAACATCTTATTGTTTTAAAATATTTCAGGGATTTCAATTTCTATTTTATACATCAAGCAACAAAAACTTGTGCATAATCTTATGCTCCGTCCGACATGTTCTTCTTTACATACTAGAAATCCCATCCTAGCAAATCTCAAAATATTAGCGAGATTTTCTCAAACATTATCTTACGGTCTTACACTTAAAGTGATATCCCCACCCATACTGACGAGATCTTTTGATGCCCACACCTATACATTGACCACATATTGGTGAAATAAAACGTTTATGAAAGAAGGTGTATTTTCACTATGGCATGCTTAAAGAGAGCCGCTCCTTTTTAAAAAGGTGTTAGAGCAGGAGCGTCTCCATTTTAAAAATAGGGAACATGAAGGGAGCTAGCTCCAATTTTGGGCGTGTGAGCGGGAGCTAGAGCAGCTCCGAAAGTAATAGAGTGCGTAAAACCCTATATATATATATATATATATATAGCCTCACACGGTGTAACCCTTATCGTCGCAGGAAATGGACATTGCTACCCAAGTTCAAATCTAAGACGAAGCTGTTTTCATTCCCCATTGGGAAAACTATGAATCCAAGAATTCTTCTTTTAGCTATAGATTAACAATAGGTCAGACTGGATATTTTAAACTTGGTATGGCTAACGGTCTTGGAGAAGGGTAACTCTGAATTCAAACCACTTACATTCCGCTTAAGAATTGATCCTGCATCAAATCCAACTCATGCGGAGGTGTTGTATATATATATATATATATATATATATATATATATATATATATATATATATATAAAGGTTTGGTTTGGTTTTATTGCATATCAATCATTGTAGGCTGTTTAATGCCAAATCCATTTTTACACATATAAAAAGTTCTATTTCAAACCATTCAGTTTGAGTAAGTACACAGTTTAAATGTCATAAACAGTTTTATTTCCAACAATTTTGTAACAAAATTAAATGTCAAAACAGTTTCATTTCAAACCTTTCAGTTTAACATAAGTACACAGTTTAGTTCTATTTGACCCATAGATCGAACCCTATAAGGTACTACCACTCTGGGCGCGTGTGGACTTGGGAGCGATGGCAAGAAAGAAATACTCCGCATTCCCCAAAGCTCCAGTATTTCTGAAGCTTCACAATCGGATTGTTAAGTGTCTTATCCAGGACACTCGTTGATGGGGTGGGGTCTTACCCTTTCTGCCGATATGTAGTCGGTGTATTCTACAGCCCCGGCGACTGAGCTATATATATATATATATATATATATATATATATATATATAACTCTGCTTGTGAAAATGAGTGAAGATAGAGAGAAAGATTGATAGATAGATGTAGTCTAACCTGACAGATATGAACCCAGGAAAAATAGATAGATAGATAGACAGACAGATAGATTGATATATAGATAGATATGAATCAAGTTTGAGAGATAGACATGAAAAAAGAAAAGTAGATTGATTGATCGATTGATATGAACTGAGATTGATTGATAGGCATGAACTTAGAAAAATTATACAATATATAGATAGATAATTTCAAACGTTTTCAGGAAATATTTTAGAACAATAATAGGGCAACATGTAAGAATCGAACAGAGAACTGAAGTTTATGATCATAAACTATATTTCCAAAGTTTTGCGGAGTATGTAGTAAGTTGGACGACCATAGTCGAGGGCGACCTAAAAACTCCCTTTTCAATAGCTACTACACTAAGGTGTACGGGACTGTGCACTCCTTTTGCTGGATTGGTCCACTTACCCTTGATACGTACCCTATAATACTGGCTGTTAAGCAAGGAGATCGAGAACCATTTTTTGAGTCTTTAGCATGATTCGACATGGGATTGAACCCTGGTCTCCAGGGCCAATGAGGCCAAATTAAAAGGAAAAAAAATGATCAATCACTTCTCAGCAAGTATTTCGAAGCGAAAAGTGCATGCTTATAAAATCAGCGTTCCAGATCCTGGATTTTATTGGTCTCGAGCATTAACCACTGGCACTTAACTAAGTTACGACTCAGGCAACGGAGTGCATGTGCACTGAACAAAAAACAAATGAATAAACAAAAAAATAAAGGAAAAAAAGAAAAAAAAGGAATAAAGCATAAAAAAAGATGAATAAAAAATTTTACCTTTTAACTCGCGCCTTTTATTTTTCCACCGGTTTTATGACCTGAGTTGAAAAAAGCCACCTGCACTTTTCAATACGCTAACAAACGCAACAAATATGAGAAGCAAACGCGAGGATTTATGGTCTAAAATTTCACATTACTAAATTTTATATCGGCCCATACATCAGCGGTTTGACGATTAATAGATAGATAGATAGATAGATAGATAGATATGAGCACATTGATATATATATATTTATATTGGGAGAGACAGACAGACAGACAGACAGAGACAGAGACGGACAGAGAGAGAGAGACAGAGAGAGACAGAGACTGACACCCAGACTGGTGTAAGAAAAATGAGATTGGTAGGCTACACGTGCGCGCGCACACACACACACACACACACACACACACACACTTTTGGTTTATCAAGTAGGGTGATCGCCAATGATCCGTGAGATTAGGATTTAATCCCAGGTCGAGTGTGAGCAAAGACTCAATAAATGGTTCCTGAAGCTTCCTTGGTCAACACTCAGCATTATGAGATACAGATCAAGGGTAAGTAGAGCAATCCAGGAAAAGGAGTAACGCCCTCCACTACTCTTCGGTGTAGTAGCTATTGAAAAGAGAGCCTTCGGGTCACCGACGACTCCAGTCGGCAACTTTATATATATGTATATATTAGATAGATGGATTGATAGATTAATCGATCGATATAGAGTGATTTGAAGACAGACACAAAACAAATTGATCTTGACAGACTAAGATTGATTTTAACATAAATAGATAGATAGACATTGAAAAATATTGATACACTCTAAAATAGAGTACATTATATTTTACTCCCGAAATCGAGGCGCCAATATCGCCTAATTTCGTAAACTAAAACTATCTTGTAGTTTTAAATGCCTGTAATAACACAAAATTAAAATGGCAGAAATAAAAAAAAGAAAGTCGCAATACGTGACCCTGAGAGACAACACATGGGTTGATTGAATCTGATATTAAGTATTCGGTTTCTGTTTTTTTTTTCTTTTTTTTTTCCTTTTTTTTAAAACTTATTGTAGGGTCTCGGCATATCCGTGAAAAGAGAAAAAAGTTATTATAAATATTTGTTTTCATGTTTGAAAACGTTTTTTTAAAAGATTAAAAAATACGGATTTTTATTTTATCTCGTGTAAGAACTTGTGCATTCTGTCACATTGTTTAGCATGTGTGCTTCACAGGCAATCCTGATTGAATTTACTCTTCACAAAGATCGTGTTAATATCAGACTGGGCTTAATTATCTTATATCTTCAGTAGAGGCCTTTCGTAAAGGATGAGCGACAAAAAATTGTAATTTACTACTTAGTAAAAAGCGTGCGACTCTCAATCGACTCAGCGAGCCAGTTTCAAAACCTAGACCAAACTATTTGCATTTCCCTTCAATTTAATGTCATTAAGGAAGACATGAATCTTTTTTCCCCCACTTCTGGACTCTATTTTACTCTTAAATTGATTGAACAAGATTGAAGCTGTACGGTCAGATATTGTTTATTCCACCCCAATTTTCTTGGATTTTACGAAGACATTCAATAGTTTTAAGATCATGTTAATAATAATGTTTCAAAATTGGCCGAATCTCAATTCATATATCTGTCATTATGACATTTTATTTGGAGTATATATATATATATAATCTTCTAAACAATCAATATTTATAAAATTAATATTATTAAATATATATATATATATATATATGTGTGTGTGTGTGTGTGATGAATATTCTGGGATGTCGAGAATGAAGGATCTGACAAGAGAGCATATGAAAAAAAAAGAAAATTGACAAAAAATGGAAGAAGAAGAAGAAGAAGAAGAAGAAGAAGAAGAAGAAGAAGAAGAAGAAGAAGAAGAAGAAGAAGAAGAAGAAGAAGAAGAAGAAGTTAAAGGATGAACTTTATCCTATGTTGCTACAGGTACTGATTATTCTTTATATTATCGGCAAGGGCTGTATTTCATTAATCTAAAAGTGTCCATCATTGCCTTCTCTGCCGATGGCGCGTGTGTTCCACAGTTTTTTTTTTCATGCTCACTGGACCAGGAGTGACAAGTGGGATGGAGAGGAGGGCTTATCGTCCATATTTATGCTTTTGTCGTCAGGAGTAAACACCTTGGTAATATCCTGGGTCAACCTGGTACAATTCTACCACCCAGTATTATTCTCTTTATTTAAAAAAAAAAAAAGTTTTCTCCTTAGAGTTGATTCTCGCTGTCGTTATTTTGTTGCTGTTATTGATACGACAGCTGATACCTTAGTAATTGTAATGAGTTGTATGTGCATGCATGGATATGAGAAATTTTTGTTTATTTGTTTCTTATTGAACAAATATAGGCGGTTTCTTTCTTCTTTTTTTAAAATTTCGACGTGTCCCTCATTGCCAGTGTACCAATACTCTGAGAACGATGAAGATATAAGGAAGGAATTTGGTGTAACCATAGAGAAATGGGGTGTTGGTCGAGTATCAAAATTGGTCATTACTTTTTATCTAATGTGTGTGTGTGTGTGTGTGTGTGTGTGTGTGTGTGTGTGTGTGTGTGTGTGTGTGTTTGAATAGGCAGGTGTAGGCGTAGTTGACCAAAAGCAATTGGAAAGAGACAATAAAACTGACAACTACAAAATCCATAGATAGATAGCTCGATTGATTGATATCAACTGATGAAGAGGTAAATATTAACACACATAGATAGATAGATAGATAGATAGATATTAACCGGTGATAGGCAAATGGAGATATATTAACACACACACACAGATCGATCGATAGACAGATAGATAGATATTAACCGGTGATAGGCAAATGGGGATATATTAACACACACACACAGATAGATAGATAGATAATTTGATTAAAAAGTTGATGATTTATCCATTATTTTAATTAGTTAAAAAAATACATTTTAAACAATCTAAAAGGAAAAGAATTTCTCCAATAATTTTGGATGTTGATCCTTCAAATTTTTCGTTGCAAGTCAAATGAAATTTTTTAAAAGATTCAAAAAAGCCCCTACGTAATAACACAGATACTGAATTTACTGCTTCTCGAGTTTATTTTTCCCTAAAAAATTAATACTTTTTTCGTGTGGAAGTCAGTTAATTTCCCACAAATCTCTCAGTCTACCCATCCATCTATCTATCTGAACCAATGAGAAAATATTTTTAAAAATAACC
Organism: Sepioteuthis lessoniana; assembly: GCA_963585895.1. Lineage (NCBI taxonomy): Eukaryota > Metazoa > Mollusca > Cephalopoda > Myopsida > Loliginidae > Sepioteuthis > Sepioteuthis lessoniana. The sequence continues at coordinate 82,720,399 of OY757914.1, forward strand.
TTAAATAAGGGCTCAAAATTAGATTAAACCAATTTTTTTTTTTTTTTAGTAAGAGGAACAAAGATTTATGAAGAGGAACTTGGAACTTGGAACCTTTTGATTTTCCAGTCGAAAAGTATTTCATACACGGTCATGAAATAATTAATCTGTTTTGGGCATGGCTCAGTTCAAATGAAGATCCCAAATATCTAAAATTACTTCCCATAAGTCTTCTTCCAAGCTTTGGGATTTATTACGTGAAGTAACGACTCTCCAAAATAAGTGAAATTTTGTCAAGAAGTGGACTTTGTATACACATCCTGCCCTTGGTGGAATGTTTGCGTAAATACATTCAAGATGGAAATATTTTAGAATGGATACTGAAAGAGAAAAAAAAACTTCTCTAATACAGAAAAAAAACCATCAAAAGTCTGCTCAGCAAGCTAGTAGAAAACGGTGATGATATTTTTACTCTGCTGGAAAAGAGACTTCAAGGAAGTTGAATATCGTGTCTAAACGATCCAAAAATGGCATTTTGTTGTCTTTGCTTAACTTGAGCTGGAATAAATGTATAGATGAATATCAAAATATCCGTCGCACTTGGTCCATGAGATAATAAATGGATGCCTTCAAAGAATTAAGCAGATACAAACATGCGCACGTGGTATTATGGTTATCATCGTTGGTAACGGAAACTTGACCAGAGTTCAAACCCTGGGTGAGGCTGTTTACTTTTCTCAGAGCGCAAATGCCCTTGGCAAAGGTATGCAATCAACAATTATCTCTCCAGCAATGGATTAATCTTAGGACACACTAGGTTCTGTTATCTCGGTATGGCTACTGGTCAAGGAAAAGGGAAAACTCTGAATTCAAACTGTTAAACTCCACTTAACAAATTAATCTTATGTCACATCCGGTTCTTGTGGAGGGAGGTGATAAACACATACACACATACTATCGTGAAGACCACACACACACACACACACACACACATATATATATATATATATATATATTGCTTAGAAAATTGGTGGGGTTTTATGCCTCTGAAGAGACGCAATCGATGTATACTACAGTCCCAGCCGAGTGGGCTGGCAAAATTTGAAATTATTTTACCGTAGATGATTTGTAAGGAAGTAGTTTGTCGGTAAAGTTTTAAACAAGCCAGACCTTTTTTGTTTCTCTACGGTAAAATAATTTCAAATTATGCCAGCCCACTCGGCTGGGGCTGTAGAATACATCGATGGCATCTCTTCAGAGGGATAATACCCCACCAATGTTCTATGTAATATATATATATATATATATATATATATATATATATATTTGGACATTGACCCGCTCACTGGGCAAGTGGGTAGAGTGTGCGTCAATGGTTCGGGAGACATGGGTTCAATCCTAGGTCGCGTCATACCAAAGACTTTTAAAATGGTACTTGCTACAGCCTTGCTTAACACTCAGCAATATAAGGTACGTATCAAGGGTAAAGTGGAGAAATCCAGGGAAAGGAGTAGCGCCCTGCCCTACACCTCAATGTAGTAGCTATTGAAAAGGGAGCCTTCTGGTCGCCCTCGACGACGGCTGTCAACTTTACTTACTTACTTATATATATATATATATATATATATATATATATATATATATATATATATATATATATGCACTAATATTCTACAGTCCCAGCCGAGTGGGCATGCAAAATTTGAAATTATTTTACCGTAGATAAACAAATGAGCTCTGGCTCGTCGAAAAGTTTTACCTTTAAACTACTTCTTTACAAATCATATATATTTAAAACGTATAAAGATAATTTGGCATTAAATAACCAAGAAGGGTGGATATGTCATAAAACTCGACCAACCAATCAACCAACCATATTTTTTGGTTGCAAATGAATATTTGCTATATTTGGACTTGGATTATTTAAGTCATTTATTTTTACGAGAAGAGTTTCGAAAAAAGCGAGATCGAATTTGAGTCGCGCTACCACGGTAAGTTTCAAATTAATACCATTGGGGGAAAATATGAACCCTTTTATATCGCCAGCTATAGGCTAAATAGTATTATTACTGATCTTTTACTATAGTAGCTTCGGCATTAGAAACTCATGCCATTAAAGAATGCTATTCAATTATTTTACCAATTTATGATTTAAAATAACTGTATTAATGTGTTTGAAACAAATTTATATGGTTTCAAGTATTCTTAACTAACACTAGTAATTTTTACACTTTTCTATAGTCCCAACTATTAGAAGTTTTTATCAATGATTTGTACGCAAATGTTTTTAAGAATTCCTCTCTGATACAAACAATTTTCAAACAGATTTACATGGCACACAGATGGGCCCTAAACAGATTCTTCCCTCCGGCTTAGAGCGGAGCTGAAAGTATAAGCAACAAAGGCTTTGAATTTACATCAAAGGCAACTGACCTCAGTTCAATAAGGGCTCAAGACTAGCGTGAAACAATAGTTTTTTTTTAAAGAGCGACTATGATTTGTAAAAAGAAATTGGTCTTGGGACCTTTTGATTTTCCAATCGGAAAGGACTCCACACATGGTCAGAAAATCATTGAGCTGTTTTGGGCGTGGCTCAGTTCAACTAAAAAATAAATATTAGTCCCAAGAGTATAAAATTATATTCCATACATCCTCAGCCCTCATTGGAGTTTTGTTTCACAAAGTGATAACTTTCAGAAATAAGTGAAGTTTGGTTGAATAAAATAAGAATGTTAATTTGGATATACTATGCTCTTATATAATAAGATTGTTAGCAATAATTTGGATTGATTAGATATACAATTCTTCAAATTACACAACAACAGCCAAAGTTTGCCCTATCTATCTATCTATCTATCTATCTGTCTGTCTCTCTATATATAGATAGATATTGGAATATACTTATTGATTTTCTAGTGTCTTAATTATATATATATATATATATATAATCATTTGGAGACAAAATCATTCAAAACTGTGCAAGCGAGATTTCGCAGAAAGTTTAACTTAACAATTATTCCCGGAAAAGTCAAATTTATTATTACGCACACAAATTTTAAGACACAGGGTCATAAACAGCCTCAACAAAAAAAAAAAAAAAGGCTGAAAATCTCAGATCTGGCAGGAAGTTGACAGCAAGATTTCCTGACAATGTGGATGTGGTGAGAGGTTCTGTTGGAAGGAGTCCGAAAAAGCCCCTCTGAGGATGTTCCCAAGAACTTGGTCTTTCACGTGTACAGTATAATGGAGTCAATCAATTTCTGCTCTTGTCATCTGGTTTGACCTGTCTAAAGTGGTATGATTGCTTTTTAAGACTCGGATGAAAGATTACTTGATACAATATGAATTATCATATTAATGGAGTTGCATCTATTTTTGGAGACCCTGTATATGTATATTAGTACAGGTAAATTTTTATGCATGTTCCAGGGAAACATTTTCAACTTACCTCTCTATCAAACAACTTTGCGATGAGCTGGATACAATACAAGGCCAGGTTTTAAACAGAATATAACTGGTTTGAATTCGGAGTTTTCTTTCTCCAAGACCAATCGTCATATCAAGGTTAAATAACACAGTCTGCCCTACTACTTCATGGTGGAGAAGAAAGAAGGATTCATACTTTTCCTAAGTGTATTAACGTTACGTTAAATGCTAAGAGCTTGCTCCCGGATTCGAACACGGTTCATGGTTTGACCAAACCATTTCCTTCGGCGATTTGCATTGTTCCACATATCAGCTCTCTCTCTCTGTTCACACATACACACATACACACACACATATATATATATAAGTATAAAGATTCTTTGGTACGTGCAAAACTTAAAAACGGCTTTTAAAATCGTATGCATTTTAAATTCTAAAAAAGGAAGTTCTTTCCTTCTCGCTCCTGCTTATTTATTTCAACGTTACAGGTTGTTCTGTCACGGTATTTTTCTCTGATGAGACGTGACCAAAAGAAAGGGCTCCCTTTTCAAGAATTTAAAATGCATATGCCTTTTAAAGCCGTTTTAAAGATATGTATATATACGTTTGTGTGTGTGTGTGTGAGTTCGTGTGTTTAAACATAGATTTGCTTAAAACTTGAAATCTCTCAGGGAAAAACCGTATGTAGATGATAAAATAAGCTTCCATAAACACGGAGTGGAATTTTTAAAAAAATCCAAAAAGCAAGAAAGGAACAAGTTAAAAAAAAAAAAGCAAAAAAAAAAAAAAAATTAACAAATAAACGACCAAAAAACGAAAATAGTCTTGATAAAACAATTATTTCACCCCTAATGAAATTTTCACACGTCTTTTCAAATCTCTGTGATTCATCTGTGTAATGTAGCCGATCTCAACAATGCAGTGATCTGGATCGTGTCGATTCTTACTCTGATTTCCAATTCCTTTTGTCTTTATACAAGATCTTTGAAGATCATTTCAAGTGCACCCATTACTACTGGTATCACTGTCACCCTCGTGTTCCAGAACTTATTCAGCTCTCTTACAAAGTCTCATTTTTTCTCTGTGGAATGCTGTACCGGCAAAATCTAATAGATGACTGGATTTTTTAAAAAACAAAGTCTGATCGTCTGGTCAGGATTAGGTGATCGGTTTGTATTTCAAAATCTTTAGAGAATTCTCTTTGACAGATTATGGTTTGTACGTACACCATTTGGTTGTATGATCAAATTTTGATCCTTTCCACAATTACCTGTGATTCCGCTTTCCCACCCAGTCATCACTTGTCTAGCACTCCTTTTGTGCTTGTTTGCTATATTCGCTTATGTAATTAGCCTATTCATCTCTGTCTCCACATAGCCTATACTTGCTATTCTGTTGCGTATTATCAGTTTTAGCATTAATATAATTAGTTCGAATGGTATTATTTTCTACTGCTATTAAAAGACAATCATTTTCTCTTTTGATATTTCCTTTTCGTAGTCATTTCAAACTCTTCCAGTCTGCAATCTTACCAGCTTGTCGCTTGAAATATCTATACAGTTGTTTTTCTTTTCATTTCTTCCCATTTCAATTTTTTTTTTTTTTTTTTTCTGGTTTTTTTTTTCTTTTGTTCTTTTTAAAACACCATTGGTTACATTGTCTTGATGAATCTACGCAATCCTCAGTTTTGGTGAGTGCTTTTTCTTTCTTTCGTTGACAAATATAATCTATCTATGTCATCTCTCAGATTTATATTATCAACATTAATTTTCTTTACCATGCCTTTCATCTGTGACCTGAGATTGTTGACATTTTTTGTTTTTTCTCAGGAAGTTATAGAGCATATTATTTTGAAATATTTTTTCTAAATTTGTGTAAAGAACTCATTAAACTGTTATATTTTTAACAAAAATGAATAACCTGGAACTTAATGTGTTCACCAGGTTATTAGTTTTGGTTTTATGTTATATCAACCCTTGTAGGTTATTTAATGCCAAATCATCTTTATAGGTATATATTAAATATATTTGATTTGGATTGGTGGGGTTTTATGTTATATCAAGCCTTGCAGATTATTCAATGAAAAATTCTCATTATACGTATATATTACATATATATTATTTGGATTGGTGGGGTTTATGGCATATCAACCATTACAGGTTATTTAATGCTAAATCCTCTTTATACGTATACACAAAATATATATGATCGTAAACACATTTTGTTGATAACATTTTTAAACGTGCCTGATGTCATTTTATTTTGTACTCACTTAAATTGTTTCAAGGATTACTATTTAACACTAATAGTTCTATTTAAAATTTCTCATTTGTTTGCACACAGTTAAATGGTTCCTGGTATTGGTATTATAGGATTTACAATTCTATATCTTAAAATGGCCGTTATGCCACTTGTTCCGAAACAAAGATGGCGGACGTCGGTAAACTAATCAGTCTCGGGAACCTATTGGCCAGGAAAACCACATGGTTAGTGCACACAACTACGTCTGCAACCTTAATTTTGTCCCGCGTTTTTGGAGCTTACTGCATGACAAAGATTGTCTATAAATACTCTCATCTTCTAACACTCATTGTCTTTCCATTGTGACTTCCAGAGAGAACACTCTCACTCTCTCCATTTCGACTAACAGAGTCAACACACTCTTTCTCTTTTTTACATTTAACTTCCAGAAGTCAACTGCCACGAAAATGTATACTCTCAGCAACCATTCTCTTCCTTGTTATGGTTTTTCGGTGAGATTTTTTCCAATCTCAACCACAGAAATTTCGTCAAACCACAGAAAGAAACAAACAGTTGAAATTCTTAGTCAACACGCATAGGACACTTTTGTTAAATAGTCCTTTTTTTGTAGTATTTTTGTTAGTCACACACACATACACTGAGGAATATTTAACGAACAGTATTAGAACACCAGTAATGTTTGGAAATATTTCATTGAATGTATTGTTAATATATAAATTTGAATTTGTTTGTACTGCATTGTTTTATATGTTCTATTTGTACGCGTCGTTTCACACATCTTTACTTCGTTTGCCTTTTCCAAATATAAACCAAACTTAAATGAGGGAGGAAATAATAACTAAAAACTAAAACACATACACTCCTACAGTATGTATCGCTAACAATTCAATTAAACACTAGTTGTTTGTTTACACACAGTTAAATGATAAAACAGTTATATTTCTAACAATCTAATTTAACATAAGTCAACAAAGTTAAATCGTACCAAGTATTTCTATGTATCACTTACAATTCAATTAAACATCAGTTATTTGTTTACATACAGTTAAATGATAAAACAGTTATATTTCTATCAAACTAACTTAACATAGCTCAACAAAGTTAAATGGTTCCAAGTATTTATATGTATCACTAACAATTCAATTAAACACCAGTTATTTGTTTACACACAGTTAAATGATAAAACAGTTATATTTCTAACAATCTAATTTAACATAAGTCAACAAAGTTAAAAGGTTCCAAGTATTTTTATGTATCACTAACAATTCAATTAAACGCCAGTTATTTGTTTTCACACAGTTAAATGGTGTCTCGATTTCAAACTCTTCCTGCTCCCTTTCAAAGCCTTTGGGATCCGTTCCAAGCGCGCCAATTACAATTGGTAACAACGTTATTCACATCTTCCACAGCTTTTTAGTTCTCTTGCTTCGTTTAAGTATTAGTCACTCTTTCTGTTTTCTTTGATTTTAACTCAGTGGGACGCCGGAAGGACAAATGCCACAATTCAGCAGGTTCTCTTCTTTGGCTATTTTTTTTTTCTCTTTTGAGTTTTTCACACCAGCGTTACCGAATGGTTTTCCATTGAAGTCTGAGTGACAGCTAGTCTTCTAATATCTCTGGGTCTCTTCTTAATATTCTGGCCGATTTCAACTAGGCCGTAATTTGGATCGTCTCCATTAGTCCTCATATTTCGAAGTCCTTTAGTCCCTGTACCAAACTTTTGGTGACTGTACCAAGTGCACCAATTACAATTCTCAATTCATGTTCCATAGTTCTTTCTGTTCTGTTGCAAGGTCGGGGTACTTTTTTCTTCGCTTTCTTGCAGTTTTATCCTGTGATCAGCTTGAACAGCAAAGTCTACTTTTCGGGAGTTTCTCTTTCTTTTTGTTGACTAACACTGGTTGTCTGGCCGAGATTAAATGATACGTTTTTATCTTAAAATCCCAGAGAATTTCCAGAGTTTCCAATTCTTTTTCGCCTTTAGAAAACAGTTTGATATCGTCCATGTACATTGGGTGATTGATTTTTTTTTCTCTGATTTACTAAGTTTATATCCACGTGTGCATTTCCTGAGTATGTGGTTGAGTGGCATAATCGCTATTACAAATACTAATGGTGATAGCGCATCTCTCTGGAATATACCTCCGTGGATTTTCGTTTCAGCTAAACTTTTCCATCCCTCAGTAAATTCCACTCTACAGTTTTGATGGTTTTCTCGATAAGGTTTATGACTTCGTCTGATATCTTGTTCATTTTAAGGCAATTTATTATCCAGCTTTGCAGGACCATATCATATCCCTTTTTGTTGTCAATCCACACCATAGCTAGGTTTTTCCGCTTTGTCTTGCACTCTTTGAGGACGTGTTGATCGGTGTAGAGTAGCTCTATTGTGCCTCTGGATCCTTTGCAGCATCCCTTCTGTTCCTCGTTGTATAATCCGCGGCTTGTTAGCGAGTCTTAAATATCTTCCCTTATTTGTGCCGTAAGTATTTTCCACATCATAGATAGGCACATTATGAATCTGGAGTTATTTGGGACGGTTCCTTTAAGGGGGTCTTTTTAGATCAATGTGGTCTTTCTTTTGGTCATCTATTTGGATACATCTGCGTCTTGTTGGCATGTATTCATTTCTAAAGCTAGTTTATCATGGATGGAGGTGAAATTTTTGAACCAGAATCCATGTATGACATCATGGCCTGGCGTTTTCCAATTTGGGATTTTTTAAGTGTTCTTCTGAGTGAATCGATGAATGTTATTATTATTATCATTTGCTCATTAGAGTTTTTCACATCAGTATTAGCAGATAGTCTTTCACTGGAGTTTGAGTGACTGCACGTCTCCTCAAGTCTCCAGGACTCTTCTCAGTATTCTGGCCGTTCTCAACAATGCTGTAATCTGGATGGTCTCTACCCGTCCTCCTGCCTCCAAAAAACAGTTAATTTCAGACAATTCAGTTTTGCGTATTTTTACAGTTTATTTCTATTTGACCTATAGACAGAACCCTATCAGGTGCTACCACTCCGGGTCAGAGTAGATCTGGGAGCGATGACAATGAGAGAGTACTTCACATCCCTCAAAGCTGAAACATCACCATCTGATGATTGAGCATCATATCTAAGACACTCCTGGGGGGAGTTTTACCCCTCTGCAGACATACAGTCAGTGTGTTCTACAGCCCCAGTCGAATGGGCGAACAACAATAAGAGCTTAAATACAGAAAAAATACTTTTAAAGACAATCTTGATTAGTTTGTAAGGGCTTTTTTTGGGCACAATATTTCTTTACTTACGGTAAATATATTGGAAACACGCAAAATCATTTTTTTACTGTTTGTAAACAGGCAACATATACCTGGCCATGTGAAAAATATGGATCGGATCTATTCTGTGTCCATCATTAATAAAGTAAAACAATTGTATTTCATATCAGTGTCTTTATCTTGCCGTTTGTCTGGAAATGGCCTTCTGCCAGACAAAACTCTACATAGGCTGTGACTAAAATAACTGAATAACTAAAATAACTAACCACGTTGACAAAGCACTTTTGTAACACTGGGTGAGTGTAGGTGACGCCCCAGGGACGGAAATAAAAAAAAATTTAATTGCAAAAAGTAAAATAAATAAATAAACAAATAAATAAAAATCCTTTGATATTAAAAAAAAAAAAAGAAAAGAAATAAGAACAAAAGTATGCTAGTGAAAAAAAATGAGAGAAATAGAAAAAAAAATGTCTGATCGTACACCAAGTGACCACCGAAAAAAAAAAAAAATGGGTGAGTTGTGGTAGGGAAGGGAAAAAATAAAAAAATAAAATTAAATGGGAAGAAATGAACTGAGATTGACACCGTTGCATTTGTGTTTACGGCAAAACACACACACACACACACACACACACACACACACACACAACCAAACTCAAGAAGCTATTGAATTTCAATTTATAATTTTTACATGCGTTCTATGAAGTAACCTTATGTTCAAGACATTGCCAAAGAGAATGTTTTTTTTTTCTGCCTAAAATTAATGCTTCTATTCTTCCTTAGCCAATGAATATTCGAATATATATATATATATATATATATATATATATATATATATATATATATATATATATATATATATATATATATATATATGTACATTTGGTATGAACAAAATCATGCACCGGTAGAAAAAGATGCAAAATAAATAATAAAGTAAAATGAAAATGTGAATCTGATGTTTTGAAGTTTATTTCTTTTTCATAGAGTATAAGTTAACAGATTAATGAGTAAAATAAAGAAACATTGGATATCCAGTCTTACAGGGTTCGTTTTCTCCGGTAAAACGTAAACTCACGCACGAAAATAGGCGTGGCTTAATAATATATGGTGAATTAAAGGTGTAATAATCTGTGTTACGGATCACAATTTCTTACTTCATAAATGTTTCAATTTCAATAACAGCACAAGCAGAAGCTGAAGAAATGTTTATTTTTTGATATTTACTGATTAAAAGATATCATTCATAAATTAAAAAAAACAACAGCAAAAAAAAAAACAACCCAAAAAAAAAACAGTCGATTTGTAGACCTCTTACAGTTTTTCATGGTTAAGCACAAAAAATGGAACTTTTCAGTTTTTTAGACCCACCATGTTTAAAATTCCACACCATCGAAAAAAAACAACAAAAAAACAAAAAAACAAAACAAAAAAAAAACAATTAAATAAATTTTTTTTTCTTGTTTCCTTAAGTGAGAAGCAAACAAGTAAATAAGGGAAAGAGCCGTGAAAATCAATTTTATTCATCTCTTTTCACCTTTGAAATGAAAAGGGTAAAAAAAACCTGTAAAAACAAACAGAAAATAATTAAAAAGATAAAAAGAAAACGAAATTACTGTCTTCGTTGAAAGATCTTTAAAACATGTCAAAATTAAAACCATACATAAATTACTTTTTCATATACGAAAATACCAACATCATTAGAACAAAACAATTTAAAAAAACAAACAAACAAACATGCTGTCTTCAGAATTTTGAGTTACACTTTATAATCATTATTTTCTTAATTTCTAAAATCTGGTAATCGGGGAGGGGATTGTGGTTTATTTTACAAAAACATAGTGATTTAGCAAGTGCACGTATTTGTTGATACCTTATATATATATATATATATATATATATATATATATATATATATATATATATTATATATATATATATATATATATGACGAAATAAAAATAAAATCATACATCACACTCGGGGTTTTAAGTAGGTCTTTTTCATAGAGCAAATGTGGTATTTTGGTGGTTGCTGCACGCATGACGATGGATGAATGGTTATATATTGTACTGTTGAATGGGTCGGCGAATGTGGCTGGCAAGGTCCCCTTAGAATATATAGAACAGCAAGACCGCTCCCTTCTCCACCCCACAAAACTTCAAGGCCTTGTGCTTTCTTTGTATTCCATACATCGAAATAAAGGCAGGATGTGACGAAAGGTCAATTTTTAAGCGAAGTTTAACATGTATGGATTCTGCGTTTTCTTTCTCCTTAACTGGTCTTTATACCGAGGTTAAAGAGCCTCATTTGCCTAATAAATGTTTCTAACCAAGGGGTACGTTTTTTCAAACACTATCCTTAATGTAAAAAAAAAGAAAAAAAGAAAACTTATTATTCAAAAAATGTTATATTTTTAAATATTAGCTTCTTTTATTATAAAGAATCGTTTTCATTTCTCAGCCTTTTTTTATAGTACAAACCGATAATGTCATATTTCTAGATGTTACAAAAGAAAAAATAACGAAAATCAAACGAAAGTATTGTTTATTGATAAGTCAAAAACTGATTTTTAAACGAATAGGTTTCATGTTTCGAAGAAAAAATATATTTATCTTTAATCAAAGTAACTCAAAAATTAAATTAAAAAAAAATAACAAAAAAAAAAAAAACACGAATAAACTAATTATAAAATAAACGAATACTTTTCATTCCATTTAATAAGCGAAATTTTCCACCTAAAAATATGGACGCATTTTTTGAAATTCTCAGCTTCTTTTTATTGCTATACTTTTTATAGAGTAAAAAAGAGAATAAATTAAACGAATCCATTTTTATCACTGTAACTCAACAGGCAATTAAGAACTGAATTTAAATTTTTCACATATTTCTAAACAAAAGTCTGTTGAAAAATAAAATTACATGCGGGACATTACTGGAGAAGCAAGGACGAACACATTAATGACGTTCTTCTATGGACCCCAACACATGGACGTGCCAGTGTTGTGTTGGTCGACCCACAAGAAATTATCGAGATCAGCTCTGAGCAGACACATCTGTAGATAGCTATGGATGATAGGGACGGATGGAGAGAGTCAGGGAAATCCATGCTGTCAGCACGAATTGATGATGATGATGAATAATGTTTTAAATCACTTACGATTTTAAGGTTTCATTTTTTTTAAATCTAAAATATAAACAAAAACAAATATCTAAAATATAAAACAAAAAATATCTAAAATATAAAGCAAAAAAATATCTAAAATATAAACAAAAAATATCAAAAATATAAACATAAAAAATATCTAAAATATAAAACAAAAAATATCTAAAATATAAACAAAAAAATATCTAAAATATAAACAAAAAAATATCTAAAATATAAAACAAAAAAATATCTAAAATATAAACAAAAAATATCTAAAATATAAACAAAAAATATCTAAAATATAAACAAAAAAAATATCTAAAATATAAAACAAAAAAAAACCCCAAAATATCTAAAATATAAACAAAAAAAACGAAAAAAAACCCAACTAAAACTGGGGTATTTAAATTCTTTTGTCGTTAAAATTTTAGAGGATAAGTAAAAATTAGAATTAGAACTCCTTTTTCGAAAATTATCCATTAAAAAAAAATGTTCGGTAACTGGGAATTCATTGTAAAAAATAAAAACTTATTGAAGACAAAAAAAAAAGCATGAAAACTTTTTAAATCGTTGACCCGTATTTGGCTACATTTTTTATATATTGTTTTAAACATATACTAAAAAACAAAAAAAAAACTGAAATAAATAAAAGAATTATTTTCCTTTGAATTACTAGGCGAAATCTTTCAATTACAAATAAGGATACATTTTTAATACTTAGGTTTTCCCCTCTCTCTCCATACCATATGAAACACTGATGTTCAAAACATTCTTTTAGTTCGACCATTGACGACGTTCGTCAGCAAGTATATACATATATGCATATCAAATGTTCCGAAACTAAAATAAGTAAAGTAAAGTTGGCGGCTGTAGTCGAGGGTGACCACAAGGCTCTTTTTTCAATAGCTACTACACCAAGGTGTAGGGGAGGGCGCTACTGTTTCCCTGGATTGCTCCACATTACCCTTGATACGTAACTTATATTGCTAAGTGTTAAGCAAGGAGGCATCAAGTACCACTTTGAGTCTTTGGTATGACACGACCTAGGATTGAACCCAGGTCTCCGGGATCATTGGAGAACACTCTACCCACTTGGCCAATCTGCCTTTAAAAGATAGTCTGCAGATTTAATCAAATTAGATTAAATTAAATGTCATTACTAGAATCCAAAAATTATCAAAAACCAGGAATTTATCTTAAGAGTATCGCGTTCATAAACCCAGATAAGGTTTTTCTGGCAGTTTTATTATTTTTTCATTTTGCCTTCTTACAAAATTTATTAGGTGTCTGCATCTGATGATGAGGTTCCAGTTAAGGATATTTGAAGAATGTTGAGTATTACTTCATTGCCATTACTTTCAGACCCACTTTCACCCGATATAGCGGTACCTGTTATGTTCCTATCCGTAGATCAAATTAAACTCTTTAAAAATTATTCATATATGATATGACCATGTGACAAAAAAAAAAAACTCGATAGAAACATCGAGACAAAAAATGTAAATATGAATGTTAAGGAACGCGATTTACTAATTGACAGGTTGACATGATGTTAAAATCAATCAATCATTGAAGGAAGCTCCTGTCAACAGGTTTATTGTTTGTTAAGTTAATTATTTTGTACTCTGCATAGATTAGATTTGGCAAAATGCCGCAAGGTTCGAACTCACTACTCAATAGTAATTGATCTAGGTTGTTGACTATCAAAGCGTAAAAGAGTGTTGAAACGTTGTAATATATTGCAATGAAAATCAAATGGGCCTTCATCATAAGTTAATGAAACTTTGATATTCAAAAAAAGCTTCTTTGAAATGTTAATAAATAGTTTTAATTGAAAAGAAATATAAATACTTAAAATTTATACATAAACAAGCGGAAATATGAATTATAAATTTGGAAAGGAATAGAATTTCATGAAAATTAATAAAAACAATTTCAGAGAATTTCATAAAATTTCAATATGAAAATTCATACCATTTAAAAAAAAATGTAACCCTTACAGTTACTCTCACTCTGAGTTAGATTGGAGCTGGGAGTAATGGTAATGAAGAGCTACTCTAAATTACCCAAATGCAGTTTAGTGTCAGACTCAGGAGATATTTTTGGGGGATGTAACGGGGGCTTATCCCTCAACAGGGGATGCAGCTAGCATATTTTTAGCCCAATAGACTTGGTGTCATTCTTTTAAGTAACACATACAAATGCTCCGTTGACTCCTTGTTTAACTTTTAATGTTTTTTTTTGTTTTAATTCGTTTCCCTGTTTAATAAAAAAATTGCGTTTTCGTTTGAAGTCGTTATAAATAATTCCTTTGTTCCAAACAAGCGACAATATTTAACGATGCTTGAAATCACTTTAGCTTTAATTCGTCCTTACATCCTCCGCAATGCCTTGTATTACTTGTTCGTCTTGCTTGGTTTGTTTATGAGATGGGAGGTAAGTGGCCATATAGCTGCGGTTAATACATATATATATATTTATATATATATATATATATATATAAAGTAAAGTAATATATATGTATAAAGTAAAGTTGGCGATCGTAGTCGTGGATGACACAAACACTTCCTTTTCAATGGCTGCTACACCGAGATATATGAGAGGGCGCAACTCCTTTCCCTAGATTGCTCTACTTTACCTTGATCCGTACCTTATAATCCCGGGTGTTAAGCAAAGAAGCATCAAGTACCATTTTTTGAGTTTTTGGTATGATTCGACGTGGGGCTGAACCCCGGTCTCCCGGACCATTGACGAATACTCAACCTACTAAGCCAAACTTACGAAGAATCCAAACCGTTATTATATTGTCAAGAATTTTCAAATTGGAGGTGCCCGTGGTGTAATATTTATCGTCGTAGGAAATGGACACGGCGACTTGAGTTCAAATCCTGGACGAGAATGATTGCATTTCACATAGCACTAAAACCTTTGGGAAAGGTATGAATCCAATCATTCTCCCTCCAGCTATTGGTAAATAGTAGGACAGACTGGGTTCTTCAGCCTTGGTGAGGCAACTAGTCTAGGAGAAGGAAAACTCTGAATTCAAACCTGTTAAACTCCGCTTAAAAATTGACCTTGTGTCATATCCTGCCCGAGCGGAGGGGTTGGTAAATAGGATTATATTGTCAAGAATTTGCAGCTCCAACGAAAAATTAATTCATTGAAGTATTTAGCAAAAACCATCGGAAGTTCTTGTTAGGTGAATTTCAAACAGTGACATGCCATTAAAAGTATGAAAATGAATCGATCAAATTTGGACCTTGATCTGCTTCAACCAACTAGCATTCTACTAGTTTTATCTTTGTAAATGCTCGGTACTCGTGATGAAATTATGAAGTAATTTTTTGTTACTTTTTGCTTTTAATGAGTGGGTGTACATTAAGGTTATTGGAAAGATTGTGACGTGGTGACTTTACGTCAATAAAAGCTAAAGTGATTTCAAGCATCGTTAAATATTGTCGCTTGCTTGGAACAAAGGAATTATTTATGACGACTTTAAACTAAAACGCAATTTTTTTATTAAACAGCCAAGCAAATTAAAACTGAAAATAACATTAAAAGTTTATCAAAGATCCAACTGAACATTTGTTTGTGTTACTTAAAAGAATGTTATTCTGTCTTTGGGGTAAAAAAAATACGCAGACTGTATCTCCTGTTGAGAGCTAAGGCCCTCCACCTCTAAAAAAGGATGTGTCAGAGTCATTACTGCCAGATCCACTCTGGCCCGGAGTGGTAGCAAAACAGCGTCACATTTTTAAGGAAATATAATAATTAAAAAAATTTCTTTTTGAAATTCTCTGAAATTGTTTTTATCTATTTTCATGAAATATTATACCTTTCCAAATTTATTATTCATATTTCCGTATACATATCTTGTTTCTATATAAATGTTAGAATTCATAATTCCTTCCAATTAAAACTATAATTAAAACTTCAATGTATTTTTTTTTTTACATACCAAAGTTTCATTAACTCGCGTTGAGGGTCCATTTGATTTTCATTGCCGTATAGTACAAAGTTTGAACACTCTTTCGCACTTTGATAATCAACAACCTAGACTAATTACTATTGAGTTGTGAGTTCGAACCTTGCGGCCTTTTGACATATCTAATCTATACACAGTATAAAATAATTAAGTTAACTCATGATGAACCTGTTGACAGGAGCTTTCCTCAGTGATTGATTGATTTTAACATCATGCCACCCCGTTAATTAGGAAGTTGCGTTCATTTACTCTCATATTTACATTTTTTGTCTCGATGTTTCTATCAATTTTTTTTTGTCATACAGTCATATCTGATATGAATAATTTTTAAAGAGTTTTATTTGATCCACAGATAGGAACATAACAGGTACCAATACATCGGGCGAGAGAGGGTCTGGGAGTAATGGCCGTGAAGTAGTACTCAACATTCTTCAAATATCCTGAACAGAAACATCGTCATCAGATGAAGAAACTTGAAAAAATTTGTAAGACGACAAAATAAAAAAAACTGTCAGTAAAAACTTATCTGGGTTTATGAACGAGATACGCTTAAGATAAGTTCCTGGTTTTTGATAATTTTTGAATTCTCAATATATGAAAATTTTACTAATGACATTTGATTTAATCTAATTCGATTAATTTTGAAGACTGTCTTTTTAGGTTTTAAATCAGCTCTCTCTTGCTTTCAGAATATCTGATATATATACATATAAAATAAAAGGTGAAGTTAACGACCGTAGCCGAGGGCGAGGCGAGGGCTCTTTTTTCAATAGCTACTACACCAAAGTAGAGGGGAGCTCACTATTCCTTTACCTGGATTGTTCCATTTTACCCTTGATCTGTACCTAATAATGCTGAGTGTTAAGCAAGGAGGCATCAAGTACCATTTTTGAGTCTTTGGTATAAATTGACCTGGAATTGAACCTCGCACTTCCGGGCCATTGGCGAACACTCTACCTATATATATATATATATATATATATATATATATATATATATATATATATCCAATCTCTTTACACATTCAGGATGGGAAACAAAGTCAATGTTTTAAAAGTTTAACAGGTTTTAATTCAGAGTTTTTCTTCCCCTAGACTGGTTGCCATACCAAGTTTAAAGCGCTCAATCTGCCCTACTATTTACCCCAAGCTGGAGAGAATATTTTGACTCCTACGTGAAATGCGAACAACCTTGTCCGAGATTTGAACTTGAATCGCTGTGATCATTTCCTACGATGCTAAACATTGTAGCTCAAGAATCTCCACCAAGGACGTAAGCACAAAGAAACACGCTTTCATACTGAAACAGGAACCACAACCACAGTGTTTGACGTGTCAGACAACTTGCACGGTTAAACACATCCTTATAGAATGCAGAGCTTTCGCTGTCATCAGAAAGCGATTTTTCAAAGTGACTAGTTTAACTGAATTGTTCGAAAACATCGAAATAGATGACGTTCTGCCCTTCTTGCGAGAAACTGGGTTGTACGAAAAAAATATGACGAATTAAAACTGATTAATCATGTGCAAACAAGTGAAATCCTGCTTATAGAAAATTTTACCTAAGTATTCATTGGTAAAAAGGTATATATATATATATATATATATATATATAGAGAGAGAGAGAGAGAGAGAGACAGAATTTGGCGTTAAATAACCTAAAAAGGTTGATACGCCATAAAACCCAACCAACCAACAAACACAAACACACCACCCATTACTACATATATATATATATATATCATCATCATCATCATCATCGTGCCGTGCTGCGAGCACGGATTTTCCTGACTCTCTCTCTCTTTCTCCGTTAGTCTCTGTTGTCCATTGCATTAGGCAGGTCCTCCTGACTACATCCTCTGTCTTTACAAAGCTGTTGTAGATAGGTTCTTGCAGGACGTCCAACACCTGAACGTCTGTGTGAAGGAGTGCCCAAGAGAAAACCGTTTATGAGCTCGTCTTTACTTCTCCACCAGTGTCCTGCATGTCTTGTCTGTCTGATTTGAATGGTTTGGCGAGCGCCCCGGGGCCTGTTCTGGACTTCGGTCCGGAGCGTGGCCCTGGAAAAGGAACAATGGCAGACTTGGGGCCTTTAATTAGGCACCTAGTTTCGACTAGGCTACCTTCGGGTGGGCGAGCTGCATTTTTGTCTCCTTTGTCCCCCTTGTACGGCACTAGACCATGCGTCTAGTTTAAGCCGCAAACTGGCATACGTGCCCGGACCCACATTTGGGTTCGTGAAACTGCTTGCCTCATCAGGCTCACATTGCACTAAGTGAGCCGATGAGCTGCACAGACAAGCAGGGTTCGAGTCTCGGCTCGTTCCCGACCTCCCCTCCCCTTTATCCCCACTTTAATCGGCCTTCGGGCTTTTGACCTTGTGTCAAGTCGTGTCTGGTGGGAGGCAGCGACAAATACTGGGCCCTATAGCTGCTGTTTTGTGGGATGTTGCTTCTTGGATTTTTTCAATTAGGCTCGTAGCATTCTCGTGCAATTGCTGTCAAGCTTTTCTACGTGCGTTTCGTCAGCGTCCATGTGGTGCATCCGTATAGTAGTATGTACATAACTGCTGCTTGGAAAAATGCGTTTTATTTTATCGTATAGGTCCGACTTCCATATGATCGATTGCCTATGGAGAGCTGACTATATATATATATATATATATATATATATATATATATATATATAGCGCTAATTGCCTTCAGATACGAAGGAATCCAATTATTTTCGGTCTAGCAAGGGCTAAATAATTGGACGGATGGGAATCTTTAGCCTTGGTATAGTAACCAGTCTAGAAAAAAAATTCTGAATTCAGACTTTTTAAATTCCGCTTAAAAATTGATCCCGGTTCAGTTACTTCTCGTGTGCAAGATTTGGGGATATATATATATATGTGTGTGTATGTGTGTTTTGGTTTGGTTTGGTTTCTTTGTTTAATGGAATATCAAACTTTGTAGTTTATTTAATGCCAAAGCCATTCTCCGAGAAGAACAGTAGGGGTACTATTTAACCCATAGCTGGGAGGATAAGGGGGTTCATACCTTTCCCAAGGGTATTTGCCCGAAAGTGAACGTAATAGTTCGACTGGAGTTCGAACTCGCTTACTACAATTCCATAGTCCATCGCTTTAACCATTACGCTACGAGGACACCACCTTTGTGTTTGTGTGTGTGTGTGTGTGTGTGTGTGTGTGTGCCCATGCACGAATGTGTGACTTTTTAATTGTCTTAATTCTCTATGTAATAATGAAATGCTAATTCGAGTGCTTGAGCCATTCCTAAGTGGAAATATCAATTTTTTAATGGAATGCTGTTACAACGATAACCCAATGGGCCATGCAGTGCATAATATATATATATATGTATATATATATATATATATATATGTATATATATATATATATATATATATGTATATATATATATATATATATATATATATATATATATATATTTATATATATATATATATATATATAATCCTTATATATATAGAATCCTTATATATATAGAGAGAGAGAGAATCCTTATATATATATATATATATATAGAATCCTTATATATATATAATCCTTATATATATATAGAATCCTTATATATATATATATATATATATATATATATATATATATATAGAATCCTTATATATATATATATATATATATATATATATATATTTCCGTACACATATGAACTGTAATTTCACATTTGCTATTCTGCAATCTCAAGTCTAACATGTTAAAAGTCATCTGACGAGACGGAAAGTATAATACTATTCTCCGGCGAAATAAATTTATAACGACTACTTAACCAGTTTTGAGTTTCCTTTAAATTGCCCTATATATATATATATATATATATATATACACACACACACACACACATATATATATATATATATATATATGAAAAATATGAATAAAATCCGACAGAATTAAGGTAGCAGAAAAGACATAATCCAAATAGGTGAATATATTATGATGTAAAATCGACATCATGATATATTCACCTATTTGGATTATATTTTTCCTTCTACCTTCATTCTGTCGGATTTTATCCATATTTACTTTCATACTGTCTTTTCGGAAAAAAAAAAACAAATACCAAATACAATCTTACATAACATTTAACATGGATGATTCAAAACGATCTACACATATGAAAACTTTCTTGTTGTTGGGTATTTCTCAATAAACGGGAGGTTTTGTCTCGTTTCTTTGGGAAATCGAACATTTTCAAATATTTTTCCACGTGCCAGACACGTTCTAATGACTTTTGAATTATGTACACGTTTATGTGTCTTTTCGTTGCATATTTCTCATTTGTTCCGGTCATCTCAGCAAGCATCCATCGCTATGTGAACTATTTTGATATTCAAGTCCTGATGATGGTTACTGAAACCGAAACGTTAACGTCGACTTTACATCATAATATATTCACCTATTTGGATTATGTTTTTTCTTCTACCTTCATATATATATATATATATATATATATATATATATCTTTTTTCTTCCACCCACTTCATGCTTTTTCAACGATCACTACACCAAGTCTGATTCCTTATCTGTCACGGTTTTCAATTTTCTGAAGAGACATGACCGAAACGTAGTTTCCCCCCTTTTTTTTTTTAGAATTTATTAATATTATGATTGATTTTAAAATATTCTATTCTTTTTACAATACATACACTTTCAAAAGCACAGTTTAAATTCTGCACGTAGCATAGAATCCTTATATATATATATATATATATGTGTGTGTGTGTGTGTGTGAAGATTGCGCTGACATTTCGCGTCGGTCAATTTTTTCTTTGATCGATAAATCCTTTGTATTAGTCGTTTGACTTCCGCATGGATTAAGTTCAGCAAGGCACCGTAGTTTTCCCACGAACTTTAGGTTCTAATTGAAACCATCTTTGGTGAAACGAACAGTGAAATAACAAACACCATGACATAATGCATAAGAATAAAAAACAAACAAAAATTACAAATTCTTGAAAGCCTATTCATAAAGATTAACAAACCTCCCTTAAAGAAGATCAACTTTGAATATAGCAGCCACATTCTAAAATGTCATTAACAATTCTTCACCTATTCTTCATCCTACCTCATGTATAATTCCTTCCTTCAGTAAACTCCCCAACTAGTTCTTTTTCCAACTCTTTATATGAATGTCATTTAAATATTTGAATATATTCCCAAATTCCTAAACTTTTACGATATCATCACGTACACAGCGCAGCAGAATAAAAAGAAGATTATCAAATCGACTTCATGGTAATACGAAATTGAAAAATTCTCAATCTAAGAATTTTCAGTCATAAAAGATTTCTTAAAAACTCGTCACAACACATTTACATCACGTTATGACTTGTCGACTTGAGATAAATAAAACGCTATCAGAATCGTTTAAAACACTTTCAGTTTGGTTAAGTTTGGTTTTACTTTTAAGACCTTTCCTCTCCAGTTGTTGGGTCGCAATCAGTAGGCCGTTTCACCTCTGGGCGGTTCTGCCGGGTGTGCCTCGACACTGGAGAGTTCCTCCGGCCTCAGGTGCCATCCGCCGGGCTTTTACTCCCTTCGGGGGTTGGATTCATTTCCTGGCGCCTGAGGCACCCCTAAGAAGAGGAATGTCGAGGGGGCCCAAGGTATTTTTGGTAATGCCGGAAGCGTGCAGGCTTTGCCCTGCGACCGGACCCACCTTAAAAAACGGCCTTGTGCCATATTCGTCCGGCGGTGGGACGGATGATAAATAATCAGTTTGGTTAAGAAATGCTCATATGACGAAAAGCGAAACGTTACACAGGAAATAAAACAATTCTAACAGTAGATTGAGGCTTTCATGTCCGATTTCTAATAATTTATAAGGTATTACGGGACATTGGCCTAGCGGTTAGAGTGTTCGCCAATGGCCCGGGAGACCTGGGTTCAATTCCAGGTCGAGTCATACCAAAGACTCAAAAAATGGTACTTGATGCCTCCTTGCTTAACACTCAGCATTATAAGGTACGGATCAAGGGTAAAGTAGAGCAATCCAGGGAAGGAGTAGCGCCCTCCCCTACACCTTGGTGTAACAGCTATCGAAAAGGGAACCTTCGGGTTACCCTCGACTATGGTCGCCAACTTTACTTTACTTACGGGATGTAACCCTGAAGACCTGCCAGAGGCGATGAATGATAGGGAGACGTGGATAGAGAGGGTCAGGGATATCCGTGCTAGCCGCACGACATGATGACGATGATAAATTCTTCAAGAAGAAAATGAATGTTGCAATTCTTTCAAACTTTCTTCAAAGCTACTAATTTTACTTTTAAGCTCTTGGTCTAAGATTTTCTTTTTTAATAAAACTGTATGTAACAAAAAAAGTAGATCCTGAATTATTTGTCATGTCGAAAAACAAATTAAAAAATAGTTGTTTATATAAAGAGAAGTAATCTTGATTTATTTGTAATTAAGATAATTTAAATAGAAAAAAAATTAAATTATCAACTATTTTTTTAAACTTTAAAGCACCAAATTCCCCGGAATTTTTTGCCTTTCAAAACCAAAAAATAAAAAACAAAAGGAATTATTTTACATTTTATAAGTGTGTGTGGGGGGTGTTACTTTCACATTCTCATTCGATGTAGAATGATAACCCATTTCTGCAACAAGTATTAAAAAAAGAACCTGCCTCCGAACGGAAAAAACAAATCTTTTAGAAGAATTCGACTGATCTGGCCACTAGACATTTTTAACACTAATTGTTCCTTATAGTAATTTACTAAGTTTTTTTGCTTAGACGTTGCACAAGTTCGTATGAATGGGGCACCCAATGAGACTCGAACTCATTCGTATAGCTTTGGTAGTCTTGACTTGCTAACCATTACACCAGTCGAGGCATACCCAGACTGTTCTTTATAAAACGTAAAATAATAGTTTTCTTTATTTTTTTTTCATTTGTTTTCCCCCCCCTTTTTTTTTTCGTAAAATAAAAAAATGCCGTGAGTTAGAGTCGAGAATTAGTTCAAATCGAAAAAAAAAAATGATTATTCGAGAATTTTGTAATTTTTGTGTTTATCTTTTTTGTTCTTTTTTTATTGATTTTTTTTTTTCATAGGCTTAAATTGGTAAAATTCAAATGATTAGTTTTAAAAGATCGTGATTATTTAAAAAGCAAAATGAGGTTTTTCATAATTTTTACAATATACCACTTTAGAATTATTCAAAATAACAAATTGAAAGATTTGAATTCGGAAGTCTTTATTATCTTATATAAACAGCTATTTTCAAATTTGGTTTTCGACAAAACCAAATTTTTACGACGAACATTTTTTGTTACAAAAACAAGAGCTTAAGCAAAAATAATTTGTTTTGACGTAAGTTTGAATGAATTGCAACATTCATTTTTTTCTAAATGAATTTAGACTATCTAATTTAAATAATATAATATTTACATTTATAATATATTCATTATATTCATATATGTGTAAACATCGCTTTGATTTCTTAAAAGGATTTAATTAAAAAAAAAAAAAGAAAAAAAAAAAAAACTAAAATAAACAAAAACAGATTTTGCGCTTGTTTAAATACTTATAGCTTGCATTTTCTAGAAAAACTTCCTGGGCATAATCCCGTAAAAAGTATTGATCATGAATTTTTGAACCAAACTAAAATCTGTTTATACTGTCAAAAAACATTTTCAGAAGACATTTAAGATTCTGACACCCAAAATTAACTTACCAAAGTGACAAATATTCCAAATAACAACGTAAGGGACATTTGATTTATCCTGAAAAAGATTTTCCAAGTATATAAAAAAAGAAAGAACAACCTTCTTTTATTTAATTATAATGATGATAATGATAATGATGATGATGTGACGTTAGTAATAATTGTAATTGGTGTTCTTGGTACAGTCACCAAAGGATTGGTACAAAAACTGGAGGAATTGTAAATAACAGGATGAGTGGAGACCATCCCAACTACGGTATTACTGAGATCGGCCAGAATACTGAAAAGAGTCCTGGAGACTTGAAGAGAATTGTTGTCACTCAAACTCCAGTGAGAAACCATCAGCTTATGCTGGTGAGAAAAACTTTCAAAAGAGAACAAATGATAATGTGGTTCTTTTGGCACAATAACTAAAGGATTATTAAAAGGCTTCAAGGATTTGGAAGTTGGCGGACGGGTAGAGACTATCCAAATGACAGCATTACTGAGAACAGCCAGAATACTGAGAAGAGTCCAAGAGACTTGAGGAGACTTGCTATTACTCGAACTCCAGTGAGAAACTATCAGCTAAAACTGATGTGAAAAACGCACAAAGACTAAATAATAATAATAATAATAATAATTCAAACGATCACCTTAGCTCGACAAGATAACCAGACCTTGTAAAAGTCAACAAAAAAGAAAAAAGAAAAAAAAAAAGAACCGGTCAAATAGTTGACTTTGCATTTCCGGTTGACCATGGGGAAAATTTAAAGAAAATCTAAAAAAAGGAGAGAGATTAGTACCTAGATCTTGCGAGAGAACTGAAAAAAAAGTTTGGGACATGAAAGTGACAGTGATACCAATAGTAATTGATGCTATTGGTGCAGTCAACAAAGGATTTGTACAGGGACTGGACGACTTGGAAATAGAAAGACGAGGGGAAACCATCCCAACGAAGCATTAGTAAGATCGGCCTGAACACAGAAAATAGTCCTGGAGACCTGGGAAGACTTGTTGTCACTCCAGTGAAAGACCACCAGGTAATGCTGGGGTAAAAAACTGGCAAGGAATAATAATAATAATAATAATAATAATAATAATAATAATAATAATAATAATAAAAACTTAAAAAGCAATAGAAAATGGAAGTGACGGGGATGCCTATTGTAATTGGTACTATTGGTACAGTCACCAAAGGACTGGTACAAGGACTGAAGGACTTGGAAATAAGTGGACGAGTGAAGACCATTCAAACGATAACATTGTTGAGATCGGCTATGATACCTTGTGAAGAGTTTTGGAAACTTGAGGAGACTTACTGTCTCTCAAACACCTTGCTGGTGTGAAAAATTCTCAAAAGAATAAAATGATGATAATATCGGAGGACAAAGCGAGATCATCCGAATTACAACAGTGTTATGATCAGCCAGAATACTGAGAAGAGTCCTGGAGATCGGACGAAACTTACTGTCTCTTTGACTCCAGTAAAAGACCAACAGCTAACGCTTGGGTGAAAAACTCACAGGAAATAATAATAATAAGTGAATGCAGCAAATTAGCACTGAAGAAGTATAAGACTAGACATGACTGGGTGGGTAAGCTGATCTACTTGGAGATGTACAAGAAACTGAAATTTAACCATACTAACAAATGGTATATGCACAACCTGTCCTAAAAAAAATACACATAAACTCCTATGGCACTCTTAGCGGACGAACGGATCACCTAATCTCAGCCAGAAGACGAGACCTCATAATAAAAAAAAAAAAAAAAAAGGAAAGAGAACTTGCAAAATTGTGGACTTTACTGTCCCGGCTGACCACAGAATAAAACTGAATGTGAAAAGAAGGATAAGTACCTCGACTTTGCTAAGGAATTAAAAAAAAAAAACTATGGAACATGAAGGTGGCGATTATACCAATTGTGATTGGAGCTTTTGGTACAGTAAGTAAAGGATTATTAAAAGGACTGGAGGACTTGAAAGTTGGAGGACCAGTGAAGACTATCCAAACTACAGCATTATTGAGACGGCCAGAATACTGAGAAGAGTCCTGGAGACTTGAGGAGACTTGCTGTCACTTAAACTCCTGTGAAAAACCATCAGCTAAAACTGTTGTCATAAACTCTCAATGAGTACATAATAATAATAATAATAATAATAATAATAATAATAATAATAATAATAATAATAATAATAAAACCTCGTCTAAAAATACAGATAATTACTATTCGGAACCACAAAATATAAAGAATCTATGACTTGTTAAAATGAAAATAGAAAATATTTAATTTTGCTTAATGTCCCTGTTTCTAACCCTCAAAACCAAATTATTCTTAGTTTGATAGTGTTTTATAGCATGTCAACTCTTGTGGGTTATTTAATGCCTAATCCTATATATATATTATTATCCACGGAGAGACTGTTGTATCTCAACTCTTCTGAGTCGTTAGACTTGCGAGACACTTCAAGCTGGGATCGAAACCTGCCAAACTTTATGTCATACTCATAATATATCTCTCAGCTAATTTGTGGAAATTTAACGTACATGTATTAACTTTCACTTGTTTACCTTTGACGCTATTGGATATATATATATATATATACATATATATGAGTGTGTGTGTGTGGGGGACAGCAGTCTTTCATTTAAGCATGTTTGATTAAATAATAGACACATTTTGTCTCTATAATTTTATTTAGATCTTTTCAAGTTTCCTGATAAGTGTCTACATTTTTTTGGATAAGGCTTTTTTTAGTATATGTTCATCTATCTTATAATTACAATGAAATTGTTTTTTGTAGTAAAGGTTTAATGATTTTTTTATGGGTATTGTCTTGTCTATGTTATATTGTTCAAATTTATAAATGAAACGTTTGATTTCTGAATCAACAATGTCGTTGGGAAACCCATTATTAATAAAGGTTTGTTTTATATTTAAAAGTTTTCTAAGTTCGTTAAGGAAGAAAGTTTGAGAGGAAGATAGTTGTTTAATTTGTTTGCACACAGTTAAATGGTTTCAAATTTCGCTTTTCAATACTAATAATTCTAGTCAACATTATTCATTCGTAAGCAACACAGTTAAATGGTTTCAAGCTTTGCTATACCATCATCATCATCATCATCACGTTGCGCCATCAGCATCGATATCCCTGACTCTTTCTCTCGTTACCCCTCCCTTATCGTCCATTGCTTCCGGCAGATCTTCAGGGCTATATCCTGTATCGGCACAGAGCTGCTGTAAGTAGATTCTAGCCGGTCGTCCTGCCTATGCTCGTCCATGTGAAGGGGTCCACAGAAGTACACCATTTATGAGCTCGTCCCTACTTCTCCAGCAGTGTTCCGCATGTCTGGTTCGTCTAACTTTGATAGTTTTCGTGATGGATGGTAGGTGGCCGCACAGCAGCTGCTTTATGGGGTGCTGCCTCCAGGGCTTGTTGAATATTGCTCGCAGCATTCTTGTGTAGTATTTAATACCAGTAATTCAATTTAATGTCTATCCTTTCTTTGCTCACAGTTAAATTGGTTCAATTATTGCTATTTATTGTTGACACTCATTTAAATAGTTTCAAGCATTGCTTTTTATCACTGACAGTTCTGTTTGCACACAGATGATTTCATGTATTGCTATCTATTGTTTGCACACAGTTAAATTGTTGCCCAGTCGGCTGGAGCTGTAGAATACACCGACTGCATCTCTGCAGTGGGGTAAACCGCCCCAAAGAGTGTCCTGGTAATGAGACTAATCAATGAATCTATAGCTTTGGGGAATGCAGAGCACCCATTCATTGCCATCGCTCTCTGGTCCACTTTGGCCGAGAGTGGTAGCACCTGATAAGGTCCTATCTCTTGGTCAAATAGAACTAAACTGTATACTTATGTTAAACTAAATTACTTGAAATAAAACTGTTTTGACATTGAAACTGTGCCTACGCTAAACTTGACTGTTTAATATAGAACTGTTTTGACATTTAACTGTGTGTAAAAAAAATCTATAATTATACTAAACTGAGTTGTTTGAATAAGAACTGTGTGTCTAAACTGAATAGCTTTAAATAGGAATGCTTTTGACAATTAAACTGTGCACTCATGCTAAACTGAATTGTTTGAAATAGAACTGTTTATTTGTATAAAAATTGATTTGGCATTAAATAGCATATAAAGGTTGGTATGCCATAAAACACAAACAGCCAACCAGCAGTTAAATGGTTTCAAGTATTACTATTCAATACAAATAATTCTAGTCAATGTTATTCATTCGATTGGAACATAGTTAAATGGTTTCAAGCATTCCTTTCTAATAACAGTGATTTAATTTAATGTCACTTATTTGTTTGCACAAAGTTAAATAGTTTCAAGTCTAGTAAATGATTGAATAGTTCTATTTGACCCACAAATGAGACCCGAACAGGTACTAGCATCCTGATTCAGAGTGGACGTGGGAGTAATGGCTATGAAGCTGTTTTCTTTTTTCAAATGGTTTAGTTTCATATCCTGGAAACTCGGTGATGTATGCGAAAGGGGGGGTTTCTCATTGCTTTGCAGTCAGAGTATTCTCCAGCTTCAGCTGACTGGACGACCAAGTGAGCAGATATTAAAATATATATGTGCAACACTATATATATATATATATATATATATATATAGTCATCCACAGACAGATCTGTTTCGTTCTATCAGGACTCATCAGTGAGGCTAGATATACTAGCTTCCCGTAGATGGGTTCGAAACCCGGTTGACTTAAACGCCAATACAAAACTATACCCCTCAGCCACGAGGAACCAGCAGCTGCGAAGTAAATTTTAAACGGTTATGAATCACAATTACTATTGTTTATATATATATATATATATATATATATATATATATATATATATATATATATATAATATATATATATATATATATATATATATATATATATATATATATATATATACTTGTGTGTTTATATGGGTATGCCTGCCTATATTTATATCTATGTTTAGGTGTGTGTTCGTGTGTGTGTTTGTGTGTGTGTGTGTACACTTTCTCCAACTGATTCTTTCAAACAACTTTTGAGAGTGGCGGTGTGAATACAAAGACGATCGTGCTTAACAGTTCTTTACTCAGATTAAAAAAATGGAAGCGAAAGGCGAGAGAGAGTAAAAGAAAAAAAGAAAATGAGATGAGGGGTGGGAAAGAGAGAAAGAGTGAATGCCATGTTTAGCGTGCGCACGCGCGTGTGTGTGTAACTGCACCGAATGACATCCCCGTGTGAGGTAACCAAAGTCATTAAACTCTTTCGGGTGGATATGGATGGTGGTTGGGTAGACAGGAAGGTCGTTGCGGATTTGGAGGGTCGGAACTGTTGAGGCCTTTGAATCAACTGAGTTGATGAGGGTTGGGCAAATATTTAATATTAGATGCGAACGAGCAGGACGCTGCTGAAACGATTTAATTTGTTGGAGGAGGAGAAGAATCTCCGCGTGTATGAGAGGGACAGAGAGAGAGAGAGAAGCGAGTGGGGAAAAGAGAATGCAAAAAGTATAGAGAATGAAAGAATGCAAAACTATTCATGTGTGAGCGAGAGAGAGAGAGAGAGAGAGAGAGAGGCGAAAGGTAGTGAGAAAGAGAAGAATCGCCGCGTGTAAACAATATATGTTGATACATATATTAATACTTGTATATATATATATATATATATAGATAGATAGATAGAGAGAGAGAGAGAGAGAGAGAAAATAAACTCCGTATGAATTCAAGAGAGATATATAGGGAGACAGACAGAGACAGAGAAACGACTGAAAAGTTAGTAGAAAGAGAAGAATTTCCGTATGTAAAGGACATGTTTATATCTATATACACAGAGAGAGAGAGAGAGAGAGAGAGAGAGAGAGAGAGAGAGAGAGAGAGAGAGAATAAACTCCGCACGAATGTGATAGAGAGTGAGAGAGAAAGGAGTGAAAAGTTAGGAGAAAGAGAATCTCCGTGTGCAAACAAAATACACACACATATATATTAGTTGGCCGACCGCAATCGAGGGCAACTCAAAGGCTCCCTTTTTAATACTACACACAGGGAAAAGGAAGGGCGCTACTCCTTTCCCTGGATAGCCCACTTACCTTTAATCCCTACCTTATATTGCTGAGTGTTAAGCAAGGATGCATAAAGTACCATTTTTGAGTCTTTGGCATGACTGGACCGTGGATTGAACCCCGGTCTCCCAGGCCAATAAAACAAACAATCTAACTATTATTATATGTACCGTCGAAGCTAGTACTCTCACTATTATGCCAATATATAAATCCAGTTAATGAGAAATCTAAAATATTTGGTTGAGGACCGATCCCTTTCGGACCGTTTTCATATAGTATCTTCTGTGGTTTAAACATCCGGTGATTTAGGCCCTCGGACAGCATCTCTACTCAGTCAGATTGTGACAAGGACTGCTAACCTTTGGAACAAGGTCAGTTAGTTGATTTGTTGGGTTTTAGGGCATATCAACCTTTGTAGGTTATTTAACGCCAAATCCATTTTTATGTAAATAATCTGTTCTATTTAAAACAATTCAGTTTAGCATAAGTACACAGTTTAATTGTCAAAAACATTTCCATTTCAAACTATTCAAGCAGTTATATGTAACAATTCAGTTGAGTGTAAATACAGTTTTAATGTCGAAAAACAGTTCTATTTCAAATAATTCAGTTTAGCATAAGCACGCACTTTAAATGTAAGTACAGTTTAATTGTCAAAAACATTTCTATTTCAAGCTATTGAGTTTACTCAAAGAATTCAGTTTAGCATAGATAGGTGCTACCACTCCGGGCCAGAATGAACCTGGGAGCGATGGCAATGAAGGGGTACTCTGCATTCCCCAAAGCTCCAGCATTGCTGGAACCTCACCATCAGATTGTTTAGTGTCATATCCAGGTCACTCGTAGGGAGGTCTTACCCCTCTGCAGAGAAGCAGTTGGTGTATTCTACAGTCCCAGCTGACTGGGCAATTTGGAACAAGTTCCGGATATTGTAATGGATGTTAGAAAGAGTTACCCTTTTTTAAAGGGTTACTCGTTTTCAATTCTTTTGGCAGGAATTGTAATTCGGAAATAACTGACCTAACCTCGTTTTTTTTTTAATTGCGACTTTATTTTATAATAAGAAATGAATATAAGTTTTCTGAGTCATTCGTTCGACAATTATAATATTTCTTTCTCTATAATTTGTTGGCAACTTCCCACCCACCATTTGGCATAATTATTCTCCACTAATTAAATTGTTTCTAACTTGTATCGGCGTAGCGCTCCAAAAATAATACATTGTTTTAATTTCTTCAAGTCTTGCCAGGTAGCCTTTTAATACACTAGCTCCATCATCTGCAGAGATCTTAAAGCTTAATTTTTTTGGGGTGGTGGTGGTGGAGAGACTTAGTTTGACATTTAACTGCATCTGGTGGCGCAGACCTTGTTCTTGAAGTCCATAGAGTGTAGAGTATTCATCGACTTTATTTGCTGGTTCACTCTGACTTGGAACGTTAATAGGGTCTCATTTAGGGGTCCAAAAGTTCTTTTTAAAAATCATTCCTATTTAATCGGATTATGCAAAAATAGATAAAAGGATAGTTTGGTTTAGTGTGGTTTGGTTTAATGGCATATCAACCGTTGTAGGTTATTTGGTGCCAAATTCTTTTAATCTCTCTACTCTCTAAAATTCTTGGTCAGCATATAAGTAAAGCTAGCAACCTTAGTCGAGGGTGACTCGAAAGCTCCCTTTTTATAGCTGATACACTGAGGTGTAGAGGAGGGCGCTACTGGATTGCCCCATTTTACCCTTGATCTTTACCTTATAGTGCTGAGTGTTAGACAAGGCGGCGTTAAGTCCCATTTTTGATTCTTTGGTATGACTTGACCTAGGATTGAACCCCGGTATCCCGGACCATTGGCGAACACTACTCAGATAAAATGTTAATTTAGGCCTCAGCTAATTTTTTAAACAGTTAAATG
Source organism: Sepioteuthis lessoniana (assembly GCA_963585895.1). Lineage (NCBI taxonomy): Eukaryota > Metazoa > Mollusca > Cephalopoda > Myopsida > Loliginidae > Sepioteuthis > Sepioteuthis lessoniana. Next base: position 82,752,134 of record OY757914.1, read on the forward strand.
GTTTCACTTATTTCTATCTAATACAAATATTTACTATGAATCATTTGTCTGCACACAGTTTAATGTTTTCAAGTATTGCTATATATCACTAACAATTCAGTTAAACATCAGTCATTTGTTTACACACAATTAAATGATCAAACTCTTCTATTTCAAATAATTTAGTAAAGCATGTCAAATAAAACAGTTCTTTTTCAAACAATTCAGTTTAGCATAAGAACACAGTTTTTTGATTACATGTACTTAAAAAACCAAGCAGTTCTATTTCAAACAGTTCAGTTTAGCATCAGTACACAGTCTGAATTTCAAACAGTTCTATTTGACCCATAGATAGAACCCTAACAGATACTCCTACTCAAGGCCAGAGTGGACGTGGGAGAGATAACAATGAAAGTAAAATCTGCGTTCCTGAAAGCTCCAGAATTACTGGAACCTCACCATCAGATTGTTTCATATCATAATCCGGTAGCTCGCTGGAGAATTCTTAAACCTCTGCAGAGAGGCAGTCGGTGAATTCAACAATCCCAGCCGACTAGTCCAAAATAAAGGGATAGATAATTATATATATATATATATATATATATGTATATATATATATATATATATATATATATATATATAACACATTATAAAGAACTAACATGTAAAAATATAATATAATGTTATTATATGATACTTTATTACAAAAATGTAATTTAATGATATAAAGTAATATTGTATAACAAAATATAATATTATGTTATTGAATGATATTTTATTACAAAAATGTAATTCGATGATATTAAATGATATTGTATAACAAATTTATAATATGATGTTATTAAATGATATTTTATTACAAAAATATGATTTAATGATATTAAATGATATTATACAACAAAATAGAATATAATGATATTAAACGATATCATATTACAAAAATTTAATTTTCTGATATTAATTTATATTACAAAATGTAATATATTGATATCGAATGATATATTACAAAATGTTGTTAAATGATATTAAACGATATCATATCACAAAAATGTAATGTAATGATAGTACATGGTATCATATTACAAAAATGTAATATCAAATGATATTATATAATAAAAATGTTATATACTAACATTAAATGATATAATATTACGAAATATAATATATTGATATCATATGATATTATATTACAAATATATAATTTAATGATATCAAATGATATTATATTACAAAATATTATATTACGGTATTAGATGATATATTACAAAAATGTAATATAATGATACTGAATTATATTAAAAATCAATTGATATTTACATCGCAAGAACATAAATACTTTGTTCTACTTATCAAATCAGCGCTTTATTGTTGTGGAAATGAAGTTTAAGTTCTGGAAGAATCCGCTTGTTTTTCGCTGAGCGGAAAATGCCCTCTGGTTACGCATGAATCCATCTGTTCTCTTAACCGGGCAATGGGTAAATAGTATGAAAAATTGAGTTCTTTAGCCTTGGTTAGGTAACAAATTTAGGAGGAAAAAAAAAGCATGAAAACAAACTTAAAATTGACATCATGTCATTTCCTTGCCATTATAGAGGGTTTGGATAGATACGTACTTCACTGTATCAAAAAATAAAATAAAATGACCTGCGTGTTTCAAATATATCTTTGCTTGTAAAGTCAATATTAAAATCACGATAAAATTCTGCTAGACATTAGATTTACATAAACTTATAACAATGACCATCCAGATGTTTCCGGTAGGGAATTATTCGAGCAGATATCAGCGCAGTACGGCCGACGTCGCCGGAGTTTTAATTAAAATGAAGTAAGACAGTGATGAAGCTCTCGCTGAACTAGCAAATAAAATGAGAAAACTTGTAAGTTGTCTTATCGAGTCTCGGAGCTAAGAAAAGGTTCGGCTATACAAAAACAACTTGCTGAATTTTTAATTGATGACATGAACAATACCTTTATTAAAGAAGATGAAGCAAGATCTAACCTGACCACACTTTCGGAGGCCTTATCATCATCTAGAGAAAGTAAAAAGCTCTATGAGAGACTCTGAAGTTGTCAAACCAAAGAAAGATCAAGTTTTGAGAGTAAGATTCCTGGCTGGGTAGATTGGTGGCAGGGAAAAATGGACCCCCATACCATGTTAAGAACGCCCAAGTTGGAAAATCAAGATAGAAGGTGGTTTGGAGAGGGAAATGGTTGTTATAGCTGTAGCAAAACAATACAATCAGCCATAGTAAATATGGAAGCAAATGATTTATTTAGATCAATTAAAAGCCAGTGAGGGCGCTGAAACTGTAGAATATTATAAAAAGGATTGTCCAGGGTTAACTGAGGACTCTTACTCGGCCTCAGAAAAAAGAGAAACCGGGGCACCATCAAAATCTAAACAACACCACAAAAATAATCAAAAGCCTAGTACATACAAAGAATGTAACCATGTCGAATAGTCAAAACAAAGGAAGACATCGGAAAAATATAAATCCAAAAAGACATGGGTTTTAGAAAGACAGTTGAAATTGCCCCAAAATTTCATGTCCGAAGCAAAACTGGGAAAGAGTTAAAACTGCAAAAAGAAAAGGTGCAAAAGAATATGAACTCCTTACCCAAGGATCGGGCATGGCATGTAAGATAATTATTATGGCCAGACGGAAGTAATGATAGATTCTGAACCGGAAATCTCACTTTTAAAAACAAACGTTTCTGAGAAATTAGAGATTGATACAAGGTTAAAGGATTCAGATTTAATAGTAACGAAGGCAAGCAGAAAAAAAGATGGAATTAAGTGATATGGTCCACTTGACCATTGAGGTGGGAGGCCTTAAAACTTGGTCGAAGGTATATATTGCGCTGGACTTGGATCGGACCATGATATTGGGTGAAGATTGGTTAAAGAAAAACCGAGCCCATATAAATTATAATCCCAACCAATTAAAGATAAAGGGGAAAAAATTCCACTAGGCATTAATTCTAGTCATGAGTTCAATATTTACTCATTAGACAGTATTAAATAACCCCTGCGTACCACTATTTCCTGCAATGCCGGTTCAATATCCACATAACAACGGAATAAAACCTTATACCGAGTAATTTCAACAGATGAAGTACTTACAGGGAATGAAGATGTGGTTTTGGTTGAGTCTGTGTTAAGAGCAGTGAAAAATCCTATAACGTTAGCCTTATTGGACAACAAAACTGTAAAGATACAAAAGGGAGAAAGGTTAGGGGGCATATCACCTGTAAAGATTAGAAAACAGATTAACTATATTGAGACACATCCAAATAGGACACGTAGAGGAAGGAATATCCCAAATGAGCTCAATCTACCACGGGAGCACAGAAAGAAAATAGGAAATTTAATACACAGCCATGGAGATGTTGTCGTCAATTCAGATAAGGAATCGATGTGAACTCGATCGTTTCAAATGCAGGTGGACACGGAAAATCACTCCCCTGTAGGATTGAACCTTAATCCATAAAAGGAAATTGGTAGAAGTTGTAGTTTAAAAAAAGATCATATGAACTGGATACTATTGGAAAGGTAGACGTCCCAATAAGAAACCAACGCACACATGGACAATTCTGAAAATAGCTATTAGCTTAATAGATGTTTCAATTTTCTTAATACGAACCATAATAATGACGACCACGATAGAAAAAAAAGACTAGAAATAAAGGACCAATAAGTTTGCGCAGAAGTGTTGGAGAGGGGAAGGCAATGTCCACTAATCAACAAGAAATCAGCCCAGAGAAACAAATTGTAATAAAATCCATTTAGCAAAGAACCGGTATGACTATCACCGGTTAAACATGATAGACCACAGCGATCCCCCCCAGTGGAAATATGCATTGTTTAACGAACTAAAAAAAAGTCGTTTTTTTTCAGGAAGGAAACAATGCATGCAATCCAAAATTGCTTTACTTTCTTACTTTTTACTTTCTTTACATATATACATATATATATCAGAAATCGTGTCGTTTGCCTATGAGGTAAATGACAGGATTGGTGGGGGAGGGACTTGACAATATGAGGTATTAATAGTACTAAAAACTTATGGGGAGTATGATTCATTTTTTTATTATTTAGGAAAATATAATTTTCCTTTAATAACAACAAACAAAAATGAAAAAAACAAACTTATATACCTTGAAAGAAATTGAAAAGTCAATTTCAAAGGTCAGTACTAACCGAACTTTCAGATTGTCAAAACAAAAGGTAAACAGGCTTCGGGGTTTGTCAGTGCGTTGACCCAATTTAAATCATGACATCTCTTGTCCGCCTGTCGGGGTTAAAAGATCAGATCTTTGATTTTTCTATTGGTTAACTTGAAAAGAAATACTCCTCCTCAAGGCGTGGGCTGGGATCCTTAATTACCCGAGACCCTCTATTGTGGTTTGATTGGATAACCAATCAAAATCTTTTTTGTGGAAAGGATACTCTTTTCACAGACTTAGATCAGTACATTTGATTGGCTGACCTGTCAAAAAGTTGTAAAAGTATACAAAATCATCTGTGATTGGTTAGCCAATCAGGAATATTTGTTCCCTGGGGAATCCTCTATAAGAATTGATGTTTTTACGATTTAATGAGAGAAGAGATCCAATGTCCATAGCAAAGACCAGAAAATAAGAAAATAAATCTCTCCAAGAACTAAAGCCTCTCCAGCAAAAGCTTCACCCAACGAAAAACTGAATACGATAAGAATATTGAATACGTTAGAAAAACTGCGCAAGCTAAATTCTCTATCTCTCAAACACAACAAAAGTGACGATTTTTCTCTCTATATATATTGTATATATAATTGTTACACCTTGGTGTTTCAATAAATAATTCTTAATTTTTAACGAAGGGTTTTTCTTGCCTTTGAGTTGCCAACGCCCAGGCAACTTACTCCAACGAATCACCCTGACCATCAGAAGTAGTTCCGGATAGATTGTATCATCCTCCATCAATGGATCTTTCAAACACAACGTGGACTCAGAGGGAATTGATAAACCAACTACTTGGAAACTCATATGGTAGTCACAGAACTAAAGCCACAATGAACTACATGCATAGTACCACGTTCATTAATTATATATTATAGTAGACATGTGCTTTCTCCGCCGGGCGCAAATATTAAAACTTAATGTTATAAAATATACTGAATAAGAAAATCTAATTTAACTAAATAAAAATTAACACATATAAAAAGATTACACTTATTTTCATTTTATTTTAATTGGTTTCTATAACTAAAATTATATGTAGGTTTGCTTTTTAAACATTTCAGATTATAAAAGATAATATTAGAAATCAATAAAATCATCATTATTTATCTTGCCCAGTCGGCGGGGCTGTAGAATACACCGACTGCACCACTGCAGAGGGGTAAGACCCCCATCCAATGAGTGTCTTGGATATCACACAAAACAATCTAATGGTGAGGTTCCAGTGATGCTAGGCTTTGAGGAATGCGGAGAACCCCTTCATTGCCATTTCTCCCAGGCCCACTTTGGTCCGGAATAGGGCCCTATCTATGGGTTAAATAAAACTAAACTGAATACTTATGCTAAATTGAATTGTTTGAATTAGAATTGTTTGACTAAACTGAATAGCTTGAAATAGAAAAATTCCTGACAATTAAACTGCGTACTTATGCTAAACTGAATTGTTTGAAATAGAACTAGTTTTGATATTGAAACTTTGCATACACTTGTTTGATATTTGATATTACCCTTGTTTAATATTAAACTATCTTAACATTTAATTGTCTGTAAACAAAATCTATACTTATACTAAACCGAATTGGCAAAATTAGAACTGTTTGAATAACATGACTAGCTTTAAATAGAAATGTTTTTGAGAATTAAACTGTGTACTCATGCAAAATTAAGTTGTTCGAAATAGGAATGATTACTTGCATAAAAAGGGATTTAAATAGAACTAAACTGTGTACTAATGCTAAGCTGATTTTTTTTTAAATTAGAAATGTTTGGCTAAAATGAATCGCTTGAAATAGAAACGTTTTTGACAATTAAACTGTGGTTTGAATTAGAACTGTTAGACTAAACTGAATCGCTTGAAATAGAAATATTTTTGACAATTTAAATGTGGTTTTTATTAGAACTGTTTCATTAAATTGAATAGCTTGAAATAGAAAAGATTTTGACAATTAAACTGTGTACTTATGCTAAACTGTATTGTTTAAAATGGAATTGACAACTAGCATAAAAATGGATTTGACGTTAAATAACCTACAAAGGTCGATATGTCATAAAAAAGGTTGGTTCCAACCAACCAACCAACCAACCAAACATTTTTTATCAAATCTGGTTTTGTTTAAACCAGTATGCAAATTAACCACACTACATAGTATCACTGGACATTAGCATGATGATTAGAATGTTCGCCAATGGTGCGGGAGACCTTGGTTCTAATCCCAGGTCAAGTCATACCAAAGACTCAAAAAATGGTACTTGATGCCTCCTTGCTTAACATTCAGCAATATGAGTAAAGAGGAGCAATCAAGGGAAAGGAGATGCGCCGCTACACTTCGGTCGAAAAGGGAGCCTTCCGGTCGCCCTTGACTAAGGTCGCCAACTTTACTTTGTTTTATATAGTATGTACACTTTTATTTCTTAGCAATATATAAAGCACAACATAGGTGGGATGGTTGGTTGGTTGGTTGGTTGGCTGGGTTTTATGGCATATCAACCTTTGTATTTTATTTAATGCCGAAACCCATTTTTATGAAAAAAGTTCTATTTCAAACAATTCAGTTGAGCATAACTTCTCAGTTTAAATGTAAGTACAGTTTGATTGTGAAAGACATTTCTATTTCAAGCTATTCAGTTTCGTCAAGCAATTTCAACTCAGCTAATTCAGTTCAGTTTAAGTACAGATTTTGTTTACAGAGTTAAATGTAAAAACAGTTTAGTGTAAGTAAAGTTTCAATGTCAAAAACAGTTCTACTTCAAGCAATTCAGTTTAGCATAAGCACGTAATTTAAATATAAGTACACAGTTTATTTTTAGTCAAACAGCTCTAATTCAGATAATTCAGTTTAGTATAAATACAGGTTTTATTTGCACATAGTCATATGTCAAAACAGTTCTATATTAAACAAATCAGTTTAATGTAAGTACATTTTCAGTGTCAAAAACAGTTCATTTCAAACAATTCAGTTTAGCATAAGCACGCAGTTTAAATGTAAGTGCAGTTTAATTGTCAAAAACCTTTCTATTTTAAGCTATTCAGTATAGTTAAACAATTCAGTTTAGCATAAGTATGCTGGTACCCATATTTAACCCATAGGTGCTACTCTTCCGGGCCAGAGTGGACTTGGGAGCAATGGCAATGCAGGGGTGCTCCGTATTCCCCAAAGTCCCAGTATCACTGGAACCTCACCATCAGATTGTTTAGTGTCATATCTAGGACACTCATTGGGGGTGGGGGTCTATGTATTCTACAGCCCCAGTCGACTGGGCTGACAACATAGGATTTGAAAGGTATTAGGTAGGCTTATGAGGGCGCCTCAGATGTTGAAAAGGTTAGCAAAATAGACTAGCAAACCTACACGTGTGAGTTTGAGTCTCATTGGGTGCCCCATTCATTCGGTCGTGTGCCACATCTAAGCAAAAAGACAAGTAAATTTCCATTTGATAGGCCTGCTTGGTTTTTGTGACAGGTGGGGGGTTTTAAGATTGATCGCTTGGTCTCAGGAGGCCGTCCCACCAGGCAATACCTGCATTGCAGGGTTGAGTTCATTGCTTGGCGTCTGAGACTCCCCAAAACAGAGAATGCTAAATGGATCAAGAATTTTTTGTGAAAGCCGCGCATTAATAACATGGGCTTGGCCTACCACTTGTTTTCAGGCTGTCCGTTTGACGTTCGCCCTAGGTGGGTGTTATTAAATAGAATCATCTGGTCCTAAGTTTTTGTAGGGTGGAGTTCAAAACTTGGAACCTGAGGCTCTCTAATATGGAGAATGGCGGCAGTAAAAAGCATTTTTTAAAAATTTGCCACACATAAGTCCCGATTTGTGCGTAGCTCTTCATTATAAAATGAGTTTGTGTCACATTCTGGTTGGCTGGAAAATTAGTTAAATACCCGTAAATATCATGAGCTCTTTTAAAGCAACTCGAGTTGATGATACGGAGATGTCAAGAAGCTATTTAAGATTGAATAATGAATATTCAATAATCATTGCGAATATAATGTAAATAACTTAGGGAGTTCTGTCGTCAGTGGTGACTGTTTATTTGTGTTTTATGGCATATCAACCTTTGGAGTTTATTCAATGCCAAACCCATTTTTATACAAATGAACAGTTCTATTTCTAACAATTTAGTTTAGCACAAGTATAGTTTTGGTCAAAACTGTTATATTTCAAACAATTCAGTTTAGCGTTGAGTGTTCGTCAGTGGTCCGGGAGACCGGGGTTCAATCCCAGGTCGAGTCATACCAAAAACTAAAAAAATGGTACTTGATACCTCTTTGCTTAACACTCAGCAATATAAGGTACGTATCAAGGGTAAAGCGGAGAAATCCAGGGAAAGAAGTAACGCCCTCTCCTACACCTCGGTGTTGTAGCTGTTGAAAAGCGAGCCTTCTGGTCGCCCTTGACTATAGTCACCAACTTAACTTTACTTACAGTTTCAAAGTCAAAAACAGTTTTATTTCAAACAATTCAGTCTAAATGGCAAAACTGCTCTATTTCAAGCAATTCAGCTTAGCATCAGTACGCAGTTTACTTCTATTTGACCCATAGATTTGACTCAATAGAGTGCTAACACTTCGGGCCAGTGTGGACATGGGAGCGATGGCAATGAAGGAGTACTCCCCATTCTCCAAAGCTCCAACATTACTAGAGACTTACCATCATATTGTTAAGTGTCGTATCCAGAACACTCGTTGGGAGAGTCTAAACCCTCTTTGTCAGTCGGCGGGAGCTATAGAATACACCGACTTCTTCTCTGCAGAGAGGTAAGACCCCCCCCACCCAATGAATTTGAAGATAGAAAAAAAATTGAAGACTGAAATAAACAAGTTGACAGGGTTCGACATCTATTTCAGTGGGCTGGTTGTAACGAGATACACTTGATCTACCCCCAGTCTAGCAGAGGTCATCATCAATATGCTGAAGCATGATGGCCATGTCACCCATCCGAGGCGGAAATAGGAGTTGGGCGTTCGGAAAACTCTATTATATATATATATACGTGGATCATTAAATAAGTTTCCATACTTTTTTAGTATGGGAACTTTTATTGATAGTACACACATGAAACTCTAGTCCCCTTCGAAGTAATCTCTTCCGGCTGCAATGCACTTGTTGTATCCTTCCAACAATTTCTGGAATGCCCCATGGAAGTCATCTTGTGTGAGCGTGTCAATGACCTTCATTACAGCCTCTTTCATCTCCACAATTGTCTCATAACGACAGCCACTGAGCTTAGGGATTAACCAAAATTCACAGGGAGAAAGGTCTGGACTATAGGGAGTCTGAGGAACTGTGTTGATGCCCATTTTGGTCAAATAGTCTGTGACAAGGATGGAGTTATGGACTGGTGCATTGTCCTAGTGGAAATGCCACGGACCCGATTTGAAGAGTGCTAGCCTCTTCCGACGGAATCTCTTTCCGAACTCCATTCCTTGACTTCCTTAATCCTCCCACACCTCTCATCACCCCTCTCAGACTCCCAGCCTTCTTTGAATGTCTTATGCCACTCAAAAACTGGTACTAAATTCATACAAGATGCCCCAAAAGCAGTCTGAAGCATTCCATTTTTTCCAAGTTTAGAACAGAATTTTATAGCATATCGTTCTTCTAAAGTGTCCGCACGTCTAGATTGCATTTTTGAAATTCACCAGCTGTGACAATCAGGCTTTAGTAGGGTGTATTCCAATTGCTGCTGTAGCTGTTCATTTGAACCTGAAATCATAAAAATTAATCAGTATAAAAATTAAGACGTATAGCAATAACATACTGAATTTTCAAGAGTCTACGACAATTTTAAATGCCTGTAAAAAAAAAAAAATCTCGAAACTTATAGAAGGCACCACGTATATATATATATGAATTAAGTGATTTCCCTTATAAAAAAGTAGGCTGTTTCAGTATTTCAATATTTATTGACCAATCGGCGCTTTCTTTAAGATTCGCAGACGACAATATTTGACTAGCCTCAAAAAATTTAAAAGATCCAAAACCAAAATAATTTAAAAAATAGTTTTCCTGCCAAGATGGTTTAAAATAAATGTTTAACTAATTAGAATCATTGTTAAATCACCAACTTTTTAAAAACTAATTTCGAACTTACTTCATTTTAATGAATAAACGTTATAATAGATACATCAAAGTGTTGATTTATGGATTCATTCTGTAAATTGACATAAAACTTTTGGGTTTATTACTTTTAAGTAAAAAATGTCTAACACTCCTTTCTAATGTCAACTCACTTAGTTATTTTAGATTAAAGAAAAGAGGGTTTTTACACTCCTTCACGGAGTGTAAAATAATGTTTCTCGCTTATATAGTGACATACTCACAAAAAGATCTTTAACACACTCAAAATATACGTAACATAGCCATACATGAGTATGTGTGAAACGTACATAGAATGTTCGTAACATAAATACATAGAACATAGGAATCCCGAAACACGAAAAACACGTAACGACTTCTTAGTTCAGGTACGAAACTTTTTATTACCTTTGAGTTAAAGGTTTCGACATAAGGAAGAGAGATGTACAATCTTTCTATGATGACGTTTCCATCTTCCCCCCATCACGTGTGGCACCCGCCACAAGGCCTCGGCGAGCAAGCAAAAGTCACCTTCTTCTTCGGACGGCAAGACTCAACTAACTGACTTTTTTCAAATCCCCCAAAATCCTCCGCGCACGCTTCCGGTGCATGATGTCATTCACATCCCCAAGTCCTATCTGGGATTTTTATTTTGACATCTCTGAACGACACATCCTCCCCACGCGCGCGCGCGAACACCTGCGCTCATGTTGCACCTAACTAACCCATGCGCTAAACGAAAGGTTCTCAGCCTAACTAAACCGAAAGGCAAGATATATAAAACGAAATCCCTCGGCCATTATATTACATATACAGCTATAGTAAGACAATCGCAATCAGCTACATTTCATACGAGAACTTTTTCTCTGGTAAAATATTTACTCTCTGACTAATATTATCCTTTCTTTTGAAAAAAGACTTTGTAAATTTTGTTTTTCAACAAACCTTTCACTCAATTTAAAGAAATAAAATTTATTAATTTGTAGTTGGATGGTTTATTCAGTGATCTACATCTTTGTCCGCAACGCATATATTTTGTGTTTGTGTATGTGTTCATGGATTTCTTGATTCGGCTCATCTTTTTCTAGTTTGATGGCTGGAAGCGCGAGTTGAAAACTGAGAGGAACGAATCAAGAAGTGTCCTGTTCCTAGAAAAACAAATTAGCTAGCACGAACGCTGTGTTTGATATCTATTTCTCGTAACTTCCACTGCCTCAGAAACGCTATAGATGAGTGTTCCGGTTGTGTGTTTTTTTTTTTCTCCCCATCCGACAAATAACCATCACTAGCATAGCAATCATTAGTGACTATACTACAAAACACTTACGTTACGACTTAACCATATTTACCAACCCCTCTGCTCGGGTAGGATATGACACAAGGTCAATTTTTAAGCGGAGTTTAACAGTTATAAATTCAGAGTTTTCCTTATCCTAGACTAGTTGCTTCACCAAGGCTGAAGAACTCAGTCTGTCCTACTATTTACCCATAGCTAGAGGGAGAATAATTGGATTCATACCTTTCCCAAGAGTATTAGTGCTATGTGAAATGCAATCAGCCTCGTCCAGGATTTGAACTCGTGTCGCCGTGTCCATTTCCTACGACGATAACCATTACACTACGGGCACCTCCACTACGACTTAACAGTTATCGTCGTTGGTAATGGAATCAGCTATTCGAGTTCAATTCCTGGACGAGGTCGTTGTCGTTTCACTTCGTGTCTATTCTTTCTTCAGCAATGGGCAAAAGAGTTGAAGAGACTGAGTTCTTTAGTCTTGGTTTGGCAACCAGTGTTGAAGAAGTAAAAGGAAAAATCTGTATTCAAACTGGTTTTACTCCGTTTAAATTTGATGCTTGTGTAACATCCAATCCGTGGCGGAGAGGTTGGGTAAATACATTCAATCCACATATAGAATAATTGGCTTTAAATAGCTACGCACTTTAGCGGGAAGATTCTTGACATTTCTAAACTCTAATCCATTAGGCTTTGATTATTTTCCCGATCAGTTCGAATTTTGAGCTTAAATTTAATTATCGAAGCAATTCTATTTTAGGGGAAATGATCCCGGAGATGAAGTACTGACCAACCAGAAATCAACCTATCTGACTAATCAGAGACGAATTTTAGGATTGTCTATAAAGAGAGTATTTATTTTTAATGAGCGAGTGAAGAATATATTTTTCGTGAATTAATCCAATGAAATAGAATTATTAGTTTAGTTTCTTCGTTTAATGGCATATGAACATCCCAGGGTTATTTAATACCAAAAGAGTAGTGATAGTATTTAACCCATATCTATGACGGGAATGAAGACGTTCATATCTTTCCCTATTGAATTTGTCCAAGAATGGACTCTATTAGAGTGAACAAAATAGCATTACGGGAGTTCAAACTCGCTTAGCTCGTGGTCATAATCATACACTCAAACCATTTTGCCGAGGGAAATAATGAATTTAAGCTAATTCTTTGTCTATCAATAGAAATTAAACTAAAATCCTGTTTTATTTTAAATCCAGTAGGCAATAAATGAATTGCCCTGTAGAATACACTGACTGCACGTCTGCAGAGGGGTAAGACCCCCCCACGAGTGTCCTGATATGACACTAAACAATCTGATGGTGAGGTTCCAGTAATGCTGGAGCTTTAGGGAATGCGGAGTACCCCTTCATTGCCATCACTCCCAGGTCCACTCTGGCCCGGAGTGGTAGCACCTGATAGGGCCCTATCTTTGGGTTTAATAGAACTAACAGCATACTTATGCTAAACTGAATTGTTTGACTAAACTGAATAGCGTGAAATAGAAATGTTTTTGACAATTAAACCGTACTTACATTTACACTGCGTGCTTATGCTCAACTGAATTATTTGAAATAAAACTGTTTTTCGTCATTAAAACTGTATTTACACTTAACTGAATTGTTACATAAAACTGTTTGATTTGTTTGAAATAGAAATGTTTTTGTCAATTAAACTGTGTACTTATGCTAAACTAAATTGTTTTAAATAGAACAGATTATTTACATAAAAATGGATTTGGCGTTAAATAACCTACAAAGGTTGATATGCCATAAAACCCAACAAACCAACAAACCAAACCAAACCAACAAATAAAGATCTAACATTAAGAATGGGTTGGTTTGTTGCTTAGTTGGTTTGATGCTGTTTTATAGCATGGAGTTTGTGGGTTATCTTATACCCAATACTATTTTAATGAATAGGATTTCTACGTGATTTTTTCGTAGGAAACATTAGTTTTAGACGAGTTGTTAGAACCCATTTGTTTGCATATATTTCATCATCATCATCATATCGTGCTGGCAGCACGGATATCCCTGACCCTCTCTCGCCACTCCTCCCTATCGTTCATCGCCCTAGGCAGGTTTTCAGGACAACAACCTGTATCCTCACATAGCTGCTGAATGTACGTTCGTGCTGGTCGTCCTGATTTTGCGCGGCCGTGTGTGGGGATCCATAAGAGTACATCTCTTATGAGTTCATTGCATATATCTAAATGCTTTCAATTATTCTCATCTAATAATAATAATTCTATTTATCGAGTATTCCTGTCTAATATGAATAATTGGTACACAGCTGTATAGTTTCAAATAACTGATAATGATCTTTATTAATGATTAAACTGTTCTATTTGACTCGTTGATGGCCGTTTGACATTTAAACTGAGAGCAAACAAATGGCTTCGGCTAAATTGAATAGTTTAAAATAGAAATGTTTGATCATTTAACCGTGTTTAAACAAATGACTGATATTTAATTGAATTGTTAGTGATACATAAGAATATTTGGAACCATTTAGCTTTGTTGACTTATGCTAAATTGAGTTGTTAGAAATAGGTATATTTAAACATTTAACTGTATGTATCAACAAAATATGTTTACAAATCATATATTTCAAAAACAGAATTTGGCATTAAAAAACCAACAATGGCTGATATACCATAAAACCCAACCTAAACCCAAAACATTGTAAAAATCTCTCTCTTTCTCTCTCTCTCTCTCTCTCTCTCTCTCTCTCTCTATATATATATATATATATATATATATGTATATATATGTATATATATATATATATGTGTGTGTGTGTGTGTGTATAGTTTTCTTCCATGAATGTTTCCTATATATATATATATATATATATATAGTGACTACTTCGAAAGATATTAGGAGTTAGATTAGGTGCCTTTTTTAGCTCAAAATCGCACTAGTATTTGAGGCTGCATCTCAAAGAAGGCCTTTTTCAAGTTTTATTTTTATATCAAATTTTTTTGAGTTGTAAAAACTTTATTCTTAAGTTAAAAATTTTAGAAATTTGTAGAGCTATGCTTGTTGGTACTTATCTCGTAAGGTATTATTTTTGAGCAGTTTTACACTCTGTGTCCAGTAGATGTGTCCTTGTACCAATTTGCCTTCGTTTCTAAGTCGAGTCTCGTTCGCAGATTGATTGTTCATAACCCAACGGCTTTGTGTCAAAGAGTTGCCGCTCTGTTGAAGAAAGAAAAACAAAAAAAAAAAGAAAATTACGTAAACGCCTGTTACAGCTTGTTCGAACTGGACCAGACTGGTTATATTTTTGCAATTACATCAGTATTGGCCGAGCTGAGATGGTTTAGGGTCTGGACGGTGGTTATAGAAAAAGAACAGAATTAAAAAAAAAAAAAGGAAAAACTGAATGGTCGTCTGCGAAACGAGGGATAAACAATGAATTAGTATAGAGTGTTATTTTTATATCTAAAAGTAAATATGAATATTGGTTTCAGGATAGATAGATAGATAGATAGAGAGAGAGAGAGAGAGAGAGAGAGATAGAGAGAGAGAGAGAGAGAGAGAGAGAGAGAGAGAGAAGCATTCACACTAAAACTGAATATTCAAATACATCCCCAGGGATAGAGTATATGATGGTCTGTTTACGGAGTGGGGTCTACAAGAGTAGGACCCAAAATAGACTCTTGAAAGGTATAACGCTCATTACTATTCCCAGTTTAGTTCCATAGGGCACTTAGATCGAAGGCAGTGAACACAGGTACTGCACTCTGATCTTTAGCCAAAAGTGACGATCTATACATATACATCAGGATCTTTACATACTACACTTTACATACTATACTCGTAACAGAATAATTATCATTTCGTACAAAAACGCACAGATACAACGCTTATCATTGAGAAACCCTCAAACAACCAAACAAGCATGATGATTATCGTCGTAGAAAATTGAATCAGCTACACAAGTTCAAATCCGAGACGTGGCTGATTGCGTGTAACTTGTTAATCATCATCATCATCATCATGTCGTGGCGCTAGCACGGATATCCCTGACCCTTTTTCACCACTTCTCCCTATCGTTCATCGCCTCCAGCTGGTCTTCAGGGCTATATCCCGTATCCTCACATAGCTGCTGAATGTATGTTCGTGCTGGTCGTCCTGCTTTTGCCCGAACATATGTGGGGGAGTACATCACTTATGAGCTCCTCCAAGCAGGGAGAAGCAGCTCCAGCAGTGTCTTGTATGTTTGGTTCGTCTAGCTTGGATAGTTTTCGTGACAGGAGGCAGGTGGCCGTATAGTTGGTGTTTTGTGGGGTGTTGCCGCCAGGACTTGTTCAATATTGCTCGCAGCATTCTTGTGTAATTGCCGTCTAGCTTCTTCTCCGGCCGTTTTGTTAATTCACTTGGTTAAAGTATGAAACTATCTGTTCTTTCTCCAGCTAAGGGTAAGTCTTGCCAATCGATAATTTCCTCCTTCTGCATGACTATGCTTAACCACTCACAATCATCAAGGACAAGATAGACAATCACCTCATTCGGAGGGGGGACAACTTTAACGCATCCTCCATACTCACTAGATTTAGCCCCCTCAGCCCCACGAAAGAGGGCTTATGAGGGAAATATGCCAGTAACGAAGAAATAAAAAAGGCAGTGATGAAGTGGCTCAAAGAACAGTCAACAGAATTTTACAAGGCTGTTATACATGATCTTTTCGATTGGGGAATATTGCAATAGAGAAAAACGGTGACTATGTTGAGAAGTAGGGATGTGATCCATTGAGGTCCAGCTTCATTTTGATGTATGATACATGTTCTTGTGTCGGTTATTATTCATGTACTAAAGAGAGGTAATTGTTTTTGACTCACCCTGGTAGATCTATCTATTTATCTATCTATCTATCTGGAGTCTCCATGACGTAGCGGCTAAAATGCTGGAGAGCGATATCGTAGATAGCGAGTTCAAACTCCAGTCCCACTATTATGTTCACTTTCAGACTGATAACCCTGCTACAGGTTAAATAGTATCACTGCTGTTCTTCTTTAAAAAATCGTTTGGGCATTAAATAATCTTTAAAAGTTGATATGCCATTAAACTAACGCTAAACTTAACGAAACTAAATTTAATCTATCAATCCATCTAAATCAAGGATATTCGTCGATTTTGTACAGACCAGTCAACACTTATAGAACCAAGAAAACATCAAAAGATAGAAAGTAGGTTTCACGAAAGCATAAGAAAAGAAATATTGAGGAGCGTTTAAATATGAAATATAAATAATGTGGATCAGCCATTTTGTTTCATGACTCTATTCATTCTATTATTTCTTTTTCACTTGTATTTCTTTGTACTTAGCATTACAGCAACTCAGCAGTCAAGATAGGATAGATAGGTAGAAACTGGGTCATAAATAAATAAATGAATGAATAGATAAATAGGAACTAGGTTAGATCGATAGTTAAGAACTGGATTAGAATGAATGGATTAAAGAGTAGGAAATAGAGGGAAAATAGATAGATAGATTGAGATAGATAGATAGATAGATAGATAGATAGATAGATATGAACAGATTGAGATAGATAGATAGATAGATAGATATGAACAGATTGAGATAGATAGATAGATAGATAGATAGATATGAACAGATTGAGATAGATAGATAGATAGATAGATAGATAGATAGATAGATAGATAGATAGATAGATAGATAGATAGATAGAAAAACAAGGTTAGACGTATAGACAGACAGACAGACAGATGAAGAAAGAGTGAGGAAATGGATAAGCTAGCTCTCAAGATAGATAGATAGATAGATAGATAGATAGATAGATAGATAGATAGATATGAACAGATTGAGATAGATAGATAGATAGATAGATAGATAGATAGATAGATAGATAGATATGAACAGATTGAGATAGATAGATAGATAGATAGATAGATAGATAGATAGATAGATAGATAGATAGAAAAACAAGGTTAGACGTATAGACAGACAGACAGATGAAGAAAGAGTGAGGAAATGGATAAGCTAGCTCTCAAGATAGATAGATAGATAGATAGATAGATATGAACAGATTGAGATAGATAGATAGATAGATAGATAGATAGATAGATAGATAGAAAAACAAGGTTAGACGTATAGACAGACAGACAGACAGATGAAGAAAGAGTGAGGAAATGGATAAGCTAGCTCTCAAGATAGATAGTTAGATAGATAGATAGATAGATAGATATGAACAGATTGAGATAGATAGATAGATAGATAGATAGATAGATAGATAGAAAAACAATGTTAGACGTATCGACAGACAGACAGACAGATGAAGAAAGAGTGAGGAAATGGATAAGCTAGCTCTCAAGATAGATAGATAGATAGATAGATAGATATGGACAAACTTAGAAAGAAAGAAAGAAAGAAAGAAAGAAATAGGAGAAGATAGGAGAAGAAGAAAAAAAGAAAGAAAGAAAGAAAAGCTTGAATAAAAAGCTTGACACTAAATACTTGTCTGATATCTTCAATAAAACATGCCAACAAAAGAATCTGCAGCCCATGAACACACACACACACACACACACACGCATATATATATATATATATATATAAGTAAGTTAGCGACCATAGTCGAGGGTGACCCGAAGGCTCCCTTTTCGATAGCTACTACACCAAGGTGTAGGGGAGGGCGCTACTCCATTCCCAGGATTGCTCCACTTTACCCTTGAACCGTACCTTATAATGCTGAGTGTTAAGCAAGGTGGTATCAAGTTCCATTTTTAAAGTCTTTGGTATGACTCGACCTGGGATTGAACCCAAGTCTCCCGGGCCACTGGCGAACACTCTAACCGCTGGGAGAGAGAGAGAGAGAGAGCGAGAGAGAGAGAACAAAATAGTGACGGGTATAAGGAAAAAGCAGCAAATAAAGTTAACTGATGTTCAAAAAAGTAAAAGGTATTCAAATTTGAAAAAAAAAAAAAAAAGAAAAAAGAAAAAAGCCCAACAAAAAGAAAAAAGAAAGAAAAAGAAAGAGAGACAAAAAGAAAATGCACAAACTAGAATTCATCCTGGACAATGAGACGCATAAAAGTCTCTGGAATTTTGAGATACAAAAAGGTCACCTAATCCTGACCAGAAAAGAAAAGCAGACTTAAAGATAATTAACAAAAAAAAAAAAAAAATCCAAATAACCGTCTAGTGAACTTAGCTGCCCCATGTGACCACAGATTGAAATTCAAAGAAAGCGAAAAGAGACAAGTACTTGGATCTTACTAGAGAGCTTGGGAAGCGGTAGAAATTGGGGGTGGTGGTGGTATCATTTGTAATTGGCGCGCTGAGAACAGTCTCCAAAAAGAAGCGAAAGGGTTTGGAAGTGTTGGAAATCGGAGTACGAATCGAAACCATCCCAAGTACAGTATAGATGAGATCGGCCAGAATACTGAGAAAAGTCCAGGAGAGCTGCGGAAATTTACAGACTCTAGTGAAAGGCTATCTACTAATTCTCAAGTGAGAAACGTTTGGAACCGTCCTTAAAGACTTGATAAGAGGGCTTAAAAAGTTGGAGATCGAAGGAAGAATAGATACCATCCAGACTCCATGGTTGAGATCCGCCAGAATACTGAGAAGAGTCCTGGAGATCCAGGAAACTTGCTGCCAATCAGATTCTTGTACAAGGCCATCAGCTAACACGGGCGTAAAAAAAAAACTCGCAAAGAGTAATATAATGATAATATTGATGAAAATCCTTTGTCAACAGGAGGACTAACTGTTGCGTAGTGGCTAACTTTCTTTACTACTGCCCCATAATAAGCAAGTTCGAACTCCAGTCACGCAGGATTCTCTTTTGGAATAATACCATTTAGAAAGGTATGATACTTCTTTATTCTCCTTGCTATGGGTTTAATATTACCACTGCTTTTCTTTTACTTGGATAGCTTTAGCTTTGAATAATCCGCGAGGGTTGATATGCCATCGAACATAGAAACCAACCATCCTGCCTTAATAAACAATTGTAGCTTCAAATGACAATTCTTAATACAATTTACTATTTCATGGTATAAAGTATTCTTATCTAATACTGATAATTTTAGACATACTTATTTGACCCGTAAATTGAACTCTAACAGGTACTACAACTTCGGGACTGAGTGGACCTGGGATTAATGACTGTGAGGGGTGAATCGACACTCACCAGTTCTTCAAAGTGAGAGCCTCATCAACAGATGCAGTTTAGTACCATACTCAAAACACCCCGGTTTTGGTGGGGTATTCTATGCCTCACCAATAGGGTTGGAGAAAAGATAAGAAAGAGCAGAGATAGGTTTGTCGGCAGTGGCGTTAAGAAGTAATTTTTTTCCTCTCATCTGGATATAGTCCAGTCGGCTAAGGCTATGGAATATATCGACTGCATCTCTGTGGAGAGGTAAGACCCCACCCAACGACTATCCTGAATATGACAATTAACTGTGAGGGTGAGGTTCCAGTCTTAGAACTTTGAGGAACGCAGAGTACACCTTCATTGCCATTGCTCCCAGGTCTACCATGACTCAGAGTGCTAGCACCTGATTGCGTCATATCTATGCGTCAAATAGAACTGTATGGAATTTAAACAGAGCCCAAACAAATGACTTATGCTAAATTGAATTATTTGAAGAACTGATTGATCATTTAAATGTGTTTAAAGAAATAACTGAGGTTTAATTGAATTGTTAGTGATATATAGTAATACTTGGAACCATTTAACTATGTCCAAACGAACGAGTAATGTTGAATAGAATAATCAGTGTTAAATAGCAATACTTGTAACCACTTCATTGTGTGCAAATAAATGATTTGTAGTAAATAGAATTATTCGTGTTAGATAGAAGTGCTTAAAACCATTTGACTGTGTGAAAAAAAGAAGTAAAGACTAATTTAAAAATGTAATGAACCAAATGTGTTTAGATATCATATATTTAATATATATGTATAAAGAGGATTTAGCATTAAATAACCAACAATCGTTGATGTGTCATAAAACCCAAACCAACCAAATCATATATATTTGATATATAAGTATAATGATGATTTGGCATTAAATAACCTACAATGTGTTAATATGCGATTAAGTCTAACCAAACCAAATCATGTATATTCAATACATATCTATAAACAGGATTTGGCATTAAATGACCTACAATGGTTGATATGCCATAAAACCAACCTCATTTGGTAAGGGAGTGTATTTAGTGAATTTCTTTTCCCGTCGACAGGACTTTCTTTAAGTTTTTATTTTTCATTTTTGTGCTTTTGTCTAATCCACCACCTCCAATATCATTGCCTCTCCTCCTTTACCGTCTGCTCATCTTTCTGTCCTATTTAAAGAGTCTGTTCGATGTAGACAGTCGTCATACAATCAATTGTGCCGACCCGATTCGCATATCGGCGCTTAGCTGTGTGCTTGCGTGTGCATGCAATGCACCAAATGTGCAGACAGGTGCATAGAAGTGAAGCTTACTCGATACTGTGAGCTTGTACTGAAAGAGTTCGCTTAGTCAACAACGACCTCATGTTCGATGAGAGAGAGGAAGAGAAAGACAGAGAGAGAGAGAGATAAAGAGAGAAAGAGTGTGTGTGTGTGAATATATGTGTAAGTGAGAATGAATATGAGAGAGAGAGAGAGAGAGTGAGAGAGAAAGAGAGACTCTGTGTGTGTGAGAGAGAGAGAGAGTATGAAAGAGTGTGTGTATGCCTGTGAGAGAGAGAGAATATGTGTTTAAGTACGGGAGAGTGTGTGGGAGAGAGTGAGATTTTCTCAGTAACAGTGAGTGCATATGTGTATGAGAGAGAGAGAGAGAGAAAGAGAGAGAGAAAATGTGTCTGTGTATGAGAAGAAGAGAGAGACAAACAGAGAGAGAGAGAGAAAGTGCGTGTGAGTGCGAAAGAGAATTTGTGTGTGTGTGTGTGTGTGAGAGAGAGAGAGAGAGAGAGAGAGAGTGCGTGTGTATGTAAGAGAGAGAGAGAGAGTGTGTGTGAGTGTGTGAGAGAGAAGGAGAGTGTGTGTATGTGTGGGAGAGAGAGAGAGAGAAAGTGTGTAAGAGAGAGAAATTCAGTGTGTGTGTGAGAGAGAGAGTGTGTGGGGGTTGTGTAAGAGAGTGTGTGCGTATGTGTTTTTGTAAGAGAGAGAGAGAGAGAGAGAGAGAGAGAGAGAGAGAGAGAGAGACAGACTGACAGACAGACAAGCAGAAAAAAAGAAATCATACTGGAAAGAAAAGGAGACGAAAAGAGAAAAAAAAAGTTGGTTTGGGGCAAATACAAAAGAAAGCGCAAATGAATGAGAAAAAATAAAAACATTTTGACAGAAGGAAGAAAGCGTGAAAAAAAAAAGATATGGAAAGGATAAAAAGTGTGAAAGTGGAAGGAAAGAAGAAAAAAAGATTTGGTTCCTTTTTTGAAGGGTATCAACTTCCGTGGGTTATTTAATGTCAGAACGATCTTCGTAGAAGAACAACAGTTAAAGATTTTCGTCCCAAAGACACTGTAACAGCACGTAGAGAGTTCTAACGAGTATACTTCAAGAGCGCAGTTCTGCATTTTAGCCATTACGCCACGGGGACAGCTAGAAAAAGAAATAACGAAAAGAGATATGTGGAAGAGATATAGAGAAGGAGGAAAGAGATTGCTATAATGAGAGGTAAAGGAAGAAAGAGAGAAAAATGAGGGGAAAGAAAGAAAGGAATAAAGAAAGAAAGGAAGAAAGAAAGAAAGGTGATAGCATAAGAAGAGGGTAAGAGGGAGATAGAGCAGGAAGAAATAGAGGAAAAGAAAGAAGTAGAAAAAAAAACGAAAAGGGGGTTAAAAAGTATGAGGGAATAGAAAAAAGAAAGATAAAAGGAAAACGAAAGAAAGAAAGAAAGAAAGAAAGAAATAGCATAAGAACAAATAGGTTGGAAGAAGATAGAGCAAGAGTAAAAAGAGTGCTCTTAAGAGAGTAAAGGGAAGAAGGAGAGAAAAGAGAGAGGAAAAGAAAAACAAGAGAAAGAATAAGAAAAGAGGAGAAGAGTGAAAAAGTGGAAAAAAAGAAAGAAAGAAAGAACAGAGACAGCCTGAGAAATAGTTGGTGGGATGGAGATTGAGAGGGAAGAAGAAGATAGGAAAAGGAAGAAGGAGAAAAAATAGAAAGTAAAGGAAGAAAGTGAAAGAAAAGATAAAGGTGTAGAAGAAGAGTAAAAGAATGGAAAAGAGAAATATAAAGGAAGACGAAAGAAAGAAGGAAAACATGTGGAATGAAAGAGACAAAATGGAAAAAAGAGAGGATAAAAGTAAGACAGAAAAGTAAGAAAGAAGGTGGGAAAAGAGAGAAAGACTGAGAGGAAAGAGAAAGAGTAAATGAGAAATAGTGAGAAGGAAAGAAAGCAAAGCAAATGCGAACGAAAAAACACATTGTAATTAAAGTGTGTTCAATCAGAATCGAAACTGAAGCTGTATTGTGGCCTTGTACCAGGCTAAGTTTATCAAATACTCGTTATAACTCTAGTGAGATAATATCTCACTTGTAACACTAAAAAATTGACCTTATTTCAGACTAAGTTTATGAAACATCTATTATAACTGTAGTTAGTTATAATTTTTCTGGTTGCCTCAAAATGTTTACCTTGCACCAGACTAAGTGTATCAAATACCTATTATACCGACCCAATGGCCTATGGGAAGAGTGTTCGCCAATGGCCTTGGGAGACTGGGGTTCAATCCCAGATCGAGTCATATCAAAGATTAAAAATGATACTTGATGCCTCCTTGCTTAACACTTAGCATTATAAGGTAAGGATGACGGGTAAAGTGGAGTAATCCAGGGAAAGGTGTAGCTCCCTCCCTTACACCTGGGTGCAGTAACTTATAAAAAGGGTACCTTCAGGCCGCCTTCGACTACAGTCGCCAACTTACTTATAACTGCAGTGGGTTATAATTTCACTTGTTGCCAGAAAATGTTGGGCTTATGCCAGACTAGTTTATCAAGTATTCATTATAACTGATTAATTATAATCTCCAAGTTAGCCGCGCAAATGTGGCCTTGTGCCATACTAAATTTATTAAAGAGCCATTAAAACTGTACTGGGTTATAATCTCACTCTCTTTTTCACAATTGTGATCTTGTGCCAGACTAAGCTAATCTTATATAATGAATATTACTACTGGCTGCCCCAAAATTGTTGCCCTGTGTCAGACTAGATTTATTAAATACCCATTATAATTGTAGTTAGTCTCAATCTCAGTGGTTGCCTCAGCATTTTTGCCTTGTACCAGACTAACCTAACCTTAGTAAATATCATTGAAATAGCCATGAATACGATGTTTTGCTGAGAAAGACGTTTTCATTGTCCTTATTTGTTGCATTCCCAAGCATAAAACAACATTTAATCTGACTAAAATTTGCTACCGGTGCACGCGTCTTCGAATTTGTATATGCACATGCATATGCAAAAACAAAAGAAAGAAGAAAAAAAAAGAAAGAAGAAAAGAAGAGGTTGTACTCATTTCAAGGTTTCTGGAGCATTTCATGTCGCATCTAATGACAAGGAAGTTATATTCCTTTGTTTCCGTATAAATTTACCTGCTAACACACATACCGACCGTCCGACCTATATCTTTACGAAAATTAGGCTTCTGTTTCCGCCATGTTTTCTTTTTTTTCATTGCAAAAAAAAGTAAAAAAAAAAAAAAATATATATAAATAAATAAATAAAAGGAAATAAAGGCAGGATATTTTTGCAAATCTAACATTTTTACTCATCCAACCTCGCATGCATGTGCAGATACATACAAATACAGCCTCAAACCACACGCATGCGCACAATCCCAAAACAAAGAAATATGGTTTCGCAGGCGCAAACTCATACAAGCGTGTACCCACACACACACACACACATATATATATACATACATAAACATGCACATTCACACAAACATACATGAGCGCTCTCACAAACTCACACAAGGATACGCAAACACAGACATACTTACATGGGCACACGCATACATACATGAGTAAACACACATGCGCACACAAACACATACTTATATTACCATACACACACAATCACGTAAACACACATGCATGAACATACACACACATATACATGAACATACACACATACTCACACGAACACACACTCAGATATATACACGCACATATTTGAGCACATACATAATTACATATCACACGCATACACACACATATACATGAGCATACACACTTACATGAGCACATACACAAACACACACTCATACACATATACTTAAGCACAGACAAATACATGAGCATACACACGAATTCATGCACATACACATAAACAAACACATACTTAGACACACACATACATGAGCACGCATGCATATATATATATATATATCTATATACATCCATGAGCACGTACACATACATGGGCACGCATACTTACATACGTACGTGAGCATACGCACACACACACACACAGAGACACACACAGAAACACATACATGAGCTCACACACACCCAGAAACACATACATGAGCTCGCTCTCACAAACACACACACACACAGAAACAAATACATGAGTTCACACACACACACACACACACACACACACACACACACACACGTGTACACTCATATACACTTAGGAACACAAACGTGCGTATGATCAATCGTACGTATCTAAGCGAATATCTTGTACTTTCTTTGTGGAGGTTTCCAATGGAGAAACTATTTACTAAAACTGTATCGAAGATGGAAATTTACTAAGCCTTTTTGCTTAGATGTGGCACAAGGCCATATGAAAGGGGCACCCAATGAGACTCGAACTCACTCGTGTAGGTTTGCTAGTCGAGCTTGCTAACCATTACACCACCAGAGGCGCCTTAAACTGTATCGAAGATGTCCCTTGGCAACTAATGCAGCATATAGATCCGTCAATAATGCTACACACACACAAAAATCCAGATGCAGATACACACCTGCTCAATATTCACACACACTGAAACACACATGGATACACAAAGAGGCGCTCTTAGCTTAACGGTTGTCATCGTGAAAATTGAAGTTGAATTCTGAATGAGGCAGTTTGTGTTTCACTTCGCACTAATGCAACTTGGAAAGGCATGAATCCCTGTCTTTCCTCACATTCCAGAAAAAAGCCTACTTAATGATGCTGGTGAGAAAAAACGCCCAAAGTGTATAGAAGATTTTGAAATCAGATGACAAGTAGATACCAACCAGACAACAGCATTATTGAGATTGGCTAGAATACTGAGGAGAGTCTTGGTGACTTGAGGAGACTAACTGTCACTCAGATTCAATTGAGAAGCCATCAGTTAAGGCTGGTGTGAAAAAACTCTTTAGGAATAATAATAATAATAATAATAATAATAATTGGAAGAAGAAGAAGAAGAAGAAGAAGAAGAAGAAGAAGAAGAAGAAGAAGAAGAAGAAGAAGAAAGTTGTGGAACATGCAGGTGACGGTAATACCACTTACAAATGGCGCGCTTGGAGAGGTCCTCCAAGGCTATGAAAGAGGACTGGAAAAGTTGAAAATTGGAGGAGAAATCGAGACTATCAAGACTACACCATTGGTAAGCTCGGCCAGAATATTAAGAAGAGTCATTGAGACCTGAGGAGACTTGCTGTCACTTAGAAAAAAGGAAAAGAAAAAAAAAAGAACCAGCCAAATAGTGGACTTTACTCTCCCGGTATAATTGAAATAAAGGAAAACGAGAGATACACATACCTTGCTAGAGAACTGAAGAAAAATATGAAAAATAAAAGTGACAGTTATATCAATTTTAACTGGTGCGTTTGGTTCAGTCACCAAAGAGTTGGAAGAGTTGGAAATAAGAAGACAAATGGAGACCATACAGACTACAACATTATTATTATCGGCCAGAATACAGAGAAGTGTCCCCCAGACTTAAGGGGACTTGCTGTCACTCAAACTCTAAAGGAAGACCATCAGCTAACACAAGTATGAAAAATTCGCAAAAGAGAAGAAGAAGAAGAAGAAGAAGAAGAAGAAGAAGAAGAAGAAGAAGAAGAAGAAGAAGAAGAAGAAGAAGAAAGAAAGAAAGAAATTTGACCCTTCGGACAAATGGTATATGCTCAACTCAGCATCTGCTCTAGAAAATGAGACACAAAATCTCCGCTGGGATTTCGAGATACAAACGGATTACCTAATCTCGGCCAGACGACCAAACCTTATAATAATCGACAAAAAAAAAATGAACTCGTTGAAAAGTGGACTTTGCTGTTCCGGTTGACCAGAGAGTAAAATTGAAAGAGTGAAAGGAAATATAAGTAGCAGGAAATTGCTAGGGAATTGAAAAAACTGTGGAATATGAAAGTGGCAATTATACCAATTGTAATTGATGCTCTTAGTACAGTCACTAAAGGATTGATACAAGGATTGGGGGACTTGGAAATAACTGGACGAGTAGAGATCGTCCAAGTTTCTGCATTATTGAGATCAGCCAGAAAACGGCGAAAAGTCTTGGAGACTTGAGAAGACTTGCTGTCTCTTAACCTTCAGTGAAAGACTCTCAAGGAGTAAAAATAATAATTATAAACACCAAGAAAAATTAAATAAAATATAACAGAAAATGAATTAACAAATTACAAAATTAATCTCATATAAGCAGGATGACTTAAACTTTACTGGTTCGTAATCGGAGCGTTCAATTTCTTTGAATTTGAAATCATGCTCCCGAAATAATATATAAAGGGGTATCCATCATGTGGGAGTTTTTCGGTCTGATCATCGCATAGGCTAGAAACTGACAGTCCCGAGCACCGTTGACTATCTGACTTTGTTATTAAGACTCTCTTTCGCTCTTCTTTCCATTTACGTCGCAGATCGTTTTTCAGATATTTGTTTTAATTGTTATATATTTTTCATTTTGGTTTAGTGGGTTCCTCTAACCAAATCGACAGACAATATCAAGGTGATGATCATTGCTTGAAATACATATGCTAAGTATGTTGACAATATTTCAAGTTGTTTAACGTTTAACTCTTCATTGATTGATTTGGTTTGGTTTGGTTTGGTTTAATAACTTATCATTCATTGTTGGTTATTTAATACCAAATTCTGCTTTTACATATATATTAAACATGTGATTACTGAACACATTTTGCAGGTACACTCAGTTAAATGATCAAGCAGTCTAATTTCTAAAAATTCAATTTGGCAGAAATCGAAGTTAAATGGTCCCAAGTATTGCCATGTATGAAAAAATAATTCAATTTAACATCAGTCATTGCCCAGTCGCCTGTGACTGTATAATACACTGTCTGCTTTTCTGCAAAAGGGTAAGAAACCCTTAACGAGTGTTCTGGGTGTGACATTAAACAATCTGGTGCTGACTTTCCAATAATGCTAGCTTTTTGAGGAATGCAGAGTATCCCTTCATTCAAATCACTCCCCGGTCTACTCTGGCCCGAAGTGGTAGCATCTGATAGGATCCAATCTATGGGCCAAATAAAAGTGAACTGTGTACTTATGGTAAACCGAATTGTTTTAAATGGAACTATTTTTGACATTGAAACTGTACTTACACTAAACTGAACTGTTTGAAATAGAACTGTTTTGACATTTATCTGTGTGTAAACAAAAACCATACTTACGCTAAACTGAATTGTTTGAATTAGAACTGTTTGACTAAACTGGATAGCTTGAAATAAGAATATTTTTGGCAATTAAACTCTGTACTTATGCTAAACTCAATTGTTTAAAATAGAACTGTTTATTTGTATAAAATGTATTTGGCATTGAATAACCTACAAAGGTTGATACGTCATAAACCGAAACAAACAAACAAACCAACATAACATCAGTTTACACGAAGTTAAATGATCAGTTCTATTATTAACAATTCAATTTAATATAAGTCAACAAAGTTGATTGGTTGCTATGTATAACGAACAATTCAATTAAACATCAGTCATTTGTTTACACACGGTTAAATGATCAAACAGTCCTATTTGACCCTTAGATCGGACCCTATCAGGTGCTCGTAGGGATGCGGGGCTTTGTCTTACCCCTCGTATGTATTCCGTGTATTCTACAACCACCCCCCTCCAGACGGCTGGGCTGTCACAAAGTAGTGTTTTGATTAGATGGATCTGAACTTTTCTTTTTTTACTTATCGTAGCTCATCTCTCAGCGAGAAATCACCAGTAGAAATTTAAGCAAACTTTCCATTACGTAAGTTAACATTTTGGTATTTGAATCTCAGTTTTAAGTTAGATTTATTCAAATATGGAAGCGTTTGTGGCGTAACGGTTTTCGTAGAAAATTAACTCTGCAACTCGAGTTCAAATCCTGAACGAGGCTTTTTTTATTTTGCGTATCGCAAATATCGCGGGGAAATGAATGAATCCAAGAATTCTACCTTCATTTATGTGTAAGCAGTATATCTGGCTAGGCTTTTAAAACTTTGTATGAATAGCAGTTTAGAAGATAAAATTTGAATTCAAAACCAGACCTGGATTGGTATATCCTCCACCTGGCTATTCCTGTCAAATACACGTAACTCAACTAATCCAGATCATGTTATACCTATTTACCAACCCCTCCACTCGGGCAGGACACGACACAAGGTCAATTTGTAAGCGGAGTTTAACAGGTTTGAATTCAGAGTTTTCCTTCTCCTAGACTAGTTGCCTCACCAAGGCTGAAGAACCTAGTCTGCCCTACTATTTACCCATAGCCGGAGGGAGGGTAATTGGATTCATACCTTTCCCAAGGGTATTAGTGCTATGTGAAATGCAATCAGTCTCGTCCAGGATTTGAACTCGTGTCGCCGTGTCCATTTCCTACGACGATAACCATAACACCACAGGCACCTCCAGATCATGTCATAAGTCACTCCAAGTATTTATTACTGAAGAATAAATGAATATGCACCAACCATGTTAGGGAAGTGTTTTAATTAAGGGTACAGATTCTTCAGATCTATTTATGAAAGACTGCTTTGGACAAGTCTAAAGAAAGTGAAGGTAATTCCTACTAATATATTTCTTCGAGTCAGCACGATGTGGTCTATCACTTCCAGCATCTCGAGAAAAAGAAAAGAAAAGAAATGGCATCCTCACAGCACGTGACAAAGACAAAGAAAAAGAAAAAAAAAACGGGGATCTTTTTATTTGTGGATCATTCTCTTACGTTGACTTTGCTAGTCCCAAACGTTCTTAAAATATTTTTAAAGCATAAAACAGAAAATATTGCTTTTTTTCCCATCTTTATTATTAAAATGAATACAACATAAGCAAAAATGAACTAATTTTGAAAAAATTTTTTTTTTAACATACAGACTGGTGCGACAGATGTCAGAATAGATTTACAATCAAAACTTTTAAATGAAATTAAAAACATGTAATGCGAACTAAATAGATAATAAAAGCTTAACACAAGCCCATGAAATTCTCAGTAAAAGTTACCAGCAGCATGACGACCATCGGACAATCTTTAACGCCGCCTCAGGGTATAATCCGTTGTATTATTGTCCACTTTCCTGTCCGAATACGAGCAGAGTAATTAAGATTAATTCAGTGATGTGAGACTGAAATTAGGTGACGAAATGATATCAAGACACTAAACGAGGACATCATCGTGAAGTTCATCTGGAAAGTCTTGCTCACATTTTACCTCGTTTAAACATAAATGAATTCATGTTGCTTACCAGATGGGTAGCTCGTACCGACATCAATCAGTCTCAATCGATCGTTTACGCTGTTATCCATAGAGGCGACCAATTTTTCGGAGATGGCCTGGCTCCGTTTTGTTTTATTTGGTTTTGTTTTGTTTGGTTTTATGGCATATCAAACATTGTTGGTTATTTAATATCAAATCCTTTTTATACATATTATATATGATTTGCAAACGCATAGTTTGAAGCTAACATCTTAAAACAAAGCCTGAGGACATTTCTTTGTATATTGTTAAATGGTTATACATATGATTTGTTTGTCAATAGTTTGTAGGTAATCTTATTGTTAAATGAATCAGAGCTACTTTGCTTGCGCAAAAATAGTAGTTTTGTTTGCTCACAGTTAGATGGTTCCAAATATTCTAATACGAGTAGTTCTATTTAGAATTGATCATATTTTCTTGCATTCACTGAGATGGTTTCAAGCATCGCTATGTAACACTTACAATTGAATTAAATATCTGTCATTTACTTACATCCAGTTAAATGGTCAAAAAGTTCTATTTCTAACAATTCGATTTAATGTGAGTCATTTGGTTGCTCACAGTTTAAATGTTAAACATTTCTATTTGACCTGTATATAGGACCATAACTGGTGCTACCACTCCAAGTCAGAGTGGACTTGGGAGCAATGGTGATGAAAGGATACTCCATATTTCTCAAAGCTCCAGGGCTAGAGCCTTGCCCTTAGATTGTTTAATGTCATATCCTGCACACGTGTTAGGGGTCGGGCTGTTGCAGAGATGCAGTTGGTGTATTCCACAGCCCTAGCTGACTGGGCTGTTGCACTGTTTTCTGGCGTGACGATGTTATTCTACTTATATAGTGGGAACATATCTCATTTGTTTGTAACGGAGTAGTGAGTGCGTGGTCTCTCCTGATTGTTACTACTCTTTCGCGAGAATTCTTCCGGAAATTCGAAGCAAATTATATATATATATATATATAATGTTATATATATATATATATATATATATATATATATATATATATATATATATAAGCGCTTCCTCAAAGAAAAGCCTAACCTAAAGAGGAGTTATTTATTTCCTGGTTAAGTGATTTCAATTGATGTGTGGCTACAAGTTGAAAATAACCTGCGCAAGAAATGTCTACAGAAACGGAAGAAAGAATTTATCATGTTTGTAAGAGTAAATTTCAGTCATATGCATTATTTTTTAAACAATGAAATTTTTAAAAATTACCTATTCAACTTGCTACAATTCACCTATTGTCCATATATCTTTCGTCGTTCAGTCATCCAGTCAATAGGTAGGTGGCAGCTTAAAGCCGGTTACCCATATATAATTTTTGGAACAAAACTTTATCTGTTCAGTTAAGCAATGAAGGAAATGACTGAAAATGATCTTTATCTAAATCGGAAATATCAGTATTATATATATATATATATATACGCACACATTCTCTTTTGCTGTCTCTGTCTCTCCCCCACACACATACGTATATATATTTATATATACATAACTGAATGTGTGTGTGTGTGTGTGTGTGTGTGTGTGTGTGTGTGTGTGTGTGTGTGTGTGTTATTTCCTCAGCGAGAATGTCAGGACAAGTGATGTGTCAAATATCAGACGAGACACCGGACACTCTCTACTTGAAAGATAAACAGATTGATCTATCATATACATATATAAAGATATGTTAAAGGAGGTGCCCGTGGTGTAATGACCTGTATATAGGACCCTAACAGGTGCTACCACTCCGAGTCAGAGTGGACCTGGGAGAAATGGTGATGAAAGGATATTCCATATTTCTCAAAGCTCCAGGGCTAGAGCCTTGCCCTCAGATTGTTTAATGTCATATCCTGAACACGTGTTAGGGGTCGGGCTGTTGCAGAGATGCAGTTGGTGTATTCCACAGCCCTAGCTGACTGGGCTGTCGCAGGAATTGGACACGGCGACACGAGTTCAAATTCTGGACTTGACTTGATTGCATTTCACATAGCACTAATACCCTTGGGAAAGGTATGAATCCAATTATTCTCCCTCCAGCTATGGGTAAATAGTAGTGCAGACTAGGTTCTTCAGCCTTGGTGAGGCAACTAGTCTAGGAGAAGGAAAACTCTGAATTTAAACCTGTTAAACTCCGCTTAAAAAATTGACCTGGTGTCATATCCTGCCCGAGCGGCGGGATTGGGTAAATATGTTAAAGCATTTTATAAAATAATCACCTTCTCTAGCAAAAATGATAGTAAAAGATTTGAACATTCATTTATAACACTGTCCTTTTTCAAGACATTTAAAATTGTGAACCGGTAAAAATTTGATCTCAAACAGTAAAACGATGTTGCTCTTTAAAAAAAAAAAAGATTCCATCTCATGACGTAATCAATTTCGAATATATTTTCCTGTGTTACTCGTTTCTGTAAAACCAAAACTTTCAGCCCTGATGATGACTTTCGGCTCGCATGGAAATGTTTTCTATAAATAATATTTTATTCTATTTTCATATTTTAAAAGAAATTTCATAGAATGTTTTTGTATGCCGGCAAATTTGAAGTCGATGTACATGTTGGTAAATAAATGTATAAGTCATCAACAACATCAAATACATATCTTTTGTTCGTTAATGTTTATCTGCATATATTTTGTCTAATTTCATTTCCTTACACACACACACACACACACACACACACACACACACACGCACGCATATATATATATGTATATATATATATATATATATATATATATATATCATCCTTATCATCAAGTCATACAGACAACATGAAGTTCCTTCTCTCTCGCCCTTTGTCTCTATCATTATCATTCCTGGTAGGTC
>OY757914.1:82785402-82855402 GCA_963585895.1 Sepioteuthis lessoniana
GGACACTCTCTACTTGAAAGATAAACAGATTGATCTATCATATACATATATAAAGATATGTTAAAGGAGGTGCCCGTGGTGTAATGACCTGTATATAGGACCCTAACAGGTGCTACCACTCCGAGTCAGAGTGGACCTGGGAGAAATGGTGATGAAAGGATATTCCATATTTCTCAAAGCTCCAGGGCTAGAGCCTTGCCCTCAGATTGTTTAATGTCATATCCTGAACACGTGTTAGGGGTCGGGCTGTTGCAGAGATGCAGTTGGTGTATTCCACAGCCTAGCTGACTGGGCTGTCGCAGGAATTGGACACGGCGACACGAGTTCAAATTCTGGACTTGACTTGATTGCATTTCACATAGCACTAATACCCTTGGGAAAGGTATGAATCCAATTATTCTCCCTCCAGCTATGGGTAAATAGTAGTGCAGACTAGGTTCTTCAGCCTTGGTGAGGCAACTAGTCTAGGAGAAGGAAAACTCTGAATTTAAACCTGTTAAACTCCGCTTAAAAATTGACCTGGTGTCATATCCTGCCCGAGCGGCGGGATGGGTAAATATGTTAAAGCATTTTATAAAATAATCACCTTCTCTAGCAAAAATGATAGTAAAAGATTTGAACATTCATTTATAACACTGTCCTTTTTCAAGACATTTAAAATTGTGAACCGGTAAAAATTTGATCTCAAACAGTAAAACGATGTTGCTCTTTAAAAAAAAAAAAGATTCCATCTCATGACGTAATCAATTTCGAATATATTTTCCTGTGTTACTCGTTTCTGTAAAACCAAAACTTTCAGCCTGATGATGACTTTCGGCTCGCATGGAAATGTTTTCTATAAATAATATTTTATTCTATTTTCATATTTTAAAAGAAATTTCATAGAATGTTTTTGTATGCCGGCAAATTTGAAGTCGATGTACATGTTGGTAAATAAATTGTATAAGTCATCAACAACATCAAATACATATCTTTTGTTCGTTAATGTTTATCTGCATATATTTTGTCTAATTTCATTTCCTTACACACACACACACACACACACACACACACACACACACGCACGCATATATATATATGTATATATATATATATATATATATATATATATATCATCCTTATCATCAAGTCATACAGACAACATGAAGTTCCTTCTCTCTCGCCCTTTGTCTCTATCATTATCATTCCTGGTAGGTCTTCTAGACTGCATCGAGTATCCTCACAGATCCGTTGTAAGTCCTCACTGGTGTGTCCATGTGTAGGGGTTCATGAGAGAATGTCACTTATGAGTTAGTCCTAACTTCATCAGCAGTGCCCCTTCATGCCTTGTTCGGTTTGGATGTTTTTTTAAGATGGTAGGTGGGTGGCTGAACAACTGTTCTTTTGTGGTGTGTTCAAAACAGTAATTTGAGTTCTTACGTAATTCCCATCCAGCGTCTTTTCTGTGTGTTTTGATAGCTTCCATGTGTGCATCCATGTAGTAGTATCGACACAGGTGCTGCTTGCAAGAAATCTCGTTTTATCTTATCGGAGAGATCAGATGGCTATATGATCAGCAACTAGTTAATAGCATTTCATGCCTTAGCTTGGCGTACGTTGACATCACTTTCAGTAGATGGGATTTTGCTACCGACGTATGTGAACTGTTTTACTGATTTTCGAGGATTGCCACTTTAAAATGGAAATGGCTCCATCTTGCTTTAAAATACATAAACTTTATTTGCGTTCACATCGCGGCAAATATCTCCTGCTGCTTGCTCCAATGCATTGCAGTAGGGATTTGGATTGGGCTGGTGTATTTGGAATAAGCGCTAGATCATCTGTGCAGTCTGTGTCTCTCATAGTTTTTGCCGTATATTGTTTGCTTTTTGCCTTTTTTTTTTTGCACGAAAACATTTGGCTCATGTATCTCTTTGTAAGACTCCAGTAACTCTGCCGAAGTAGTCAGTGTCCCATCACGTGAGTGAACCATCGCTTTTGTGTTTTGATTGCTGTAACTATTTCTTTAGTGAAATATTTACTGGTAGTATTTGTTCCCCGGTGTATGATATCAAATGTTTTTAGATATGAACAGCAGTGTTGACTCGAGATTCGATTCGATGATTCGTCAGATAATCAGTTTGAAAGCCGTTCTAATTTTCCTTGGAATTTTCTTAATATAAGGTCACATACATTTGAGATGCAGATCATAATAAAACATAGCTGCTATGGCATTATGAGTTATGTCATCGTAATTCTTTGAAACCTTTTGGGTAAGAGGAGAATGCATCCTTTTATCCATTTCTTTAAAGTTTTTTTGTTTTTATACAGCGTTGCATAACTGAAGTGGTAATATCGTCAAATGTTCTTGTCTTCATCCTTTAGGAGGTATTACTTTGAATTCAGTTGCTTTTTTGTTTTTTAATCTGTTTAAATACTGCATCAAGTTCTTCTTTCGTGGCCTGTTCTAGTTTGATGTCCAGTTGGCAATTAAAAATTTTCGATAGCTTTGTCACTGATTTCAGGACGGTTTTCCTGTAGATTCTTGAAATGTTCATTCTACTTCCGAAGTCTTTCTTGATGGCTAGCAGCTTATATACTAAGAAGACTGACCTCACTAATAAATAATCCCAAAAGGTTTGACGTCTAAAAGCCAACCAATGAAACAATCAACCAACTTTCAAATATGACAGTTCTACTACGATTTTTAGTTGAAGTACAACATTTAATATTACAGCTTATAATGCCTTCCTATATCACCATTAGTTACTTGAAAGCAGATAATCAATTGCAAAAAGGACTGACTTCGGCATTAGTAATTTAACAAGGTTGACATGTCTTAAAACCAACCAAGCAACAAATATGACAGTTTGAGTACAATGGAACACGCGATATTGTGGAGTGATAGACTACTTATTTTTCTTTATGTGGTAAATTGATTAAATGTCAATGAGTACTTCTTTATTAAATGTCAAATCTTAGTGAAATAAATGGTGTCTATTTACTTATGTCTCTGGTAGAATTCGATAATTTCTTTCTTTTCTTATCAAAAGCGAATTATCGCTCAGTCATTCAATCGTTCGTTTCTTTCTTTCTTTCTTTCTTTCTTTCTTTCTTTCTCGTAAAAGAGACATAAAATGTTTCCTCTGCGACACACGTTTAACATAATGATCTTTTGCATTTATCGATCTGGCCCAATATAAATTCTCAATTCTAATTTCTGCCTCATCTATCAAACTAACACCCCTCTTTCTTTCTTTCTTTCTTACACACACACACTTCACACACACACACACACACACACACACATTGAATTTAAACATAAATGTCTGTATGTTTGCGTTGCATGTATAGATATATGCGTTGTTAGATCGATAATTCTTAGCTTTATAATATCTGTCATGTCAAGTATTTTTTCGTAAGATAAAAAGGAATATATATATATATATATATATATATATATATATATAATGCATATAAATATATAGAGAGAGAGAGAGAGAAAGAGAGAGAGAGAGAGAGAGAGAGAGGGAGAGAGGAAAGGGAGGGGGAGCAAAGAGGAAAATACCAAATATACATACATTAGTGAAAAAATAAGTAAATTGTCTATATTACAAATAGATTTTTTACCTACGTTCTTATACATATGTTGGCACGAGCACATACACACACATACATACATACATACATACATACATACACGTACACAGATACACACACATACACACATATACATACATATATACACATACACAGATACACACACATACACATACACACATACACAACGAATGTCCCTTTTTCTTTTCTTATTGCCGATGGACTTAATTAAACATTGATTATTAATAATATGCATCAAACAATTTCCTATGGAAAATTCGTCTTCATTCCTTGTTTAGCGATATCTCTCTTATATATATATATATATATATATATATATAATATATATATATATATATATATTATATATATATAGGAGGGTGTGATAAAAAGTCCATAGGCTGAAAATTTATAATGATAACGTCATATATACAATTGACCAATGAGATGCAAGTACTGCAACATAGATCGAAGGAGGACTATGCTGAAATATAAGCATCATTTGGTCACAATCCACGAGAGTATCTTATCAGCCAATGGACATACGTATATATATATATATATATAGAGAGAGAGAGAGAGAGACAGAGACAGAGACAGAGAGATAGATAGTTAGAAAGAGATGTATAGATAAAATATAATGACTTCAAGAACGAATTTAAAATTAATATTCGATTCAAAAATCAATATAAAATCCAAATAATTTGATGAAATACAAGAAAATTAGAAATTGTATTCCATAATCAATTTATTTCTCAAGCACATCAGACGGATATATATATATATATATATATATATATATATATTATATATATATATATATATATATATAAAGTCTAAGAATAGGTTTAAAAGTAACAATCCACACAGAATATATGATATCTATGCATTCTAATCGAGTATTCAATCTATGCCCTGTAGTATATAAGAATATTTGAATATAAATATATAAAACAACTATATATATATATATGTATGTATATACAAACAACTCCGCACGATTAAGATGCGACACTAGGTCAATTTTTTAGGCAACCTTTTCAGAATTCAAGTTTAACAGACGTCAGGAATTCAGAATTTCTTTCTCTTAGAACGGTTATCATACAAAGTTTAAAGAGCTCAGATTGCCATACTGTTTAGCTATAGCTGAGAGAAGTTGGTTTCATACCTTTCCCAAGGATAATAGCGCTATATAAAATGTAAACAGGCTCGACCATTATTTGAAATCAGGTCTCCATTCCCATTTCCAACGAGCGCCTTCTTATATATATTATGAGGAATAAGTCCATAAATTATCTAAGATTTAGCATTTAGTTTTTATTATTTCCTATGATTGTACTCTACAAGTATTTATGACTTTGTGTCTTAAGGAGATTCATTAAAAGCCTGAGACTCGTATAGAGTACAAGTATATGAAATGATAAAACGCTAAATACCAAATTTGAAAACATTCATTGATGTATTCTTTTTTAAATATTTACTTTTTGTTGGACGAACAACAATCTTTACATATATATATATATATATATATATATATATATATATATATATATATATATATATATGCAACTCTTTTTAAGTGACTTAGAAATAATTTTTTAAATTGAGCACCGTATCCACGTGAAAAAAGTTTTTCAAAATGAAATCTGATTTAAAAATACCTTGGGTCAACAATTTCACAAGAGAGACAGAATAATTTGGCGTTGCTAGCTACAGAAAATAACATATCACAACCAATTTTCTTTGTAATGATTTTGTTGGCAAAAGAACCTGACTGGCTATTTTATAGATGGGCTCATCTTTTCCTAACGCCAGCTCTGTATATATATATATATATATATATATATATATATATATATATATATATATATATATATATATATAATTCATTAAACAATATATACATGCTTTGTCTACTCGTTTTTGTATATATCCTTCGAATTGGCGCATTGATTTTATGGAATCCGGCGGGAATCGGTTAATGAAAACCCCATAATTCATTGGTTCCTTTGTACTTTTTGCCCGATCTTGGGCCATCATCATGGGTGTGTATATTGCAAAAGCAATGTAAATTTTGTATGTACATTACTACTATGTAAGTTTTTATTATTTATACTGTGTTATAGTAGTGTTTTTTTTAATTCGGTTATATAACAAGCAGTAGTAGCTAAAAACATTTAGGTACATTAGTACTGGATTCGAAATTGATTCTCGTAAGTTTAGGCTGTTTCATTCTGATATGGAGCGCTTTGAGAAACTCTACTTTTTTTGTTGTTTTGTTGTTTTAATATTGTAGTGTTTTCGGTAAGAATTTTTTAAAAACGTTGATTAAAAGAAACATACTCCCAAATTATTCAAATAAAAAAATAAAACTTTTCATATACAATAAAAGATTTTAAAAATCCAACTTATTTATTAACAATAATTCTTCCTTTCGATTGCGGTTTTGCAGAAACAAACGTTATATATCAATCTAATGTACTTTAGGAGATTATATCTCTGAGAATAACTGTATATATGTTTGTTTAACATCAACTACCACATCAAGACGACTCACTATGCATCTCTCTGATTCCAGTTCAATAGCACAACATTCCTGCCTAAAAACTGAATTTCAGAAATAGAAATATACAAAAATGTGTAGACAAAAGATGTTTATATTGTTTGATGAAATATGCATTAACGAAGAAATGCTGCCCAAACACACACACACATATATATCCATGAAATGAAACACTTTTTTTGACCAAATTTTTATCTTAATAACAAAAGTTTGTTCATCACACGATATGTTTTACAAATCTCAAAGCTTACCTTGTTTCAAGGCCTAACCTTGCCGTAACTTTGAGCCCACATATCCCCGTATAGCCTGCACCTAAACAAAGGCAATTATTTGGGATACAGTTTCTTAACAAAAAGTTTTTGCTTAGCACTTATTATATCATCGGCGCTATTGAGCTTCAATGGAAGGGTTTTAGTATATTTGAAATATCCATGCAAATACAGTTTAGACTAGATTGTTTATTTAAGGTCTTCAATCGATTCTGATTGCATTACTGAAGTTTGAAAGTATACAGCTGTGTTTGAATGCTTACTCTGTATGATATTGGATGCTAAAAAATATTTTTGTTGGCTAGAATAGCCAAAAATTAGGGGTCCTTCATTACACGCAACATATGATAAAAGCACTTTTGGGGTTAAAATTTAGGCTGTCTATTACCAAGTCCCCTGCACGAATAGGAAGCGGCACAAGGTCAATTTTAAAGCTGAGTTTAACAAGTTAGATTTCACAGTTTTCTTTCTCCTATACTGGTAACCATACCAAGGTTAAAGAGCCATGTACACCCTATTACTGACCCGTAGCTCAAGGCAGAATAGTTTGATACATACCTTTCCCAAAGGTATTTGGCCGATGGGAAATGCAAACAGCCTCGTTCCAGAATTTGAACTTGGGTCGCAGTGTCCATTTCCCACTTCCGGTAACCATTACACCACGAACACCTCTAAATATATATATATATATACTTTAATGGATTCAGTCAAGATTAACTATTAGAATGAGATTTTTTCTACAGCTCTAGAGAATGGTTTGCCCAATTGGTCACTCACCAACACTTTTATCCGTCAGAAGTCAGACCTCACTAGGAGCTTCGTACATCCGATCTTGAAATAAATCAAAGGAACGGTAATTTTTTGGTCTTGAAAGCGCTTTGCATGATATAAATGTTACTAAAGTAGACCAGGCGACTATTGCAAGTAGATTTTCATTGGGAATTTCATATTTCTGTTCTTGAGCCAAACTCAGCAAAGCTTAGTAAATTAGAATACGAGCACCTTGTTGCGAGGAAATGGTTATCGAACTTGTCTGGCATACCATTATTACTGAATAGTGAGTTCAATCCTCATTGGGTACTCAACATTTGCGACCCAAATCTAAGTTACTACTCGTGTGGTGCGGTGGCAAGCTAGTTAGTATAGCATACTGGATTTTGCTAGTCTGATTTTTCATATCATCTTCTCCATAAACCGTACGAATTGTTTTTTTTCTTTTTTCTTGGTGTTTTAAGCCTTTTAATATAAAACAAAAATGTCTGAAAGTCCAAAAATATTTCAGATCATCACTGATTCAAGCTGGACATTTCATATTATTTCTCAGGACGAAGAGCAACTATTTCACAGAATCCACATCTTCTCAAAACAGCTGGTCACAGGTTTTATTGAGATACATTGTACCAGGGGCAGAAAGTACTCCTTTATCTGACCCACTGGGTCAAGACCATTCATGACTCTCCAATTCAACAACTCAAACATATTCGCCGCTCTGCTTACGACCAAGTCCCATTGAAAGCAACAGTTCCAGCGAGATTACCAAAGTTTACACAGCAATGAGCCTGTTCTGTACTTAGATAGGTGGCCTCTTCGTAAGAGCGGGTAATGTAAAAAAACTCAAGCTAATAGGCCGACTGAGCGAAGGTTAGTAAATAAAAACTTTATTGAAGACAAGAACTTACCGTTAAGTCACATTAAAAGTTAAGCAGTAATGAGCCAATGCTGTAATCAAATAGCTAATCATTTAGTAACAGCAGATACTATAATTAACTTCTTGCCTGTATTCTTAGCTTAGTCTTGCTTTGTTTAGTTGTTTAATGGCATATCAATTCCTTATGGATTATCTAATGTTGAAATCTGATTGATTTATCATGTTTGATGTAACTTTATTCTTTCAATGTTCATTTTAGGTTTTTAGAAATATGACTTTGTCTATAATCAATAATTAACGTTGTTTAATAATTTACGGGATTATATAGTTTCAACCAGTCGTTGGTCTAATAAGTAGAGTGTTCGCCAGTGGTCCGGGAAAACAGGGTTCAATATTAGGTTGAGTCATACCAAAGAATCAAAAAATGATACTTGATGCCCCTTTGCGTAGCACTCAGCATTATAAGGTAAGGATCAAGAGTAAAGTGGAGCAATTTAAGGAATGGAGTGGCGCACACCTCTACACGTTGGTGTAGTAGCTATTGAAACTGGAGCTTTCGGGTCACCCTCGACTAAGGTCGCCAACTTTACTTTTTTTATATAGTTTCAAGTAACTAAGTACTTTTCATGGAATTGCATTTTGCATAATTTCAGTTTTATATCTTATAATTTACACACATAAAGATTCAAGTAACTGATAATAATCCTGAGTAAGCATTTACTGCTTTAATAAATTCTTCTTAGCACAATTAAATGGTTTTAAGTATTTCTATAGACGAACCAGACACGCAGGACACTGCTGGAAAAGCAAGGACGAGCTCATAAGTGATGGACTCCTATGGACCCCCGCATATGGCCGAGCAAAAGCAGGACGACCAGCTCGAACATACATACAGCAGCTATGTGAGGATACGGGATCTAGCCCAGAAGACCTGCCAGAGGTGATAAATTATAGGGAGAAGGGGCGAGAGAGGGTCAGGGATATCCGTGCTAGCGACACGACATGATGATGATGAAGTATTTCTATCTAACATTGATAATTCTATTTAATAATCCCTTGCTCTCACGCAGTTACATGGTTTTATGCAGTTTTATCAAACAACAACGTCCGGTGGTTGGGACTTCGAATACACTGATTGTGACTTCTGCTGGGAGTAAGACCCTTCCCCCAAAAGGGTCCCATCTATGGGTCAAATAGAACTGTTTAACGATTTAACTGAGTGCTATCAAATGACTTTTGCCCAGTCGGCTGGGGCTGTAGAATACACCGAATGCACCTCTGTAAAGCAGTAACACGTCCCCCTCCTCAACAAGGATATGACACTAAACAATTTGACGATCAGGTTCCAGTAATGCTGGAGCGTTGGGGAATGCAGAGTACCCCTTCATTGCCATCGCTCCAAGGTCCACTCTGGTCTGGAGAGGTAGCAATTGATAGGGTCCTATCTATGGGCCAAAATAAACCCGGAGTGGTAGCGCCTGAAAGTGTCCTATCTTTGACTCAAATTGAACAGTTTGACATTTAAACTGGGAGCAAACAAATGACATGTTCAATTAATTTCTTGGAATAGAACTGTTTGATCATTTAACTATGCGTATTTAAACGATTGATGTTTTGAATTGTCAGTAATACATAGCAATACTTGGAACCGTTTAACTTTATTGACTTATATTTACAAATCATATATCTAATATATATGAATAATGAGGATTTGGTATTAAATAACCTGCAATGGTTGATAAGCTATAAAAGCAAACCAACATCAATATTTTTCAAACATATCTATTTGGGATTCCTACACTGTGTCAGAGTTGACCTGGGAGTAATGACACTAAAGAGGTTCTTCACGCTCCCCAGAGCTCCAGAACTCCAGTTTAGTGTCCTAGCCAGGACACACTCTTTTTGGCCGGGGTGGGTCTTATCCTTCAACCTATTATTAAGCAAAGCTTAATAAATAACTTATGTCAAAAAACTTCCGGTCAACTTCCCCTTGAACCCACTGGTTCCCACCGATGTTAAGCCATGTTAGATATACTTAATACTTAGATGGGTGACAATTTACTAACAGCAGGTACCGTAAGCAACCTTGAGGCCGGTGTTTCAGACAAAGCAAAGATTTCTACAATATATTCACCGCTTTTTCACGCCTGGAAGTTTGTTAAAAGTGTATATATCTTTAACGTAGCGACGTAGACGAAAATACGTTGATGCACTTTTGGATTTACACTTTTAACGCATATAAACTTCAAACGCACATATACTTCTAACGCATATACACACATATAAATAGTTTCAAAGATTAAAAAAAAAAAAAAAAAAAGAAACTGACGTATCTAAAAAAAAAAAAAAATTGAATTAATTAATGAAGGCCTACAATAAAAACGAGGGAACACACCTCCTCACCCTTCTATACCCAATTCTTAAAAAAGAAAAAAAATTAAAACATAATAAAAATACGGTGTCTTAAAAAATAGAATAAAAGACTAATAAAACGAGGCTGTCTTCTAAGTAGAGTCCCAACCCCTCCACAGTCTCTTGTAATTCCAAGACTTTAGTATTAGCCTTAGACTATAAACAATAGATGTTTTCCAACGGGATACAATAGACGTTCCCTTTCCCCAACCCTATTCTCCTCTTTCTCCGGCTTTTTTATGACTTTAATCGTAAAGAAAAATCAAGATACAAAGAAAGACAGAAAAAAATTATATATTTTTTTAAAGACTTTTTTTAAAATCTTTTTTTCTTAAAAAAAGTTGAATTCGATCTCCAACACAATTTTTTTTTATTATTAAAATGATTTATTTACTAGTGGACTAAAAAAAAATGAATGCCAATGAAAAGACCTATATGTCGGAAGAAAAGTATAATTTGCGAGGGGAGAAGAGAGAAAGAGGAAGGGGAGAAGAGAGATAAAAATGATTTTAAATGAATGAGAGAAAAGTAAAAAAGAAAGAGTGGGAAGAAATATTCATAGAGAGAATAAAGATAAAAGGTTAACACAGAGAGAAATTGAGGGAAAAAAAGAGAGTAAACAATAGCAACAATGATAAAAATAATATAAGAAAAAAGGAATAAAATATAAAGAATAAATGTTTCAATAAGAATAAGATAGATAGCTAATGAACGGAATAGGACAAACAGGCATAATGATAGACTGATAGATATAAAAAGTCTTATATATATATATATATATATATATATATCATCTTGTCATGTTACTAGCACAGATTTCCTTGACTCTCTCTCTCTCTCTCGCTCTCTCTCTCTCTCTCTCTCTCGCTCTCTCTCTCCCTCTCGACATACGTCTCTATCATCCATCGATTCCGGCAGGTCCTCTTGACTACATCCTGTGTCCGTTCAGAGCTGATGTAGAAAGGTTCTTGTTGGTCGTCCAACACTTGCACGTCCGTGTGAATAGGTCCATAAGATAACGTGGTGTTAGGGAGGTGCTCGTGGTGTAATGGTTATCGTCGTAGGAAATGGACACGGCGACACGAGTTCAAATCCTGGACCAGACTAATTTCATTTTACATAGC
Source organism: Sepioteuthis lessoniana (assembly GCA_963585895.1). NCBI lineage: Eukaryota > Metazoa > Mollusca > Cephalopoda > Myopsida > Loliginidae > Sepioteuthis > Sepioteuthis lessoniana. Next base: position 82,796,998 of record OY757914.1, read on the forward strand.
ACTAATACCCTTGGGAAAGGTATGAATCCAATTATCCTCCCTCCAGCTATGGGTAAATTTTAGGACAGACTGGGTTCTTCAGCCTTGGAGAGGCAACTAGGAAAAGGAAAACACTGAATTCAAACCTACTAAACTCCGCTCAAAAATTGACCGTGTGTAATATCCTGCCCGAGCGGAGGGGTTGGTAAATATAATATGATAAGAGAACATCATTTATGAGTTCGTTCTTACTTCTCCAGCAGTGTCTTGCATGTCTTGTTAGTCTAATTTGGATGGTTTTAAAGATGGAAGGTAGATGTCTACGGCTGCTGCTTTGACAGATGTTAATTACAGGATTTGTTCAATATAGCTTGTAGTATTCTTTTGCAATTCCCGTCGAAATTTTTCTAAATATGCTTGGTAAGCGTCCATGTTGTGCATCCATATAGTAGAATTGACACGGCCGCTGTTTGGAAAAATGTGTTTTATTTTATCGGATTGGTTTGACTTCCATATGATCGATAACCTATCGATAGCAGTCCATGCCTTCACTGGTCACATATTGATGAGACGCTGCTTCCGAGGTTGGTGAACTTGTCTACTAATTTCAGAGAGCCACCATTTAGTGGGATGATCTCTCCTTTTTTATTAAAATACATGAACTCTGTTTTGTCTTCATTCAAATGGAGACCAATGCTACCCTCTGCCTGTTCCAGACTATGCAATAGGGATTCAGCTTGGGTCGTTGTTTTTACAAGAAGCCCAATGTCATCTACGTCCGTAGTAGTTTGTACCTTTTTTCGTGTAAAAACATTTTTTTCACAAGGTCTATCGTTGTCTAAGCAGATTATGAACAGACATAGAGCTCCCCTTGCACCACATCGGCGACAATGTCAATCGGCGACAATGTCAAAGAAATATGTGTCTCCATCCGGTGAGCGAACTTTTACTTTCGTATTTTAATAGAGCATCATTCTTTGGGGAGACTATGGAGTAGAAATATTTGCTCCATCTTCCCTCTGTGTGAGGAGTCAAACACCTAGGAGAAATCAACAAATAATAGTGTTGCCTCGAGGGATTTTGCTCGAACTCCTTCAAAAATTCGACAGATGCTTAGAATCCGTGATGTTGTGGATCGGTTTCTTAAAAAAAAAATTTTGATTCTTTCAAAGAATTTTCTCAACTTCTACTTCGATGCGATTGAGTAGCAGAACCTTATAAATCTCATATATATAAATATATATATATATATATATATATATATATATTGAGAGAGAGAGAGAGAGAGAGAGAGAGAGAGAGAGAGGTAAATTGCCGCCATTTTAAATCATTATCTTTGCACATGCACTTTGTTTGTTTCAGGTTTTGTCTACTGTGCACCAAACTAGAGATAGTTTTGCTCTGTTCGTAAGGAGAACAAGATTATAACGCATTTGACTCCTCCAGAAGTTTGGAAACGGCATGCTGTACTGCTTAGCTTTTACGAAGGAAGCTTATACAAAGATTTCAGAGTGTTTGGGTGTCAATCTGAGGACAGTGCAGAGGATTCGAAAAGAGTTGGATGAGTCTATTGACGATGACAAAGGTACGGTATCTCGGAAGCCTGACTGTAATCGTCCTGATCAGAAAATAACTGAATTTGTTAGTAAGATCCATGCCATGATTGACAACGATCCCAGCAAGTCAATCATGTCCATAACCAGACACATGAGTTTCTTATCAGGCAGGTAGTGCACGAAGACATTCGCCCTTTCTCATACAAATGATAAGGGGCCAAATTTTTATCACAGGCCATGATGGACAAGAGGAAATACCACACTCTAAAACTTTTGAATAAACTCAACCATCTCCTCCAACTGGTTTTCCTCAGATGATGAAAATCTCTGCCAGAATCTGATGGCAAATTTACCGAACAACCATTGGCTTGCTCTCTCCCAAGTTGTACCGATAGTAATGAAAACCAAAAATCCAGTCCACACCATGGTGTTTGGGTTGGTTCTCTGCGATGATAACGTTATACCTTCACTCATCTTCCCATATGGCTTAACACTCAACAGAGAGGCCTACATCAAGTACCTGGAGGTCGTAGTGCTGCCTTTGATAGCTGGGGTGGCTGTTGGAAGACCTCACGTCTATCAACAGGACTCTGTACCATGCCACACAAACAGAAGAACCCAGTGTTAGCAATGAGAAAATTTCTCTGACATCTGGTCATCATCTGGTCACCAAACTCCCCAAAATGCAAGCCCCGGGATAATTTTGTTCGGCCCACTTGAGCGAGAGACCAATAAAACTATATGTAACACCAAACATGAACTGAAAGGCAAAAGTTTGCGGGATATTCCGAAGTCATCGGGAGGCCGTGGTTAAAGCCAATGGTGATTTCTTTGAAAAAATGTAATCTGTAATATTACAAGATCATGGAATTTTGTCGAATATATCTGATTTATGCGTAATTCAGTCGACAATATACTCACATCACACCCAATACAAACACACAAAAACACAGTCACACACATATATATATAGAGAGAGAAGGAATCGAGTGGAACAAATAAATAGAAAATGAATAGACTGGGATAGATAGATAGATAGATAGATAGATATGAATATTCATATACTTGTATATATATATATATATATATATATATATAGAGAGAGAGAGAGAGAGAAATGGATAGAAAGACATAGACAGGTACGGAAATAGATAGATTGATAGATAAGTATATATATATATATATATATTTGTCTAAATTTCTGGAATGAAGCTTGATAATTATTATGACTTGAAATTTTCGGACTGTTGACCACATCTTTATTGCTATAATCAGCTCAGTTCGATAGCCTGTATGAACATGAAACACTTGAAGAAGGCCGAAGGACATATCTGCCGAAACGAAAATATAACAACAAAGATGAGGTCAATAGTCCGAATATTCTAAGTAATAATGATACACACACACACATACATATATATATATATATATATATATATATATATATATATAATGATTGATGGTAAGTAAAAATACCAACTTACCAGAGAAAGAAAATAAAGACCAAAATAAGGACATTATGATCAAACGAAAGAAAAGAAAATTGAATAAAAGATATATAAATAGATAGAATGAAGTAAATGAACAAGGTCACAGGAAGAATTTATGGTCGAATTAGAAAAAATAAAACTGAAATGATGTACCATAAAATGTGGAGCAAGAAAGCAAGAAAATTAAGTAGGGATTTTTCTTTTAAAATATAAAGCAAAAAATAAAATACATAAAAAAGGTTTTATGTTCTTTAAAATTTTTCGCTTTTAAAATCACTCAGAAAAGATTAGTATTATAATTTTCTTTATTTCACAAAATTTTCACTACTTCCTTTTCATTCATTTTTTTTTTCTTTTCTTTTAAACTCCCCAACCATTACAAACTCGATCCCCTCCTGTACATCGCCTATTCGCTCGGTATTTTCACGTTTCCCGCCACACTTTCCCCTATTTCCCGCCAGCTTTTCCCATTTCCCGCCATTTTCCTTCGTTTTCCCCCGACTTCCCGCCATTCGCGGCTGTCGTTGTCAGTAGGTGACCCAATTCGACAATCGATTCGCTGCTTTGACGCACGAGTTCTCCTGCAACGCTGTTGATTTGATTTTTTTTTAAAGAAAATTTCTTTTTTAAAAATATTTAAAAAAAATTTTTTTCTCGATTTTTTTATTAAAAATTTTCGTCTCTTTTTAAAAGATTTTCTTGTGGTTTTATTTTTTAAAAAATCGGAAAAAAAAAATTGAAGTTGTTGTTGCTACCGACTTCGTTAATGTAACTGTGATGGTAGTCGATGTTATTTTGAAAGATATTTTAAATCTCTTTTCTTTCTCGTATTTTTTCTTGTTGTACACATATGAACTAAGTTCAATGATAATAATGATTATATATATATATATACACGTCTATCATCATCATCATCATCATGATGTCGCACTGCAAGCACGGATTTCCCTGACCCTCTCTCACCACCCGTCTCTATCGTCCATCGCTCCTGCTAGGTCTTCAAGCTTATATACTCTATCGTCACAGAGCTGTTGTATATAGGTACTAGCTGGTCGTCCGACCTTTGCTCGTTCATGTGATGTTGTCCACAAGAGTATACCGATTATGACTTCGTCCTTACTTCTCCAGCACTGTCCCGCATGTCTGGTTCGTCTCACTTTGATATTTTTTGTGATGGCAGATAGGTGGTACAGCTGCTGTTTTTTTTTTTTGGTGGGGGTTGCCTCCAGAACTAGTTCAATATTGCTCATAGCATTTATATATATATATATATATATATATATATAAACTAACTCGCTCTGCTGTCATTCGCAAAGACAAGAAGCCGACCGTCACCAAGCATCATTGTCTCTGTCTATACAACACTAACTTAGATATATATATATATATATATATATATATATATATATATATGTCTTATTATCGATATTGTTCACTCACGATGAAATTACTGGTTGCCATTCACGTAATGCAAAGCTCTTCAAATGAATTGAGCACTCGGTAGCTGTTATGCTTATATATAAAAACAAAAGAAAAATATAACATTTGCATTAAAATCTCTTCACTTAAGCTGAGTTTGTTCGTGGCTGTGCGGTATGATATCCGATTGGTGTAAAGGGAACCAGGTTTTGATCACAGCTCTCGTATAGTTAGCTACATGATATAGCGAAACAGTCCATCTATGGATCACTATATATATTCCTCCAAGAGTTATGCGAGGGAATTACCGGTTACCACTCGTGTATTGCAAAGCTCTTCAAATGAGTTGAGCGCTTAGTAGCTGTTAAGCGTATATATATATATATATATATATATATGTGTGTGTAAGTAAAGTTAAATTGGCGACCATAGTCAAGGGCGACCCGAGAGCACCCCTTTCAGTAACTACAACACTGAGGTGATGGGAAGGGCTCTTCTCCTTTTCCTGGATTGCTCCACTTTACCCTTGATACGTACCTTATAATGCTGAGTGTTAAGCAAGGAGGTATCAAGTGCCATTTTTTGAGTCTTTGGTATGACTCGACCTGGGATTAAACCCCGGTTTCAAGGGCCATTGACGATGCATTAAAATTCCTTCGTTTACGCTGAGTTTGCTGGTAGCTGTGCTGAAAGTCAGCCAGGTTTTGACCCCAGCTTAAAGCCTCTCGGGTTTTTGACCACACAGATGATTTGTGATGTCACGAAACAGTGTGTGTGTAGATGACACACACACACACACACACACACACACACACACACACACATATATATATATATATACAATGACTTGTGAGAAACAACTGTGTTAATACCAAGAAAGCTGTCATCAGATGATGGGTTCAGGTAAGCTTTCGATATCCCAAAACCATAGCTCTCCAGCAGTACGTCACGGGACCACAACGCCTTGAGATCATCTCACTATGGAAATGCCATCTCGATGCTGCTACAGTTAGAACCTTTTTGAATCTTTTTTTCTTTCCTCTTATATATATATATATATATATATATCCCTTGTTTGGTGGTGAAAGACCCAAGATTAGTTGGATATGTGTTGGTAATGAAAACTCAGCATCCAACCTCGACAGGAAATAAATTATTTTCAAGATATTTCTGTCACATCGTCCTCGCAGATCTCCATACTTTTCCAACTTACGCCGATGCGCCCAATCGATATTTTCCTTAAAAAGGGCCGTCAATTCGATACGGATTTTTTTTTTTTTTTTTTGTTAACAGCCCAAATGACAATATGTGGACATTGGGCAATTAACATGATTTCAGTTAGAAATGGAAGTTGATGTTCCGAATTAGTTTCATGTCTGTCCATCAAACAACTATGATCTTCCCTTCAAGTTGCATTGTCTCTTACATTGGGTACGTTTGTTAAACAAAAAGACTTTGGATACTGTGGTAGTTCTCCTGGCACTGTTTCCTTTAGAACTTACGCCGTTTTCGACCAAGGCATCTAATTTTAGTGTGATGGATTAGCATTTCCTTAATGCTAGCAAAACTGCGTCCGCAGCAGCATTGTATGTCCGTGGATGTTTCACATTCGCTACCGGATTTGAACTAGTGGATGATCTTATTCTTCTTTCTTTTCGGCTCATCTTAGGATTATGTTTCTTTATTCCGTGATGTAGCAATTGATTTGTGGTGTCACAGAGTAACTAGGATGTATCGTATCACAATCCTCTATGATATACATAATGTGATTTGGGCTACCAACTCTTATAACACCACGTGGGTATCTTTCCTTACAGTCACTAGTCTTTACTGGTGTCATCCGATCTTTCTTCGAAGCCTTTCTTCATAATAGATTTATGCAACGACTACTGTGCAATCAGAAGGTCGACGGCACTGGTTACATTAGATAAGTTCCCTCTCTTTCTCATTCTCATTCTCTCTCTCTCTCTCTCTCTCTCTCTCTCTCTCTCATTCACACACACACACACACAGAGGCACACACAGAAACTTACACGCACAGACACAAAACAAAGTCAACACGGGTTAGAAATATAACAACTCTTTTTGTTTATATCGCTTGATGTATAAAGCGTATTTATCATTCCAATTAATGTCTTAGATGAATGACACTGAACTCTGTAACACTGATTTCAACGGTCTGTTAGTAAGTCAAATCTTTAGTATTCAAAATCCAGCACTGTGTCTCAGGTGAAGGAGTCTCTCAAAGCGACGTGGATTCCAGAAGAGACGATAACTGGACTGCTCCCCTGACTCAGATTGTGTTGCATTCGGCGAAATTTTAGTGAGCCCTGCAGAAGCAAAGATACGAATATGTTGACAGTGCAAAATGTTTTAAGACAAGAATGATTAGTTCGACAAAACGAACTTTTAACCCTGTCGACGGGGCTTAGAATATGTTGACTGTATCACTTGCTGAAGGGTTTGCTTCTTCTCCTCAAAAGAAAGGGTGTTCTGGATATGACACTAAGCTACATCTGATGATGAAGCTGGATATCTCTGAAGTGTGGAGTCACCGCTTTCTTCCTTCTGGTAGTAGTTGTCAGGATTCCATCTATTGGTCAAAAAGATCTGTTTAAGATTTATTTTATTTGATTGGAATACTTTGATGCCATAAAACTGTCAATTATTTCTATAAAGAATAGTTACCCAATCGGCTGGGGCTTCAGAATACACTTACTGCAGCTCTACAGAGGGGTAACCCTCCCCACAACGTGTGTCCTGTATATGACACTAAATAATCTCATGGTGAGTTTCCAGTAATGCTCGAACTTTGGAGAATGTGAAGTACCCGTTCATTGCCATCGCTCCCAGGTTAACTCTGGCCTCGAGTTGTAGCGCCTGAAATGGTCCTATTTATGGGTCAAATAGAGATAAACTGCACTTATGCTAAACTAAATTGTTTGAAATAGAACTGTTTATATGTATAAAAATGGATTTGGTATTAAATAACCTACAAGGGTTGATATGCCATAAAACCAAACCAAACCAAACCAAAGCAATCCACCAAAATTAACCGCACAAAAATGTAAATCTTAATATACAACGAATGCGATTCTCAAACCTGTTGGCATAAAACAAACCAAGACAGGATGAAATTCCGTTAAAATGTATCAATCAATCTTTAAATAGAATTTTACCAGAGTTTTAAATGAAAAATAATACGTATAATTAAGTAAAGTTGGTGACTGTTGTTGAGGGTGACCCGAAGGCCCCCTTTTCATTAGCTACTACACCGAGGCGTAGGAGAGGGTTGCAACTCCTTTCCCTAGATTATTTCACTTTACCCTTGAACCAACTTTATAATCAAGAGTGTTAAGTAAGGAGGTATCAAGTATCATTTTTGAGTCTTTGGTAAGATTCGATCTGGAATTGAACCTAGGTCTACTGGGCAATTGGTAAACATTTTACCCACTAGGCCAATGGACCAGTTTGGCACAAACAAAAGTGGTCTAAAAAGTTAACAGGCAACATGGTTTATATGATGATATCCAATATGATGACTTTTAGACAAATGGAATCAAAGCACTGCAACAATGATGGAAGAAGTGTGTGAACCGCTAGTGGTACTATGTTGAAAATCTCATTTGGTCACATTTCACTGTGAGAATCTTGGTCAGCTTAAGAACTTTTCAGCCGATCCTCCTATACATACTTACTTGAGCCAATACTTAGACGAGAGATAAATCTCATTTTTTCTGGGGTTTTTTCCAATCCTTAATTTTATTTTCATAATTACTGAGCTTGAAAAAGAAGACGATCAAAAAAAAAAAAAGAAAAAAGAAAAAAAGAAACAGACAAAGAAAGCGTAGAAAGACAAGCGAGTCAACACGCTAACACATTTATTCGAACTACCATATCTTGCATACACACCAGAGGCACTCGCACACACACACATACGCACACACACACACACAGACACATACACACACATCAAGTTTGCCGCGCTCGACGCTTGCCACCGTTCATCTGCTTTTCCCACGCGTGCGTGAGCCGTGGCTGACTGATTAATCAAATTAAAAAGCGCGCTTTTATTTTTCAAGGTCTTTAAATATTTTTCAGGGAAACAACAGTTTTAATTAGGTTCAAAGTTTAATCATTACCGACGGCGTATTGGTGTTTTTATTGTTATTGATGCATTTATTTCTTCACTTCTTTTATTTCATTTTTTTTGTTGGTATTTAAATTTTATTATTAGTAGGCTTTTTTCAAATATTTTTATCAGTGGAATTTCAAAAAGAAAAAAAATTCTTGAAAATGCGAATTTAAAAATGGTAATATAATTATCATCATCATAATCTTCTTCTTCTTCTTCTTCTTCTTCTTCTTATTATTATTATTATTATTATTATTATTATTATTGTATTTGTCATTAATTTTAGCAAATGTTGTTTTGTTTGCCGCTGCTACAGTTATTATTTGAATTTTTGTTGTTGATATGTAAATTTCTTTTGATATATTATTTTTTTATAGATCGTTGGAATCGATTGTTGCTGGTATTATGAGAATCATTAGGAGTATTATTATGCGTGTCTATGAGTATTATCAGGACTTTTATTATGAGTATTTTCATGACTATTCTTATGAACATTATTATGAGAATTTATCATGAGTATTATCATCTGTGTTATTATGAGTATTATCATAACTATTATTATGAGCATTTTTGTGAGTATTGCTACGAGTATTATAATGAATATTATAATGAGTATCATTACGAGTATTTTATGAGTATTATTATGAGTGTTATTATGAGCACTATTATGAGTATTCTAATGAGTATTATTATGAGTATTGTTATGAGTTTTTCACACTAGTGTTAGTTAGTAGTTTTTCGTTGACTCTTTAAAGTATTCCATCCGATTTTAGCAATGCTGTTATATGAATGGTCTTGATTCTTCCTCAGATTTCCAATCTCGTCTCCAAACCTTTAGGGATCATTTCAAGTACACAAACTACAGTTGGTATCATTGTCAATCCTTTTTCTTCTTCTTCTTCTTCTTCTTCTTCTTCTTCTTCTTCTTCTTCTTATTATTATTATTATTATTATTATTATTATTTTACTCTTTTGGGAATTTTTCACACCAGAGTTAGCTGATGGTTTCTCACTGGAGTTTGAGTGTCAGCAAGTCTCCTCAAGTATCCAGGACTCTTCTCGGTATTCTGACCGATCTTAATAATGCTGTTGTCTAAATGAACTCTAACAGTCCTCCGATTTCTATGTTTTAAGTCCTTTTACCAGTCCTTTGGGGATTGTTCCAAGTGCATCAATCACAATTGGTATCACCGTCACCTTCATGTTCCATAGATTTTTTTTAGTTCTTTACCAAGGTCTAGATATTTATCGTTTTTTTCGCTTTCTTACAGTTTTACTCTTTGGTCAGCCGAGACGGCAATGTCTAGTATTCGGCAGGTTCCTCTTTTTTTGTTGACTATCTGTTGATCGGGTTATCTGGCCGAGATTAAGTGATCTATTAGTCTCTCAAAATCCCATAGAAGTTAGTGCGTCTCATTTTCCAGGACACTTTCTGGGTTGTGCATATACCTCTTCGTTTTTTTGTGCTAATTTACTGCATTCTCTTATTATATTATTGTTCGTATGTTTCTGTCACCACAAAACGTACATATGCTAGTTTGTTACGTCTAATCTATTCTTGCATTGATATAACTGGTCCTTATGGCGTTTTTGTGCTGCTATTGGAAGAGATCCAGTTAAGTTTTCCTTTTCTTAGCCATATCCATGTTTTCTCGAGTGAAATTTCACTTGTTAGTCGCTTAAAATGTCTAAAATGCTGTCATTTTTTTTACTATTTTTGTTTTCAAGTCATCGTTGTTCTGTTGATCCTCGTGTTGTCAGTATTGCTTCTGGTTGCCGTAATCAGTGTTCCTCAACACTTTTTCATGTAGTCTTCGTGTCGTCGTATCGTTGCATCAACGCTATCTTTAAGACTGGTAAGTCCTTTTCCTCTCTTTTTCTTGACGCATATGATCTCTCTTCGTTATCTCTAGAATGTAAGACCTTATACATCGTCATTAATTTTCTTGTTCTCTTGTCTATTTGCTGAAGTTCTCTGGTTCACTTCAAGAATGGTCCCGAGTATCATACAAGATTGACAGGCCAGGTATTTATCTCTTTGATGATATTTCTGTTTGGTTTCGAGTAGTTTTTTGTTCTCCTGAGATACTTTTTCATTTTTATTTCATCTCAAATTGTTTGCTGGAGTTCGTTTCCTTTTCATCTAGTGTTCGGATTTTTCTTCATTTGGTACTTCTATTCCTTACGTCATATATCATTTCCCGCTTCTCATTATTACTACGAAGCATTTTTCTAAGCCAGATTTCATCCCTGTGTCATGACAGTATGTTCTAACTAGCTGTATAAGGGTTTCCTATTCTTTTTCATTTTTGGCAAACAATTTAATGTCGTTTATGTACATTAGGTGATTTATTCTTTATTGCAACTAAGTAAGTTTGTATCTGTCTGCGCATTTCCTGTATATGTGATAAGGTGATATCATCGCTATTACATGTAGTAATGGTGATAGCACACATCCCTGGAAGATACCTCTCAGGATTTTCACCTCCGCTAAACTTTTTTTCATCCAACTGTCGATTCCACTCTCCAGTTTTCCATAGTTTTCTGGATAAACTTTATGACTTCGTTGAATATCTTGTACGTACATTATGAGAGCAACTATTATTCAGCTTTGCGGAACCATATCGTATGCCTTTTGTATTCATTCCACGCCATAGCTACAGTTTTTCGTCTCGTTTTGCTCTTATAGAGGATGTGTTGATCAATATATAGTAGCTCTCTTGTTCCTCTGGTTCCCTTGTGGTATCCTTTCCATTTCTCGGGGAACAATCCGAGGTTTATTAAAGAGTCGTAAATATCCTCTCTAATTTGTGCAGTTAGTATTTTCCACATGATCGGTTTGACCTTTATGGATCTCTACTTGTTTGAGGCTGTTCCTCTTTTGGGGTATTTTTGGATCAAGGTGGTTTTTCCTTTGGTCATCTAACTGGGTATATCTTTTTTCTAAGCATCTAATCATTTTTGATAGCCAGTCTATTATGAATAGAAGTGAATTTTTAAAACAGGAATCCTTGTATGCAATGATGTCCTGGAGTTTTCCGATTTGGTATTTTTTTTAATCAAGATTTCTTCCCCATTTTGGCCTTCTTCAAGTCCTCCAAACTCTGTTCCTATGTTTCGTATCCACTCAGTTTTTGTGTTATTATCTCTCCATTCCCATATTTTGGTCCAAAGTTATTTTGTCTCCCACGCATCTGGTTGTTGATATTTTTTCGCACATTCACCCCGCGCTTGCAGGTAGGATTTTCTTTCGTTTTGGAATGTCCTGTTTTGTTTGCATTGTATGATCTTGTCTTAGTATCATTTTAATCTTCCGTTTCTTTTCGCTAGTACCTTCTGATTTATATTTTCCTGTTCTATCTTTCGTTATAATTGCGTTGCTTTTCTATGTGTTTCCAGTCTAATTTCCCATCCAGATTTCGAGTTTCTGTTCGTATTTTTCAGATTATCATTCTCCTTGTGACTTATCTACACCAGCTCTAACATGTTTTTTCATTGAAGTCTGAGTGCCAGCAAGTCTCCTCAGCTTTCCCGGATTCTTCTAAGTATTCAAGCCGATTTTAGTAGATTTACTTGAATCTATAAATGTTTACTTAGGATTATTAGTACTACCAATCCGGGTCAGAGTGAACCAGGGAGCAATAGTAAGAAAGGTGAGCCTCACATTCCCAAATCTCCCGGACTGAAGCCTTACCATCCGATGCAGTTTAGTGTCATATCTAGTACACACATTGTCGGTGGTGGTGGGGTCTTAACACTCTGAAAAGAAGCATCTTGGGTATTCTACTGCTCCTTCCGACTATGCTTTAGATAGATAGATGGATAGATAGATAGATAGATAAAATGCGTCAAACGAGGCTTCATAATGTACATAGGTTAAGTATCCTAATGAAAGATATTCATAATCAAATAGTACTATAATCCCATTGACATTAACCTCGAAAGCATCATAAGACATCTGAGATATTTTAAACGACACTTTGTATATATTTGACTTATTAGGACATCTTTTTCTTCAGTATTTTCTTTATTTTCCGTTAATATTCTTGGCATATTAAGTCAACAACATAGATTCTGTGATTCTAAGAAAGTTCGTTTTATATGATCAATTTTTTCGATCTTAAAAAAGAAAAGTAATTTAAAAAAGTGTCTACAAGCATCAAAGCCATTTTCCCCTCCCCTATTTTCTTTCCTTTTCATCACTTACCCCTGCTCCGACCAACCAAAAGTCTAACCATTTTCCACCGTTCATTTTATTTTGGTATTAATATTCGGGACGGAAGTTAGTGGGTGGGTAGGTGTTTGGTGAAAGAACGGGAACGAGGTATTTCAATGATAGGGAAGGGTGGTTGGGGGTGCGTAAATGTCGGGTAGTGAAGGGTGGAGTGGAGGAAGAAAAATGAACTGAATGAACTTATGAAAACGATGGACATTATTCAGGAAACAGGCATGAGGCGAAAAAGATGGGAGAAAGAAAGAAAGAAAGAAAGAAAGAAAGAAAGAAAGTTGTGGTTAGAGTAAATGAATTAGTGAGAGAGAAAGAAAAAAGGAACATGGAAGGTAGAGACGATGGAATTATCAATTAGTTATTAATAAATGAAAGGGAGAAGGAAAGAATTGCGAAAGAAAATGTTTGGTTACAGTTAATATACGCAATAAAGAAAGAAAGAAAGAAAGAAAGAAGGAAAGAAAGAATGGGAAGTAGAGGCGACCGAGCCATGATATGGTTATTCAATGAAAGAAAGAAAACAGAAAGAAAGGACAAAAGACGGAATCATGATAAAGACAGAAAGATACATGAGAAGAGAGAAAAGAAGAAAAATTTTTTAAGAGATAGAATCCTTGAATAAAAAGAAACTCAAAGAAAGAAAGAAAGAAAATTATGAACGGGGAGACCAAACCGTTAAATAAAAGAAGACACTGAGAGTGTGTGCATGTATGTACGTGTGTGTGTGTGTGTGTGTGTGTGAGAGAGAGAGAGAGAGAGAGAGAGAGAGAGAGAGAGATAGATAGAGAGAAAGGATAAAAAAAAACAGGTGTGTTGATTGCAAATGAATAAGTGACAAACAAATAAACAAACAAACAGAAAAAAGATAAGAAATATGGACCAGAGAACTATTATATGATTATTCTGTGAAAGAAAGAAAGAAAGAAAGAAAGAAAGAAAGAAAGATAGATAATTGTGGTCTATACATCTTTTAGATAGATAGATAGATAGAGAGAGAGAGAGAGAGAGAGAGAGAGAGAGAGAGAGAAGGAATGAAAAAAGCTTGTGCCAGTACAAGTAAATAAGAAGGAAGTTAGACAGAAAGAAAGAAAAATACCAAGAAGGATAAAAATAAAAACAAAAATTTAAAAATTTATAAAATAGGAAATATGAAAAGATTGCAACACCTAAGGAGAGACGGCCTAAGTAAGAAAAAAGGCAGAAAAAGGGAAAAAAAACACACACACACACCAAGAACAAAGCCCAAAACAAAAAACAAAAAAGAAAAAAAAGGCTTTCAGGTTTTATAGGTCATGTGTCGTATATTCTCCTCGTTCACAATGAAATTGATCATTTTACCAATTAAAATTTCGAGGCTATGAATTTAAGATCAAACGCTTTGAACAGGCGTCACTTGTAGTTGTATATTTGTAAAAATGTCTAATATTGTTTATGGGCGAAACCCACACGTGCCCCACGACATCTTTAACCATTGTGCCTAGCTACTAAAAAAAGAGGTTTAGCGTTGTGGGAGGGGACTTTTGGAAAGTACTTAGTCACTTATCCTAGTAGATTAAAAAAACTGAAAATGTGGTGTGTGACTGCGAAGAATGAAGACAAAGAAAAAAAAATGGCGTTAAGTTAATTGAAATATATGTTGAATTAAACTGTGTGAAAACAGCTTTGAGATGAAACCTGTTTATTAGAGTTTAAAGTATTTCATTTTTTACAGACCTTCACATCAAAGTTTATTTCATTTCATATATATATCATCATCATCATCATCATGACGTGAGGCTAGCACGGATATCCCTGACCCTCTCTCTCCACGTCTCCCTATCATTCATCGCCTTCGGCAGGTCTTCGGGGTTACATCTCGTATCATCACATAGCTGCTTTATGAATGTTCGAGCTGGTCGTCCTACTTTTGATTGGCCATATGCGGGGGTCCACAGGAGCACATCACTTACGATCTCGTCTTTGCTTCTCCAGCAGTCTCCGGCATGTCTGGTTCATCTAGCTTGTAAAGTTTTCGTGATATGTGGTAGGTAGCCGTACAGTTGGCGCCGTGTGGGGTGTTGCTGCCAGGACCTGTTTAATATTGCTCGCAACATTCTTGTATAATTGCCGTCGAGCTTCTTCTCCAACCGTTTAATTGAGGTATATATATATAGGGTGTCCCCCAAAATTTGACATCATTTCGCAGGCCAATAACTTTAGCAATTCTTGTTGAAATAACTTCAAATTTTCCCAGAATGTACAGAAATAGACAAAGAAGAAGACAGTATGTGCTTATCTCAACGAGAATCATCCAGAGAGATGGATCGGGCGTGGTAGAGATGAAAACAGTTTTCTGATGAAATGGTCACCGAACTTTTCCCCATGTAATTTTTTTATGAGTATATGTGAAGGGACTGGTCTATGCCCCCCCACTTCACCTTTAATGAATTCAAACAGAGAATCTTTACCGCACTGAATAATATTACCGGAGACATGCTACAGCGTGTTTGGCAAGAACTTAACTACCGATTTGACGTGTGCTATGTCACATATTGAACACTTATGTAATCGGCCCCAGTATAAACTTATGATGTTCAACACCTAAACTGTTCAATTTCTTTGAGCTAGACTAAGTAGTTTTCAAAATAGCTGCTTTAGAAATGATGTCAGTTTTTTTTTGGACACCCTGTATACATGGTTCCACAATTATTTTTCTCTTTGCGCATTTTTCACACAAGAATCCAATTGATTAATTTTAACTTCATGCCAACTCGTTTGGGGTTAGTTTAAGCCTAGAAATTATAGAAACGCGTACACTGTACGTCTATATTCACATTTTTGTGTAGTTTCCTGAGGTTTTGCACTACGTTATATGATATCTGGTATTCCTTTTAAATAAAGACAGATCCGTTTGACCTAATTTATTGTCTAATCCGGGAGGCTCTATTTGACCCAGAAATGTAACTTTAACTGGTCATACCACTCGTGACCCAAGCGGACTAAGGAGTGATGGCAATGAAGGGAAACTTCACATGCCACACAGAACTGGAACCTTACTATCAGATGCAGTTTAATATCATACACAGGAAAGCTCTATTTTGGAAAGGGTTTCTGACCACTCTGAAGGGAACACAGAGAATACAAAGCCCCATAGACTGGGGGAAGGGGACGGATTCTGAATGACAGCAGGTCTCCTCAGGTTTCCAAGACTCTTCTAAGCATTCTAGCTGATCTCAGCCGTACAATGGTCTGAGTGGTTTTAATTCTTTGAATCCAATTATTCTCCCTTCAGCTATGGGTAAATAGTAGGGCAGACTGGGTTCTTCAGCCTTGATGAGGCAACTAGTCTAGGAGAAGGAAAACTCCGAATTCAAACCTGTTAAACCCCGCTTGAAAATTGTCCTTGTGTCTTATCCTGCCCGAGCGGAGGGATTGGGTAAATAGGATTACTTCTCTTCTACAAGGATGGCTTTGGTATAAATATAACCCATGAACGCTGTTATGCCATTAAACAAAAAAACGTAACCTAACCAATAAATAATTCAGTTTAACATAAGTACACAGTTTAGTTCCATTTGACCCATAGATAAGACCCTATCAGGTGCTACCACTTCTGGCCAGAGTGGCAATGAAAGGGTAGTCTGCATTCCCCAAAGTTCCAGCATTACTGGAGCCTGACCATGAGATTGTTTAGTATCATATCAGGACACTCATTGAAGGAGTCTTACCCCTTTGCAGACATGCAGTCGGTTTATTCAGCAGCCCTTGCCAACTGGGTCGTTGCCCAGTCAGCTGGGGCTGTAGAATACACTGACTGCACATCTACAGAGGGGTAAGACCCCCCCCAACGAGTGTCCTGTATATGACACTAAACAATCTGATGGTGAGGTTCCAGCAATGCTGGAGCTTTGGGGAATGTGGAGTACCCCTTCATTGCCATCGCTCCCAGGTCTACTCTGGCCCGGTGTGGTAGCACCAGTTAGGGCCCTATCTAAGGGTTAAATAGAACTAACAGCATACTTATGCTAAAATAAATTGAGTAAACTGAATAGCTTGAAATAGAAACGTTTTTGACAATTAAACTGTACTTACACTTAAACTGAGTGCTTATGCTTAACTGAATTATTTCAAATAGAACTGTTTTTCGACATTAAAAGTGTATTTACACTTAACTGAATTATTACATATAACTGCTTGAATAGTTTGAAATGGAAATGTTTTTGACAATTAAACTGTGTACTTATGTTAAACTGAACTGTTTTCAATAGAACAGATTATTTACATAAAAATGGATTTGGCGTTAAATAACCTACAAAGGTTAATATGCCATAAAACCAAACAAACCAAACCAACCAACTGGACCGAAATTGCATGAAGTTATTATTGACAAAAAGTGTACTATCAATGCTGAACGTACAAATCTGGGATAAGTATTAGTTAAATATTTATCCAAGGACTTTATAGAAAATAAATATTTTTCAATGAATCTATAGTTTTTTTTGTAATAGTGAACAAAATGTGTTTATTACAAGCTGAATATATTCCGTGGGAAATAAATGACGTTAAGTTCTATCTACTATTGCCGTCGCTCCCAGTTCTTCTCTGGCCTGGAATGGTAGCACTTGATAGGGCACTATCTATGGGTTAAATAGAACTAATCTGGGTACTTATGCTAAAATAAATTACTTGAAACAGAATTGTTTTGATATTTAAACTGCGTGCTTATGCGAAAATGAATTACTGGGAATAGAACTGTTTTTAACATTAAAACTGTACTACGCTGAATTGAAACATTCAAAAGAGAACTGTTTTGACATTTAACTGTGTGAGGACAAAAACTATACGTATACTAAACTGAATTGTGGGAATTAGATTAAACTGGATAGCTTCAAATAGAAATGATTTTGACAATTAGACTGTGTACTCATGCTAAACTGAATTGTTTGAAATTGAACTGATTATTTGTATAAAAATGGATTTGACTTTAAATAACCTACAAAGGTTGATATGCCATAAAATCCAACCAACCAACCAATCAACCAAGGTTGGCTCTATTCTTGTGGTGCTATTATGAACTACTCTGTCTCCGACTTGAGTGTAGTCTTTTTCAGACATTCATTATTTTTTTTACTATATTAGCATTTGTAATTCTTTGTGCGTGTCGTCCTTATAGTGGTTTTTGTTTTTATTATCATTTGGCTCCTTCCAAGATTTTCTCACCCGCATTAACTTGTGGGTTTTCACTGGAGTTTCAGTGACAGCAAATCTCTGGGACTCTTCTGAGTATTCTGGCCGATCTCAACAATGATTGTCTCTGAATAGTATCCATTCTTCCTCTGATTTCCAACTGTTCCAATAATCTTCAAATTCTTTGAGGACCGTTCTAAGCGCAACAACTAAATTTGGTACCACCACCAACCGCATTTTTCCACAGTTCTTTTTAGTTCTCTGGCAAGGTTCAAGTATTTGTTGATCGGTTTACTTTCTTTTATTTTCACTCCGTGGTCTGCTAGAACGACAAAATCTACAAGACGACAAATTATCTTTTTGTTTTTCGTAATTAGCACTAAGATAGGTCGTCTGGTCGGGATTAAGTAATTTGTTTGTACCTTAATCAGCACTAGGATAGGTCGTCTGGCCGGATTTAGGTAATCCGTTTGTATCTCAAAAATTTCAGAGAATTATATGCGACTCATGTTTTAGGACAAATTCTAGTTTGTGCTTGGACCATGAGGCAATATGGCCAAATTTCTATTTCTTGCACAATTCCCAATGGATTTATTTTCCCTCCCTCTCATGTCTAGTCTAATAGTATCGAGAAGTTTTATTGTTCTTCTCAGGTTGTATTTTCTTATTTTTTCTTTCATTTCTGTTTGTTTGATGGTAACCATTTTCAATTTTTTCAAGTACTTGTAATTTTCCTTTTCTCCAAGTCTTCTAAGAGTTTCTTAATTTGGCAGTTCTATTCCTTCAACTGTTTATCTTTTCTCTGTTTTCATTCTCAGCATGTCATATTTTTAATGCCATATTCCATTCGTATATCCAGGCTGAATATTGTTATACCTTGTATAAGGGTTTCTAATTCTTTTTCATTTTGATATCATCTATGTATATAAAGTGATTAATCTTTTCTTGCAATTCTGTTAATTTGTAGTCTCCTGTGCATTTCCTTAGTATGTAATTGAGTGGCATTATTGCTTTAACAAAAATCAATGAAAGTCCGCATCCCGTGAAGATCATAGTTTTCATGTTTGTATAGATGCGCTCATACCGGAATCCGTGTTTATTTTTTGTATATATTTCTGGTATATATTTCTTGTATATATATATATGGATCATTTTACTGACTCAATAAAGACCCATACACGTCTATATCTCCTTTTTTACATCAACATATATATATATATATATATATATATATATATTCTTTTACATTTTGATTTACCATTTTCTTTCCGTATCAAGTTTTTCATTTCTTTTCAATAATTTCAATAATTTCCCTTCTTTCCCGCCCAAATTCACCCGCTTTGTCTTTGATAAACACACAGAAATGGCGAATTACATTTTGTCACGTCATTTTCACGACGCCATATTGATTATTTTTGCAAGCAAAAAACAAAGGCCACAACCCGAAGCGAAAAGATGCAAATAAGTTTAAAGCAGCCGCCAGTTATTTTGATTGTGTTCAGAAATGCACAGTCTATTATATTCATTGGTTTCTCGTTGGGTGATGGTGGAGATGGAGTAGAAGTAGGAGGATAAGCTGAATGGGTGAGGGCGGGAAAAGAGGGGAAGAAAAAAAAAGAGTTAAAAATTCAGAAGAAAGGTCGAAAGCGAATGGGAGAGTGATTGTATAGATATGTGCATTGAAGCAATAACCGTTTTACGTTTTATTACGTTTTATGAAGAAATCCTCTTTATCGTTTCGTATGAGCTGAGGGGTTGGGAAAAACTGATGCGGGAAAATTAGCAGATAATGATAGAGAAAAAGAGATAATAAAAAAGGGTATTAGAATCCATGTTTCTAGGTGTATGTGCGTATATGTACATAGATAAACGTGAGTGATAGATAATGAAAAAATTGCGAGGGATTCACTATCTATTAATCCATCTATCTATCTATCTATCTATTTCAATGTTTATGGGTTAGGTATATATATTTGTATGAATCCCCTGAATAGATATGAATGAATAGATTAAGGTTGATAGATAGATAGATAGATAGATAGATAGATAGATAGATAGATAGATAGATAGACAGATAGATAGATAGTGAATCCACGTTTGTGGTGGTGTATGCATATTTTCATAAATCAGATAGATAGATCATAAATAAAATATATATATATATATATTTAGAGAGAGAGTGAGAGAGAGAGAGAGAGAGAGAGAGAGAAAGAGAAAAATAGATAGATAGATAGATAGATAGATAGATAGATAGTGAATCCACGTTTGTGGTGGTGTATGCATATTTTCATAAATCAGATAGATAGATAATGAATAAAATACATATATATATATTTAGAGAGAGAGAGAGAGAGAGAGAGAGAGAGAGAGAGAGAGAGAGAGAGAGAGAGAGAAATAGATAGATTGATAGATAGATAGATAGTGAATCCATGTTTGTGGTGGTGTATGCATATTTTCATAAATCAGATTGATAGATAGATAATACGGGTGAGGGAGAGAGAAAAAAAGAAAGAAAGAATGTCTGATTTTGAGTGTATAAGCGTATGTGTATTATTATGAATGATCTAGATAGATAACAGATTCAGATGTATATATTAACATAGGTAGAGAGAGAGAAAGAGAGAGATAGATAGATAGATAGATAGATAGATAGATAGAGAATAAGGAAAGTGAATACAAGTTTGTTGGTGTTTATATGCATGTATATATATACATTAGTCTGAATGAGATAGAGAGATAATGAACTGATTGAAATAAATAGGTAGCAAGCTAGCTAGCGAGATAGATTAATAGAAAGAAAGTGACAGAGACAGAGACAGACAGACAGACAAGAGAAAAGGACAAGAGAAAGAAATGAAAGAGCAAGGGAGAGGGAGAGAAAGAGAAAGAAAGAGAAATCAATAAGAGAGATAAAGGGATGAAAGAAAGAAGGTAGATAGAGAAAAGAAATTAGTATTACTGTAGAACTGTTCATGTTATCCTCGCAAACGGTTATTAAAAAGAATTAAATCTAATCTAGAATCATATTGGTATTTTTTTCTAGGAGAAGACCGAAAAATATCATCCAATGAATTGATTCCTAATGTAAGCAGCACACTCCACGGAGCGGGTACAATTTAGATGGAGCGGGAAACGGAATTCAAAATTTTTGAGAGAACAAAAAGTATTCCATGACTTAGAATTGAGTTTGGTCCGCATTTTTTGTTTAACGGCATCACCATCATCATGTACTGCCAGCACGGATTTCCCTGACCCTCTCTCGCCACCCGTCTCAATTGTGCATTGCTCCCGGGAGGTCTTCAAGGCTATATCCTATATCGGCACTGAGCTGTTGTATATAGGTTCTAGCAGGTATTCCTGACTTTGCTCGACCATGTGAAGGGGTCTATTAACACCTTAACGCCGAAATTTGATGTATTTAGAAATGATTATAATCATAATAATGTTTTCAATATTCTATTGAATTTTTATTTATCTCTAATAATTTATTAATAATCAAAATTATATCAGTTATTCCAATCTAATGCAAATATTTTACATCGAGTTATATGATTTCAAGTTTTCCAATCAAAGATTAATAATTTATAAACAATCTTATAGTGTCAAGCAATTATTCCTTCTATTCTATAAAGCCGTTGGCCTGCCCTGTAGATTACGCTGGCTGCATCTTTGCCGAAGGGTAAGACCCCACCCAACGAGTGTCCTAGATAGGACACTAAACAATCTGATGGTGAGGCTCCAGTAATGCTGGAGCAGTGAGGAATGGGGAGTAGCCCTTGATTGCCATTGCTCCCCAGTCCCCTCTGTCCAGAGTGGCAGCACCTGATATGGTCCAATCTATGGGTCAAATAGAATTGCTTGACATTTAAAATGAGGGCAACTAAATGCTAAATTGAATAGTAGAAATAGAACTGATTGATCATTTAAATATGTGTAAACAAATGACTGATATTTAATGGTATTGTTAGTTATACAAAGCAATACACGTAACCATTTAAGTTTATTGGCTCATGCTAAATTGAATTGTTAGAAATAGAACTGTTTGATCATTTTACTGTCTGTATCTATAAAATGCGTTTGCAAATTTGGATATAACATTAAACAATCTGATGGTGAGGTTCCAATAATGCAGGAGCTTTTAGGAATGCAGAGTAGCCCTTGATTGCTATCGCTCCTAATCTATCACGGAGTCGTAGCATCTGAAATAGAACCATTTGACATTTAAACTGAGTGCAAACAAATGGCGTTCTGAACAGAATTGCTTAAAATAGAACTGTTTGATCATTTAACTGTGTGTAAACAAATGACTGACGTTTAATTGAATTCTTAGCGATCCATTGCAATTCTTGGAACCATTTAACTTTGTTGACTCATACTAAATTGAATTGTTAGAGATAGAACTATTTGATCATTTTACTTGGCGCATGTAAAAAATGTATTTACAAATCATATATCTATATATTTAATATATATGTAAAAAAAGGATTTGGCATTAGATAGTTGATATGCCTTAAAACCAAACCAAACCAAACCAAACCAAACCAAAACCTAATCTATCATCATTTGTTTATCCACTGTTATATTTTCGTATCCGATACTAATTGATGGTGCCCTACCACACCGTGTCAGTGTGAACGTTGGTATAATTGCAAAGCAGGTGTAGTCAGCACTCACCAGTGCTAAGAACTGGAGCGTTATGCCCAGGAGATAACAGCATTCGTGTCATGTGTAGAATAATGCTGTGTACAAGCACTTAAAAGCCGGCAACTCAACCGTAGGCAAAAAAAATAATGGATCAAAAGTACATCAGAGTCTTTCTTCATGGACAGAATGGAAAAGTTCTCTTGGAGGCGCTATTCATTAATTTTCCATCGAGTATGTGCATTTACCCAACCTCTCCACCGTAAGCAGGTTTCAAGATCAATTTTTATGCGGAATTTATCGAGTTTGTATTTTGAGTTTTCTTTCTCTTAGATCGGTTACAATACTAAGATTAAAGAGCCTAGTCTGCCCTACTATTAACTCATTAATACTTTTCCAAAGGATGTTAGCGTTATATAAAATAGAAAAAGCCATATCCATGTCCTACGACTAAAACCACTACAACACGAGTTCCTCCATATATATATATATATATATATATATATATATATATCAGGTACAAAATGTTAAGATTTCAGTTAAGTACAGTTCCTCTTTCAGTGGGTATACGGTTTTCTATGCCCATACATTCACACTGACATTCATGTCACTCGTCGTCCCTGAACTTCTGTACGCACTTATTTAGCTCTCTCTCTCTCTCTCTCTCTCTCTCTCTCTCACACACACACACACAGACACACACACACACACATTCTATGTAAACATAGAGATAGATTGATTGATTGATTTATGGATAGAGATATGAGCGTGTATACGAGTATCTACCCAACTACCAGTACAACAGGAATATGCGATATAAAGTCCTTGCTGGTCTAAAGTTAAATTTTTCCATCTCTTAGAAAGGTGACGGTACCAAGGATAAAGAACCTATTCTGTCCTGCTATTTAGAAATAGTTAAGGGGAGGGAACAGTTGAATTCCAGCCTTGAGAAAGACATTAGCGTGAAGTGAAGCACAAACAGAATTGTCCTGTATTGTAAGTCGAGTTGCCGGATCCATTTCTCCAGACGATAACCGTTGCGCCAAACATATTCCCACACACACACACACACACACACACACATATATATATATATGTACCTCTTTTACAAGTCTCACTGAACTCTAAATCTGTCCAACTAAATATAATTCAGCCGAAAGTCAGAGTCCCCGAGGCGTAGTGGCTAACATTCTGGACAGCGACAACCTAGTTCGTGAGTTCGAACGCCAGTCGCGCTCTTACGTTTACTTTAGGACGAATGCCTTTGGGAAAAGTTTGAATTCTTTTATTCCTCCAGCCATGAGCTAAATTGTAGCACTTCTTTTCTTCTACAAAGATGGTTTTGGTATTAAATAATTAACCGTGGGTGATATGTCATTAAACAAAGAAACCAATCCTAACCGAGGAACACACACACACACACACACACTATATATATATATATATGTGTGTGTGTGTGTGTGTGTGTGGTGCCTTCAATAAGTTTCCAGACTTTTTTTTTTGTACAGGCATTTAAAATTATCGTAGACTCTTGACAATTCAGTATGTTATTGCAATACATTTTATGAGATGACTGACCAATTTTTATGATTTCAGGTTCAAATGAACAGTTACAGCAGCAAATGGAATACACGCTACTAAAGCCTGATTGTCACAGCTGGTGAATTTCAAAAGTGCAATCTGGACGTGAGGACACTTTAGAAGAACGATATGCAATAAAATACTGTTTTAAACTCGGAAAAAATGCCACAGAAATGTATGGAATGCTGCAGACTGCTTTTCGACTATCTTGCATGAATCGGGCATCAGTTTTTGAGAGGCATAACAGATTCAAGAAAGGCAGGGAGTCTGTGAAGGATGATGAGAGGTGTGGGAAGAGTAAGGAAGTCAATACACCTGAGTTGATAGGCCAAAGGGTTAGGGTTATGGTTACTATGTTGAGGTTTTAAGTGAGTTAAGGAAGAGATTCCTTTGGAAGAGGTCAGCACTCTTCAAATCGGCTCAGTGGTATTTCCACCAGGACAATTCACCTGTCCACAACTCCATCCATGTCACAGACTATTTGACCAAGATGGGCATCAAGACAGTTCCTCACTCTCCCTATAGTCCAGACCTTGCTCCCTATGTCTTTTGGTCATTCCCTAAGCTCAGAGGCTGACGTTATGAGACAATTGAGGAGATGAAAGAGGCTGTGACGAAGGTCATTGATACGCTCAAACAATAGGACTTCCATGGGACCTTCCAGAAGTTGTTGGAACGGTAAAACAAGTGCATTGCCACCGGAGGAGATTACTTCGAAGGGGACTAGAGTTTCATGTGTGTACTATCAATAAACGTCTGGAAACTTATTTAATGAACCTCGTATATATATATATATACAACGTTAGAAGCACCGTGTGGTGTATCATTACACGAGATTTTTTAAAATAATTTTGACGAAATTGGGGGAAGGCAATTGAAAAAGTAACAAAAATACAGACTCTTGCGACCATAGGCCTCTTAGATAATCGATTACATTTTTATTTAGACAGTTCGAAAACATTTTTCGACCGCAGTATGACGTCACGTTGCCGTCATTAGACGTGAGTGAATTTTACTGGATGTTTGCCGAAGTGACTCTTTCTAAAGTCAATTCCAACAAGATGCAGACAGCATTTCAGAGGAAATGTCTTCATTAAATGAGTAAATGCATGCTCTAACGTTTTACTTCCGGTTATTTGTGAAAACATGTTTCATCATCATCACCTGTAATGACCCTGTCAAATTTATCTGCATTATTCAAGAGATGAAACGTGAAGCTGACGTTGTTTCTGTTCATCAGTCAAGATACGAAGTAGCATGTTTGAGGAAATGTCTCTCATTTCCAAATCCCCAGTTAGAATCTATCGTACTGTTTCTCCAATTCATATTCAGTTGTCCAGTTAAAAGTCGCACACTTAATTTTCGATCTGGGCCGACTCTCTCCATATTTGAATCTCTTCTCTGTTTTAGCTGCTTGTTTCTTACTTTATTGTGCGCATCTTCTCAGCCTTGAATCACTCGTGACACCCGAAAATACTCAATTTCTTTATAGCATAAGCCATTTAAAAAAAATTATGAAATCAAATTGTCACAATTTACCATCGTCATCATCATCTTCAGTTTGTCACACTGTCAGTGTTGAATTCCCAGAATCTCTCCCGCTATCCGTCCCTATCATCTATCGCTCCAGGCAGGTCCTCCAAACTACATCAAGTGTCCACCCATAGCTGATTTTTAAAAAGCTTTGATAGTCGCCCATAACTGGTGCGTCCATGTGAAAGAATCCATAGGACAGCCACACTTTTGAGTTCGTCCTTGCTTTTCCAGGAGTGTCCCGCATGTTTTACTCGTCTTAATTGGTTGTTTTGTGAGATAGGAGGTAAGTGGCCGTACGGCTACAGTTTTGTGAGGTGCTGAGTGCAAGATTTGTTCAAAACGGCTCATGGCATTCTTGTGTACTTGCTACCAAGCTTTTTATCGTGCGTTTCGTTAGCGTCTATGCGGTGCTTCCATACGGTAATACAGTCATAGCCAGAGTTTTGAAGAGATCCTGTTTTATTTTGTCGAAGAGATTAGTCAGATTTCCATATGATCAATTATCAGTCAATAACATATCCTTCCCTCACTAGGCGCATGTTGATATCACTTTCAGTAAATGAGACATTGCTGCTGAGGTACGTGAACGGGTCCACTAATTTCAGATGTCTACCACTTAAACTGAAGATGTCTCTTTCTTGTTTTAAACACATGAACCATATTTTATTTGCGTTTGCGCAGAGGCCAATGCATCTGTTACTTATTCAGATAATACAACAGAGTGTCGGCTTGAGCTGGTATATTTGCAAGTAGATCAACAACGTAGTCCACGTCTGTCATAGTTTCTGTGAGACATAGTCTATATCTCGCCTCTGTTTCGTGTAAAACTAATTTCTTTTATTAGATCGAGTGAAGTTCGAAATACACAGTCTAGGCAGATGATATATATATATATATATATATATATATATATAATGCTGATATATCTCCTTGAAAGGCCCCAGTGACGGTGTTGAAGAAGACGATATTGCTATCCAGTAAGCGAATCATTGCTTACGTGTTTTTGTAGAGCAAAATTATTTCTTAGGGGAGACCATATATTATTAGTATTCGCTCCATCTTTCTTGAAATACTTTGGAAAAATCTATCAACAATAGTGTTGCCTCGATATTTTTCGCACGTTCTATTTCGATGATTCGATGGATGGTCAGAATCTGTGACGCTGTGGATTGATTTATCTGAAAACCTTTGAGATTTTTAAAAATAATTTTCTCGATTTCAGGTTGATACGATTGAAAAGCATAACACAAACTTTTACAATAGCAGTAAGAGGTATGCCTCTGTAGTTCTTTATAATTCCGAGATTGTTTATGTAGGGTATTTTTCTATTGTATTTTGTTTATAGACTGCGCAACAAAATCGTAAAATTTCTCGTATTTCTTTGAGACCTGCCGCTTTTCTCCTTTTTACTGTTTTTAGTACTACATCAAATTCTTCCTACGTATACTATCCCAGTTTGATGCTTTGTTGATTATTAATAATTTTTTGATAGGTTTATCAGTGACTTCCGGCGGGGATTTTCGAGTAGATTATTGAAATGTTCATTCCACTTCTGAAATCTTTATTCTTGGCAGGCTTCTTTTAGTTTTGTAACATTTGTTACCTGTCATGCTTATCCTGATTATTAATCTTTAACCGAGTTTCTGATTTTGTTGATTTCGTCTTATATATATTCTTCTTGTTCTTTTTGGTATGTAAAAGTCAGTTCTCCCTGGCCTTTCTTAGGTTTTACGCATTGGCTTTTTCAAGTAACCTCGTTTTTCTCTAACTGCTATTGACTCCTATGAAAATCTGTTTTTAGCTTTTGGTTTGGTTGGAAACTAAGTTTTCATATTCCTCATTTGGAGTATGCTTTTCAGATATCTCTTGAAGAGTACAAACTTGTTTCTTATAAATACTGAATATTGATTTCTAAAATCACGATTGGCGAGTGAGGAACCGTCATATCATGAAGACTTAACCATGAATTTACTACGGAACGTACGTCCAAACTGCATTACCATTCACGTTGATAAACTAAGGGCGCATTCTGCTGAGATTGGATCCCTGATCTTTGTGTTGAAAAAAAAATCAGCTTCAGAGCCCAAACGAAAGATTACCGTGACACTACTTCCCAATTTATATATATATATATATATATATATGTGTGTGTGTGTGTGTGTGTGTGTGTGTGTGTGTGTTTATGTACAGGGTGCGATCGGTTAATGGTCGTCTAAATTACGCAAAAATGAAAATAACTCAGGCATTTCACTTCATCAGATATATTCATCATAATTATATGAATCTATTTTGTTATAATATATATTAAATGTATTAAAAAAATATTGCAATTTGGCTTAACCACGGCTTTTCGACGACTTCAGAATCTTTTGGGAGCCTTTCCGACGGTCTCCTTATTTAAATTCTTAAGTACTGCAGTTATCTTTGCCTTCAGTTCATCTTTGCTGTTTCACGGAATTTTTTAGTCTCTCACTCAACTGCGCTACACACATAATAATAGAAACTGCAATATTGGGATATAGGCGGCCAGATGAATGGGGCCACAATATCCCCATCGCTATTGACAACTCCAAACATTATAATTTGGAGTGACGGTTTTCATCAACGTGAATATGAATCTGCCCTCAGATTGACACCCAAACATTCTGAAATCTTAGTAACTGAGCCTCCATCGTGAATACCAAAAAGTAAAAGTACAGCATACTGTTTGTAAATTTCTGGAAGATAAAAATTACTTACATCAACTCTGTACGGACAACAGATGCAAGCTAGGAAACCTGCCTGGAGCAATGGATTATAGGGACGGATGGCCCGAGAGAGTCAAGGAAAACCGTGCTGTCAATGACTTGAAGAAGATAATGATGATTGTATGATGCCCGA
Organism: Sepioteuthis lessoniana; assembly: GCA_963585895.1. Lineage (NCBI taxonomy): Eukaryota > Metazoa > Mollusca > Cephalopoda > Myopsida > Loliginidae > Sepioteuthis > Sepioteuthis lessoniana. The sequence goes on from OY757914.1 coordinate 82,825,609, forward strand.
TGCAAACCCTTCGGCTACTTTAAACTATGGTAAATTATAGTTATTAGCTAATCAATGTTTTACATCACAATTTCTACGGACGAACATTGACCATATTGGGGGTCTTTTCCAAATCTATTTACTACAATTTAAAGTGTCCTAGTATATATATATATATATATGTGTGTGTGTGTATTTATATCCTCCCACCCCATCGCACGAACTGGATGCTACACAAGGTCCATTTTAGAAGCAGAATTTAACAGGCTGAAATCCAGTTTTCCTTTTTCTAGACTGGTTGCCATGGCAAAGTTAAAGAACCCAGTCTGCCTTACTTTTTAACCATAGCCGGAGAAAGAAGTGTTGAATTCATACCGTTTCCAAGGGTATTAATGCTATGTGAACTAGTCTAGTCCAGGATTTGAACTCGAGTTTTCATTTACCATCACGGTAACCATTACATACGTCATGACCCCTCTCTCTCTATATATATATATATATATTGGCAGCATTTCTTCATTAATAAATATTTGATTGAATATTGTAGACTTTTTTGTCTACATATTTTTTTGTTAACCCTCTCAAATGGCCGTATTGATCTTATGATAATCGGCGGGAATTGGTTAATAAATCTTCCATAATTAGTTATTTCCCTAGTACTTTCAGCCCAACTTTGAGCCATCATTAGGGGACGATGTATTACAAAAGTGATGTAACTTTTGTATGTACATTACTACTTTGTAAGAAGAGCATCTGTACTGTTGTATTGTGTAGCGTTTACTTTTCGAATTTTTTTCCTAGAAATAGCGTCAGTAGATAAAGACATTTAAATACATTAGCACTGGTTTCAAAATTAATTTACGAAAACTATGTAGACAAAAAATGTCTATTATGTTCAATCAAATATATATATATATATATATATATATATAGATGAATTGAGGTCTCGGCAACCGTTGAACGGATGAATGTAAACAATAGTAATTGTGATTCATAACCGTTTAAAATTTACTTCGGAGCTAATATCTTCTCGTGGCTGAATGGTTAGAAGCTTTGGCTTGGCGTTTGAGTCAACACTGATGAGTTCTGATAGAACGAAACAGATCTGTCTGTGGAGGACTATATGTATACACGGAAACTGTTTTCCTCTTTCTTATATGTGAATATATCTTGAGGTTATATGAATGTGTTGTGACGTTAAGAGTTTTAAAAAGATATTTTCTTACTAAAATGTCTTAAAATTAATATTTTTGATTTTGTGTTACTGGTTTGACTCAAATATTTTCTAATAATTTAGTAATGTGAGGCACAGTTTGGCAGTTTACGATTTCTTTTGTCAAGGTCATGAAGGTGAGGAACCATACTATGAGAGTTTGCACATATCTTCCATCTGTGGCGGGGACCCTTTTTATGAAGTAGTTCGAAGGCCGGACAACACCCATATCACGTTTTCTTGAGTAACCCTCAGGTCTCTATGTTCGCTTTAAAGACCAGCGGACCTCTCCCCTTCGCTTGAGAGACCAGCGGATCTCTTACTTCAGTCCAAAATTACAGACCTTATATTGTCTTTTCAAGTCCCATGCGGACGTATGAGCATCTTCTTCGCCTCCCGTATTTTCTGTTTATGACTGTTTATCGGAAGTTACATACTTCCATTTTTTTTCCGGTAATTTGTTGATCTTATCTGCGTAAGAAAATATCTGTCACTCTATCCATAGGCAATGAATTATATTCTTCGTCATTCTCCTTTATCGTCTCTTTCCTGTGACCCACTTTGTTGATATTATCTTGCGACTGTATTGAATCTGCTAAGTTCATCGTTGCCAGCTAAGCTAGTATATTACACTGGCATCAACTGCACCTTCACCTTTCGCACAACAAATGGTTTTGGCTGCTTCTGCTGCATTATGACCCAATTTGAACTCATAAAGTGTAAATTCTTGAATGAAATTGCGCTGCACATTCATCTGTGCGGCTTTGTCTGCGCACCAACTACTCCGATATCATTAACCTCACCGCGTACCATTACGGCTTGAATAGCCCAGTCACGTAATATACGCCTCTCAAAGGGGCATGTACCAAAATATTGCAAAACGTTTGACTCACCCAAGTATTTTGAAGTCTATTTGAAACTCTTACAATTTTTATCGTCTTTTGTGTACGTGACGATATCGATAAAGCTTAAGAATTTTGAAATGCCTTTAAAAAAATTCTTAAACTTCATGGACATTGTCACGCATACAAAGCACATCAAATATAGCAACAATATCAGTCCCTTTTATCGGGCACCGTCCCCCAAATTTTATTTCTTGGCTGGGACATTACACATTACACTTCAACAACAATCCCTCTTTAGGTCTACAACTTTAGGTCTACAACTGGTTTGAATTCAATGTTTTCCTTCTAGACCAGTTGCCATACAAAGGTTAAAGAGCTCAGTCTGCCCGACGATTAATAGATACATAAAGGAAGCATAGTTGAATACACTCTTTTCCAAAGGGTATTAGCATAATGAAAAAGGTTGCAGCCAGGATTTGAACTCGGGTCTCTGTATTCTCTTCCTAACCGATAATCGCTATGCCACTGATGTTTGAAAATCTTCGTTTGATGAGCACAAGTAAAGTAATTTTAGGTTTTTAAGACTTTTTCTCGTCATATATATATATATACTTATATTTGTGTGTATGTTGGTTGGTGTTTTATGGCATATCAACACTTGTGGGTTATCTAATGCAAAACGTACATATATATGTGTGTGTGTGTGTTTGTGTATGTTTTGTAAAAGTTAAAAAAAGTTCGCGACCGTAGTCGAGGGCGAGCAGAAGGCTCCTTTTTCAATAGCTACTACACCGAGGGGAGGGCACTACTCTTTTCCTTGAATTGTTGCACTTTATCCTTGATACCTACCTTATATTGCTGAGTGTTAAGCAAGGAGGTGTCAAGTAACATTTTTAAAGTCTTTGGTATGACGCGACCTGATATTGAACCCAGGTCTCCCAGACCATTGGCGAACACTCTACCCACTTGGACAATGCGCTGGTTAAGCGAACATTTAAAAGAGTTAAAGCTCAATCGTTTGCAGACAATTAAATCGTTTCAAGCATTTCTATCAAAAACTTTTAATTCTATTTAATCTTAATCATTTCCTTGCGCACAGTTAAATGGTTTCAAGGATTCCTATTTATCATATTTACCAACCCCTCCGCTCGGGCAGGATGTGACACAAGGTCAATTTTTAAGCAAAGTTTAACAGGTTTGAATTCAGAGTTTTCCTTCTCGTAGAATAGTTGCCTCACCAAGACTGAGAACCCAGTCTGCCCTACTATTTACCAATAGCTGGAGGGAGAATAATTGGATTCATACCTTTCCCAAGATTATTAGTGCTACGTGAAATGCAATTAGTCTCGTCCAGGATTGGACCATTTCCTAGGACGGTAACCATTACACCACGAGCACCTCCTATTAAGGATTCCTATTTATTCTGTTTCTATTCTAATTCCCTTTATTCCTGTCTTATACGATACAAGTATGGTCTGAATAAATAACTATAATAATCTTTAGTAAATTATTGAAGAGTTCTATTTGACTCATAGATGAAATCCATACAGGTACTACTACTTCGCATGTAGCAAACCTACACGAGTGAGTTCGAGTCTCATTGGGTGCCCCATTCACTTGGCCTTGTGCTACATCGAAGCAAAGAGCTTCGTAAATTGATACTACTACTTCGTATGAGAGTCAACCTGACAGCAAATGGTAATGAAGGAGTTCTCCACATTCCCCAAACATCATCTAATGCCATTTTATGTCATACCCAGGACACGAGTGTATGTGTGTGTGTGTGTGTGTGTGTGTGTGTGTGTGTGCGTGTGTGTGTGCAAACTGAATTGACCTCAAGAATAATATAGCCTTATAGAATAAAAAAAAATGCTTGCAGACTACGTCCATTTTTACTAAATTTACCATGCAATCATTTAGATATCATATCAGTTATTAAACACTGGGCGTGAAAGTCATTCACTTACTTCCATGTTTATTTTCAGGGTGAGGTTGTTTTTTTTTTTCTTTTTCTTTTTCTCACCGCTGATGTCATTAAGACGAAACTAAAATTTCGTTATTAAATTACTGTGTTATTATTAAAATCCGATTATCTTTTTATTTCGTCTTTCTTTTATTCTTTACACACACACACACACACACACACACACACACACACATATATATATATATATATATATATATATATATATATATATATATATATATTTATTTATTTGGCCGTACTTTTTATGCCATTCTTTGTTTCCTTTTTTAAAAAAGTTGTTTTGTTATTGATTCTCCTTTTTTTTCTGTTCTTTTTTGCCTCAAGGCAACATTATTATAATTGTCTTTTTCTTTAGAGAATCCACCCCGATTTTCATTGATTTTCTTTTTTCCTCTTTTCTCTTTTGACTCCACCTTTATTTTCAGGTTTACATTTTTAATCCACCCTTATTTTTTTAACTTCTTTTTCGTGCTTGAATCCACCCTCATTATTGGTTTCCTCATTTTGAATTTATTTATTTATTCATTAATATTTGTATTTATTTGGTCTTTCTTTCTTTCTTTCTTTCTTTCTTTCTTTCACCTGGGTATCTTTCTTTCTTTCTTTCTTTCTTTCTTCCGTGTCTCTTTTTTCCTTTTTTGTAAAATTATCTCATTTGTCATTCAAATTCTTTCTTTTTTTCTTTCACCCATATATCTTTTTTTTTCTTTATTTCTTTCACCCACGTCTCTTTTTTTCCTTTTTTGTAAAATCATCTCGTTTGTCATTCAAATTCTTTCTTTCTTTCTGTCTTTCTTTCTTTCTTAAAAAATCATTATTTCCTGAATATTATTCATGACTCATTTCTTTTCCCTTCCTTATTTTTTATTTTGTCCTTTCATCTCTCACCAAATTCTTTCACAAATTATTCTCTTTTTTCCTTTTCTTTCTTTCTTTCAATTTTGCCTTTTCTTATTTCTTTCTTTTTTAAATTTGTCCTTTCGTCTCTCACCAAATTCTTTAAAAACTTATTCTTTCTTCCGTTTTCTTTTTTTATTATTTTCTCCTTTCGTCTCTCAGCAAATTCATTCACGACTTATTCTTTCTTTTCTGTTCTTTATTTCTTATTCAATTATTTTAATTTTATTACTTTTTTCCTTCACCAGATTCCCTCCTTGAATCTTACTCTTTGCTTTTACTTTCTTAAAATATGTTTTCTTTACGTAAACCCTATATTTTCTTAAATACTGTAGCCTGGAATTTTTATTTCTCTTTCACGACTCGACTTCCTTCCGGTCACCCTATCAAAAGTTTTTCTGCTTTCATTCTTTTAATTCAAATAGGAGTGGCTCTTTGTGTTTAAAATGCGTCAGTTTTTATTGAACAAAAACAAGTGCCGTCCCCATGAAATACCGTCTTTCAACATAACTATTAAGTGTGAAATACAAACTGACATACATACACGTATGTAAAAAAAAAGACAAAACTTATATAATGTATTTTCGTCTATCAATCTATCATTTTTGTCTCTTTATATCTATTGTATTTGCCTCTTTATATGTATCTATGACTCTCCCTATCAATCGACTTTGTCTCATCTATCTATCTATCTATCTATCTATCTATCCAGCTTCATATTTATCTATCACTCTTTCTATCTATGAACCTTCATATTTATCATCGTTTTCTCGTAACATCCATCTATCTATCTATCTATCTATCTTTACCGCTTCATATTTATCTGTCTATCTCTCGGTCTATGTTTACCTCTTCAGATACATCATCGTTGTCTCGTCATATCTATCTATCTATCTATCTATCTTCATATCTATCTATCACTCTTTCTATTTATGACCCTTCATATTTAACATCGTTGTCTCGTTATATCTATCGATCTATCTATCTATCTATCTATCTAGCTAGCTAGCTAGCTAGCTAGCTTAATATTTATCTGTCTATCACTTTTTCTATCTCTGACCCTGCATATTTATCATCTTTGTCTCGTTATATCTATCTATCTATCTATCTATCTATCTATCTATCTATCTAACTTGGTCTCTTCATATCTATCTAAGTCTCGTCATATCTATCTATGTATTGTTCATTATTCTGAATTGATTTTATGCTATTTTGGGGCACCTGTGTTTGAGTCCACAGTTCGTGTAAATATGTTGACGTCTCTTTAAAGATTTTCGTCCTTGTGAAGTATACATGTCTTTCTTTTGGAATATTAAAATAAAAACAACGGACAATTTCTATAGCAAAAATTTTTCAAATATTGCCATTAATTTATTTGCAAGGGACCTAAAATAGTTGAATTAAAAGGTTTTCAATTCATTCCTCAAATGCAGTTTACACTCAGAACTCGGACACGCCACTTCTATCACAATTGTAACGTCTGTTAATCCGCTGTATCACCTCTGGAACGATCCAAATTTAGTTAAGTTGTCATTTAGTAAGCTTTGTTTTGATATGGCACATAGACTTCTGTTTGCTCAAGTGATCGGCTCTCAAACTATTGAACAGGTTCATTGATGCTTAATTACGGTGATCTTGTGAGAACCGGTGCGTAACTTAATTACCGAAGGTGTTTTGGCATCAAGGTACCTGCTATTACTTAAGAGGTCACTTGCCCAGTCGGCTGACGCTGTACAAGACATCGACTGCTTCTCTGCAGAGGAGTAAGATCAACCCCCAACAATTGTCCTAGATAAAGCTCTAAACAATCTGATGGTCAGGTTCCAGTAATGCTGGAACTTTGTGGAATGCAGATTACCCCTTCATTGCCATCGTTCCAAGGTCCACTCTGGCCCGGAGTGGTAGCACCTGATAGGGTCCGATCTATGGGTCAAGTACAAATAAACTGAGTTCTTATGCTAAACTAAATTGCTTGAAATTGAAGTGTTTTTGTATGCTAAACTGAATTGTTTGAAATATAACTGTTTTTGACACTGAAATTGTACTTACGCTAAACTCTTATTACCATAAGCGAATTCGCCATGTGACAAGCTCGCTACGCTCACACACTTGACCGCTAATAAAATAGAATAGAATCACCTTAAATTGGCTTTTCTTGGGATATGGGCGGAGATATTAAACATAGTCAGGCATGAATTCTAATCGACACTCACCATGAGCTACCTTAATCAGCATTGATTGTCTGAGGAAAGAAAGATACGTTCTCTTTATTATGGTCAGTCTAAATTTTTACGGGAAATGAATGAAAGCAAATTAAAGTGGGTCGGGTCTCCTATGATTTTAAAATTCTTCGATTGAGATATGGATGCAATAGTCTTATGATCCGAATAGACTTGCCTAGTCGGCTGGGGATGTAGAATACACCGACTGCATCTCTGCAGACACCAACAACAAGTGTCCTGGGTATGATACTAAACAATCTGATGGTGAGGTTCCAGTAATGCTGGATCTTTGAGGAATGCAGAGTACCCTTCATTGCCATCGTTTCCAGGTCAACTCTTGCCTGCCGTGGTAGCACCTGATAGGGTTAAATATCTATGGGTTAAATAGACCTATGGGTTAAATAGAACTAAACTGCATACTATGCTAAATTGAATTGTTTGAAATAGAACTGTTTTTTGACATTGAAACTGTACTTACGCTAAATTGAATTGTTCGAAATACAACTGTTTTGACATTTAACTGATCAATCACATAATAAGCGAATGTAGCAAAGCAGCACAGAAATATTATAAGACTAAACACGGCTGGGTGGGCAAGATGATCCACTAGGAATTGAGCCAAAAAAAAAAATTATTTTGATCATATGAACAAATGGTATATGTTCAACCCAGCATTTGTCCTGGAGAATGAGACATAAACTCCTATGGGATTTTGACATACAAACGGATAACCTAATCTCGGCCAGAAGACCAGACCTTATAATAATCAACAACCAAAAAAGAGAACTTGTAAAATTGTGGACTTTACTGACCAGGCTGACCACAGAATAAAATTGAAAGAATGTGAAAAGAAGGATAAGTTCCTGGACCTTGCTAAGGAATTGAAAAAACTATGGAACATGAAAGTGGCAATTATACCAATCGTGATTGGTGCTTTTGGTACAGTCACCAAAGGATTATTAAAGGGACTGAAGGACTTGGAAATAACGGAAAGGGTGAAGACCATCTAAACTACTACATTATTGTGAAAATCTGGAATACTGAGAAGAGTCCAGGAGATTTCAAGAGACATACTCTCACTGAAACTCAACTGAAAGACCATCAACTAACGCTGATGTGAAAAATTCTCAAGGAGTAACTAATAATAAGACTAGACATGACTGGGTGGGCAAACTGATCCACTGGGAATTGTGCAAGAAATTTAAATTCGACCATACAAACCAATGGTAAATGAACAACCCAACATCTCTCCCGGAGAATGAGACACACAAACTCAAATGGGATTTTGACATAAAAACAGATCATTTAATTTCGGCCAGACGAACAAACCTCATAATAATCAACAAAAAAGAAGAGAACTTGCAAAATTGTGAACTTTGCTGTTCCGGCTGATCAGAGAGTAAAACTGAAAGAAAGCGAAAAGAAGGATAAATACTTGGACCTTGCTAGGGAATTGAAAAAAATGTGTAACATGAAAGTGATAATTATACCAATTGTCATTGGTGCTCTTGGTACAGTCGTTAAATATTAATAAACGGATTAGTGGACTTGGAAATCCAAACGACAGCATTATTAAGACCGGTCAGGATACTGAGAAGAATTCTGGAAACTTGAGGAGACTTGCTTTCACTCAAATTCCAGTGAAAGATCATCGGCTAACACTGATGTGAAAAAATATCTCAAGGGGTAAATAATAATAATAATAATAATAATAATAATAATCAGTAAATTATTGAACAGTTCTATTTGATTCTGAGATGGAACCCTAACAGGTACAACTATTTTGGGTTAGAATGATCCTGAAAGTAATAGCAACAAAGGAGCTATCCAAACTGTCCAGCACTCCTGGATTGGATCCTCACCATCAGAAGTAGCATTGTGTCATACCAGGAACACTCCTTATAGTGGGTCTATCCCTATACACATGTACACTTGGTATATTCTACGGTCCCAGCCGATAACGGAGTTAATACTCAGAGGTTACAGGAGTAATTGGCTGATTTTGACGGCATGTTGACCTCACTAGCGTTACTTTATGCTTAAAAGTTAGGGAATCACGTTCATTGTACGTTTTTATTTACATTTTTGTGTTGTTGTTTCTTAAGAATTTTTTTTTGTGGCACGCTGTCTTAGCGAACGCAAAAAAATTGAATAGATATTCGACCCATAGATGGAACAGGAACAGGTTCTACGACTAAGAGTCAGAGTTGACCTGGGAGTAATGTCAATGAATCTGTCGTAGGAATAACACACGTTCACAAAGCATCCAAGGTATCTCGCAATATAAAAGCACATCAAGCAACTCGGCAACTAACACAACCCAGCATCCAAGGCAACCCGTAATATGAAAGCTCATCAAGCAATTCAGCGATTAACACAACCCAGTATCCAAGGCACCTCGCAATATGAAAGCACATCAAGCAACTCGGCAACTAACACAACCCAATATCCAAGGCAATTCCACACTCCCCAAATCTCCAGACCTAGAGTCTTAAGCTTAGATGCAATTTAGTGTCATTACACGGATTCCTTTTTCTTGGGATGGGTGGGTGTCTTAACTCTTTGCAGTTGGTATATTCTAAGCACCGACAAAAAGGCAGACCTTTTGATGTTCATTTATTTCAAAGTATATATTTTTCTTTGTTTTTTTTTGGTTTTTGTTTCGTGATTGATTATAGTTCTTTCACGTGGTATCCAGTAACTTATATAGAAAACTTAAAATCAAATTGTGTTTCTCCCTCAGTTCAACACGTTTTGAAGACTTTCTTGACAAACTTTTTCTTCGAGGTCTTATCCTGAGCTGTGTGTACTTTTAACTCAAAAACCACTTGCACGAAAACGCCAATAGGAAATGGGATGATAAAATTTGCTTTACAAACAGGAGAAAAGGAGATATAGGGTGAATAAGATTAAAAAAGAGACTGAGACTGAGACTGAGACAGAGAGAGAGAGAGAGAGAGAGAGAGAGAGAGAGAGAGAGAGAGAGAAAAGGCAGTTTAGTGTACAGGAGGTGCCCATGGTGTAATGGTTATCGTCGTAGGAAATGGACACAGCGATGCGAGTTCAAGTCCTGGACGAGACTGACTGCATTTCACATAGCACTAATACCCTTTGGAAAGGTATGAATCCAATTAATCTCCCTCCAGCTATGGGTAAATAGTAGGGCAGACTGGTGTCTTCAGCCTTGGTGAGGCAACTAGTCTAGGAGAAGGAAAACTCTGAATTCAAACCTGTTAAACTCCGCTTAAAAATTGACCTTGTGTCGTATCCTGCCCGAGCGGAGAGGTTGGTAAATATGGAAGGCAGTTTAGTGTCATACACAAAGCATCTCTTTTTAGCGGGAGTGAGTCTTTCTCTTTTACCGGGGATATAGTGGGTCTATTCTAATTCCATCTAAACGGATACTTAAGTCCAAGAATCACTAACATTTTGTGACTGTAATTCCTTTCAAGTTTTTCAAAATAATTCAAAACTCATAACAAATAAAGATAGTAATTTAATGTTTTTTTCATTATATCTTTATATGAATAAATTCTCGGTTTAAAGGAATTTTTTAAATGTATTTTCAAAATCAAAATTATAGGGTCACAATTTGGATTCTGCTATTCTGCAACTAAAAATGTTTGAGAAAAGATCGATTTCCATTGTATATTTTTTAATAAATCCCAGCATCGCCCTCAGTTAAACTTTGCATATATCAATAATATGTTTCAGCTTTGGAGCAATGGTTAACAAACTAGTTTTTCAGACTAGTGTAATAAGAGTTTGGTTAGCCAAACAATTGTAAGTGTACATTGTGATTTCGTGTTCAATATTTCTAGTCTTTTTTCGTGTCAACCTTTTCCATATACGTTTTAATCCAAGCTTAGCAATCAGTTACTATAAAGGTGAGTTTGATTCGCATTGTGTGCTTTGTACTTGCGGCTTTGAGCTAAGTTGAAATTAGTCGTTTTCAGACTAGTTGGAAGTCAGACCTGACCGATAAAATGAAACGCAGTTTCTTCCAAGCTGCGGTCGTATCGATACTGCTATATGGATACACTACTTGGACGCTAACAAAACGGCTGGAGAAGAGGCTAGGCGGCAATTACACAAGAATGCTGCGAGCAATATTGAACAAGCCCACAAAACACCAGCTATACGGCCACCTACCTCCCATCACGAAAACTATCCAAGTTAGACGAACCAGACACGCAGGACACTGCTAGAGAAGCAGGGACGAGCTCCTAAGTGATATACTCCTATGGACCCCCCATATATGGCCGAGCAAAAGCAGGACGACCAGCTCGAACATACATACAGCAGCTATGTGAGGACACGGGATGCAACCCTGAAGACCAGCCGGAAGCGATGAATAATAGGGAGAAGTGGCGAAAGAGGGTCAGGGATATCTGTGCAAGCGGCACTCCTAGACTAGTTGCCTCACCAAGGCTGAAGAACCTAGTCTGTCCTACTATTTACCCATAGCTGGAGGGAGAATAATTGGATTCATACCTTTCCCAAGGGCATTAGTGCTATGTGAAATGCAATCAGTCTCGTCTAGGATTTGAACTCGTGTCGCCGTGTCCATTTCCTACGACGATAAACATTACACCACGGACACGAGATGATGATGATGATGATGTTAGCAAAACCATTTTAAGTTCGATTCTTTTTGGTGCCCAATACTTCTGGCTTTATATCAAACTTGGTTTAGCACTTGGTTATTGCTGAGGTGAGTTCGATTCTCACTGTGCTCCGGAGCGGCGACTTAGTTGGTTCTAAGATTCATAGTTGTCGCACGCTCTAGTTCAGTCGACCGTGTTTTGGTGATATGGTCACGACAGGTAAAGTATTGACAGGTACTTTTGGAAATTGGATATGGTGAAGAGTACCGCACCCAAGAAACTTGAACTTCTCTTTTCGACAGCTAAATAAATAAAAATTAAGCTTGAGTAACTTTTCAAAAGAATGTTTAATAATTCTCTGATATCAAGCTGTTGTCAGGGCAAAAGTTGAAGAAATAGAGACAAAGGAGAGAGAAAGAGAGAGAGAGAGAGAGAGAGAGAGAGAGATGATGTAAAAAGGTGAGAAGACGTACTAAGTTAAGAGAAAAGGAAAGAAGATAAAGAATAAAAGAAATCAGGAAATGAGAGAAAATCTAAAGGAAGAGAAAGAGGACTAGAAGAAAGAGAAAAAAACAAAAAATACAAAAAGAAAAAAAAGAGATAAAGAGAAAATTAGCGAGAGAGAGAGAGAGAGAGAGAGAGAGAGAGAGAGGAGGGGGAACGGTGAAAAAAGCCGTGAAGCCTAAGTAAAAGAAACATCGTAGAAATGTAGAAGGAAAAAGAAACCAGGAAATGAGGGAAAAAGTAAGGGAAGAGAAAGACTAGTGAAGAAGAAAGAAAAAAGAACAAAGAATGCAGAAGAAAGAGATAAAAAGAAAGACGGATAGAGAGGTAGAGATAGAGAGAGAGGATATATATATATATATATAGAGAGAGAGAGAGTGGGGAGGGAAAATGATGAAAAATAAGCGAAAAGAGAAAACGAAGACGTAGTTTGGTATAAAGAGAGAATATGTGAGGACACAGAGAAGGAAATAAAAGAAATGAAGTAAAAGTAAAGGGGAAAAAGTGAAAAAGGGAAGGATATGCCAAAAGAAAGGAGAATGAAAAAGGGAAAAGAAAAAGCGGAGAGGTAAGTATAAGAAAAATGAGAGAGAAAAAGGAGGAATACTACAGGTGAAGAGATTATCTGATCTCTAGAGGCAAAAGAAAAGAGATGTTGGGTAAATATATAAGCAAATAACTATTTGTTTATATCTATATAGGTAACTACAAGAAATGTCTGAAAAGTAACAGGACTGGGTGTGATGTGTAAGGTAGGGGCGAAAGAGGGATAAGCGAATAGTATAATCAATTAACATGATAGCTTGGGAGTATATATATACATATATATATGTCATCTTAGGTTTTCGCAACCATTGCATTTTTTACATGCTTTTGTTTCCGCCTCTTTTTCAGGTTGCTTAGCAATGTGCATAGTGAGAACAAATGAACCAAAGATTTCTGGTCCGAATCGGGAAAACTTCGTCACAAGCACTTGAAATGCTTCCAGAAGTGTATGGAGATAACATGTCGTTCACACGTGGTTCTGAGTGACTTCAGAGGTTCAAGGAGAGGTGTAAGGAGGTGAGAAAAATGACTCCTGTAGCGGGAGGCCTTCAACAAGCAAAACTGAAATCAACGTCGAACGGGTTAGATAGGTGGTATGTTGCGATCGTCGGTTCTCTGTTTGAATGATCGCAGGTCAGTTTGGTATTAAAAAAATAAGGACAGTGTTTGAAAGATTATTACTGAAACATAACGGAACATCCGGAAGTTCCTGGCCGAGAGGAACATCACAGTACTGGAATAACTTCCTTATTCCACTTTTTTTATCCGTATAATTTCTCCCCCACCCGAGCTCAAGGGGATCATCAAGGGGATTAATTTTGAAGACATGGAGGCCACCAAGAGGGCCGTAACGACGAAGCTGATACGCATTCAAGGATAATCTTTCTAGAAGTGTATCAGGGATGGATGTGAAAATGCATAGTTTCGAGGGAGATTACTTTGAAGAAACAATGTACCGTATTTGACGGCATATAAGGCACACTTTTTTTTAATTAAATATATCTTTAAAAATTCAACAGCGTCTTATATGATATATGTTGGTTTATGCTTTATTTCTATCTTGTTTTCTTACCTTTGAATATAATCAGGTTTTTATGAGTTTGTGTTCTTTTTTTTTTCTATTATTTTCCGTTTAATTGCATTTGTTATATAATTGCGGAGGGATTTTTTTTTATATTATCAATTTTCGTTTTATATATCTTACCTTTCGGTTTAGTTAGGCTGAAAACCCTTCGTCTTAGTGCATGGGTTAGTTAGGTACACACATTGAATGCAGGTGTTCATGCGCGCGCAGGGAGGATGTGACAATTCCAGATGTCATAATAAAAACCCCAGATAGGAAATAAAACTGGAGATGTGAACGACGTCATGCCCGGAAGCGATGGGTTGAGGATTTCTGGATTTGAAAAAAACAGTGAGTTGAGATTCGACGCTAGAGAAAGGTAGTTGATTTTCGGAGCTCGCCGAGGCCAGGCCAGGCCAGGCCAGGCCAGGAGTTTGTGGCGGGGTTCCGCACGTGATGGCGTCAGATGGAAAAGTCAGCATAGTAAGAAATTGTGTGTCTCTCTCTCCTCATGTCGAAAAACCTTAAACTCAAAAAGGTAAATAAAAGTTTCGTACCTGGAACAAGAGAGTCATCAAGTGTTTAGTGTTTTTCGGATTCCTATGCGTATGAACATTCTATGAAAATTATGAATATCTTGGTCGTATTTTTGGACCTAGAAATTACACATTCCTTGCTTGTTTAACCAAAAACACACGTCATAAATATAACCAAGACTATACCATTTACTTATAATTTTATTGGAATTGAAATATGTTTCTGACACATGACCCGTTACCTTCTTAGCATACTTCGTAAATCCCTTTGCATCAATTTGTCTAGTCTTCTATACTCTTGTCTGTTTGTCGCAAAATATATCTAACACGTATTTCTTCAGCCCTTTACAAAGTGATGGTAGAGGGAGGCTTATAATCTCGGCAGAGAGGTAAGCCCTGTCTGCCTCAAAAGGGAAACTAATCTACATCTGATGGTGAGACTCCAGTTCTGGAGCACTTAGGTGTGTAGAGCACTCCTTCATCGGCCCGGAGTAAATGCATTTTGATGTGCAAACAAGCTGGAAGAAAGTTAATTCTGAATACAAAACTAGTCTCGGATGAACCTAAGGCAGTTCGATGTTTTTCTTTAGCCTGGTTCTTGCAAGGCGGACGCTTCGTGCCGCCGTGGCTGTTGTACTATACTGCAACATTGTAATGAGTGAATTCAAACGCCAGTCATGTTATTACGTTCACTTTCACAATCAGAGAAGAAGATGTTTAACTTTGGAAAAGGTATTAACTTGTTTATCTCGCAGCTATCGTTTAAATTGTACCACATCTGTTCTTCTACATAAATGGTATTGGCATTAAATAACCCACAGACGTTGGTATGACATTAAAGTAACAAAAAGAACCAATTGTTCTAGCAACATTTACAATGACGATGTTATCAGGTTTTATCGGCCTTTATTTATATCGGGTTGCATGGCAAGGGAAGACATAATGCATGAACAGCTATAGGTCTTATATTTTACTTTTGGAGGCTTTTGACGTTATCTCGGCGCATATCTATGATTCAGCAAGACTAACAGGATATAATTTCATTAGGACTTACAGCAATTGATTGAAAAGCAATCAACTTAATACACTGATCGAGCGAGTGCATCAATTACGATGGTCACTAAGTGTAAAAGTACCATCGTAATGCTAGTAACGATCACAATATTTTACATGTATAGTAATAGATATTCAGGACTTATAAATGTTATATTTATAGATATATAGTCCATAATTGTTCTTTAATAGAAATTATTTTGGGGGAGTGTCACCGTGGCGTAATGGTTAAAATGCAAGACTATGGCCTCGAAGTAAGCAAATTCGAATTCCAGTTACCCTGTTACGTTCTCTTTCGGACTTATATAAAAGGAAAAAGGTATTGAACCTCCTTATCCCCACAGTTCTTCGTTAAATAGCATCACCGCTATTTTCCTTCTCGGATGGCTTTGGGATTAAATAACCCACGATGGTTGATATGTCATAAAGAAATCAAACTGTAAGTTGTTGTTGTTTATGGTTTATTATGACTTCTGGGAGACCGGAGTTCAATCCCAGGTCGGGTCATACCAAAGCCTAAAAAAAATGGTACTTGATGCCGCTTTGCTTAGCACTCAGCATTATAAGGTGAGGATCAAGGGCAAAGTAGAGCAATCCCAAGGAATGGAGTAGCGCCTTCCCCTACACCTGAGTGTAGTAGCTATTGAAAAGGGAGCCTTCTGGTCACCCTCGACTAAAGTCACCAACTTTTCTGACTCACCGTGTCTGTGGACTTAAAAGACACAATATTTGAAAGATTAACACCCATGACACCTTATCCAAAACCCATAACTGTCCATTTGGAACAGCGGCAGACGGTCTCACAGCATGGTCAGTAGCTGTGGAAATTTCGCGTCAGTTTTTCACGTATTTAAGTGGGCGGCTTATTTACAGAAAAATGAGGTGTATATAGCAAAAAATTATCATATATTGGGGTCGATAATATCTACTGTTGCAGGCATCCTTTGGCGGTCTTGAAACGCAGCTCCACCCGTTTTAGAATTCAGCTTTAAATATGATGCAAACGGTATGTATATTAAATGAATTAATTAATACTAAATAAATACAAAATAATTAATATTAAATAAATGCAAATTACGGTTAGTCAGATTCCCAACAGCTTGTCAGGGACATATTCTTTAAGTTCAGACAAAGTGTCGTTGTCGACGAAACCCCTTCCTATACACGTCAGCTTTATTTTGATCGATGAGAAATAAAACATGAAAAAAAAAAAAAAAAATTCGAATAAAATAAAAGTAAATAATAAATTTGGTAAAATTTACAAAAAACTCAATTTAAAATTTCACAAACCTAAGATGTTCCCACGAATCTACAAATCATGTTTTATCATTCAGAGAGAGTAAAAATGCACAAGAATATTCCCCGTGGGTATAAAATACAATTATTACACACACACACACACACACACACACACACAGATAGATAGATAGATAGATAGATATGTATACAAACAAAACCATATATGTGTTATATATATGCATACAGATATATGGAAAAAAAACTTATAAAACATATTCACGAAGATATGTGTATATATATATATATATATATATATATATATATATATATATATATATATAGGTGTTGTATACTTAGGCAGTGAATCATTATCTAAACAAGTTTGGTTGAATACCGCGGATTGTTTCATTTTAAAATCTTCTAGTGAAGACGTTAAGACTTCTCACTAGTCTTCTTACTTCTGGGTCAAGTTGGTAAAGAACCAAACTTGTTTATATATATATATCTTAAAATAGGTAGGTCCATGAAGAGATTTGTATTTTTGGAGTTTATTTATTTATTTATAAATTAAAAAAAACATAAATAAATAAATAAATAAAAACAAATCTCTTCGTGGATCTACCTATTTTAAAATATTTTAATTCTTTCTTTGGACCGACCATAAAATTTTATATATATATATATATATTCTTAGACTTGCTTAAAGTAGAGCATACATCAAAAGTTCAACAAAGGATTCTTTTTTTTTTCAGTCACGGTTCGGCAGAGATCTCCGTGATAAAAGCAAGTAATAGAGTGGTATAATCAAAAGGCAGTTGACGATAAAGCAAACAAACAAACAAACAAACAAACAAACAAACAAAAAAAAGAATTAAAAAAAGAAAAATTCACAAAGGATTGTTTTTTGTACGGAATTCTCTGACGAGACGTGGCCGAAAAATGGTCTTTTCTTAGAACTTTTGATGTATGCTCTGCTTAAAGCTATTCTAACGTTGTGTACGTACCATAGAACACACACACACACACACACACACACACACACACACACACACACATATATATATATATATATATATGTATGTATACTCATAAATATAGAAGACCATATAATACATATTGTATATATAAATATATATATATTTGAAAAAAAAAATGGGTGGAAAAGTGGATAAACAAAACACTTAGAACGAGTTTAATTTATATTTCATTCTTTAGTCAAGGAAGAGCTTGTACATTTTAACAATTGGAGAAATACATAAAGTAATGGAAAATGTGAAAAGGTATAAAGGGAGGGAAAAGGTCAAAAGACAAGAGACAGACAAGGAAAGAACAGAGAAGGAAATAGATATATGTTTGAGGGATGGTGGTAGGGGTTATTGGTTTTGACAGTGACGATCTGGGTAGATGGTCAAGGCTAGGTGCCATCAAGAGTATGCTAAACTCTTGAATAAAGAACGAAATATTACTTCTAAACCCGTAGTAAATATTTGATTTATCCACTTTTTCAATTACTTTTATAATCTAGATAGTTTTACCAAAATCTATCTATCTATCACAATGCATATATGTGTACAAAACGATATAATTGCATTAATATTATATATATATACATATATATATAATACAGTGACAACTATTCAAATATCAGTGTTGCCTCCAACAATAACTCTGATGATGATTCAGCGTCCAGCCATGGTTTCGGGGTCGAAGCATCCTACTTCTGTCTCAGTGTGCCCCAACTTGACCTCAGAATACCACCTGGCTTAAGGGGTTTGTCATCACTTTGTAGGAATGCTATGTCCATGCTGATGTAATTAAGGTCTTAATCTGGATGTTTTTGAATGCCTATATATATATATATATCTTCTCCGATTGTAAAAGTACAAGGCTAGTGAATGATTTCTGACACTGTGCATATATATATATATATATATATATATATATATATATACCCATATTTACCAACCTCTCCGCTCGGGCAGGATATGACACAAGGTCAGTTTTTAAGCGGAGTTTAACAGGTTTGAATTCAGAGTTTTCCTTCTCCTAGACTAGTTGCCTCACCAAGGCTGAAGAAATCAGTCTGCCCTACTATTTACCCATAGCTGGAGGGAGAATAATCAGATTCATACTTTTCTCAAGGGTATTAGTGGTATGTGAAATGTAGTCAGTCTCGTCCAGGATTTGAACTCGTGTCACCGTGTCCATTTCCTACGACGATAACCATTACACCACACGTTCGCAGGATTCAGAAATGCACTACATATTTCAAACTTTCTCCAACTTACTCTGATGTCGATATTTTCCTTTAAAAGGGCCGTTAATTAATATCGAAAACCTTCCTTAAATTGACGGCCCAAATGACTAAATCTGGATGCTGGGCAGCTAACATTATTTCATTAGAAAATGAGAGTTGATGTTCCAAATCAATTACAAAGTATCAGTCCGTGCAACCATAAAATAATGATGATCTATACTACGATTTGCATTCGGTGGGTACGTTGGGTTGGCAAACAAACGATCCCAGTGTACTGTGGTAGTTCTCTTAGCATTGGTTCCTTTCAATCGATTATTTATCTCAGATTAAGATTTACGCTGTTTTTGACCAAGGCATCCAATTTTAGTGTGATGGATTTTGTATTTCCTTAATGCTTGCAAAACTGCGTCCGCAGCAGCATTGTATGTCCGTGGATGGTTCAAATTCGTTGCCGAATTTGAGCTGGTTGATGATCATATTCTTCCTTCCTTTCGGGTCATCTTGGGAGTATGTTTCTTTATTTCGTGACGTTGTAATTGATTTGTGGTGTCAGAGAACAATTAGAATGTATTGTATCACAATCTTCTACGATATTCATAATGTGATTTGGGCTACCAAACCTCATCACACCACCTGGGGATCTTTCCTTACAGTCACTAGACTTTACTAGTGCCATCCAATCATTTTCGGAAGTCTTCCTTCGTAATAAATTTATTATATATGAGTACAAAGTCATTTATATATATATATATATATATATATATATATATATATATATATATATATATATATATATATATATATATATATATATATATATATATATATATATGTGTGTGTGTGTAAATTTTGTGGAGTTCGTGGTGTAATTTTTACCCTCATAGGAAACGGACACGGCAACTCGAGTTCAAAATCTGAACGAAGCTGTTTGCATTTCACATACCGCTAATACTCTTGAGGAAAATATAAATACAAGAATGACAATATATATATATATATGGGAACGCAGAGTTGCATAAAACAAGGTAACTAATGTATTAATAAAAAGGGAAGGCTATCTAAAGAAAGGAACGCTTTCACCGGAAATAGAATACTATAGGAATACGGGATAGAAAAATGCTAAAAGCATTTCAAAGCATTTTCGCTATTTTCAAAATTAATTCAATTGATTTTAGGGGTTTTGTATGTTGGGCTTCTTGGATATATCATTCTATCTATCTATTTATCATCAAGTTATACTGACAGCACGGAATTTCCTGACTCACTCTCTCCATCCATCCCAATCATTCATTGCTCCTGGCACGTCCTCCAAACTACATTCATATGTAGCTAATTTCGGCCAATTATCAGAAATTTCAAACCAACATATGGCATATAAGAGGCAACAGAATTTAAAAAAAATTCTTTGTAAAAAGAAAGTGCGATTATATGCCGTCAAATACAGCAGTTTAAAAATTCAGTGTTGGAAAAGAGTTCGATACTATCCGTGGGTTCCGGCATTCACTGGTAATCTTGAAACATACCTTCATGCAAAAACGGGGTTTCTATCCTTCAAAATTGAGATAAATTCGCTGTTAGTGACCTGACACCCGGCTGTATATAAGAAGGTAGAGAGAAACATTTACATCTAAAAACAATTACCAAGAACATGGATAAGTGCTATGAGGATAACATCATTCTACAATGTAGAGCCCAGTAAAACAAGGTGAGAGATAGCTATCACAAAAAAAAAACCCCAGTCTCAACTAGATCTTGTTATATCATTTAAAAACTGATGTACTTATCCTATTTACCAACCCCTCCGCTCGGATATGACACAAGGTCAATTTTTAAGCGAAGTTTAACAGTTTTGAATTCAGAGTTTTCCTTCTCCTAGACTAGTTGCCTCACCAAAGCTGAAGAACCTAGTCTGCCCTACTATTTACCCTTAGCTGGAGGGAGAATAATTGGATTCATACCTTTCCCAAGGGTATTAGTGCTATGTGAAATGCAATGAGTCTCGTCCAGGATTTGAACTCGTGTCACCGTATCCATTTCATACGACGATAACCATTACACCACAGGCATCTCCTGATGTTCTTAGGACCATAACAATTCCTAAAAGTTTGGTTGAAATCAAAGCCAAAACTGTCAATATTTGAATCCTATGAAAATAATTGGGACCAAGTTTCTCAGTGTTAAGGTTTGAGCTTCTTGTTTTAATGTATACTTCTTTTCAGATTACTGAAAAATCTTACATTACATATAAGAATCCTCAGATGTAGAAATAAAAAAGAAAATAGAAAAAAGAAAGTAAAAAAAAGAGCAAAGATAAAGAGGACTAAATGGTGGGACGTTCCACTTCCTTTTCCAGGTTTTCTGTTTTCGCAGGGTTTTTTTTAATCACTTTTTGAAGAAAAAATTATCGCTAACGATAACAATTCATCGTTAGCGATTGAGATTCCAGTCTTAAATAAGATGCAAATGTGACTTGATTTAAATTAATAAATATATCATTATCAAGTCACACTGGCTGCAAAGAGTTCTGTGACTCCCCCATCTCTCTCTCTCTCTCTCTCTCTCTCTCGCTCTCTCTCTCCATTCGTTCCTACCATCCATCGCTCCTGGCAGATCCTCCAAATTATATACAATGGCTTTTCAGAGTTAATCAAAGTTTTTGCTGGTCGGCCATCTCTGGTGTGTCCATACGTAAGAGTCCATAGGAGGACGTCATATTTCACAGTGCTCCACACGTCTTGTTCGTCTAACAAAAATGGTTTGAAAGATGGGAGGTAAGTGGCCGTAAATTAAATGAATAGTTGAATAAATAAATTAATTTACAAGAAAGAGGCACTTCAGGCAACAAATGAAGCGGCTTCATCGTGTTTTACAGCAGAGTGAAAATGCATGTAAAAGTGTAGGTATTTGTACAAAAAGCTCATCATCCTATCGGAGGATTGAAAATGTACCGTCTGAATCTTCTGCAGAAGAATAATACTTCTGAAAAAAGATTATCCTTGGTTTAACAGCATCTGGTGGTGAGCCTCCAATCCTGGAACTCAGAGGAGTGTGGAGTCACCTCTTTATGGTCAATACTCCCAGGTCCACTCTGACCAATACCTGATAGATAGATAGTGTTCCTCTGTAAAGAGGGGAAAGAAGTGAAAAGAACATCGAATATAAAAAAGAAAATAGAAAAATCTATCTGATGAATCTATTTTTATTGTGATATGTTTAATATTCATTTCTTCTTCTTCTTTTTGTGTTTTCTTTCCTTTTCTTTCGTTTTTTTTTCAATCTTTCCTTCCTTTCTTTTCTTTTTCCTTAACTTCATTTTTTTTCTTTCTTTCTTACGAGAGCATCATTTAAGTTTTCTTCGGCGAGTTTCTTCAGATTTTTATACAGCCCTCTTGGCGATACTGAGAATAGGCATTGAAGGATTTCCTATCCTTCAAAAAAGGAACGCCTGGGTTGACATCCATTGGTAAGTCTCCAATTTTGAAGCTCTAGAGTGTGTAGAGAACTCTTTCATTGCCATTACTGCCGGGTCCACTCTACCTATTAGGCTCCTATCAATGTGATAAATCTTGTTTGCTTTGGTTTGTTTCGTTTTTTTTTTTTGTTTTATTTTGCATATCAACCATTGTAGATTATTTGATGCTAAATCCTCTTTGTACATATGCTGATGGTTTCTCGCTAGAGTTTGAGTGACAGCAAGTCTCCTCAAGTCTCCAGGACTCTTCTCGGTATTCTTGCCGATCTCAATAATTATATAGTTTTGATGGTCGCCACTATTCTTCCTGGGATTGAACAAGTGACTTCTGGGGCTGGTTGTGGGGGGCACTACTGCTCTATGCCCTGGATTGTTCCACTTTATCCTTGATCTTTACCTTGTCTATTTTCTCGCTTTCTTTTATTCCCCCCTCCATAGTCCTCGAGAAATACAAAATACTCTCAATGACCATTTCTTTTCTTCTTGATTAATTCAGAATTTGGTTTTCTGGTCGAAATTTCGGAGACCCTTTTGTATCTCAAATTCCAAGAGATGATCTTATTATTATTATACTCCTTTAGAGTTTTTCACATCAGTGTTAGTTGATGGTTTTTCACTGGAGTTTGCGTGACAGCAAGTCTCCTCAAGTCTCCAGGACTTGTGTCAGGATTCTTGCCGTTCTTGGCAATGCTGTCGTTTGGATAGTCTCTACCCGTCCGCCAACTTCCAAGTCCTCCAGGCCTTATAAAAATCCTTTAGTTATTGAGCCTAACGTACCAATCACAATTGGCATAATCGTTACTTTCATGTTCCACAGTTATTTTTAATTCTCTAGCAAGCTCGAGGTACTTATCCTTCTTTTCACTTCTTTTCCGCCGGGACAGCAACGTCTACAATTTTTCAGATTCTCTTTTTTTGTTGATTATTATGAGGTCTGGTCTTCTGGCCGGGATTAGGTGATCCGTTTGTATGTTAAAGTCCCATAGGAGTTTATGCGAGTCATTTTCTAGGACAGGTGCTGGGTTGTGCATATTATTATTATTATTATTATTTAAGAGTTTTTCACACCAGAGTAAGCTGGTGGTTTCCCACTGGAGTCTGAGTGACAGCATATCTCCTCAAATCTCCAGGACTCTTCTCAGTATTACGACATACCTTAATAACGCTGTAGTTTGGATGGTCTCCACTCGTCCATTGGCGTTATTTCCAAATCCTCCAGTCCCTGTATTAATCCATTGGTTACTGTACTGAGCGCGACGGTTATATGTGGTTTCACTTTCATGTTCTATATTTTTTCTTTCAATTCTCTAATAAGGTCTAGCATTTATCCCCCTTTTCGCCTTTCTTAAGTTTTACTCTGTGGTCAGACGAAACAGCAAAATTCACCTTTCGACAGGTTCTCTTTTTTTTGCAGTGTGTGTGTGTGTGTGTGTGCATGTAATATTAGTTGGTATGGTCAAATTTAAACTTTTGCATAATTCCCAGAAGATCACCCTCCCCACCCAGTCACATCTAGTATTATTCTCTTTTTGTGCTAATTTACTACATTTGCTTATTATGTGATTGATCGTTTCATCTCTATCACCACATAGTCTACTCATGCTATTTAGGTTGTGTCTTGTCTGTTCTTATTTTGACATACTTACTCCATATGGCATTGTTTTGTGTTGCTTTCAGAAGAGGTTTAGTTTCTCTCTTAAGGTTTCCCTTCTTTAGCCATATCCAAGTTTCCTCGTGTAAGATATCGCTTGTTTGTCGCTTGAAATGTCCATACAGTTGTTTTCCTTCACATTATTATTATTATTATTATTATTATCATTATTATTATTATTATTATTATTATTATTCACTCATTAGAGCTTTTCACATCAGCGTTAGCCAATGGTTTTTCACTGGAGTCTGAGTGACAGCAAGTCCCCTCAAGTCTCTCGGACTCTTCTCAATATTCTGACCGTTCTCAATAATGCTGTCGTTTGGATGGTCTCCATCCGTCCGCCAACTTCCAAGTCCTCTAGTCCCTTTAGTAATCCTTTAGTTACTCTACCAAAAGCACCAATTACAATTGGTATAATTGTCACCTGCATGTTCCACAGTTTTTTCAATTCCCTAGCAAGGTTGAGGTACTTATCCTTCTTTTCACATTATTTCAGTTTTATTCTGTGGTCAGCCTGGACAGAATAGTCGACTATTTTGCAAGTTCTCTTTTTTTTTTTTTTGTTGATTATTATTAAGTCTTGTCTTCTGGCCGGGATTAGGTTATCCGTTTGTATGTTAAAGTCCCATAGGAGTTTATGCGTGGCATTTTCTAGGACAGGTGCTGGGTTGTGCATATGCGATTTGTTTGTATGGTCGAATTCAAATTTCTTACACATTTCCCAGTGAATTACCTTGCCGACCCAGTCGTGTCTCGCCTTATACTCCCTCGGTGCTAATTTGCTGCATTCACTAATTATTATTATTATTATTATTAATGTTATTATTATTTCACTTCTTTTGAGTTCTTCACACAAGAGTTAGCTTGTGGTATTTTAATGGAGTCTGAGAGACAGCAATTCTCCTCTGGTCTTCAGGACTCTTCTCAGTATTCTGGCTTTTCTTAACAATGCTGTAATCTGGATTGTCTCAATTCGTCCCTCAATTTCCATTTCTTCTAGTACTCTCTCCAATATTTTGCGGATCATTCCGAGTCCGCCATTCACAATTGTTATCACCATCACCTTCACACCCCACTGCTTTTTCTGTTCTCTGGCAAGGTCTAAGTACTCTTCTCTTTTTTCACTTTCTTATCTTGTCCCCTGAAAAGGCAAAATCCACTGGATGAGTTGTTTTCTACTGGTCAATTGAAACTAAGTCTGATCTCCTACAGAAATTTAGTAAATGTTTTCATTACTAATTTCCAGGGAATTTTATGCCTTTTATTTTCTAGGACAAATTCTGGTTTGTGCATAGTCCATTTTTGAGTACAGTGAAAATTTTCATCTCTTGCACAATTCCCATTTGGTCATTCTTTTTTAATACCCAGTCATGTTTACTCTTGTTAGCTGCAGTCACTTCAATTATTAGCTTTTTCATCCTTATCATCACATAAACTATTGCTAGCTATTCTCCTGTATATTATCAAGTAAGAATGTTAGATTTATTGCTAATGTTGGTGTTTTTATTTCATTCATTTGATACAGGTCTATCAGTTACTGGTGAAGACGGCTTTTGAAAAATTTTGCTGTAACAAGATTTTATGACTATCTTCAAATCACATAACTGTTCCAGCCCCAATGCTGATCGCAAATGACGATTCGCACGTGTTGAGCGCAATGTAGATTTATGTATTATCATTCTTCCGAAAAGAAATTATCACAAGCGTACGTCCTTCAATACATGGCCAGAATCTGCAAAGTTGAGGCAAACAATTTGGAAAATAACTCACGTTCAAGTGGCATAATTAAATAGTCTACGCACGGTTTGCATGTGGCATATGAGCTGCAGATTTGTGAACTCTGATTTCATATAATTTGCATGGTTAGAATTAACGTACCGAATCTTACTAAGCAAATTCTTTGAACCAAGTTCAAGAATGAAAAAAAAATGAATAAAATAAAATAAAATAAAACCCATAATCAAAAACAAAAACAACACTAAAAAAAAAAAAAAAAAAAAAAAGAACGCGCAGTTTGTTGAGTCTAATATCCAATTACTTAACATAGATTCCTTTTTTTATGCCCCCAAATCAAGACGATCTTGGAATCCACCACAAAATGTCAACTTATATACGTTTTACTTGAACAATGAAGAATATGATAGTGATTAGAGAAAATGAGATTATTTATATTTATTTTGAGTTACCAATGTTTAAGGTGCTGGACTGCGCACTCGAAGTGAAAGAGTTCGAACTCCAGTCTTGCAATTACAGTCACTTTGGGACAAATACCTTTGGGAATGGTATGGAAACCCTGATCCTCTTAGCTATAAATAGCATCACTTGTGTTCTTTTACAAGGGTGGCTTTGGCCTTAAATAACCCACGAAATATGACATGCCATTAAACGAAAGAACCAAACCAAAACAATAGACGCAGTGAGACCTGGTTTTCGACACGGAAAATAGATTCAGTAAAACGAGTCGGAATTTTGACTCAGTTGTTTTTTTTTTCATTTACTTCTTATGAATGCCCATTTCCTACCACTTATCGAGAATATAGTATGTATATCTCTCATATATATCCTTCTTGAGCAGTCAGTTTAAGAAAAAAACGAAAACAAAGCAATCTTCGTTTTCTTTTACTTCGTTCTGTCAAAACTGGTTCAAAGTTTTGGCGTTTTTTTCCAACTACTGTGGACATAGCTGCAGAACTGTTTCTCTGTTTGATACGAATATCATAACATATTAAAAACAACATATAATATCATATATATATATATATATATATATATATATATATATATATATATATATATATATATATATATATAAAACTCACCCATATCTTTATATACATACACACTCATATGTACATCAGTAAATTCATATTGATATTTCTTTATTACTTATTTCGTGGATATCAAAATCAGTATATATATATATATATATATATATATATATATATATATATATATATATATATTGCACTCATGGTTGATTGATTGATTGATTGGTTGGGTTTTATAGCATATCAACCCTTGCAGATTATTTTATGCCAAGTCATATATATATATATATATATATGTGTGTGAAATACACATAAATATTAAATATATATGGTTTGTAAACGCATAGTTTGTAGATAACATTTTAAACGAGCCAGAGATAATTTGTTTGCCCCCAGTTAAATTGTTTCAAGAGATTCTAACATTAAAAACTCTATTTAATATTAACTAGTTTTTGCATGCACTTAAATGGTTTCAAGTATTCCTTTCTAGCATGAATCATATTCTATTTTGAACTAATCTTAATCACTGCTATCAGCAATTGTTTATTGGTACATTGTTAAATGGTTTCACACATCACTATTTGAGTTACTTGTCATTTATTTGTTTTCATATAAGTAAATCGTGAATTTTTATTTTGTTTAACACATAGATGGGAACCTATCAAGAACTATATCTCCGAGTCAAAATGTATTGCAGAGTAATGGCAATGATGAGGTTCTCTGTATTTCCTGAAGCTCCAGATCTGTAGCCACACCATCAAATGCTGTTGAAAGAGGGTCTTACCTCCCTACCGAGATGTAGTCGGCGTATTTTACACATGCATAATTAACTATGTATATTTATATATCTGAGTTCAATCCCAGGTCACGTCATACCACAGACTTTAAAATTGTACTTGATACGTCCTTGCTTAACACTCAGCAATAAAAGGCACGTATCAAGGATTAAGTAGAGAAATCCAGGGAAAGAAGCAGCGCCCTCCCCTACATCTCGGTGTAGCTGCTATGGAAAAGGGACTATTCTGTTCGCCATCGACTACAGTCACCAACTTTATTTTAACCGGCTCATTGGCCAAGTGGGTAAAGTGTACGCCTATGGCTCCGGAGACCGGGGTTCAATCCCAGGTCGAGTCATACCAAAGACTTTAAAAATGGTATTTGATGCCGTCTCGCTTAACACTGAGCATTATGAGGTACGTATCAAGGGTAAAGTGTAGCAATCCAGGGAAAGGAGTAGCGTCCTGCCTTACACCTCGGTGTAGTAGCTATTGAAAAGGGAGCCTTCGGGTCGCCGTCGACTACAGTTGCCAACATTACTACTATATATATATATATATATATATATATATGTGTGTGTGTGTGTGTGTGTGTGTGTGTGTGTGTGTGTGTGTGTGTGTGTAAATTCACTTAAATCTGCGGGCAAACACATAAATTGCTTGGTTTGTTGGTTGGTTTAAGTTTGGAAGTTGCGTTTTACCACGCTTGGTTTATCAATACCAAACCCTGTTTATCCATATATATCAAATATATATGCTTTGTAAAAGAATAGTTTGTTGGTAACAATTCTTAAATATGCCAGAGCTCATAAGTTTGTATATTATTAAATGGTTTTAAGTAATGCTATCTAACATTGATAGTTTTATTTGAAAAATAGTAAATTATTCTAATTATTACAATCAAACATTTGTAATTCGATTCAACATGACAAGTACTAACATGCTATATCGGGACAGACCTTGCAGTAATGTTAAAAAAGGGGTAGTCCACAATTCCCCGAATTCCAGGACTGGAATTCCACCATCATGTGCAGTTAGGGATCGTATTCAAGACAATCTTTGCTGTCGGGGTCTTATCTTTCTGCAGAGATTCAGTATGCGTATTCTACTGCCCCAATCGACTGGGCTTCATATACATATGTGTATAAACACACACAAACATATATATATATATATATATATATATATATATATATATATATATATATATGAGGGGAGTCCTCATAGTATTATGGTTAAAGTGTTGATTTTCGCTCTCGAATTTAGTGACTTCGAACTCCGGTCGTGGTATTACGCTTACTTACGGTCTAATATCCTTGGAAAAAGGCATTAAGCCCTTTTTGCTTAGCTATGTGTTAAATTGTATCTCTGCTTTTTTTTTCTACAAGGATAGATTCAGCATTAAATAACCTACAAAGGTTG
The DNA here is from genome assembly GCA_963585895.1 of Sepioteuthis lessoniana. Classification (NCBI taxonomy): domain Eukaryota; kingdom Metazoa; phylum Mollusca; class Cephalopoda; order Myopsida; family Loliginidae; genus Sepioteuthis; species Sepioteuthis lessoniana. The sequence continues at coordinate 82,854,649 of OY757914.1, forward strand.
TTATGTTATTAAATGTAGAAACCAAAACGAAACTCACCAAAATGCATACACACACACACACACACACACATATATATATATATATATATATATATATATATATATATACAAATATATACACATATGTGTACACAAGTAAATACACAAACACAAGTACATACACAGACTTATATATATATATGTATACACACAGACACAAACATATATATATATATATGTGTGTGTGTGTGTGTGTGTGTGTGTGTGTGTGTGTGTGTGTGTGTGTTCATTACTTATATCATTTTTACTTAGGCAAATCGTATAATTACAATTGATGTTATTCTTGTTTCCAATTGCACCCTTGTCAATATGTTTTAAAATCTAAAATAAGTAAACAATCGCCTGAATCGGCGGGTTGGGAAGAAGAAAATACAAAAATGAATCCAATCTATTTTCCGTCAAAGGAGAAAAATAAGAGCCTTGAAAATTTTTACATATATATATATATATATATATATATATATATATATATTTCATTTTCTTATATTTCTTTATTTTCATTTTTATACTGTTTGTATTTTTTCTGTCGTTTTTGAAGACAATGAATAAGTTTTATAGTTGACGTTGAAACTGAGAAGTGAATGAAAAATGAAAATATATATATATAAATTAAATAAATAAATGAAAATTTGAAAAACATGTAAAGGAAAATTATACAAAGAAAATTAAAATAAAAAAGGAGATGAAAAATTGAGATCTTAAAAATAATTAAAAA
>OY757914.1:82860402-83090402 GCA_963585895.1 Sepioteuthis lessoniana
CGAATATTAAAATGTGAAGTGCTCTCATCGAAAATTTGTTTTAAAATTTCCACCGTTTCAGGGAAATTATAGTTCTGTGGATGTTTTGGTAAAATATGATTCGAATACTGGTCGTGTTCTGCTTTCCCCAGCTTTCTCAATAAAAGCCTAACTTTCTAGTCGTCCGCAGGTTCCTACGAATTGAAGGTTCTGGTGACAAATATAACAACGATGACAATTTATTGTCGTATTTACAAGCGCGGTGTAAAGTTCGTGGTAGTCGTATTTGTGTCTTCAGCTAGATGGGTGATATCGGTAGCTGGTATGGTCGAGTCGTAGATGTGTGCAGCTGGATGTTCGTCGCGGGTAGCTGATGTTGGCCAAGTCGTAGAAGTACAGCTAGACTATTGGTGGGGGTAGCTGATGTCGATCGAGTAGTAGATGTCTGCAGCTGGACGATCGTCGCTGTTAGAAGTTGGTGTTGGCAGTTTGGTCACGTAGAGTCGAGCGAGCGTGGTGACTTAGACCTAGCCATGTCTTAGTACTGCGGACCAAGTGAACGGACGGGGAAACCGTGGCTAAGGTTTGCCAGGCCTTAGCACATACGAAGTCGAGAGAGCGAATCGGTGAAGCTAGGGCTTTATCGTGCCCCAAGCTGTGTGGGCGTATCGGACACGGTAGCTGTGGCTTTGACGTGTCAAAGCTGTGCGGACGTATCGGTGACGGTAGCTATAGCTTTCCGCGCCAAAGCTTAGCGGACGTATCGGAGACGGTAGCTATGGCTCCCTATCCTTCCCTATCGGCCATCCAGGGTCTTTGCAGAGCTGATGAATGTAAGTTTTTGCAGGTGGGTCAACACTTGTGTATCCATGTAAAATAATCTATTGAAGAACGTTACTAATGAGTTCGTCCATATTTCTCGGCAAGTCTTGCACTTCTTGGTGGGAATGGTTTCTGTGATTGGAGGTACGTAGCCATAAAAATATTCTTGCCATTTTTCCAAACATTTCGTTATATACAAAATGGTGCAATCATACAATAGTACTGACAAGGCTTGGAAGAATTTCGGTTTTATAATATCGGTATAGTCGTTAATCTGTCAGTCACAGACCATATTTTACTTTTGCGTATGTTGATAGTGCTCTCAGTCGTTACTATTATCATCATCCAGTCGTTCTGTCAGCGCTGATCTCCTTATTTCTCGTAATCCGTTCATACAGGCCACCACTTTTTGCAGGTCTTCTAGACGGTACCTAGTGTTTGTGCAGAAATAATTAAAAAAATAAGACTTTGGCGTGTCTATGTATAAGAGTTACCAGGAGAAAGATCGCTCATGAGTTACGTTAAGTTAGGTTTATTGGTTTAAGGGTATATCAACTCTTTGTAGTATTCTATAGCCGACAAACAACGAAAAACACGTATACATTAAAATATACTCTTTTTTTTTTATTCTTCGACGCTGACGCTTGAGTGAACCAGGAGAGAGTTCGTGCACTCGAAGGAGCCGTCAGGAATCGGCCCATTGGCCTAGTGGGTAGAGTATTCATCTATATTCAATCACAGGTCGAGTCATACCAAAGACTCAAAAAAAGGTACTTGATACTTCCTTGTTACCGAATCAGCATTATAAATTATGGATCAAGGGTAAGTGGAGCAATTCAAGTCGCACCTCTGTGTAGTAACTAATGAAAAGGGGGCCTTCGGGTCCCCCTCAACTACGGTCGCAACTTTTCTTTTTATGCAGTCAGAAAAGTCCCAGCCGACCCCCACCCAATGCTTTTTTCATTGGTCAAGGCTTACACCCACGCATTGTTTGTTTTTCAATGGTTACGGCTTACTCCTACACATTGCTTGTTTTTCCCAGGCCATTTTATACACCCACGCAATGATTTTCCTCCATTGGTCACAGCTTAGGCCCATTGGCCTAGGTGAGTAGAGTGTTCAACAATAGCCCGGGAGACCAGGGTTCTGTCCCAGGTCGAGTCATACCAAGGTAATCACTTTGTTGATTTTATTTATGGTCAGATGTATCTTCCGGGTTCATCGCAGTTCAAGCTAATGAACTACTACCGTTTTCTCATAATACATATATCACGTCTCATTTTGCGCACAGTTAAATGGTTTCAAGAATGGAAGATAATTCAAGATAATAGTTCTATTCAACTATTAAATAGGACCCTAACAGGTACTACCTCTCTGGTTCAGTGTGGACGCGGGAGTAATGGTAAAGAAAGGGTACTCCACATTCCTCAAAGCTTCAAGATTGGAGATTCACCATCAAATTTCATATCCAAGAAACTCGTTCTAAGAGGGTCTTACCCCTCTGCAGAGATCCATTCGGTTCATTTTATTGCCCGAGCCGACAGGCGTGTTATAAGTTTGTACTTTTCCAGCAGTGCACTGTATGTAAGAACGTGAGAACATTTTATTTGGGTTTGTATGGTTTGGTTTATTTGATTAATGGCATATCAAACTTAATGGATTATTTAATGACAAAACTATCCTTCAAGAATATATATATATATATATATATATATCAGTGACGTATCCTAAAAAAAACAGACCTCGGTTAGACAAATAATACAGGGAGCGAAAGCAAAATAGAGAATGATTTTTAAAACGTTTTTTTTAGTCTGATTTGTCCAATTTTTGAAGAAAAAAACCTGATAGATCTAAATTTTTATGGTTAACTCTATGATTCAAGCACTCTTTTAAAAATTAAAATTCAGCCCAATATGAGTGAGCAAGAAAAAAAAAACGACTTAGAATCTATGACTTGCTGTACGCTGAAGCCATACCAAAGTTTTTTGTCAACCATATACAAAGCAAAGAAAATATTTTTTACAGGAAAAGGGGGAAGCAGAGGATTGAACAAAAAAACGAAAAGAAAGCTTTTTAACTGCTGTCGCTATAGAGATTAAGAAGGATCCTATAACATCAATAAGAAAGCATGCTAATGAATTGAAAGGCCAAAACTGTGAGGGCAGCAATTAAACAAGATTTAAGTCCAGACCTTAAACACCTCGATTATGCTATATGGGGAGTTTTAGAAAACAAAACAAATGCAACCTCCCATCAAAATTTTGGTTTGTTTAAAACTGCTATTGAAGAGGAATAGAATAAAATCCTGAAGAATTTATTTTGAAAAAATGCAAATTGTTTCGAAGACGTGTTGATACGATAATTGAAAAAAAAATGACGGCCATATTGAGTAAATTTAGTGTTTTAGTATCTATCATCATATTTCGTAGTTTATTTTTAAAAATCAGAATTAATCTTGTTTTATAATAGAATAGTTTATCATTATACTAGAATATTGCTAATTTAGCTTCTGCATCCTGTGTACCATAGCCATGATATGGCTATTTGGGAAATGCACATCAATTGTCCATAACTCATTTAGATAGCATGTATACATAAAGAACATAGGAATCTCGAAATTCGAAAACACGTAACGACTTCTTTGTTCAGGTACGAAATCTTTTTATTGCTTTTGAGTTAAAGGTTTCGACATGAGGAGAGAGACACAATCTTTTTATGCTGGTTTCTTCATCTGGCCCCATTCTCGTGCGGCACACATGGCGCGCAAATTCGTCTCGCTTCAGCGAGCCCCAAAAGCCAAACCTCCTCTTTCGGCGTCTAGCTTCAACTCTTTAACTTTCTTCAAATTCCCAAAATCCTCCGCGCACTACCGGTGCGTGACGTCATTCGCATTCCGTTACCCATTTCTCTTCTCGGGCTATTGTGACATTTCTGAGTGACACGTCCGCTCTGTGCGCGACCGCGTTAACTCCTGCATCAATGTTGCACCTAACTAACCCATGTGCTGAGCCGAAAGGTTCTCAGCCGAACTAAACCCAAAGGCATGAACCGAAATCCCTCGGCCATTATACTACACCTGTACTGTTATTTTCTTGTCGGTGTAATTAAAATTGATTGATAATTAGTACTTAAAATTACAAATGAAATTAAATGCCTCAAATATTTTCCCGACTGATTTTTTTCTCCACTTTTTGAATTTACAATTGACCTTCGAGCATAACATTAAAAATAGATGGTTGGTTTCTTTGTTTAATGGCATATCAACATTATTTAATGCCAAAGCCATTCTCCTTGAAGAACAGTAGTGGTACTATTTAACCCATAGCTGGGAGGATCTGGGGGTTCCTACCTTTCCCAAGGTTATTTGCCCAAAAGTGAACGTAATAGAGCGACTGGAGTTCGAACTCGCTTACTACGATTCTGCAGTCCATCGGTTTAACCATTACACCACGAGGCATACCATCTTTACGTACTTATTTCAATTGTAATATATTTCCACAGTTTTGTATAGTAGAACCGAAATAAATAAAACTTTAAATTTAATGCAGATATTTTACATTTTGTCCGGAATGATATTTATAGGGTAAGCAATGATATCTAGCTGCATGAGAATACACGTCACTAATTGGGACACCTCTTTGTGAATATTATATTCATTCACTGGAATATTTTAGAACTGTGGTTCCCAACTTTTTTATTTTTTATTTTTTGGCCTTGCCCCACCTAAGCGTCTCTAAAATAATGATGACCTCCTCCAGCCTCTATGAATATACATTTTGTCCGGAATGATATTTATAGGGTAAGCAATGATATCTAGCTGCATAAGAATACCATATTTACCAACCCCTCCGCTCGGGCAGGATATGACACAAGGTCAATCTTTAAACAGAGTTTGACAGGTTTGAATTCAGTGTATTCCTTCTCCTAGACTAGTTGCCTCACCGAGGCTGATGAACCTAGTCTACCCTACTATTTACCCATAGCTGGAGGGAGAGTAATTGGATTCATACCTTTCCCAAGGATATTAGTGCTATGTGAAATGCAATCAATCTCGTCCAGGATTTGAACTCGTGTTGGTGTGTCCATTTCCTACGACGATAACCATTACAGCACGGCACATCATAAGAATACACGTCACTAAATGGAACACCTCTTTGTGAATATTATATTCATTCACTGGAATATTTTAGAACTGTGGTTCCCAACTTTTTTAATTTTTATTTTTTGGCCTTGCTCCACCTAAGCGTCTCTATAATAATGATGACCTCCTCCAGCCTCTGTGAATATACATTTTGTCCAGAATGATATTTATAGGGTAAGCAATGATATCTAGCTGCATAAGAATACCATATTTACCAACCCCTCCGCTCGCGCAGGATATGACACAAGGTCAATCTTTAAACAGAGTTTGACAGGTTTGAACTCAGAGTATTCCTTCTCCTAGACTAGTTGCCTCACCAAGACTGAAGAACCTTGTCTACCCTACTATTTACCCATAGCTGGAGGGAGAATAATTGGATTCATACCTTTCCCAAGGGTATTAGTGCTATGTGAAATGCAATCAATCTCGTCCAGGATTTGAACTCGTGTTGGTGTGTCCATTTCCTACGACGATTACCATTACACCACGGCACATCATAAGAATACGTCACTAAATGGGACACCTCTTTGTGAATATTATATTCATTCACTGGAATAATTTAGAACTGTGGTTCCCAACTTTTTTAATTTTTATTTTTTGGCCTTGCTCCACCTAAGCGTCTCTATAATAATGATGACCTCCTCCAGCCTCTGTGAATATACATTTTGTCCAGAATGATATTTATAGGGTAAGCAATGATATCTAGCTGCATAAGAATACACGTCACTAAATGGGACACCTCTTTGTGAATATTATATTCATTCACTGGAATAATTTAGAACTGTGGTTCCCAACTTTTTTATTTTTTTGGCCTTGTCTCACCTAAGCGTCTCTAAAATAATGATGACCTCCTCCAACGTCTGTGAATATAATTTTTATCATTCAAAATATGAATTCCAATTCATTTAGAAGAAGAAGAATGAAAAATTATCACACTGAGTCTAATGGAGCTTATAAAGAAAATGACATTCATGTCAGAGAAAAATAGAAAGTACAAAAGTATAGATGAAGTACAAAGGAAGAAAGTACTAAGAAATTGTTAAAATGAAAAATAAAAAAAAAATGAAGTGATATTAAATGGCTTCGGAGAAAAAAAAAGTTGATTCTGTTTGAAACAAGAGAAATGGCGGTCAAAAGTCATAAAAAGTAAACTTAGAACATAAAACCCTCACTCTAGTTTTTGAGGGTAATTTTGGTTTGGCTCTAAATTCATAATACAATCAGAAATAATATAGACCGAAAAGTTGTCTTTTGTACGACATGGTAGCTTTCTACGTTCTGCCGTTAAAGTGTCCATAATGTTACACAAACTTGGGAAACGGACATCATCATCAGCCCCACCTGACAGCTCAGAGTTCACTGTCTCCCTCACTCGCAATCCATCCCTATCATCCATCTCTCTTGGCAGGTCTTCTAGGTTACAATCTACGTCTGCACTGAGCTAATAGACAAAATCAACTTTATTAAGTGAATACACAGTACGTACTTCATTACCCGTGGTGTAGTCGTTATCGCCGTAGGAAATGAACACGGCGATACGAGTTCAAATCCAGGACGAGACTGATTGCATTTCACATTGCACTAATACCCTTGGGAAAGGTATGAATCCAATTATTCTCCCTCCAGCTATGGGTAAATAGTAGGACAGACTAGGTTCTTCAGCCTTGGTTAGGCAACTAGTCTAGGAGAAGGAAAACTCTGAATTCAAACCTGTTAAACTCCGCTTAAATATTGACCTTGTGTCATATCCTGCCCGAGCGGAGGGGTTGGTAAATAGTACGTACTTCATTACACATATACATAGATACGCACAATTATGCTTGTGTATAAGCAGTTTATGTATTAATTCGCTCTCACACATTCATGCACACATAGACTCACTAGAATAAAATCAGTTATTAACTCATTCTCGAATTGTTACCCTTCAAAATCTATTTGCCCCACATTAGGAACCACGACCATTCATTGACCAGTTGTACTATCACGTTTATATTTGGTCTAATATTCTCAGGAAAAATATTAATCCTCTAAGCCTACCAGCTATTGATTAAATAGTGTCACTGCTGTTCTTTTACAAGCATAACTTTAGCATTAAATAACCTTCGAAGTTTGATATGCCATTAAACAAATAAACCATACCAAAACTTATCCCTCAGCTATAGGTTAAACAGTGTCATTTCTGTTCTTCTACAAGGATGGCTTTAGCATTAAATAAGCAAAGACGGTTGATATGCCATTAAAACAAAGAAATTAAACCAGTCTCATACAATGACAGATATATTTTTATGACGATAGTTTCTTTGAATTCCTCAATAAATGTGACGTTATAGTAGAACGAATATAATAACATGTTTGGTTCAGTAATTGTAAATAGTTAAATCAATGATAAGAAAATGAAGGTTACCCTCCCCAATGTTAGCTTTGTATGTATTTACCAAACACCTCAGCACAAACGAGATGTGACATAAGATGAACTTCTTTGAGCAAAATGTAAGATCCACTTGGTTGGTTGGTTGGTTGTTTTGTTGAGTTTTATGGCATATTAACCTTTATAGGTTATTTAATGAAAAATCCATTTTTATAAAAATAATCAGTTCTATTCCAAATAACTCAGTTTAGCATTAGTATAAAATATAATTGTCAATAACATTTCTATTTCAAGTTATTCAGTTTAGTCAATTCAGTTCAGTATAATTATCATATCATATTTACCAACCCCTCCGCTCGGACAGGATATAACACAAGGTCAATTTTTAAGTGGAGTTTAACAGGTTTGAATTCAGAGTTTTCCTTCACCTAGACTAGTTGCCTCACCAAGGCTGAAGAACCCAGTCTTCCCTACTATTTACCCATAGCTGGAGGGAGAATAACTGGATTCATACCATTACCTTTAATATAATTATAGTTTTTGTCCACACAGTTAAATGTCAAAATTGTTCTATTTCAAACAATTCAGTTTAGCGTAAGTACAGGTTCAATGTCAAAAACAGTTCTATTTCAAACAATTCAGTTTCAAAATATTTCTATTTCAAGTAATTCAGTGTAGCATAAGTACGCAGTTTAGTTGTATTTAATCGATAGATAGAACCCAATCAAGTGCCACCACTCCTGGCTAGAGTGGACCGGAGAGCGATGGCAATGAAGGGGTACTCCGCATTCCCTAAAGCTTCAGCATTACTGGAATCTCACCATCAGTTCATTTAGTGTCATATCCAGGACCCTCGTTGGGGTGTCGCACCCTTCTACAGAGATGCAGTCGGTGCATTCTGCAGCCCCAGCTGACTGGGCAAGATCTATTCCGATCTTGAGACTATTGCACCCATATCTCAATCCAAGAATTTCATAATCATATGAGACCCGACCTCCTTTAAATTGCTTCCATTCATTCCCCGAAAAAATTTGACAGACCAGAATAAAGAGGAGGCATATTTCTTTCCTCTGATAAACAATGCTGATTAAGTTAGCTTATGGCAAATGTCGAGATGAGTTCATGCTTGACTGTTTAATATCTCCGCCTATACTCAGAGAAAAGCCAATTTAAGGCGATTCTAAACGGTCAAGAGTGTGAGCGTAGCGAGCCTGTCACGAGGCGAATTCGCTATTAGAAATGATAGTGAAAAACAAAACAAAAAAAAAAAGGTAAATACCTGAAGATCCGACGAAGAATTGAGACCATCTAAATTCGGCCGGTGGCGGGTGGAGGTTTAGCCAGATTGAGCTGAAGTTATTGAATTTCTTTCTCTAAGTGCCTCAGTTTTCTATACTTGTGCCAGACTTAGTTAATTATTATATTTAACTTTTTGTTGTTGTTGTTGTTATGACTTAGCTTTCGTTTGAGTTTTCTCTCGTATGTTTTGTTCGTTTCTAAGAAAAGAACAAATAATAATAAAAATGAAAAATGAAACAAGCTCGGTTAGCATGTTCTCTCTCTCTCTCTCTCTCTTTTTACAGCTTATCTCAATCATTCATCATTTGAGAGACCGCAAAACTGTCTCCGGATTGCAGGTTAATTAAGAGCGTATATGACAATCAGAGTGATATAACACCTTGTAAAAAACGGAACTGGTGACATTATCATTGAGATATACAATATTAATGAGCTCTCCTTTACCCAACACCTTTTTTTAATATCTAGTTACTCCACATCTGGGATCGCTAAAAAGAGAACCTTCTGATATCTCCGAACGAAAATGAGAAAAAAAGGGTATGAGAGAAAGAGCGAGAGAGATCAAGTGAGAGAGAGAGAGAGAGAGAGAGAGAGAGAGAGAGAGAGTAGATAAATGAATGATGAATACGTGTATGAGTTGGCGACGGATTAAAGTGAATGAAAAAAGAATTAACTATGTATGAAGGAACAAGTGAAGATACAAAAAATTTGTGGGTTGGTTGGTTGGTAGGTTGGGTTTTATGGCATATCAGCCTTTGTAGGTAATTTAAAGCCAAATCCATTTTTTATACTGATTATCAGTTCTATTTTAAACAATTCAGTTTATCATAAGTACGCAGATCAAATGTAACTATACAGTTTAATTTCTCAAAAAACATTTCTATTTCAAGCAATTCAGTTTTGTCAAACTGTTCTAATTCAGCTAATTCAATTTAGTATAAGTACAGATTTTTTAACACACAGTTAAATATCAAAACAGTTCTACTTTAAACAATCTATTTTCGCGGAAGAACAGTTTCAATGTAAAAAAAAATTGTCTAGTGTCATATCCAGGACACTTGTTGGTGGGGTCTTACCCTCTGCAGTGGAGCAGTCGGTGTATTCTACAGCCCAAGCCGACTCGGCAAACAAATGATTTACATTGAATAGAAATACGAATGTTAGATCACAATAATTGAAACTATTTAACTGTGAAGAAGCAATAGCAATACTAGTGTGAAAACGAACATGTTCCTATTTAAAATTGAAATTTCCTACAAACTATTAAGTTACAAATCATTTGCGTATCCATTTAAATGTGTGCAAAAGAAAAGATTGATATTACATTGTTACTGTTAGATAGCAAAACTTGAAACCATTTAACTTTGTGTAATACAATTGATTAATAGTCAATATATTTATTTGTCATCATCATCATGTCATGCCGCCAGCACGGATATCCATGGCCCTCTCTCGCCACTTCTCCCGATTATTCATCGCCTCTGGCAGGTCTTCAGGGTTACATCCTGTGTCCTCACATAGCTGCTGTATGTATGTTCGAGCTGGTCGTCCTGCTTTTGCTTGGCCATTCTAGCAACTATCTAGCTGTCTGCAAAAAATGAGTACATAATTGTTTCAAAATGTTATCAACTTGTTTACAAGTCATATTTGATATTTATTTATAAGGAGGATTTGGCTTTAAATAACCTTAATTGTTGATATACCATAAAACTAAACCAAATCAAATCATACATATTTAGCATATATGTATAAAGAGGATTTAGCATTAAATAACCTACAATGGTTGATATGCCATAAAACCCAACCAAATCAAATCCTGTATATTTAATATATATGACTAAAGAATATTTGGCATTAAATAACCAACAATAGTTGATGTGCCATAAAACCCAACCAAATCAAATTCTGTATATTTAGAATATATGACTAAAGGATATTTGGCATTAAATAACCAACAATAGTTGATGTGCTATAAAACCAAACCAAACCAAATCCTATATATTTAATATAAATTTATGAAGAGGGTTTGGCATTTAATAACCTACAATGGTTGATATGCCATAAAACCAAACCAAACTAAATCCTTTATATTTAGTATACATTTATGAAGAGGATTTGGCATTAAATAACCGACAACCAAAACAAATCCTATATATTCAATATACCAAACTAACCAAACGTAAAAACAATTCAAATCTCACCTTTCTTATAATTTCATGATATCTATAAGGTAGAAAAAAACTATTGTTTGATCAAACTTTTCCGATGAAATTGCTTGATGAAACCGTTTCATTTTATTGAAAAGATACAAAATTATTAATAATGAAACGAACATAAGAAAGTCCGATCTAAATTATTTTTTTAGTTTATACTCACACACAAACACACACTCATATATATATATATATATATATATATATATATATATATATATATATATAAATGTAAACAAACGGCTGCTGCTGCTGTTGCTAAATAAATACCTTAAAATTCCCTTAGCTAAACGTGGTACGCTTGTTGGCCGAGATGTCTGAGATTTAGTCCAACGTAAATTTGGATGGGTTTCGATCCCGGCTTCGAGTGTCCTACATGTCTAGCCACACTGAAGAGTTCTGATAGAAGGAAATAGTCTGTCTGTGGATGACAATATATATATATATATATATAATATTCAATATTTGGTTAGTCCAGAGAGAGATTACGAATAACGTTTTTTCTCCAAGTAACTGAGCCAAATTTCATTTCCTATGTCCGTCTCTACGCTACAGGGACCTTAAGCTTCGATAGACGTTGGCCCGAATCTTAAAGGTCTTCTGATTTTTGAATTTTGTAACGCACATAACCTATTTTACGTTATCGACCAACTGCTTTTGTTTGTTGCTCATTACAACTTTATTTGCACAACGGCCATATTCCATTCTTAAACTGCATACTCTCGAAGCGATGTCAATAATTCCAAATGGCTTTATTCGATTCTCTTTCAAAAGCACTTCATTTTAAATTAGCCTGTCTATCTATCCACCTACCTATCTTTCTAGACATTACTGAGGTGACACCTGCCCTAGTAACCAAGACACATCGTTCACTCTTTCCATTAAGGACATCGAATTTAATTCTATCTATCTATCTATCTATCTATTTTTCCCTGACCCAATTCAACAAGTCATCTTGTTAGAGTAGAATGCACTGGTTTCTTCGAAAGTAACTGTTTCGTATTCTGATTGGCAAACTCCCAAGAGAAATTGTCTTTCATACTTAATGTTGGCTTCGATGTTAAACAAATCTGCTATTGCTGTTGATAAAATTCAAGAAATTTTTTTTAATACGTTTTTACGCTCAATTCCATTGACAACATTTAACAGAAGATCTTTTTTTAAGGGTGTCAAATAATTTATCAGTTTTTCTGTTTATGCTGCAAACATCGTGGTAGAAACTAAATTGTCGAGAAAAAGAAGTTATCCTTCTCATATATCATGTTCGTGATAACAATGATGATATAGAGAAATATGCCACCTTATACATCATGGTGGTGATTACAATGCCGATAAAAAGAAATAAGCCCCCTTATACATCGTGTTGGCGATTACAATGTCGATAAAAAGAAATAAGCCCCCTTATACATCTTGGTGGTGATAACAATATCGATAAAAAGAAATAAGCCCCCTAATACATCGTGTTGGTGATTACAATGTCGATAAAAAGAAATAAGCCCCCTTATACATCTTGGTGGTGATAACAATATCGATAAAAAGAAATAAGCCCCCTTATACATCGTGTTAGTGATTACAATGTCGATAAAAAGAAATAAGCCCACTTATACATCATGTTGGTGATTACAATGTCGATAAAAAAATAAGTCCCCTTATACATCTTGGTGGTGATAACAATATCGATAAAAAGAAATAAGCCCCCTTATACATCGTGTTGGTGATTACAATGTCGATAAAAAGAAATAAGCCCCCTTATACATCTTGGTGGTGATAACAATATCGATAAAAAGAAAAAAGCCCCCTAATACATCGTGTTGGTGATTGCAATGTTCATAAAAACAAATAAACCTCCTTCCGCATCATGTGGGTGCCCTCTTGGTGTAATGGTTAACGTGATGCACTGCGGAATCGTAAAAAGCGAGTTCGAGCCACAGTCGCGCTATTACGATCACTTTCGGACAAATACTGTTGGGAAAGGTATAAACCTCCTTATCCTCCTCGCTATGGGTTAAATAGTACCACGCCTCTTCTTCTCGAATGATGGGTTTAGCATTACTACATTGACCCTTTGTTCCCTTTGTATAGCACTGGACCTTGCTGACCAGTTTAAGTAATAATCAGGAATACGTGCCTGGACCCAGATTTGGGTCCAAGTGCATCTAGGTTCATCTGGCCCACGTTGCACTAAGTGGGTCGATGACCAGCATAGACCAACAGGGCTCGAGCTTTGGCTTGTGCCCGATTTTCCCCTACACTAATCCCCACTATAATCGATATTGGGGTTGTTGACCTTGTGTCAAGTCCTGTCTGATGGGAGGCAGAGACAAATAATCCCCTTACGTGTCATGTTGGTGATTACAATGTCGATAAAAGAAATAAGCTCCCTTATACATCATGTTGGTGATTACAATATCGATAAAAAGAAATAAGCTCCCTTACGTATCATGTTGGTGATTACAATGTCGATAAAAGAAATAAGCTCCCTTATACATCATGGTGGTGATTACAATGTCGATAAAAGAAATAAGCTCCCTTATACATCATGGTGGTGATTACAATGTCGATAAAAGAAATAAGCTCCCTTATACATCATGTTGGTGATTACAATATCGATAAAAAGAAATAAGCTCCCTTACGTATCATGTTGGTGATTACAATGTCGATAAAAGAAATAAGCTCCCTTATACATCATGGTGGTGATTACAATGTCGATAAAAGAAATAAGCTCCCTTATACATCATGGTGGTGATTACAATATCGATAAAAAGAAATAAGCTCCCTTACGTATCATGTTGGTGATTACAATGTCGATAAAAGAAATAAGCTCCCTTATACATCATGTTGGTGATTACAATGTCGATAAAAGAAATAAGCTCCCTTATACATCATGTTGGTGATTACAATGTCAATAAAAGAAATAAGCTTCCTTATACATCATGTTGGTGATTACAATATCGATAAAAAGAAATAAGCTCCCTTACGTATCATGTTGGTGATTACAATGTCGATAAAAGAAATAAGCTCCCTTATACATCATGGTGGTGATTACAATGTCGATAAAAGAAATAAGCTCCCTTATACATCATGTTGGTGATTACAATGTCGATAAAAGAAATAAGCTCCCTTATACATCATGTTGGTGATTACAATGTCGATAAAAGAAATAAGCTCCCTTATACATCATGTTGGTGATTACAATGTCGATAAAAGAAATAAGCTCCCTTATACATCATGGTGGTGATTACAATGTCGATAAAAGAAATAAGCTCCCTTATACATCATGTTGGTGATTACAATATCGATAAAAAGAAATAAGCTCCCTTACGTATCATGTTGGTGATTACAATGTCGATAAAAGAAATAAGCTCCCTTATACATCATGGTGGTGATTACAATGTCGATAAAAGAAATAAGCTCCCTTATACATCATGTTGGTGATTACAATATCGATAAAAAGAAATAAGCTCCCTTACGTATCATGTTGGTGATTACAATGTCGATAAAAGAAATAAGCTCCCTTATACATCATGGTGGTGATTACAATGTCGATAAAAGAAATAAGCTCCCTTATACATCATGGTGGTGATTACAATGTCGATAAAAGAAATAAGCTCCCTTATACATCATGGTGGTGATTACAATGTCGATAAAAGAAATAAGCTCCCTTATACATCATGGTGGTGATTACAGTGTCGATAAAAGAAATAAGCTCCCTTATACATCTTGGTGGTGATTACAATGTCGATAAAAGAAATAAGCTCCCTTATATATCATGGTGGACTGTACATTGTTGGTTAAAAGAATTTGCACACTAATACATCATGGTGAAATGTTCATTGTTGATTAAAAGGAAAAAGACTCACTCCATTTTCCTGGATTGTACATAGTTGATTATAAGAAATAAGACCTCTTATACATCCTACCGGAATGTAATTTCGAATAAAAGGAATAAGTCCTTTAAATAATAATGATGGAATATACATTGATTAAAGAAATAAGCTCCCCTGTACATCATGTTCGATTTTACATTATTGAATAAAAGAAATAACCCCATTAGCTAAAATGATCCAATTTTTTTAAACATTTTGACTACGAAAATCTAATTTTTTAAAATATACTTTCCAGAAAAGTAACTGAGATCATTCTGGTTCAAACTGGATGTTGTCTCATTCACATTGGCACAGTATGAGTGCAGATACAAATCTGAATGCATAGTTGGGCCAAAAAATAGACCATGTTCAAGAATTGATCCCCAGGGGAAAAAGGACTATCAGAATTGTTTTACCATGAAAAATCATCCATACCTCTTGGCAGTAAATTCATATATCCTAAAAGCTTTTTGTCTTTGCGTTATATACACAGGTTCTCAATTCTCTTCACGCATGTTTGGTTATGATAATATCGGACCTTTGGTCACTACATATTGCTTTGTGCAAGCATGATGCATACCCAAGTTCGTCAGTTGATAGTGGCATAAGATGATCAATGAATTTTGTAAAAAAAAAATAAACCGATTCGTTTAACGGAATATTCGTTCACTTCTCTGTTGAAGTTAGTAAAATCGCAGGTCAACTTCCTTGGTCTGACCGCCTTATTTGTAGGGGCTGTAGAATACAATCTTTGAAGTGGGGTCTTAATTCTCTGCTGAGGAGTAATACCCCACCCCAAGATAAATATGAAGATGAAGAAAAAGATATCACGGTGAAAAGAACTGAAATTACTGACACTTCTTACTGTGGTGTAATGACTGCGGCGACATTGTAGTGAGTTCGAATTCCCGTCCTGCTATTACGTTCATTCACAGACTAATTGTTGGGTATCACCAACCTTTTCAGCTGTTCCATCTGCCATATATGGCTGTAGCGGAGATCAGTCTGGGAAGAAGCCAGACCAGAAGAGCCGTTCCAATTGTTGAAGTATATCATTACTCTATCACTAATCCTATGTTCTTATTACTAAGAGTCTCTCCCTTGTAAATACTCTTTCCTGTAAATATAACTATTTTCCTCACATATCGTGGTTTGTCTAATTATTACTACTTGTGTTCACCAACCAGAACACAACACTAATACTCTTATGAAAATTGTGAACTCCCTTATTCCTCTCTCTATAAGTTAAATTATATCATTGCTGTTCTTCTCCAAGGATTGATTTGGTATTAAATAACCCACGAAGGTTAATATGCCATAAAAAAACAAAATTATCGAATTTAACCAATTAAGCCGCCGAAATTGAAAGTGAAGCTATTTCATTATCAAATATTAAATCTGGTCTGCGTTTGCATTCAGGATACTTGGTCTTAGAAATCCTGCTGCATTCGGTTGTGATGACATGGCGAACAAAAAAAAATGTTGACAAGAGTGTAACTCTATTGTACAAGATTATGAGGCCAAACTAAGAATAGAGTAGCCTCTTTTTAAAACCACTGATTGTTTTGATTGGTTTTTAAAGAAGATTGAGAAGCAAGTGTGTTCAACTCGGAGATGAATGTATCGTTGTTTTTTATAGCTCTATGCCACTCCTTAGTCGGACCGAGAACTTTTCAAATCTCTATCATATATCATGGTTAGTATTCTCGACTCATTACCCCTTGTCATTCCGTTCATTTATTGTCAGATACTTCAAACATTGAAGAAAATAGTTTCCTCTACAGCCCTATTGGTAGAATTTAGTATACGTTGACTGTATACTAGTTAGGGCACCTCAGGTGGTGCAATGGTTAGCAAGCTAGACTAGCCAACCTTCACGAGCGAGTTCGAGTCTCATTGGGTGCCTCATTCATGCAGCTTCGTGCCACATCTAAGCATTAAAAACCTCGTAAATTACCACTGTATCTCGGTTAGAAGAATAAGAACTCTCTACTCCAAAAAGAAGAGAGTTCTGGGTATGACACTTAACTGTATCTGATAGGGAGGATCCAGTTCTGGAGATCTTGAAAGTTTGGAGTAACCCTACATTGTCATTATTTTAGGTTAGCTCTGCCCCAGAGTTTTTGCACCAGTTAAAGACCCATCAATTGGTCAAATAGATCTGTTTTAAGATTATTTTTATTTGATGGGAATACTTGAAATCATGACAGTAAATTACGGAAATTGCTCAAGAATTCTACGAATAATGTTGAACAAATCATGGGAGCAACATTCCACAAAGCCTCCAAATAAGACAGACAAAACATGTGGGATATTACTGGAGGAGCAAGAACAAAATCATGTGCAACCTTCTCTTATGGACCCCTTCACATGGACGCGCGAGTGTAGGCCGATCGGCTAGAAGTTATCTACAACTGCTCTGTACGGACAGAGGATATAGTCTAGAAGACCTGCCGGCAGAGATGGACGATAGAGACGAATGGCGAGGGAGAGTCTGGGAAATCCGAGCTAGCAGCACGACATGATGACGATGATGCTGATGATTGATCATTATTAGTTACGAGAAGCTGTGAGTAAAAAATGACTATTATCAATATAAACAATCACTTGAAACTGTATAATTATTTGAGCTAGATAGGAATGCTTGAGACCACACAACTGTGTGTAAATTGTTTGTACTATATAGAAATACTTGATATATAGGAATACTTGAAATATATATAGGAATACTTGAGATATACAGGAATACTTGATATATAGGAATACTCGAGATATATAGGAATACTTGATATATAGGAATACTTGAGATATACAGGAATACTTGATATATAGGAATACTCGAGATATATAGGAATACTTGATATATAGGAATACTTGAGATATACAGGAATACTTGATATATAGGAATACTCGAGATATATAGGAATACTTGATATATAGGAATACTTGAGATATATAGGAATACTTGATATCATGTAATCGAGCAAGGATAGGGAGTCCATCTAGAACCAACAGCTCAGTACTGATACCGGATGTAGCATGGAAGACCTACCGAGAGCGACAGACGATAGAGACAAGTGGTTAGGGAAATCCGTGCCTGCGGCACACCGTGATGATGATGATGATAATGATGATGATGATATTGTGCGAATCAGACTGGCAAAAAACAACCACACAAAAAATATCAATATAAATGCACAATGAACGAAATTTCCTAATTTCTTTGCATAAGATAGTCCTGAATAGATTGACATGCCGTTAAGATCATTCGATCAATCAATAGGTTTCGTCGAGGTTTTATTGTCCCTCTGTAATGTTCGATCCTTGTAAAGAAGAAGTGATTTCAGGAAAATCAAAACGATAGCAAACATGATCTATTAAGAAGAGTGCGTAGGTGTTTGGTTTTTATTTAAGTCAAGTTAATATGGTGAGTATCCATTGAATTTAAGGATATCTTCAGCCAAATGACAAGAAAAAATTAAGAATAGGTAGAAGTTGAAAAAGAACCATAAATGCATAAAGAAGAAGAAGAAGAAGAAGAAGAAGAAGAGCAAAGAGAAAAGGCAAGAAGAAGAAGAGGAATGAGGAGCAAACAGGAAAGGCAAGAAGAAAAAGAAAAAGAAGATGAAGAAGAAATAAGGAAATGGAGTGAGGAACGAACAGGAAAGAAAGAAAGAAAGAAAGAAAGAAAGAAAGAAAACGGAAGAAAAACCGGAAAAAAAGCGGAAGAAGACATGAATGAAGAAAGATAATTCAAAGAATGATTTTAAAGCTGGAGGAGGGGACGAAGAAAAAAAGAAAAAGAAGCGTTTCTTTTGGGAGGAGGAGAGATAGATTGTCGACCAGATGTTTCGCATCGGAGATAAAAAAAAAAAAAAAGAGACATGAGAGGTTTGGTTGCCGATGGAGCCCAGTCAAACAGGAGGATGAAAAAAAGAACGAGGTGAGTCGTGAGTTGTGTGTAGGGGAGGAGAGAGGAATCACAAAGAGAAGAAGAAATCGGCAGGCGGAGAGGGAAAAACAGCAGGCTAAAAAGTCTTTTACAAGCACGAAGGAGCCGGAAGGAAATGCTGGGAGGTCGATGACAGGAAACGATTTGGAGAAGAGGCGGCCGTAAAATTTGGAACGGGTTTTGAAAATAAAATGTTAATAAATAAAAAAGAGAATAAAAGGATAAAAATAAAATAAAGTTGATAAATAAATCTGATAAAATTCTTTGCGGAAAATTATATATATATATATATATATATATATTGGAGAAGGGACAGGATGGGCGGCTCTTTTGGTCTAAGAGGAGCCAGAAGAGGAAAATTTAGCTTGGGTTGATTTATTTGTTAAACGACATATCAACTCCTAATGGGTTATTCATTGTTAAAATCTGATTAATTTGTAAACATTTGACTTATAACTATATTTTCGATAATCCATTTCACTTTTAAAAAGATACTTTTATTTCCTTATAATCATTTTTTTTGTGTTGCTCTCAGAAGAGATTCAATCTCTCTCTAAAAGTTTTCCTTTTCTGGCCGTATCCAGGTCTTCTCGCGGGAGATTTCGTTTGTTTGTCACTTGAAGTATCCACTCTTAATTTTTCCCCATATACCTCCATGTTTCATATTTTTTTAGTTCTCTGGCAAGGTCGATTCTACAACTGCAGGCCTCGACGACATACCGCCGAACGTATGGAAGACAAGGAAATTTGACAATGTACTCCTTCAATTATGCTACGTTATGTATTAGCAAAACACAATAGAAATTTGAACGAAAAACGCCATCCTCCGAGCCAATCATTCCACTTATTCTCGATACAAGAGACAAAATATGATTATCAGCTTAAATTGATCATCAAAGCCAATTCCAAGATCGTATTCCTCATTTTTTTTTGTTTTTTGTTTTCCTTGTTACTTAATCAATATTAAACTTTAATGTCTTGTCAGTCTTTAGACCCGGCTTTCTCAAACTTTTTACTTAATGAACCTTTCGTAACCAAACCCAATTTTTATTCACCCCAATTAAATTAATTGACTATTGCTGACATTATTTCATAGTCTCATTGAATACCACGATGAGAATGGTCGATTTAAAGAAAGGGTTTTCTGCTTTAAGATTTTTTTTTACAGAAAAACGAGATACTAAATCGAATACTGAATTATATAATAACAGCCATACCAATATTGCTGGCAATACTGAAACGGACAAAATAAGTGAAGAGCCGGATCTCCTCGATGAAAGCGGAAGTTAGGGTTGGGTTGGTTGAGTTTTATGATATATCAACCCTTGCAGGCTATTCAATGCCAAATCCTATATATATATATATATATATATATATATTCTTTAAGAAAAACAACAAAACCGTTCACATAGGATTATAAATTTATTTCCATCCTGTTACGCATTTTTGAAATTTCCAAAAACACGAAAAAAATTAACAGGACTTCTTCAGATCTTTTAGATAAAAAAAAACAAACTAGAATAGACGCAGAAAAGTGGGAGAGGATAGACACACACACACACACACACACACACACACACACACACACACACACACACACACATATATATATATATGTATGTATGTATGTATATATACATATATATATATATACACACATATATATATATATATACATATGTATACATATATATATATACATATATACATATATATATATATATATATAATATAATATATATATATATATATATGTATATATATATATATATATATATAATATTTCAATCAAACCTGAGCTCCCACGTATGTACACAGTTAAATGGTTTCAAGTACTCCTGTCAAATTCACTTTAGTGTTAATCTTTTGTTTGCATTTTGCTAATAATACAAAGTATTGCTATGTTACACTCACAAATTAATTTAAAGTCACTCCTTTGTGTACACACAGTTAAATAGTTATTGATAAATATACATGATTTGTTAGTCAATAGTTTAGAGGATCATTTTGTTTTCAAATGAGTTAGAGCTAATTAGTTTGCTCCTATTTAAATGTTTTGAAGTACTGCTATCAAACACTAATAATTCTATTTAACATAAATCATTTGTTTACCTATAGTGCTTTCAAGTTTTGCCCACACTAATAGTTTTATTTGCAAACAGTTAATTGGTTTCAAGTATTTCTATGTAATACCAATAATTCAATTTTTGTTCACAGTTGAATGGATCCAATATGTCACCACCAATTCAATTCGACAATTATTTCTTCCCACAATTATTTTACCCATAGACCCATTATTTGACCCATAGATGGGGCCATAACAGGTATTACTACACCGGGTCAGAGTGGACCTGGGAGTAATTGCAATGAAGAGGTACTCCACATTTCCCAAAGTTCTCAGAATGTAGCCTCATCATCAGATGCAGTTTAGTGTCATATCAGGACACTCGTTGGGGGTGGGATTCTTATTCCTACGCAGATATTCAGTCAGCGTATTCCACAGCTTCAACTAACTGGGCTTGGATTTTTCGTAAATAATCTAATTTTGATTTCATTCATTAAATGTCTCTAACCATGGATAAGAATAAAATTACAGTCCTGGTATTTTAATGTTCTTTTATCATTTTTTTTTCTTTCTTTTTGAGATCTATATTTTTATTCTTCTTATTTAATAAGCCTTTTTTTTTAAAGACATCTCATAACCTTTTATAAAAAAGGATATTTTAGAATTAGGTATTTTTCTGAAATAATTCATTTAAAGTATAATCGATTTTAAATGGTTTATTTCATAGTAATATAATTATATATGTCGTTAACGTCGCCAAAAAGATCCGACCTTTTTGCCCATACACAGATCGATCGTTTATTTAAACGACTCGGATGTTTTGAACGTGTATTATGTGAATGACATATCACTGGTGGCCATCACACCCAATGGTAACCTATCAACATAATCCAGTAATTTTTGATCTCCAGATATAAAAGGATTTATAAATGAAAAAAAGGAAATTCATCCTCTGTGATCCCTTATACTTTCATTCACCCTGCCGTGATTTTATCTTACTTGAAACCTTGCTTGAAACCAAGTGACACTTTCGTTCAAACTGGTCTCGTTTTAGCGGGAATCTTGGTTGGTATCATCAAGCTAAATTCCACTAGAGAAAAGAGAAAAGTTACACCGATGCTCCATAGTACCTGTAAAAGTCTAACGTCAGCATCGGCTTCGTAAAATATCTCGATCAGAATTTTGATTGAAATGATATGGGTTAACCACACACACACACACACACACACACACATACACACACAGGGCAAACGTGGTGTAACGGTTATCGTTTTAGGAAATGGACTCGACGATTTAAGTACAAATACTGAATATGGCTTTTTGCGTTTCATTTCATGCAAATGCACTCTTCCAACGGTTATGGTAAAATAGTTGGGTAACTATTGCAAGAAAATCAAGGCCTGGTTACAATGTAGATTAGTGACCACTTAGTAACAGCAGGTAGTGTAAGCAGTCTAAGACTAACATTACGTAGATGAGTGACTGACTTACTAATACCAATTTCTATAAGCAATCTAAGATCTGGTCACTATGGAGATGAGTGACTGATCAGTTATAGCTGGTATAGTAATAAATCTAAGACCCTGGTCACTAGGCAGATGGATGACCATTTAGTAACAGGAGGTACGGTAAGCAATCTAAGGCCTAGTCACTACTTAGATGAGTGACCACTTCTTAGCACCAGTTACTATAAGCAATCTAAGACCTGGTCACAACTTAGATGGATGACCAATTAGTAACAGCAGATACTGTAAGCATTCTAAGATCAGATTACTATTTAGATGGATGACCACTTAGTAACAGATGGTACAGTAGAAAATCTAAGGCCTGGTCATTAATTCTTTGAGTGACCAATTAGTGCCAGCAGATACGGTAAGCAATCTAAAGCCTGGTCTCTACTTTGTCCTCTTACAACTTAGAATTAGCAAGTAATGTAAGCAATTTAAGGTGAGGTCACTACTTAGCTGAGTGACCACTTTTTAACAGTAGTTACTGTAAGCAATCGATAGCCTGGTCACAACTAAGATGTCTGACCACTTAATAACAGGAAGTTCTGTATGCAATCTAAGGCCTGGTCACTACGTAGACGAGTTACCATTTAGAAGCAACTGGTACGGTAAGCAATCTAAGGCCTGGTCACTACGTAGTTGAGTGACCAGAGTAACAGGAGGCTCTCTAGGCAACCTAAAGCCTAGTCACTACTTAGATGTGTGACCGCTTCCTAACTCAAGGTACTATAAGCAATCTCATACCTAGTCACTACTTAGATGGATTACTAATTAGTAATAACAGGTGCTGTAAGCAAACTAAGTTCTGGTCACTACATAGATTAGTGACCACTTATTAACAGCATGAATTTACTGTGTTCATATTTACCAACCCCTCCGTTCGGGTAGGATAGGACACAAGGTCAGTTTTTAAACAGGTTTGAATTCAGAGTTTTCCTTTTCCTAGATTAGTTGCCTCACCAAGGCTGAAGAACCTAGTCTACCCTACTATTTGCTCTTAGCTAAAGAGAGAATAATTGGATTCATACCTTTCCCAAGGGTATTAGTGTGAAATGCAATTAGTCACGTCCAGGATTTGAACTCGTATCGCCGTGTCCATTTCCTGCGGCGATAACCATTACATCACGGGCATCTCCTATAATTTATGGATTTACAGTTTTTTTCATTTGGAGAAGCTAAACTGCCCATTCGTTAACTTTCGCTTACGATTTTACATTTAAAGAAATTCTTAGAATTTATTTGTTTTGGTAAATTATCTCATCAATCCTTTCCTAAACCTGCCAAAATTTTTTCATACCAGTTTTAACAGGGGACCTTTCACTAGAGTCTGAGTGGTGACAAGTCTCCTCTTCTAAGTATTCCAGCCGATCTCAATAATGCTGTGGTTTGTATAGACTCGATTCTCTCTCTGATTTCAAATTCTTTCTGTCTTAAGAAACGCTACTAGCGCAACAAATACAAATGGTATAATCGAAACCTTTATGTTCCTCAGCTTTTCTGCTTTCGAGCAAGATCCAGGTATTAGTCTCTCTTTTCGCTTTCTTTCGTTTTTACTTTGTAGTCTGCTAGAACAACAAATCCAATTGATAGCAAGTTCTTTTTTTTTCCTTGGTTATTGAGACTAAGTCCTGTTTTGGGCCAAGATTCAGTGATCCATTTGAATCACAAAATCTAAGAGAATTCTGTGCGTCTCTTTTTCTCAGATGGATTCTGTTTGGAACATCTACCGTGGTGTAGTCGTTATCGTCATAGGAAATGGACACGGCGACACGAGTTCAAATCCTGGACGAAACTGATTGCATTTCACATAGTACTAATACCCTTGGGAAAGGTATGAATCCAATTATTCTCCCTCCAGCTATGGGTAAATAGTAGGACAGACTAGGTTCTTCAGCCTTGGTGAGGCAACTAGTCTAGGAGAAGGAAAACTCTGAATTCAAACCTGTTAAACTCCGCTTAAAAAATTGACCTTGTGTCATATCCTGCCCAAGCGGAGGGGTTGGTAAATAGTACCATTTCTCAATAGGGTTAAATTTGAATCTCTTACCCAATTTTTAGTGGTTCACCTTTCTCTTCCAGTTCTGCGAGTCTGCTATATTTGATTATATCATTTTATTAACTCTTTCATCTCTTTAGTTACAAAAAATACACTTGCTATTCTGTTACGTATAATCAATGTTCAATTCAATAGAATTTGTCCTTATAGAATTTTGTGCAGCAATTAAAAGACATTAACTTTCTTCCTTGATGATACTATTCTTTGCGAGTTTTTCACGTCAGCTTTAGCCGGTGGACTTTCACTGGAATCTGACAGATAGCAAGTCTTCCCTGGTCTCCAGGACTCTTATCAGTATTCTGGCTGTTAGATAATTTTTCGTTCAGTTCCCTTTGTTTAATATCATATCAACCTTCGTGGGTTATTCAATGCCAAAGCTATCCTTTTAGCATTGTTTTTTGGGTATAAGTTGTTCAGAGAATGGTCATTCCTATTTATGAACTTTCCCGCCAGCGGCAAACACTTCCTGTAAAAATTGGCCAATCAGAGATGAGAACTAAAAGGATTTAAGATCAGTTGCAACTATCCTCAAATACTCAGATTCGCAACAGCTAGTTACAGTTTCAACCGGAATGACGTATTTTTTGCATTTCCAACACTGGATTGGGGGCCCAGTCGGCTAGGACTAGAGAATACACTGACTGCATCTCTACGGAGGGGTAAGACTCCCTCAGAAATCTGGTGGTGAGCATCCAGTAATGCTGGAGCTTTGGGGAATGCGGAGTACCCCTTTATTGCCATCGCTCCAAGGTCCCCTGTGACCTGCAGTGGTAACACCTGATAGGATCCTATCTATGGGTCAAATAGATCTAAACAGTGTACTTTGCTAAATTGTTCGAAATAGAACTGTTTATACGCATAAGAATTGATTTGGCATTAAATAACCTACAAAGGTTGATATGCCATAAAACCAAACCAAACCAAACCAAACCAAACACTGGAATCTTTGAACAAAAGATCAAAATGGCATCAAGAATTCTAACACTGGCTGATCTCAAAAATACTGTGGCCAGGATAGTTTCGATTCTTCTAATAATTTCCAATTCCTCCAGTCTTTCTTCCAAGCCTTTTGGTATCGTCTCAAGCCCAACAATCCATCGATCTTTCGTGACATTGTATTTGAAATCAGGTCCGGGCAAGGTAGGTTATATGGAAGACCTAGAGTTGCCCATATAGCAGGCTATTCCAAACTGCAACATTGATATTGGATAAAGAAAAAGCAAGGGACTTACCAACGTTGCATCAATGTCATAGCGAGAGTTTCCCAAACTATGTTTAAGACAACTTTACACTGTATTAGTTTCCTCTTCTACGGGACAAGTCGCTAAAAATCCCAATCTGCCTGACTAATTGATGTACTGGGATTTGCAGTTCATACCTTTCTTAGAAGCAATGAATACCAAATAAAATGTAAACAGCCCAGTCCGAAATTTGAACTTTGTTCACCCAGTCCATTTTTTCTTGGAATCACATTACTCAATTCAAACCAGCAGATGTGACGTCTTCACTGCGAAAATCAAGTAGTAGCTAAAGAAAAAAAGTAGACTTCAATTTCTGTTTAAAAATAATCAGCTCAAACTGTTTTATTGAAAAATATTATCAAGAAAACTTGCGCAAGAGATTTAAAACGTAATTTCAGAATATTTTGCTGAGACCAAAATAGAAGTAAATCATTTACTATAAGCATTTTTCAAAAGTTTGTTGAAAACTCTCGGCTAAGTACCTGCTGATTTTATGTTCGTGTTTCTTGGTAGGCGTTAAAAATAAACAGTTTATTCCGTCCTAACATTTTGGTCATCGACAAACAGAGGGGCATGTAATATACGGAAATGGCATCTTGTCATCAAATAAGGCTTTTATGAGTCTGAATGTAAAGGGCTTCATGTTCGAAAGTATTGAATTTCTTTCGTTTGATTACAAGGAATGGAAATGAAAAGAGATACTGGTTAATGTTACCAGCAGATGCAATATTTGCTTTCCACGACCATATTGAATTTCTCTCAGTTAATCTAAATTAATACTAAAAGTAATCAAAGGGCTATCTACCGATCTATCCATCGATCTTAGTCACTTCATTGTCTTCCTCCCTCCCCATTAACTCCATCTCTATGTATAGATATTTATACACATCCATGCTTATCTATCTATCTATCTATCGTAACATTTTAAAAGTATATATATATATATATATATATATATATATATATATATTGTCGCACACCAACGTATTCAAAACACGTGGATAGGTTTCCTACAAAAGTAAAATAATACATAATCGTATCTTATTTATTTTTCGAACCCCCAGAGGTCAGCTGTGCATATAAAAAAGAATTTATTAGGTAGGAAATCCTTCAAAGAGATTATAACAATAACACAGGATAATTTAACAATAATAATTTCATTATCTCTTCTGCAGGACAAAACAAGGGTTGTAATTTATAACAATACCAAAATTACAAAACAATATCAGAACGTGAAAAGGACAATGTCAATGAATGATTGGGTGAACATTTGCTTATGCCATGATGAATGCATAAAGAACGCTCAGCTTCAGTTCCTTGTGATGTGAACATGTATGGAAAGTACAAAATGGCGCAGGTCAAACAACGTTATTACTTAACTAGTATTTTTTGTGTTATCTACCCGACAAGACGATATGAATTCAGTAAGTTTTTATATTTTTTGTCTCACAGTTCTTGGAAGAGTTCCGTTTTTAATTCTCTGACTGAAGTTGTCTTTTTATAAATCTTTCCTCGTCTTTTTCTATTCTATTTGTTTTCTCACCAGAAATTCTCAGAATTTATTCGTTGTATAGCGAGATTCATTACCTCCGGATTTCTTCAGTCAACTCGGTGATTTGTCCCTTCATCTATTATCTCTGTAATAAATGAGACGTCGATCAATCATCTCTGTGACTGACGCCATGTGAGATAAACCAACTCACTCGACATCCGATGACTGTCTTCAAACCACTCTGTGATTTGAGAGCGACTGGCACTTTCTATGTTAGGCCATCGTCTGCCGTCATCTCTGTGATTTGAGAGCGACCGATTCCTTCAGTGTGCAGCAGTCGTCTAACTTATGTAATCATCTCTCTGACTTGTCGTCCGGCGCGTAACGCTTAGAATTTATCACTCGATATGTTTCATCCAATCAGTGACAATCTCTTTTCCCAATTTGAACATTGGACCGTATTCAAGGTTTAATCTAAAAAGAAAAGTGTTGTGGGAAGTCCCATTATCTAACGTCATAGCTATCCTGCCTCGTATGGTTTTTCCATATTTTTCATTATTTGAATTTCCCGCTTTTTGAGTCTAGACAGGTTAACCTCGTTATTTGTCTCACTTTCTCTTTTCTTAAATTTATGCCTGACCGTTTCTTGAAATTTTCGTTTGTTCTTACTGAACTCGCTTGATTTTTTTGTTCCATTTACACATTCATGTGACAATATATATATATATATATATATATATACGCTCCCCCATGAGGGTTAAGCACTCTGGCGAAGGAATTGTCGGCCGCCACTCGCATAACGCAAAGCTCTTCGAAAGAATTGAGCACTCTGGTAGCCAATAGGGTATAAAAAATGTAAACAAACGGCTGTTGCTGCTGTTGCTAAATAAATACCTTAAAAATTTCCTTAGCCAACGTGGTCCGCGTGGCCGAGAGGTCTGAGACTTAGTCTAACGTAAAGTTGGACGGGTTTCGATCCCGGCTTCGAGCGTCCTGCGTGACTAGCCACACTGAAGAGTTCTGATAGAACGAAACAGTCTGTTTGTGGATGACAATATATATATATATATATATATATATATATATATATATATATATATATATATATATAATGGTATTTTAAGCACATTCCTGTAAAAAACGACGTTGATAGAACGCAAAGTTCAACCCATGATGGAGGTCGTAATCTTCATGGTATCTTCGCGCTGGACGGTATATTATGTTCGACCTACGAGAATATATATATATATATATATATATATATATGAATTCTAAAGAGCTAGTATTTTCAGATATCTGCATTTAAAACCAAAGTGACTAAATCATCACAGATATTACCCAAAACCTCACAAACACCAAACGATACTTTGCAAGTAGTCAAGAGGTTATGGTTCTGTACTCTTTGCCAATGATAGTTCCATATCTGGAGCCACCATCCCAAAAAGCGCATAAAATACATCCTAGAGCGTAGGATTTACATAACAGCCATTAACAATCCGATAGATTGGCCTCGAAGAACAACGTATAACCTTCCATAAGGGAGGATATTCCTCAACATTAATAAATAAGTGATTCGAATTCGCAGAAAAAATACTCCAAGAACAACGATCCCATGAAAAACATAGCAACCAACAACTCTTTGCATAAATTTCAACACACATTAGAAACAGCTCAGAACTGTTCACAGAGATATCAAAGAACCTAAATCAACTTAAAAACAATGACAGAATTAAGAGTATATTAAATACAACAAAACTTATAAAAAGCAAACAACCACCAAAGAATTTAAAACGCATTCTAACTCCCTCTAAATTTTGGGAATACACAATAGAGGGAGTTTCAAAATGCAAAATAGAGGATGTGGTGTAGATAATATAATCAATGAAGGAAAATCCTATACTTTCGAAAATCCTAAAGCCACATTCATAATAAATAGAAATCTAAACTACCATTCCAAAAACGTAGTTTACATAATTCAATGCACAAACTGCAAAAGAAAAAAAAATGACATATGTTGTACCCTAACTATAAACAAAAGATTCTCTCTGCATAAAAACAACATTAGATAATCAGAAAACTTTTTGGATCGAAACACCGTCATAAATACTGCAAGGGGAATCAAAATAATTCCAATCTACCAGACCAATCAGTACACATTACTCTCAATCAATGATAAAAGCTTTATAGAAAGAATTAAACTTTTATTAAACAAATCTTAACCACACATACACACACACACACACAAATATATATAAATATATTCATATATATATATGTACTAATACCGACTAGCTAAAAAACATATCCATGTTGGAGATAAATACATTTCCACACATTAAATATCAAATCCACACAACGTTCTTGAAAATATTTGTGAGTACGTGTTGATGTGTTGATGCACTCATAAGCTTATATATATATATATATATATATATATATATAAGCTTATATATATATATATATATATATATATATAAGCTTATATATATATATATATATATATATATTATTTGTTTAAATCGAGTTAAGTAATTTATTCTATTTCTAACTATTCAATTTAACACAAGGCATTTATTTGCACACTGTTTAAATGTCAAATAGTCCTATTTGACTCATAGATGGGACTCTATCAGGTGGTACCACTCTGGGTCAGAGTCGATCTCTGAACAGTGGCAATGAAGGGGTAATCCATATTCTCCCGTACTCCAAGACATATATATATATATATAATGAGAGACAGAGAGAGACAGAGAGACAGAGATGGGGTATTAACGAAAGAATGATCAGTAATTTTGATTGTTTATGATCAAGGAAAAAAGATGTAGTATAATAACAAAGAGGATTTTAAAAATCTGTTGTAAATAAGCCAAAACTCTGACAACGGATTTAGGAATGATATTTCGTCTTTATTTTAAAAAGACTGCATCAGAATGACTGGGTTTTTTTTCAGCATAGGAGGAAATGTTTCACAATCACTGCCAATAACCCCTGCTGACACCACACTGATATATATCTTTATCTCTTCCTTTTTTTTTTTTTTTGACCCCACTTCCTTCTTTTATTTTGTTTTTATTTCTATTTTTATTAATCAGTTCCCTAATATGCTGAACTTTAGAAAAAAACCGTCATTCTTATGAACCTTCTCTAAAATTAAGACGAAATATCACTGGTAAATCCGTTGTCAATGTTTTGCTCTATCCACTTTTCCACTTATTTTTCTGATCTTGTCAGATCTACCAAAATCTACCATTTCCTCTCTCTCTCTCTCTCTATATATATATATATATATATATACATGCGTGTGTGTGTGTGTGTGCGTGCCTATGTGTGTGTATGCATGTTTTTATATATATATATATATATATATATATATATATATATATATATATATGTGTGTGTGTGTGTGTGTGTGTGTGTGTGTATTTATATGTATTTTTAATGGTTTCCTTTTTCCTCACGTTTCATTTTAACTATATTTTATTATTTTTTTGAAATATTCATTTTCAAATTTAGAAAACATGTAAATATACAAAGATAACTCAAAGCAAATGTTCTGAATTAAAACATCCATCAAATTTAGCATTTAAAGAATTTCTTACTTGCTAATAATAAAAAAACTAATAAAAATCCAAGAGGTCTGTCTCAGATTAAGGGCACGGGGGCCCCCTTGACGTAAATACCCAACCCATTGATAAATAAATAAACTGAAAAGTAGCAGGCATATTAACACAGATTCAAATTAAAATACACCCTTCTGTCAAGATGGAGCAATTGACCCCATTTTGTACACAGTCTTCTCATTTATTTGATTTTTTGAAGCATCTTCGAAATCTGATAGTTGAGATTGCTTTAAGTTTTCATAAGGACCAGAATCTCCGTAGTAAAGCAGGAATGTCTTGTGAAATAGGTCTGGTTTGTTTAATGGCATATCAACCCTCTGTAGGTTATTTTAATGGCAAAGAAAAACTGCAGCGATACTATTTAACCCATGGCACTGGGTTTAAAAGGAATTTATATCTTTAATAAAGGTTTTAGTCGGAAAGTGAACGTAATAGCTCGACTGGAGTTTTAACTTGCTTACTTCGAGGATACAGTCCGGCACGTTAACCATTACGCTATCAGAAATTGATTTGAGACATCTCATTCACGGACATGAAAAAAAAAAATTAAAAATCCAACTTAAAATACTTGTATGTCTTCTTTAAGAAAATATGACTTCAAGAAAATCTGCTAAGTAAATACATACACTTAATATATATATATATATATATATATTGTCGTCCACAGACAGATCTGTTTCGTTCTATCAGAACTCTTCAGTGTGGCTAGACAGGTTAGATCCCCGAAGCTGGGATCGAAACCCGGTTGACTCAAACGCCAATCCAAGATTTTACCTCTTAGCCATCAGGAAACAAGCGAAAGGAAAGGAAATTTAAACAGTTATGTATCACAATTGTTTTTGTTTACATTTCTCCGCTTAACGCCTACCAAGAGCTCGATTCATATGAAGAGCCTTGCATTACGCTAATGGCATATATATATATATATATATATATATATATATATATATATATATATATATATATATATATATATATATATATTGTAATCCACAGACAGACCGTTTCATTGTATCACTCCTCTTCAGTGTGGCTAGACACGTAGGACACTTCAAGCTAGGATTGAAACCCACCCAACTTTATGTTAGACTAAGAATCATACCACTTAGCCCTTAGTCGACATATGTCAGCTTGGGAATTTATAAGGCATTATATGGTCGCTTTTGCTGGTTTACATTTTGCCTTACCGGGTACCAGAGTGGTCAATTCATACGAAGAGCTTTGTATTACGCGAATGGCAGTCGTTAACTCATTCACCAGAGTGCTCTACGTAAACAAATATTTTGGTATAGTAGAATTTTATAATCAATTTTATTAGAGGAATCATTTTATTAGATCATTTAAAACGGAATCGATTAGAATCGTAAAATTAAAGAACAAGTGGGGGTCTTAATAAAGAAAAACTTAAAGAGGAAAAAATAACCTTCGACCCTCCAAATTCCCATAAAACTCCCAAAATAGACAATGTGTATAGAGTTGTCATCTCTGTCTGCATAGGTTAGGGCGAAATAGAGTAATTCCTATGGCTTCAAGAACGGCCAGATCTATATTGCACCTAACCTTGTGTCAGACAGAGAAACAATGTAGTTGGTAAGGCGTCAATAATTTTCAAGCGATCACCGATAGCCGAATCTTGTGCTTGTGAAGATTCGGATGTTGCTTGTGACCGTCTGAGTTATTCTCATGGTACTCGACTCGAACTTACTGCCTTTGGGTAGTCCTATCTATATAGATATTTGTCGAGCGCCCCACTAACACGCTAATATGGCATAAAGCTGAGTTTTAACTGGGTCCGGGCGCAGGACAGTAGCCCAGATATGATTGACGGGCGCATAAATGCCACGGGCCCCGTCGGTATTCCCCCAAATTGGTGCCCCAGGCGACAGGTGATAAACATAGCCTCACCGAGGTGGGTTGGATCCTGGTGGGGACTGTCTTCCTCGAGGAAGAGGTCAGTCTCGCCCGCCAGACGCGACTGCTGGGTTATCCCAGCAGCCACGTCAAGCACTCTCGACCGACCAGATACTACCAGAAACCCTCTAATCCCGATCTAACAGCCTACCCTAAACAGCTGGTCAGAAAAGAATTGTTTGTTAGGCTAGTCCAACTTCTACAGTCAGTATCTCACTGATAGTGGACTTCATATACCATCTTGTTTTGTTGAAGTATAGGTAGAAAATCTTTTTGGGAAGATGAAAAGACAGATCTGGTCGTGAAGATGTTTCTCAATTTAAACGATTTAAAACAGTGCATAACCGACTTACAGATTTTGTCAATCCACGGGAATTTCATATATAAAAGACATGTAGAAGAACTATATATATATAAATATATATATATATAGTAAATACTTATATAGAGAGAAAAGGAACGATAGAGATAAAAGGGCATCAGCATGAAGTGAAATATAAACAGCTTCATCCACAAGTTGAACTCGAATCGACGATTCCATTTCCTACGTCGATAACTGTGATACTAAGTGCGCCCACAGAATATACTCAGAGTGCCCCAAGTATAAGAGGACTCAAATGGAAGACGACCAAACGTAATGTTACATGGCATTCACATTCCTATTTCAGATGTATCATGAATTGGTTCCTCATCACCGGATACAGTTTATTTTCTTCAAGATCCGGGGATGTTTCTTCAAGATTCGAGGACACGAAGACAAAGTAGTAAAACGGAAAATTATCATTATCAAGTCATTCTTATCGCATGGATTCGCTTGACTCTATCACACCATCCGTCCCTATTGCCAATTAGCTTATTGTGTCACCTGTGGTTCAGAAATGTAGCAGGAAAAATCAAAATCAAATAGTTGAAAATAATCCTATTTACCCAACCCCTCTGCTCAGGCAGGATATGACACAAGGTCAAATTTTAAGCGGAGTTTAACAGGTTTGAATTCAGAGTTTCCCTTCTCCTAGACTAGTTGCCTCACCAAGGTTGAAGAAACCAGTCTGTCCTACTATTGTGAAATCTAATCAGCCTCGTCCAGGATTTGAACTCGTGTCGCCGTGTCCATTTCCTAACCATTACACCAAATTATTCTTATAACATATTTCGCTCTTCCACCTTTATTGCATCCAACACAATTCTCTATAAAAAAAATGACAGCGAAGGTCACAGGCTCTGAAAATGTTAAAGTTTAACTGGGAGCTGGGATTGAACTCCGATCTCCCAGACCATTGGCGAACACTCTACTCATTTGGCCAATGGCTCGGTAACCATTTACCGGTAGCCAAAACAATGGTAAATACCAAATAGAATTATTAGAGTTAGATACACCGGAAAAAATTTAACTGCGTGCAAAAAATCGTGCCTTCGCTCGTTTACAAATCTTATACATATGATTTATATATAAACAGGATTTGGCATTGAATAACCTACAAGGGTTGAAATACCTTAAACTCAACCAACCAACCAACCAACCAACCATTTCTTCTTGCTCGAACAGAGAAATTTTCTGCTCCTCATCGTATGTGGTTGAGCGTGTTTATGTCTATGTCTGTGTGGGAGGGCGTAAATAGGTTTGTACTTATGAATTTGTGTATATGGGAGCATTTGTGCCTAACACGCTATCAGTTTGATTCTATCGACTGCCCACCAGATTTTTTCATGCCGTTCATCCTCGAAAAATCTTCTACTGGCGTCGTTGCTAATTAAAGTCATTTCGCACTTGCCGTCCGTTGTCGGGAGTTTCGATTGCCTAAGTATTTCAAAATTTTCTTCAGCCTTATTCATGCTTTCTCGGACGACTGAAAAAAAATTTTTTTTTTTCATTTAAACATACTCTTGATAATACCCCTATATACATATATATATGTATATATATATATGCATGCATGTATGTGTGTATGTGTGTGTGAGTGTAAAGCCATCCCTTATCAATACAATTATAATTCAGGATTACTTTTAAAATTTTTAATTAAATTTATGACACTAATCCTGAAAGTGCTTTAAAGTGCGCGTGCACACACACACACACACACACACACACACACACACAAATATATATATATATATATATATATAGTGATATGGGTAAATTAGCGTCTAAATTTGCACAAAAATGAAAATGACACTGACAGCTCATTTTATCAGATGTGTTTACTAAAATTAAATAAATATATCTTGAAATATTATGCAGAAAATTCATTAAAAGAAATCGCCATTAGCTTCAATCATGGCCTTCAGACAACTTCGAAATCTCCAGCAACCTTTTTAGACGGTCTCCGAGTTTAAATTGAAAAATTATGCCGTTATCCTTACTTTCAGTTCATACTTGCTGTTGCACGGAGTTTGTTTGGTGTCTCGTTCGACCTCAGCCGGTATATAATAACGAGATTGGAATCTAGGGAGTAGCGCGGCCAGATGTTAGGGGTGAAAAGTTGCAGAAATTTTGTCACAGCCAACAATGACTTTTCCTGCTGGTGTGAAGTGTCCTGTGGCCTGAAAGAATTTCTAACAGCCATCCTCTAGAGGCAGAGCTGCACTTCCTCTTAAATGCACTTGTTATCATATTTACCAACCCCTCCGCTCGGCAGGATATGACACAAGGTCAATTTTTAAGCGGAGTTTAACATGCTGTCCTACTACGTACCCATAGCTAGAGGAAGAATAATTGGATTCA
Source organism: Sepioteuthis lessoniana (assembly GCA_963585895.1). NCBI lineage: Eukaryota > Metazoa > Mollusca > Cephalopoda > Myopsida > Loliginidae > Sepioteuthis > Sepioteuthis lessoniana. The sequence goes on from OY757914.1 coordinate 82,895,658, forward strand.
TACCTTTAATAATTGGATTCATACCTTTCCCAAGGGTATTAGTGCTATGTGAAAATGCAATTTTGTGTTGCCGTGCCCATTTCCTACGACGATAACCATTACACCATGGGCACCACCTTTTTTTTTTTTTACCAAACCCTCCGCTCGGGCAGGATATGACACAAGGTCAATTTTTTTAAGCAGAGTTTAATAGGTTTGAATTCAGAGTTTTCCTTCTCCTAGACTAGTTGCCCCCCAAGGCTGAAGAACCTAGTCTGTCCCACTATTTGCACTTTTTATAACACTCGGTGTTGAGTGTGACCCCATGTGGGGAGATAAATGGAGGTATAACATGACGCTTGTTTGAGACCCCACCAAACGCCATATAGACTCTATCGGCACATCTTGAGGGGACAGAGCAAGCCAACAATTGTTCTGTGAGTTCACTTTCTGATCCTGGCAAAAAATTTTCTCATCTTAGGAAAACAAAGCATTTTTGATTGGAGGGGATGCCTGAGTCCGTTAAAAAGCTCTGCATCGCAGTCTCACCTTTTGTCCTACATGGCCCGTGATGAATTCGCCCTTTCTAATCTTGCATGAGAAATAGCGAATATCTTCGTGTAATATTTGCCTGATAAGAGACTCAGATGTTCTCATCTCCCTGGTTATGGACCTGATTGACTAACTGGGATCGTTGTCAAGATCTGGATCTCAGCTAAAAATTCGGGGCCATTTTTATCAGAACTATCAGAGTGATGTTTCCGAGGTGCCATAGCTTCCAAATCCTCAATGGACTCATCCAACTCTTTACAAATCCTTTGTGCTGACAACGTTATTGGCGCTTTGTGAAAGTGCAAACAGCGTTTTCGAAGATAGACCCCCAAACACCGCGAAATTTTCGTGTTGGAGTTTCCGCGTGAATAATTAGCAGTACAGCATACGGTTTTTAATATTTCTGGTGGACTGGGTAGTGACATTATGCTGATTTCCTCCCAGACAAAGTCTCATTGACATTAGTTTGGTGCACATTAGATAAAACCAGAAAAAAAACTAAAACAAAATACAGAGAACATGTGCAAAATTGATGATTCAAAATGGCCGCAATTTACTCATCAAACCTTGCGTATATCTATATACTTTGTATATATATATATATATATATATATATATATACACACACAAAATATATCTATATCATCATCATCATCATGTCGCGCCGCCAGCACGGATATCCCTGAGCAACTCTCGCCACTTCTCCCTATCATTCATCGCCTCTGGCAGATCTTCAGGGTTACATCCTGTGTCTTCACATAGCTGCTGCATGTAAGTTCGAGCTGGTCGTCCTGCTTTCGCTTGGCCACATGTGGGGGTCCATAGGAGTACATATATATATATATATATATATATATATATGTATGTATTCTTTATACAAACACTTTAAAGCAAAATAGGTTCAAGTATTCTTATTTTTTAAACAGAGATATTTGATCCATAGAAGGTACCCTATCAGGTACAAACACTCCATGTCAGATATATATATATATATATGTGTGTGTGTGTGTGTGTGGGTGGGTGGGTGTGTGTGTGTGAAATTTTTGTTGAGATCGAATCGATAACAGTATACACTTAGTGGTACAGATCGTCGGACAGACAAAATAAGATCTTTTGTTGTCTAGGTCTTTGAGCATTCCGGATACTATAAGAATTTAGTGAGAGACAGGCCGATATAGTAAAAATCCAGGACGTAAATTGTCTATAGCTTTTTTTCTAATTTTCAGTCGGTTGAATTTCATTTCAAACCTTATATATATATATATATATATATATATATATATATATATATATGTGTGTGTGTGTGTGTGTTTAGTTAGGCAGCAGTCGTTCTTTTAAGCATGTTTGATTAAATAGTAAAGACACATTTTGTCTGTATAACTTAATTAAGATCTTTTCGAGTTTCCTGATAAGTGTCTTGGTTTCAGGTTGGAGTTGATGGATCAATTTACCAAAATTGACCCGAGTGCTTTGAGACCCTTTATAGACCATCATCAGGGATTGCTTGCATTTGTAAAGATGTTTTAAAAGAATTTTGAAAGTTTTCTTTTATCACATAACAAAACTGCAAACGCAGAGTTGGATAAAAACTGGGTTGCTGATGAACTTAAAAAACAGAACGCTATCAAGAAATTCGGAATATTAAAAAAATGTCTAAAGGCCTATCAAAACATTGTCGCTAAAATCAATAGAATTAATTTTGAAAATAGAGAGATTGTTTTGAAATGCCTTAAAAAATTTTTCAACATATATATATATATATATATATATATACCCAATTCCTCCACATGAGCAGGATATGACATAAGGTCAAGTTTTTAAGTGGAATTTAACAGGGTAGAATACAGCGTTTTTTCCCCTTTCTATACTGGTTGTTATACCAATGTAAAAGAGGGCAGTCTGACCTACAATTTACTCATAACTGAATGGAGAATTATTGGATTTATACCCATCCCAAAGTTCTGAGCTCTATGTAAAAAACAAACAACCTTGTCCAACATTAGAATCAGGGTCGCTGTGTCAGTTTTCTACGACGTTGATAATTTGACTGGTCAGTAAATATTTTCTAAAAGTATCGACCTTTTTATGTAGTGTATTACAATTAATTTTTTCAAAATTTACTGAATCATATATTCTATATTTTTCTCAAAGGTTTATTACATCGATAAAGATTTTCTTTCATGATATGTATTTTAAAATTCTACTTTTAAGTCTTCGACTCGAATTATTAGTTCGTCTATACACCGCATGCCTTATGTATATAAACTAACAATTTCATTAGCACGTGTATGTAGAAATTTACTAAGCTTTTTGCTTAGATGTGGCACAAGGCCATATGAAAGGGGCACCCAATGAGACTCGAACTCACTCGTGTAGGTTTGCTAGTCGAGCTTGCTAACCATTACACCACCAGAGGCGCCTAATTGCTTGTGTATGTATGTATGTAGGTATTTGGGTGTGGCCACGGGAGTCTGCCTTTGTGTCTACGTGCTTATATGAATTCATCCAACCCTTCCCCAAGTTGAATTTTCGAGCAAATTTAAGCCAGTTTTCGCCTAGACTGGTCGCCTTACTAAAGTACACTGTCTGCCCTACTATTTAACCCTTGTGGCACCGTGAGGAAAAAAGAGATGGAGGCATGCTTTCCCAAAGGCATTTGTACGAAGTGAAACGTAAACAACCTCATCTATGATTTGAACCAGGGTTTGCCCTGTTCAATTTCATACGACGTGAACTATAACGCTGAGCGCGCCACTACCTGCTTGTACGTTATTGTGTAAAGGGCGTTTTTGCAACAGTTTATATCTGTGTTTACGGGTTTGTGTTTTTAAGTGCTAACGTTATCGCTCTATTGTCGACTGAAACCTTAACCTTTTCAAGGTTCTCGGATAAGCTTCTTTTTTTTTTAATGAAACTTTCTAAGACGATATTTTACTTGATTTCCCTTTACGGCGAACATGGTGAACACAGTGTCAAAGACAAAAAAATCTTTCTTTTCTTTTTTTCTTTCTTGAATTATCTTCAGATAGCGGTTGAATTTTACGTAGTACGCTGTAAGAACGCCTGTTTCTTAAATACGTGTGAGGGATTAAACTCGGCTTATCATCAAAGTGGGAAGAGATTCAGTTTGGCGAACAGTCCAGTAATCGAAATCCTCATTTGTAACGAAAGAAAGAAAGAAAAAGGGACGGAAGAGGTAAAAAGAAATAAAGTGAGTAAAAAGGGATGAAAGAAAAAAAGAAGTAGATGGAAAAGTGAAAGAAAGAACGAAAGAAAGAAAGAAAGAAATGGTAGGAAAAGAGTTGTGGTACTATTTAATGCATAGCTGGAAAGATAGAGGGGTTAATTCATTTTCCAAGGGTAATAGTCCAATTGTTTTTTAACATTGAAATTGTGTATTTACGCTAACCTGAATTGTTTGAAATGGTTCTGTCTTTTTTTACATTTAAACTCTTCACTTATGCTAAATTGAATTGTTTGAAATGGAACTGTTTTTTGACACTGAAACTGTGTACTTAAGCTAAACTGAATTGTTTGAAACAGAAGTAATTTGACATTTAAATTGTGCACTTATGCTAAACTGAATTGTTTGAAATGTTTTAACATTGAAACTGTGTATCTAAGCTAAAATGAATTGTTTGAAATGTAACTGTTTTTGTCATTGAAACTGTGTACTTATGCAAACTGAATTGCTTGAAATGGAACTGTTTTTGACATTGGAACTATGTATTTAAGCTAAATTGAATTGTTTAAAATGTAACTGTTTTTTTACATTGAAACTGTGTACATACGTTAAACTGAATTGTTTGAAATGGAACTGTTTTTGACATTTAAACTGTATACTTATGCTCAACTGAATTGTCTAAAATAGAACTATTTTGACATTTAAACTGTGTACTTATACTAAACTGATTTGTTTGGAATGGAATTATTTTTTACATTGAACCTATGTATTTAAGCTAAATTGAATTGTTTAAAATGTAACTGTTTTTTTTACGTTGAAACTGTGTACATATGTTAAACTGAATTGTTTGAAATGGAACTGTTTTTGACATTAAAACTGTGTACTTATGTAAAACTGAATTGTTTGAAATCGAACTGTTTTTACATTGATACTGAGAACTTATGCTAAACTGAATCATTTGAAATAGAACTGTTTTCTTGAATATAAAGTATTTGGTGTTAAATAACCTACAATGGTTGATATGCCATAAAATCAAATCAAACCAAATAATCATCTGTTCGCCATCCTTTTCAACACATTCTTAGAGTCTCTTACGAGTACTTAAAAAAATGTTAACACTTCTATGGAAGCACCTTTGTAAGAAAATAAAATGTGATTTTATGGAGACCATATGGTGAAGATTTCAAGAATTTGTGGCTTGGGAGAGTGAACAGCTGAGGAGTGGTTGAAATATTAATATCATAAATTTAAATCGCATTGAAGTGTTAATATTTTTTAGTCCCCCCCGCATCTCTCTCTCTCTCTCTCTCTCACTTTCTTTCTCTCACTCTCTCTATTTATCTTTGTCTCTCTGTCTCTTTGTTTTTCAGTCTCACTTTTTTCACTCTTTCTCTCTCTCTCCCCCACCATATATATATATATATATATATACCAACCCCTTCGCACAAGCAGGATGGTACAATTCTTATGTGAAGTTTAACAAGTTTGAATTCAAAGTTTTCCTTTTCCAAGACCGGTTACCATATCAAGGTTAAAAATACAGTCTGCCCTACTATTCAGCCATAGTTATAGGAAGAATAGTTAAATGTATACATTTCCCGGGCATATTAGAGGCGTGTAAAATGCAGTCTCGTGTCGCTGTGTTTATTTCCTATGATGATAACCACTTAGCAGACCATCTCTCCCTCTCCTCTCTCTCTGTCTCTCTCTCCCTCTGTGTCTCTCACTCTAGAAATGTATATATATATATGTGTGTGTGTGTGTGTGTGTGTGTATGCGTGTGTATATACATATGTTTGTGTGTGTATGTGTGTGTATATATATAAGTGTGTGTGTGTGTGTGTGTGTGCATGTAAAATGAATAGAATGTAAAAATACGAAAATGATATAGAAAAAGGACAATGCTATATGAATAGTTGTTTACTAAGATTAGCTTAGCAGTGACATAAGGCTGGAAGTATGGGGCGCCAAGCGAAAATTAAACTCATTAACCAAAGTCTTGTAACAATACTTACTGACAATTATATCCCGTGAAGAAGATAAAGAACAGTATGGTTGGTTGGGTGGTAGGTTGGTTGGTTGGTTTTAAGGCATGTCAACATTTGTTGGGTTATTTTATGCCGAGGACAGTTTTTTGCAGTTATAATTTTCTAAGCAACCTTACATATCAAATATTAATCCTTTTTTTCAAATATGGTTTTAAGTTTGTTTTAATTATGTTTTATGGCATATTCACTATTGTAGGTTATTTTAATGCTGTTTATACATATATACTAAATATATACATGATTTGTTAACACATTTTGTAGATAACATTCTTAAACGAACGTAAGATCTATTTTGCATTATAATATAATCCTATTTACCAACCCCTCCACTCGGGTAGGATATGACACAAGGTCAATTTTTAAGCGGAGTTTAACAGGTTTGAATTCAGAGTTTTCCTTCTCCTAGACCAGTTGTCTAACCAAGGCTGAAGAACCTAGTCTGTCCTACTATTTACCCATAGCTGGAGGGAGAATAATTGGATTCATACCTTTCCCAACGGTATTAGTGCTATGTGAAATGCAATCAGTCTCGTCCAGGATTTGAACTCGTGTCGCCGTGTTCATTTCCTACGACGATAACAATTACACCACGGGCATTATAATATAATGGCCGAGGGATTTCGTTTTATGCCTTTGGGTTTAGTTAGGCTGAGAACCTTTCGACTCAGTGCATGGGTTACTTAGGTGCAACATGAACGCAGGTGTTCACGCACGCGCGCGGGGAGGACGTGTCATTCAGAGATGTCAAAATAAAAATCCCAGATAGGGGGATGTGAATGACGTCATGCATCAGAAGCGAGCACGGAGGATTTGGGGGGATTTGAAAAAAGTCAGTTAGTTGAGTTGAGAACTAGACTCCGAACGGGAAGGGTCGACTTTCGGAGCTCGCTGAGGCCAGAGGAATTTGTGCGCTACGGGCGTCACACGTGTTGGGGAGGGGCAGATGGAAAAGCCAGCATTGAAAGATTGTGCCTCTCTCTCCTTAGGTTGAAACCATAAAACTCAAAGGTAATAAAAAGTTTCGCACCTGAACTAAGAAATCGTGTTTTTCGTGTTTCGGGATTACTATGTTCTATGTATATATGTTATGAACATTCTATGTACGTTTCACATATTCATGTATGGCTATGTTACAGCATACTTTAAATGGTTTCAAGTATTGCTATATAACAGTCACAATTTAACATCAGTCATTTGCTTGCCCACAGTTTGTTCTATTTGACCAATAGAAAGGACCTTATTAGGAAATATGGTTCAGAGTGGACCTAGGAGTCATGGTAGTGAAGAGGTACTCAACATTCCCCAACGGAGCCTCACTATCAGATAGTCATAAACAGGACTCTCGGTGGAGGAGTCTTATCCCTCAGCAGAGATGTGTTGTATACCCAGCTGTGTCTTTATGATCAACAAGAAACATAATCAAAGATAATGAACGAACGAAACACACTTGTTTATAAAAATAAATCTCTCATTTTATTCTTGAAAGGGGTCCACGGTTTGTTGTTAGTTGAGAGATAGATGGAGAGACATATACTCAGAGATGGGACTTCTTCTTGTCCCATGCCTTCTTCCAGGAGCCAGGGGGTGCCAACGCTAGCACCCCCTTGCAATCCCCTGATCGGCTGAGACGACCTAACCCCCTGATCGGCTGCGTGTCTCTCGCTCGACTCCCGATTCTTTGCTCTGTCTAAATCTGACCTCGTGTTTATCCTGTGTTCTCCCTCCGGTTACACACCTGTTAGACCTGACTGCCATGACGCGTTGTCATCCCCTTGTTTACTAATCACAACCTGACAGCTTGTCAAAGTACACGGGGTCACTAGGAACGAACCGAAAATCCATGTCAGATGTTATATAACAAATGCAGTTGGTGTATTCTACAGTTCCAGGCGACTGGGCTCATGGATTTAAGTATTCTTATCCAATACTAATAATTTCAAAACAGATCTATTTGACTTATAGATGGGTCCTTAATAGGTACTCCCATTTAGGGTCTGAGTGAACATGAAAGTGGTTTGCTCAGTCGGCTAGGTCTGTAGAATGCACCGACTGCACCTCTGCAGTAGTATAATATTCCCAAAACAAGTGTCCAGGATATGACACTAAACAATCTGATTGTGAGGTTACAGTAATGTTGGAGCTTTGGGGAATGCTGAGACCCTTTCATTGCCATCGCTCCCAGGTCTACTTTGGCCCAGAGTGATAGCGCCTGATAGGGTCCTATCTATGGGTCAAATAGAACTAAACTGCGTACTTATGCTCAACTGAATTACTTGAAATAGAATTCTTTTGATATTTAAACTGCGTGCTTAAATTGAATTGCATGAAATATAACTGTTTTAACATGTAAACTACATACTTATGCTAAACTGAACTGCTTGAAATAGAAGTGTTTTGGACATTGAAACTGTACTTACGCTAAACTGAATAGTTCAAAATAAATCTCTTTGGGTATTTAACAGTGTGTAAACAAAAATTATACTTATAGTAAACTAAATTGTTTGATTTAGAACTGTTTGACAAAACTGAATTGTTTGAAATAGAAATGGTTATTTGTATAGAAAGGTATTTGGCATTAAATAATCTACAAAGGTTGATATGCCATTAAACTCAAACAAACTGAGAGTGGTAACAAATAAAGGAGTGACTCTATACAATCGAGAACTTCTTAATTAGAGCCTCACCATTAGATGCAGTTTTGTGTCATACACAAGACACAGAAGTGAGTAAGCAAAATAAAAATAGACATAAAAACTTTTAAAGAAGATGGGAGAAGAAAGAAAGAATGATTCCCGGCCAGTTAAACCAGAAAAAGGAAAACGGAGTCATTCCTTGGTGTCTGCAACGAATGTTAAGGTAATATAGTCGTTTGTCCTTATCACGTAACGGTATAAGTTCTGAGATGCATTTGCATGCACGCACATGATTCTTTTTTTCATGCTTTGGTCAACAGATAATTGTTTTTATTATTCATCCTCTAAGTCCTAGTGTTAAAGTAATTCCGATAATCATGCCAAAATCCTTATGGTGGCAATATAAACATCGATCCAGTTGTGACCTTCACTTTTACCATACTCTGGCTCGCCTCGTGTGGTTAACAACCTTGACCAGTACGCCATTTCTTGTGTGTTCGATTCTTACTGGTTCTAAATCACTTTGACCATGCACTGAACAGATTCAATCCAGATAAATTCTCTTTTCACTCCGAACTCAAATATATACCGATATTTTCTTCATTTAAAGCATCAAAATATTAATTATATCATCTCGTGGCAATTATTTCACCTTGAACAATCTGGTATAAGTGTAGTAATTTGGGAAATACTGGTTGCTTGGTCGGTTAGTTTTTAAGGCATATCAAACTGTGTGGATTATTTAATGTCAAATCCTGTTTATGCATATATATATATATACATATTTACCCAACCCCTCCGCTCGGGCAGGATATGACACAAGGTCAATTTTTAAGCGGAGTTTAACAGGTTTGAATTCAGAGTTTTCCTTCTCCTAGACCAGTTGCCTCAACAAGGCTGAATAACCTAGTCTGTCCTACTATTTACCCATAGCTGGAGGGAGGTTAATTGGATTCATACCGTTCCCAAGAGTATTAGTGCTATGTGAAGTTGATGACTATAGTGTGCCCGTGGTGTAATGGTTATCGTCGCAGGATATGGACACGGCGACACGAGTTCAAATCCTGGAACTGACTGATTGCATTTCACATAGCACTAATACCCTTGGGAAAGGTATGAATTCAAACCTGTTAAACTCCGCTTAAAAATTGACCTTGTGTCATATCCTGCCCGAGCGGAGGGGTTGGTAAATATGATTAGTGCTAGGTGAAATGCAATCAGTATCGTCCAGAATTTGAACTCGTGTCGCTGTGTCCATTTCCTAAGACGATAACAATTACACCATATATCATTATCATCATATCGCGCTGGTAGCACGGATATCCCTAACCCTCTCTCGCCACTCCCCCCTATCGTTCATCGCCCTAGGTAGGTCTTCAGGACAACATCCCGTATCCTCACATAGCTGCTGAATGTATGTTCGTGCTGGTCGTCCTGCTTTTGCACAGCCATGTGTGGGGGTCCATAAGAGTACATCTCTTATAAGTTCGTCCCTGCTTCTCCAGCAGTGTCCTGCATGTCTGGCTCGTCTAACTTGAATAGTTTTCGTGATAGGGGGCAGGTGGCCGTACAGTTGGTGTCTTGTGGGGTGTTGCCGCCAGGACTTGTTTAAGATTTCACGTAGCATTCTTGTGTAATTGCCGTCTAGCTTCTTCTCAAGACGTTATGTTAGCGTCCATGTAGTGCAGCCATATAGCAGTATCGATGTGACCGTTGCCTGGAAGAAACTGCGTTTCATTTTATCGGTTAGGTCTGATTTCCATATAATCGATAGCCTATTGATAGCTGTCCATGCCTTCGCTAACCTCGTTTCGATGTCCTTTTCGGTTGATTCGACACTGCTTACTAGGTAAGTGAATTTGTCTACTAGTTTAAGAGGGATTCCTTCTTGAGTGGAGATGTCCCCCGTTTGATTATAGCACATATATTCCGTTTTGTGTGCATTAACATAGAGGCCTATGCTTGCTGCTGCTCGTTCCAAACTATGCAGTAGTGTTTCGGCTTCGCCGGGTGTATTTGCCAGTATCGCTATGTCATCGGCGTAGTCGGCGTCGGTAATTGTTGTTGCGGGGTACCTTCTGCTTCTTTTCTTCGTCAGTTCGAAGCCGTTCTCTTTGATTTTGTCAATCGATGTTCTAAGTACGTAGTTTAGACAAATGATAAATAGGTACGGAGCCAGCGTGTCCCCTTGTAGTACTCCTGCGACAATGTCGAAGTATTCTGTGTCTCCATCTGGTGATCGTACTTTTACTTTAGTATTTCTATAGAGAATCGTTATTGCCGCTACGGTTTCTTTAGGTATGCCTTACGCTAGTAGGTTTTGTTCCATCTTTCCTCTGTGAATGGAATCGAAAGCCTAGGTAAAGTCAACAAATATTAATGTCGCTTGTAGGTTTTTTTGCCCGTACACCTTCAAGGATTCTACGGATGGTTAATATTTGTGAGGTCGTGGATCTATTTCTTCGGAAGCCATTTTGGTTTTTTCTAAGTATGTTGTCGATTTTGGGTTCTATGCGGTTTCGTAGTAGGGCATTGTAGATTTTGGCTGCTATGGATGTAAGTGTTATGCCTCGGTAGTTTTTGGCTAATCCGAGGTCCCCCTTTTTAGGGAAGGGGAGTATGCATCCCTTCATCCATCTATCGGATTTTGATTGTATACTGCGTTGCAGTGTCGGAGCAGTATGTCGTCGAATTGTCTGGTCTTCCATACTTCCGGGAGAATTTCGTCCAGCCCTGCAGCTTTCCTATTTTCAATTTTTCTGAGAACCGAGTCGAGTTCTTCTTGTGTGAACGGTCCTAGTTTAATGTCTAATTGTTTGCTAATTATTCTGGTGATTGGTTCATGTGTTATTTTCGGTGGGTTTCCTAGTAAGTTTTCGAAGTGTTGTTTCCACAGTTTTATTCTTTCTTGTTGGTTTGCTGCTTTCAGTTTTGCTTTGTCTGTGTTCTTTCTTCTACTCACTTCGTTTATTGTTTGCCAGGCTATCCTAGATTGTCTATCTTCCACCGAGTCTCTAATCTTATCTATCTGATTTTGAATGTATTCTGTCTGTTCCTTTATATATATGCCTGCTAATTGATATTGTGCCGTTTTTAGTTTTAAGGCATTTAAGAATAGTTTGTAGTCAAAATTTTTAAATGAACCAAAGCTAATTTCTTTGTACTAAGTTAAATGGTTTCAAGTATTGCTATTTAACACAAATAGTTCTATTTAGAATTGATCATTTGTTTGCGCATAGCAAAATAGTTTCAAATATTCCTATTTAACATCAGTGATTTGTTTGCTCACTGCAAAACTGTGGCCAGGGAGACTGAGGTTCAGTCCCTTGTCGAGTCATGCCAAAGACTCAAAAATGGTTCTTGATACCTCCTTCCTTAACGCTCTGCGTTATAATGTAGGTATCGAAGGTAAAGTGGAGCAATCCAGGGAAAAAAGTAGCGCCCTCCACAACACTTCGATGTTGTAGCAAATGTAAAGGAAGACTTCGGGCCACCCTTGCCTATAGTCATCAACTTTACTTTTTCTTATTTGACCTATAAATGGAGCCCTAATTGGCACTACCCCTATGAGTCAGAGTGGACTTGGGAGTAATGGCATTGAAGGAGCACTCAAAACTCCTCAAAGCTCTAAGACTGCAGATGGTTTAAAGTTATAAGCAGGATACTCGATTAGGTTGGGGCCTTACTCCTCTGCAGAGATCCAATTGCAATATTCTACAGCCCCAGCCAAATATTACGAGAACGTATTATATCAACTTTGTGACCTCGACAACGTGGATAACCGATGTGTCAGATATTTGAAGAGGCAAATAGATCATTAACAGATCAAACGACATTTTTGGTGAAACACAGGATTGTGCAAGTGCAACACTGTCTATATTTACCTGAATTATCTCCACTCAGTTACTTCTTGTTATTAAAACTAAAGGTTCATCTTGAGAGTAACATTTGAGCACGTGAAAGGTATTTAAAAGAAATTGGGTGGAAAAGTTTCACACCATATCATAAAAAATGTTACAGAATTGCTTAAACTTACAGAAACCTCTTTGGAAGAATTGTGTCGCGTTCCAGGTGGACTATTTTGTAGAAAATCATGTTTAAATAATCATTAGTTTCTACCTTGGTAAATACAGATAATTAAAAAAAGAGAACTTTTGTATGTTCGAGTGTATTGATCACTTATCGAGCAGAGATGATTTTGGCACGAAGCTATCTAATGAGCAACTCAGGGGGACGTGAATGGTATATTACTGATTAGACAGCGTCATGAATAAACATCTGAGTATTAATGCTTTGATATGTTGAATGAAGACTAGTGCTAAGTACGATTGTGATATCACCTGCAGCTTCGGTTCGTACGAGGATTAAATGCGTATTCATATTTACCCAACCCCTCCGCTCGGGCAGGATATGACACAAGGTCAATTTTTAAGAGAAGTTTAACAGGTTTGAATTCAGAGTTTTACTTCTCCTAGACTAGTTGCCTCACCAAGGCTGAAGAACCTAGTCTTCCCTACTATTTACCCATAGCTGGAGGGAGAATAATTGGATTCACACCTTTCCCAAGGGTATTAGTGTTATGTGAAACGCAATCAGTCTCGTCCAGGATTTGAACTCGTGTCACCGTTTCCATTGTCTACGAGCACCTCCAAAAGGATTAAATGCGTATTAGTAATATACAGCCAAGTGAAGTCTGCGTTGCTATATTTCTTGAATTAAACTGAAATCGTTTCTAGTGACACGTAATGAAAGAACGAATAAACTAACGACATGCTGGGTCATTCTTAACTACAATTCAGGTATTCAAGATTACTTTGAATAAATAAATGGACGAAATTCCGAACGACCATAAACAAGATAAAAATCTTCCGTTATATTGAGCTAATTTTTTGTTTTTGCTTTTGTTTTTTCAACCATATCACAACCTCTGCGGTTGACTTACTTTTTCCTTCAGCGCGAGTGATTGTATCCCAGGAGGATGATATCAGTACAAGATCTGTCCTCACTAGCCGGTCCAAGAACTCCCGCTACAAGCACCCTTCAAGCTTCAACGTTATATTTCTTACACTGACCTCCAAATACTCAAATTTTACCCATAAAATAAATTTTCAGTTTAAGAAAATAGAAAAAAATCACACGGATAGATGGAACAGCAGTGGCATTGTGTTTTGCTTAAAACAGCTGTTCAAATATCAAGACAATTTTGTCATTTTATTTTCAAAATTATCACGAACTCTTCAAGACAATATCTGTACATCTAGACAACAGTCTAGACGTAGACACATAATCAATTTATTCATTTTGGCTCAATTTCGCACACATATTTTAAACTAAGTGTTTAAATCTAAAGAATAAAAAATAGATAATTACACCTTTAATCTTGATATTTATGATCAGATCTCATGAATATTACCAGAGGAATGCGAATGTATTTTCGGACCAAATCCAGTATATATATATATATATATATATATATATATATATATATATTGTCTTTAATTGGAATCATTTTGAGATGAGGCTCCTTAATCTGAGAATTAATTCTTTATTTATTGTTGACTTTCAACCTTCGGGGCCCGTGGCACATAACGATAGCCTCTGAGTTTAGGGAATAAGCAAAAGTCACAGGGAGCAAGGACTGGACTATAGGGAGGGTGAGGAACTGTCTTGATGCCCATTTTGGTCAAATAGTCTGTGACAAGGATGGAGTTGTGGATTGATGTATTGTCCTGGTGGAAATGCCACAGAACCGATTTGAAGAGTGCTGGCCTCTTCGCTAGGAATCTCTTCCTGAACTCCCTTAAAACCTCAACATAGTAACCCTAACCCTAACCCTTTGGCCAATCAACTCAGGTGTATTGACTTCCTTACTCCTCCCACACCTCTCATCAACCTTCATAGACTCCCTGGCTTCCTTGAATCTCTTATGCCACTCAAAAACTGATGCTCGATTCATGCAAGATGGTCGAAAAGCAGTCTGAAGCATTCCATACGTTTCTGTGGCATTTTTTCAAAGTTTAAAACAGAATTTGATTGCATATCGTTCTTCTAAAGTGTCCTCACGTTCAGATTGCATTTCTGAAATTCACCAGCTGCGATAATCAGGCTTTTGTAGGGTGTATTCTAATTGCTGCTGGAGCTGTTCATTTGAACGTGAAATCATAAAAATTGGTCAGTCATTTTATAAGACGTATAGCAATAACATGGTGAATTTTCAAGATTCTATGACAATTTTAAATGCCTGAAGGCACCATGTATATATATATATATATATATATATATATATATATATATATCAAAGCTCTTTCCTTGATATAGAACACTATTTGATAATACCGCAAAATTTGGTCCACCATTGACTCCACAAGTCAGCTAGTGATAACCATAAACCATTGCAATATATATATATATATCAACAGACCCAAGATTGTTGGCCTGACGAAGGGACATAGAATACGCTGACTAGATCCCTTGCAGAATGCTTAGATCCCTCCAATATAGGTATTCTGCGTATGACTGTAAATTGCATCTGATGGTGAGGCTTCAATTCTGGGGATCTGTGGAGTAAGGAATACCCCTTCCACTTCTATTACACTCTCCCGAAGTGGTAGTACCTATAATTCGTTCTATTAACGCGTCAAATATATCTTGTTTTAGAATTATAGGTAATCGGTAGAACCATGAGCAGATTTAAGAGAATAGATAAAAGAAGAATCTTCTGAAACAATAACACAAAATATGAAAATATGAACATACACTAAGCGATTCCGTAACCTCAAAGAATACTATAACCCTAGACGATTTGACATGCCGTTAAAATCCATCTCTCAATCAATTAACAAGAATTATTTAATCTAAAAAGGATAGATTTTCTTATTACACCGTCTGAAATCACGTGTTAAGGATACAGTGAATTAAAAATTAATCTTGCAAATCACGAAAATTTTGTTTCTCCGTGAGTATTTTTATCAAAACATTAAAATAAAAATAATTTCTTAATTAAATTACATTGATTTTGAATAAATTAAATTACTTTGTTTTCTTTTTTTGTTTTTGTTTTTGTTTTTGATTTTAATTCAAATTTCATGTTCTTACACACGGAAATGTTAAGTAAATCATAATGTTGTTGTTTTGTGAGAATTAGAGGGTTTTGTTTTTTGTCATAAATTTTCGTCTTCTGTGTTGAAAATAAATAGTTCGTCCGAAAAGCCTTACCCATAGAACTGGCTTCTGAAAAAAAAAAAAGAAAGAAAACTTGCATTCTGTATCTGTCGTAGTTTCCTTGCAAGTGAATTAAACGCCGTGCTTTCGTAGCGTCCCTCCTATGGACGTTTTTAGAGGGTTTTGTCTTTTGTCACAAATTTTCGTCTTCTGTGCTGAAAATAAATAGTTCGTCCGATGTGAAAAGCCTTACCCGTAGAGGTGGCTTCTGAAAAAAAAAAAAAAAAAAAAGTAAATTTGCATTCTGTGTCTGTTGTAGTTTCCTTTCAGGTGAATTAAACGCGGTGCTTTCGTAGCGTCCCTCCTATGGACGTTTGAGTTTAATGAACTCAGTTTTATCAGTACCATAGTCTGGATAGTTTCAATTCTTCCTCTTATCTTCAGTTCACTGAGTCTATTTTTCCGGTTGTCGGGAAAAATCCTTTGGTTTTTCTATTATGATTGGCATCATTGTTACTTTGCAATTAGTGTCTGGTGTCATTTTTTGAAAATGAATTCTTCGAATTTCTGGATTGTTGCATCCATGTCTCTCAAAGTGGGGAACTGTCCATAAAAAATATTGATAAAAATCACATGTCAGTGAATTTGACCGACATTTCACGAATATAAATGAACGAACACACACACACACACACACACACACACACACACACACATATATATATATATATATATACGTTTATAAACATATATATATATATATATATAGATATATATATGTTCATGCATGTGTGCATGTATACGAGTGAGTAAGGAATATATATGTATGTGCATGTATTTGAGTGTTTATTCGGGTAAAATATCCACACACGTATGCACATGTACTCCCCATATATATATATATATATATATATATATATATATATATATATATATATATTCGGTTAGGAGTACATATAAAAGTATATGCATGTACAGCGAATAAACGACTTTATTTTTATTTTCCGCAATATATATATATATATATATATATATATATATATATATATATATGTATAAATAATCGTTGTGTACTCACTTTATTGACTTGTTCATACAATACACAAACGCACGCATATATAATTGGTTTATTTTATCCTCATATAATTTATTTTATTCAAAACGAAACTTTCGTTGTGTTATTGCTATTCCTTTTACCCTCAAGCCAAACAGTAAACGAAAAGAAGAAGAAATTAAGGATATAAAAAACTAAAATGGGCAATGATATATATTTATACATACTCCCAATATATATATATATATATATATATATATATATATATAAACACATACACACACACACACATACATATATATGTATATATATATATATATATATATTAATTGTTAGATAAGCGAAACCAATTCTGTAGTTTTAACCGAGTTCTGTCTTAGATAGTCGTTGAAGCAATGGCGGACGACAACGAAACGTTGAAATATGCACAGCCCTGGGCTAATTTCATTTCTACTTTTGTTAATTTAAAAACGGAGACGAAACATTATAAAAAAGAAAAAAAAAAGCACACACACACACACAAAAAGAAAACATAGAAAAATAATATACATGTAAAGAATCGGAGTGGTTGAGAAAACGGGAAAAATAAGATAAATAAAAACAAGTCATAATTATCCCTTATAAATCCATGTTGTTTTTCAGAAGCGGGCAGGGCAATGTGCATGGCAGGGTTCGGGAGGGGGAAAGGGTGATGTGATGTCGATGATTGCAAATGAAGTCCAAAGTTGGGGGGGGGGGCTATTGGAGCTTTGTTGAAGGTGGTAGTGGTGGTGGTAGTAGTAGTTGTAGTAAGGTGGTATCAGTGAGCAAATATGTTCGCGTGTTATTGCTTCTAAATCTTAATTAGTATGTCTAGCAACAAAAGATAAATAGAAAAATCATATATATATATATATATATATATATATATATATATGTAGTTGTATGGTGCGTGTGTGAGTGCGTATCAAATATATACATATATATATATATATGTGTGTGTGTGTGTCTCGTAATTATATATATATATATATATATATATATATATATATATATATATATATATATATATATATGTATATATATATATATAGATGCCTACTAAGTCTAGCAAAATAAGAGTAAATAATTAATTGAAAAAAGAGACGGACAAAAATACACAAAATAATTAAATAAATATAGAGAATAATTGGGAAGGAAGCAAACAATTAAAAATACAATAAGGAAAAAATTCACGAGAATAAAAATAAAACAAATAAAATTTTTATAAATTAAATAAAATGAAGTTCTAAACTTAATAAAAAGAAAATCAAATAATATATAAATTGTGGTATATATATATATATGTATATATATATATATATATATATATATATATATATATATATATATATATACCCGAACCGATGCAGTCATTCAAATACACATACCCCACCATATATATATATATATATATATATATATATATATATATATATATATATATATATACGCTGATTATTTGGGAAGAGATGCAGTAGATTTTATTTTATTTTTCAGCTTGGCAACCCTGATTCAAAGTCCACCCTGGATAATGTTGACCATGAAATGGTGTCGAAACTTATTGTTCATGGTCATCATGTTCAGTTGAGTAAACTCAGGGTCGTGAAAGTGTTTTTGGATAAGTGGGATAGAAAAAGTGAACATAGTCGGGCGACATTTTTTGGTTAAAGACTGTGTCAAATTTCACACACACACACACACACACACACACACACACACACACACACACACACACACACACACACACACACACACACACACAGGACTCCTGGTTATGGCTACAAACTCCATCGATTGGTGAGACTACAATACTTCTAGTTTTTGTGCATGTGGTGTCACCTTTCATTGCCATTACTCCCAAGTCCACTCTAACCCTGAGTGGTAAAACGTCTTGGGTCTCATCTATGGATCAAATGGACCTATTTAAAAATTATCATTATTGGAGAGGAATACTAAAAACCATATAAGTAAGTAATGTTGGCGACCGTTGTCGAGGGCAACCAGAAGGCTCCCTTTCAATAGCTACTACACCGAGGTGAAGGGTGCTACTCCTTTCCCAGGATTTATCCACTTTACCCTCGATACGTACCTTATGTTGCTGAGTGTTAAGCAAGGAGGTATCATGTACCATTTTAAAAATCTTTGATCTGACACGACATGAGATTGAACCCGGGTCTTCTTGACCATTGGCGAACACTCTACCCACTAGACAATGAGAGTAAATATTTTTTATAAATAGTGGTATATATTATAATAAACAAATATCAGGTCGGATTTTAAAAGTCTGTGCAATAGATCCCTGAAACGTTCTGATAATAATAATAATGTATCAACAAACGAATCAAATTTTGCTAGGGGGAGTCATATGCTATATATATATATATATAAATATATATATATATATTCCATTTTGAAGCATCTGGCGTGTCTAGCCACACTGAAAAGTAGTGATACAACGAAACTGTCTATCAGTGGATGACAGTATATATATATATATATATATGCTCCCCCATGGGGTGAGGACTCGATTGAGGGATTGCCAGCTGCAACATGAGCGTAAATGCAAAGCTCTTCTCATGCATTGAGCACTCAGGTAGCCGATAATCTTTCGCTTACGCCGAGACGACGATAGCTGTAGATTACGATTCCCGACTGATGTAAAACAAGCCGGGTTTCGGTCCCAACTTGGAATATCTCGCATGTTTAGCCACTCTAAAGAGTTGTGATACAACGAAACAGTCTGCCTGTGATTGACAATATATATATATATATATATATATATATATATATATATATATGTGTGTGTGTGTGTGTGTGTGTGTGTGTGTGTGTGTGTGTATCGGTTTTAGTTTATCCGTTTAAGCCAGTAAGCTGGGACTGCTAAATACGCCAACTGAATCTCTACAAACGATTAAGAACCTCCCTTCGCAACGGGTGTCCAGGGTATGACACTAAACTGCATCCGATGGTTAGACTCCAGTCCCGGAAATTTTATGAGCGTGGAGTACGCCTTCATTGGCATTACTTCCACATCCACTTTGACCTGAGTAATAGTGACTGTTAGAGTCATATCTATGAGTTAAATAGTAATTTTTAATCATTTTCTATACTTGAAACCGTTTAATTGTGAGCAACAAAAGAGTTTTGGCTCATTCAAAGATTGTTAACTACAAAGTGTAAGTCTACAAATCCTATATTTTTAATATATATGTATAAAGAAGATTTGGCATTAAACAACGTACGAGGTGGGGGGGTGTCCTCGTGTTTGGGGGGGTGTCCTCGTGTTTGGGGGGGTGTCCTCGTGGTGTAATGGTTAAAGCGATGAACTGCGGAATCGTAGTACGCGAGTTCGTACTCCAGTCGCGCTAATACGTTCACTTTCGGGCAAATACCTTTGGGAAAGGTATGAACCCCCTTATTCTCCCTCCAGCTATGGGTAAATAGTAGGACGGACTAGGTTCTTCAGCCTTGGTTAGGCAACTAGTCAAGGAGAAGGAAAACTCTGAATTCAAACCTGTTAAACTCCGCTTAGTAATTGACCTTGTGTCATATCCTGCCCGAGCGGAGGGGTTGGTAAATAGTAACAACGTACGAGGTGGTGATATGCCATAAAACCAAACCATATATATATATATATATATATATATATATATATATATATATAGTGTTTCAACGTTGACTTTGCATTCTAACAGATACATCACTTTTAGGTTTTTTTGTTTTTCCATTTTCTTCACACACACACACACACACACACACACACACATACACTCAGACACACACATACACACACATATTATACACACACGTTCATACATACATATATACATATATACATACATACACACCATCAAATACACACATCCGTACGCATGAATGCCGTGAATAAAAAAGAATGAACGGATTGTTTGAAAACCTTTGGTAAAACCAAAAGTGATCAAATGTTCGCCAGCGGAGCAAGATAAAATATTTTTATAATACTGTTATTACTAAAAGTTTCATCTATCAACAAGAATACAAACGTTTAAGGAAACTTCAGAATATTGGATGATGAATTGAATGATAATTACTGAGTATTCCTGACACAATGCAATGGGAAAAAAAAAGCTTCATGATACAGGAGCAGATATATTGATGTGGGAGAAAAGGGAAGAAACAAACTTTCTATATCCTGAACATTTTTATTGGTATTAGAATCAATAAGAAACAGTTGCCCAACCATCATCCCAGGTGACCCGAAAGCTCCCTTTTCATTAGCTACTATACCGAGGTGTAGGGGGAGGCGCTTCTCCTTTACCTGGATTGCTCCACTTTACCCTCGATTCGTACCTTATAATGCTGAGTGTTAAGCAAGAAGGCTTCAAGTACTACTTTTGTGTCTTTGGCATGACTAGACATGGGATTGAACACCGGTCTTCTGGAGCATTGGTGAACACAGTCAATATACATTAGTAAAACTTGTATGTACTGTAAGTCGTAAATAGTCCAAAGAGTGTCAAGAGAGAGTAATGATATATATATATATATATATATATATATATATATATATATATATATATATATATATATATATATATATATATATATATATATATATATATACTTTAAGAAAACCAACGAAACCGGTCACATAGGATTATAAATTTATTTCAATCCTGTTACGCATTTTTGAAATTTCCAAAAACACGAAAAAAGTAACAGGACTTTTTCAGATCATTTTGGATAAAAAAATTGAATAGACACATGGTAGTGGGAGGGGATAGTATTTATTGCTCTGTATTATTGGTACATTGAGCTCTTTAACCAAAGTTCGGTGATTTAGAAAAGAGTCATCAGTAAGTACGCTCATTAACGTTTTCCACATCTCACCGAATATTTTCCGACCATTAATCTGAATAATAATAACAATGATGCAAAAGAGTTATATATATATATATATATATATATGTGTGTGTGTGTGTGTGTGTGTGTGTGTATGTGTGTGTGTGTGTGTGTGTATATGTGTGTGTGTGTGTGTATATATACATATATATATATATATATATAAAATATAATTCGGAAGAATAAAAATGAATTAATGAAAAAATTAACTGGTATACAAAAATAAATGAGTAATATACAATATATATGAATGAAATAAAATGATAAAATGAAGTTGGAAACTCTATAAATAAGGAAATTAAATTACATATATATATATATATATATATATATATATATATATATGTGTGTGTGTGTGTGTGTGTGTGTGTGTGTGTAATTTAATATATATATATATACGGTAAATGGATAAATTGAAAACCAAAACCGTAGGCTCTCAAAGACATCCATACACACATACACACATACAAACAGACCCACATATACGTATATATATATATATATATATATATATATATATATATATATATATATATATAATATTAAAAATGAAAGATAAAACTCAATTCTATTTATAGAATCGCAAAATAAAAATTAACAAAATGGAAGACATACACACACACATACACACACTCACATAGACACACAAACACACGTGTCTGCCCGCCTACAAACGCACACACATACACAGTCATATATTTCTTTAATTAGTGATATTACGGAAGATTGTTTGTTTTTTTTTATTGTTCAAAGAAAAGAAAATATTTTGTAATCGAATACTCGTCCAATTTCGGTTACGTATTCTTTGCTTAAGGGCATATCAACTTTCAATGGTTATTTAATACCGAATCCATTCTTGTTGAAGAACTGCGTTGGTAATATTTAAATCAAAACTAGGGATGGGAATAAGAGGGTTCATAGCTTTCAGAAGGGTATTAGTCCGAAAGTGAACGCAATAACACGACTGGAGATTGAACTCGCGTAATACAATGTCACAGTCCTGAACGTAAACCACTACGCCACGGGGACTCTCTCAGTGCCATTGCAGGTGCAGACTTGCTGGTTTCTCTGAAGCAATACGTGTATCTTAAACAGACCCTCATATTTGCGCACCCAATATATATATATATATATATATATACTGCTGGGAAAGTAAGGACGAACTCATAAGCGACATACTCCTGTGGACCCCATCACATGGACGAGCAAAGTCAGGAAAACAGCTTGAATGTATGTACAACAGCTCTCTGCCGATACAGGATGTAACCTTGAAAACCTACCGGGAGCGATGAACGATAGAAACAGATGGCGGGAGAGGGTCAGGGAGATCTGTGCTGGCGGCGTGACATGATGATGATAGTATATATATTAAGAATATTCAACATCTGTGATAGTCTGTATTTAGCTATAACTTAGAATAGCGTCGACAACGGCACTTGGTGAATATCTTGCGCTTGTGATCATTAAACTGTTATAAAAACAATGAGAAGAAAAACAACTATACGAACGGGTAGAACTGCAAATGAGAACTGGATATGGTTAAGAGAAACCTTTAGAGAGAAACAAAATCTCCTCAAATTGCTGCACGTTACAATACCACAAGCAAGACATGGTAACTAGCAGCATAATATAAAGTGTATATTATTTGCAGACATAGATTAAACGGTTGCTCAAATAAGCGAGAGCCCAGTACGCTGGGGCTGTAGAAGACACTGACAGCATCCATGAAGAGGGGTAAGAAGCCCCTAAAAATGACTGAACTGGATATGACTTAAAACTATCAGATGGTGAGGATGCAATACTGAATCTTTGGGGAGTGTGGAGTACCCTTTCATTGCCATAACCCCTAGATCTACTTTGACCCGGAACATCATTATCATCATCATATCGCGCTGGTAGCACGGATATCCCTGACCCTCTCTCACCACTCCTCCCTATCGTTCATCGCCCTAGGTAGGTCTTCAGGACAACATCCCGTATCCTCACATAGCTGCTGAATGTATGTTCGTGCTGGTCGTCCTGCTTTTGCACGGCCATGTGTGGGGGTCCATAAGAGTACATCTCTTATGAGTTCGTCCCTGCTTCTCCAGCAGTATCCTGCATGTCTGGCTCGTCTAACTTGAATAGTTTTCGTGATAGGGGGCAGGTGGCCGTACAGTTGGTGTCCTGTGGGGTGTTGCCGCCAGGACTTGTTTAAGATCGCACGTAGCATTCTTGTGTAATTGCCGTCTAGCTTCTTCTCCAGCCGTTTTGTTAGCGTCCATGTAGTGCAGCCATATAGCAGTATCGATGTGACCGCTGCCTGGAAGAAACTGCGTTTCATTTTATCGGTTAGGTCTGATTTCCATATAATCGATAGCCTATTGATAGCTGTCCATGCTTTCGTTAACCTCGTTTCGATGTCCTTTTCGGTTGATTCGACGCTGCTTCCTAGGTAAGTGAATTTGTCTACTAGTTTAAGAGGGATTCCTTCTAGAGTGGAGATGTCCCCCGTTTCATTATAGCACATATATTCTGTTTTGTGTGCATTAACATAGAGGCCTATGTTTGCTGCTGCTCGTTCCAAACAATGCAGTAGTGTTTCGGCTTGGTCAGGTGTATTTGCCAGTATCGCTATGTCATCGGCGTAGTCGGCGTCGGTAATTGTTGTTGCGGGGTACCTTCTGCTTCTTTTCTTCGTCAGTTCGAAGCCATTTTCTTTGATTTTGTCAATCGATGTTCTAAGTACGTAGTCTAGACAAATGATAAAGAGGTACGGAGCCAGCGTGTCCCCTTGTAGTACTCCTGCTACAATGTCGAAGTATTCTGTGTCTCCATCTGGTGATCGTACTTTTACTTTAGTGTTTCTATAGAGAATCGTTATTGCCGCTACGGTTTCTTTAGGTATGCCGTACGCTAGTAGGATTTGTTCCATCTTTCATCTGTGAATGGAATCGAAAGCCTTGGTAAAGTTAACAAAAATTAATGTTGCTTGTAGGTTTTTTTGCCCGTACACCTTCAAGGATTCTACGGATGGTTGCATCTAATAAAGTCCTACCTAAGAACTAGAATCGTTTGACTTTTACACAGTATCTAAACAAAAGAATTATGCTAAACTGAAGTGTTTGAAATAGAACTGTTTTATCATTTAACCGTGTATAAACAAATGACTGTTAATTAATTATGACTGTTATATAGTAATGCTTGAAACTGTTTAACGATTTGCAAACTATGTAATTATGAGTAAAAAAAATGAGCTCAGAATCGTTTTAAAATGATATCAACCAAATATGGTTACAAATCATAATTTACATATATATATATATATATATATATATGTGTGTGTGTGTGTATGAATGTATGTACGTATAAATACAATTTGGCATTAAATAACGTACAGTGGTTGATATGTCATAAAACCCAACGAAACATATATCAGATAAGTGTATGCTACAAACTAGTACAAAACTAGGCTCGGTTAAGTGGGAAAGGTGATCCACTGAGAATATCGCAAGAGATTGAGGTTTGACCAAACGAGCAAATGATATATGCCGAAACCGAAATCACTCCCAGAAAATGAGATGTATGAGCTTCTCCTGAATTTTGAAATACAAACAGATCACCTTATTCCCGACAGAAACAAGACCGAGAGATAAATAACAAAAAAGAAGAGAATTTCCCGTCAAGTGAACTTTGCTGTCCTAAAGTAAAAATCGAAGGAAAGGCAAAGTACTTGGACCTTGCTAGAGAACTAAGAAAGCTTTAGAACGAGAAGGTGACGGGAATACCAATTGTAATTGTTGCCCAATCGGCAGAGGCTGTAGAATACACTGACTGCACCTTTGAAGAGGGGTAAGACCCCCCCCAATGAGTGTCCTTTGACACTAAACTATCTGATGGTGAGGTTCCAGTGATGCTGGGACTTTGGGGGTTATGGAGCACACCTTCATTGCCATTGATCCCAGGTCTACTCTGGCCCGGTGTGGTAGCACCTGATTGGGCCCTATCTATCGATTAAATAGAACTAACGGCATACTTATGCTAAACTGAATTATTTGACTAAACTGAATAGCTTGAAATAGAAATGTTTTTAACAATTAAACCATACTTACATTTAAACTGTGTGCTTATGCTAAACTGAATTGTTGGAAATGGATCTGTTTTTTGACATTGGAATAGTACTTACACAAAACTGATTTGTTTAATATAGAACTGTTTTGACATTTAACTGTGTATAAACAAAATCTGTACTTATACTAAAATGAATTAGCTGAATTGGAACTGCTTGACTAAACTGAATAGCTTGAAATATAGATGTTTTTCACCACTAAACTGTACTTACATTTAAACTGCGTACTTATCCTGGACTTAATTGTTTGAGATAGAACTATTTTCATTAAAATGGATTTGGCGTTAAATAGCCGACAAAGGTTGATATGCCATAAAACCCAACCAACCAACCAATTGTAATTGGCACGATTGGAATTATCCCTAAA
The DNA here is from genome assembly GCA_963585895.1 of Sepioteuthis lessoniana. Taxonomy (NCBI): domain Eukaryota; kingdom Metazoa; phylum Mollusca; class Cephalopoda; order Myopsida; family Loliginidae; genus Sepioteuthis; species Sepioteuthis lessoniana. Next base: position 82,921,646 of record OY757914.1, read on the forward strand.
GGCTTGGAATAGAAGATTGTTGAGTTGGAAATTGGTGGACGAATCAAGACCATCCAAATTTCTGCATTGTTTAGATCGGCCAGAATATGGAGAAGAGTCTTGGAGACATGAAGAGACTTGCGGTCACTCAGATTCCAGTCAATTAACATCAGCTACCGCGGGAGTAAAATCCTTGCAAGGAGTAAAATGATAATGATAATAATGATAATAACAATAACTGGAGTAACCAAATAGAATGACGATGAAAAAGAAGGCTTATGAAATGGTCCCTCAAACGTGAATGTCCGAAAATGTACAAAATATCCGACAAAGTCATAAACTTTATCATGGATGCTATGGAAAAGTGAAATGCTTTTATTTATTTACCTGTATATTTTTTTCCGTATTCCAATAGTATTCTACTTCTGTTGATAGCGTTCCCTTTTAAATAGCGTTCCTTTTTTAAATACCTCAGTTACCCTGCTGTATCCAACTGTGCGTTCCCATATTTTCGTCATATTATAAACTTTCAAAAACTCTCAAAACTTAAAAAAAAAAATACAAGAATACTTTACACAAGCAAGCAACCCCAGATGCTGGCCTAAAAAGGGTCTTCGAATAAGCATCTTTAAGTGAGGCTTGCTTTCGCCACAGCAATCCTGCCTCTCATAATTAGTAAGTTCACTGGGGGCTATAAACTTTCCTACTCTCTAGAAAAGGCAAATCATCTTATGTACATGGACGAAATCAAGCAATATGCAAAAAATGAAAAAGAACCAGAGACTTTTATACAAACAATAAGAATATCCAGCCAGGATACTGGAATGGAATTTGGTACAGAAAAATATGCATTGCTTACATTGAAAAGTTGGAAAAAAACAAGATTAGAGCTGCCAGATCAGTAAAGAATCAGAACGCTGGTAGAGAAGAAAAAGTACAATTAATTATGATTAATATAAGCTGACAACAGGTGAAGATAAAAGAAAAATTAGAAGAGATTACCTCAGAAGAAAGAGAAAACTTCTCGAAAAGAGCTCTGCAACAGAAATCTCATCAAAGCAATAAATACCTGGGCAGTTCCTCTAGTAAGATATTTTGAACACTTAAAATGGACAAGAAAAAAGGGATCAAAAGACAAGGAAACTGACGACTATGCCCAAAACCTTTACTTAGAGAAATGATATAGACAGACTATACTTATCAAGAAAAGAAGTCTGAAGAGGACACATCAGCATTGAGGACTGCGTAGAAGCATCAATACAAGGACTCGAAGACTACATCAAAAAAGAGCGAAGAATGACTAATCACTACAACCAGTAACAGCATTGGCAGAGAGAGAAAAACAGCAAAAACAAGGAAACAGAAATGGGAAGAAAAAGAAATGTGAGGAAATTAGAAGCGATAAACAAACGAAATTGCACGCGAAAAAAAAAAAAAAAAAAAAAAACAGGACATAACTAAACAGAGAAAGTAAAACTCTTCTTATAGCAGCATAAAAAACACCATAAGAACTAAATATATTAAAGCAGAAGTGGGTAATATGCAACATAACACCAAATATAGATCGTGTGGAGAAAAAGATGAGACGGTAAATCTCATAATAAACGGAAGCAGACAACTAGCACAAAAGGAGATCAAGAGAAGGCACGACTGGGTGGTTTGGTTTGGTTTCTTTGTTTAATGGCATATCAACCCTTGCTGGTTATTTAATGCCAAAGCCATCTTTCGAGAAGAACAGTAGTGGTACTATTTAACCCATAGCTGGGAAGATAAGGGGGTTCATACCTATCCCAAGGGTATTTGTCCGAAAGTGAACGAAATAGCGTGACTGGAATTCGAACTCGCTTATTTCGATTCTGCAGTCCATCGCTTTTAACCATTACACCACGAGGATACCCCCACGACTGGGTGGGAAATACAATCCACTGGAAATTGTGCAAAAGATTAAGATTTTACCAAACCAATAAATGGTATATGACCAAATCAGAATCAATCCTAGAGAATGAGACGCATAAAATTCTTTCGGATTTTGAGATACGGACAGATCCCCTAATTCAGAGGACCAGAAGTACAGACCTAGTCTTAATTACAAAGAAAAAAGAAAAGAACTTGACGTTGAGTGGATCTTGCTGTTTCGGTGGACCATGGAGTGAAAATAAAAGAAAACGAAAAGTTCGACAAGTTCTTGGACCTTACTAAAGAACAAAAATAACTGTGGAATATGATGAGGGTGTAGTTGGTGGGCTTGGATAAAATACTGGTTGAATTAGAAATCAAAGGGTGAATCGAGACTATCAAGACCACAGCATTGTTGAGATTGCCAGTAATACTGAGAAGAATCATGGAAACCTGTAAAGCGTTGCTGTCACCCAGACTCCAGTGAAAGACCACTAGCAAACGCCGAGGGGAAAAACTTGGTAATAATAATAATAATAATAATAATAAAACGAGATTTCTTCCAAACTGTCGCTTTGTCAATACTACTCTATGAATGCACCATATGGATGCAAACGAAACGCATAGAGAAAAGCTAGATGGGAACTACTCAAGAATGCTTCGTGTTCTTTTAAATCCTGGAAACATCATCCCACAAAAAAAACAGCTGTACAAACACTTACCTCCCATCTCAAAAACCATCCAATTATGACGAATAAGACAAGACTAGAGAGGTAAAAACAAACTTATGAGTGATGTTCTCTTTTGCATTCTTACACTCAGACGCGCCAGTGTTGGCTGACCAGCAAGGACTTATGCGGACACTAGAGACAGTCTATGAGACCTACCAGGAACAATGGTGGATAGGGATAAATGTTTAGGGAACTCTGTCCTTAATGTCCGGGTGACTTCATGATGATAATGATATATATATATATATATATGTCCGTAATGGTCTTGTTAATTGCATTTATTTCCAGATTTTTGGATTAAGATAATTTTAAAATTATTTCTGTACAAGAACTGGATTTTAATGTTTGCATTCATTGAAAATTTAAGTATCTAGCACTCAAGGATACAATTTTTTTAATATTTTGAAACCTCTTACTCCTTACTGTCCAATAGAGAGACACATATTTTGTTTAGATCTTGCGATGTAAGTTCTACGTCTTCACGCATATTTTCCTTGTTTTAATAATTGTCAAAATGTAAACAATTGGATTCTAATGAACTTTATGTTTAGAAATAATCCTGAAATTGAAGCTTTTTTCTTAAAGACTTTGCTAAACATTCAGTGTATCAGTATTCATATAATTTTCTCTGTGATGCTAATTTGCTATCGATAAATGCATTTTTTGTTTTGTTTTTGAAGCCTTTAAGGTCTACACAGATTTTTGATATTTAAAAAAGAAACTGAATGCATCTAATTGGAAATTCATCGAGTCAGTGTTGCTTTTTCTTTGAAAAATTCATTTCTAATGATTAAAATGGCTCTAAAAAACAGAAATATTTCATTCATTTCCTTCTGGTCAAATTTCTGTTTCAGAGTTTAGTTTTCATGTTCTTCAGAGGTATTCCTTACCTTTTCTTTTATCATTGTTACTTTGACTATATCTGCTTCTTCGATTTAAAACACTGTCATCCTAAAAAAATTATACTCGTTAGAACGGCATTCTGTAGCATTAGATTCTGATACAAAATTATCATCATATTTACCCAACCCCTCCGCTCGGGCAGGATATGACACAGGGTCAATTTTTTAAGCGGGGTTTAACAGGTTTGAATTCAGAGTTTTCCTTCTCCTAGACTAGTTGCCTAACCAAGGCTGTCCTACTATTTACCCATAGCTGGAGGGAGAATAATTGGATTCATACCTTTCCCAAGGGTATTAGTGCTATGTGAAATGCTATCAGTCTCGTCCAGGATTTGAACTCGTGTCGCAGCGTCCATTTCCTGCGAGGCTAACCATTACACCACGGGCACCTCCCATAATACAAAATGTCATACACACAGACATACATATATATATATATATATATATATAGGTGCATGTGTGTGTGTATGTATATGTATATAAGTATGCTTAAATGTAAATGTACACATATATATATTGAATTTTGTAATATTTATAAATAAAGGGTTTGTTAAGGTTGGAGAATCTCTGGAGTAATGGCCAAAGTGCTTGACAAGATTCTTGAGAGAAGTGAGTCTGATCTCCAGTAACGCTATTGCTTTCACTTTTGAAGTAATACCCTTGGGAAAGATAGAAATCATATCCCTCAAGCTATTGGTTAAATAATATCGCCACTATTCTGTATCTTGTGCATTAAATAACCCAGGAAGGTTGACATGCCTTTAAACGAAGAAGCAAAACCAAACAAATGAGAGCCCGATATCGGTGATATATATATATATATATATATATATATATATATATATATTATTCAGTCCAGTTAAACCGGAGTCGAGAATAATTCCGTCAGGACAATTAAATTATGCAAATACGAACATTTAAATCTTCCTTGTAAAGAGCTCAATGTAACTCATATCACAGAGCAATATTTCCTTTTAGAAAAACAATATCTGGTCACATTAGGATTATAAATTTATTTCCATCCTGCTATGGGTATTGATATGAATCAATAATACCAAATTTAACAGAACTTCTTCAGATCAAGTGGATAGAATAAATTCTGCCAGAATGGACACAGGAGGAAAGGTTGGGGGAGTGTTAAATGTGGTGAAGAGTGTCCTCCGTCTGTGTGTGTGTGTGTGTGTGTGTGTGTTAGAACAGCCTAGACATAGCGGGGGGTCCTCGTGGTGTAAAGTTTAAAGCGATGGACTGCGGAATCGTAGTTAGCGAATTCTAACTCCAGTTACACAATTATGTTCACTTTCAGACAAATACCGTAGGGAAAGGTGTGAACCACCTTATCCTCCCACTTATGCGTTAAATAGTACCAGTACTTGCTTTCTAGAAGGATGGATTAAGGCATTAAATAACCCACGAAGGTTGGTATGTCATTAAACGACAAAACAAACAAACAAATAAGCGTAGACATAGGGACTGGTCAGATGATCATATAGGCGATGCACCAAGCGCCGTTTACCCTGTGTCAACGTTAACTTAATAATATATATATATATATATACAAATGAGTAAAAAGAAATCAATAAAAAACATGAATGACAATGTGCGTTTTTGTCGATCAACTGAACAGTATAAAAATTAAAAACGATTGAAATATCACCTTGAAAAACAGTAGTTTTTTTTTAATGGAATTTACGCGAGTTTAATGTTTATTGTTTGAAACCATTGTAAGGATGGTGTAAACTCGCATTTTTTTTTTTCGTATTTGTTTTGAACAAAGATGGTGGACGCCAATAAAGCATCAGTTGACATCGTGTAACGGTCGCTGTTCAAACAAGGATGTTATTAGTCAATGTGGCACCAGCTGATGTCACGTGGTAAAGTGAGAGGGAGATGAACGATCTGAAGATTGTATTTTCACTTTCGATTTCAAAGAAAATACATGAAGCTGTTAGTTATTGAATAAGCCTAAGAAGGTGAGATTTTAATACTTTTCAGTTTATACATACATACATATATATATATATATATATATATATATATATATATATATATATATATGTGTGTGTGTGTGTGTGTGAACCCTACATATAAAAACAAAAATAAAACAAGAATTAATAGTATTAATTTTGAAAATAGCGACAATGTTTTGAAATACTTTTATTTATTTTTCTTGTTTTTTCCCGTATTTCTATAGTATTCTATTTCCGTTGATAGCGTTCCTGTTTAAATAGCGTTCCTTTTTAAAATACCTCTGTTACCCTGTTTTATCCAACTCTGCGTTCCCATATTTTCGTCATAATATAGGCTTTTAAAAACTCACAAAACTTTTAAAAAATACAAACAAACCTTACACAAGCAAGCAACTCTAGATGATGGGGTATGAAGGGTTCGAAAGCGCGGGGGGCAATTTTGGGAATACATCTACCAATTCCAACCTGAAACAAAGACACTTATCAGAAAACTTGAAATGATCTTAAATAAATTATAATGACAAAATTTGTCTTAATTATTTAATGAAACATGCTTAAATGAACGACTGCTGCCTAACTACACACACACACACACACACACACTCACACTCACTCACTCACACACTCACACGTATATATATATATGTATGTGTGTGTGTGTGTGTGAGTGTGTAAGTGCAAATCTTAACAAACCATCAATTGGTAATTATTAATTCATTTCTGATGGCAACTCTATAAAATAGAATAAAAAAGGTCAATTTATCGACAAGATTTTAGTTGCTGAGGCTTTTGTGAGTTGTGTAAAAATTTTACATACACAAGGATACATGACACAAGACAATGATATTTTTTGACACTAACTTCTTGTCCATGTCTTTTTGTTCTCGTTTTGTTTTTTTTTCAAATGAGTCAGAGTCAGTCGAGAATTTTTTTAAAAAGTCATCTGAATTGTGTGCCAGCTAGCAGAAGAAGCTGGTCTCATTTTTAAAGTTGGCAGCTGAAATAAATTTATAATAGCCAAATCACGATCTGTTGATTTTTTTTTATTTATATGGAAATTTGCTCTGCAAGAAATTTATTTATTAATTATCATACATTGAACACTCCTGGAGATTTAAAAGAATGATTCTATTTGAAAATATATAAGATATATTATCAAATTGTATCATTCCCAAATCATCTTCTTCGGATATTTTTTTTACGGCAACATATATACAAACCCCGTTTGCAAGTGTAAGATGCGACATAAGGTAATTTTTAAGCAGAGTTTAACAGGTTTGAATTCAGTGTTTTTTGGCAGGTTGCTATTCCAAGGTCAAAGAGCCCAGTCAGCCCTACTTTTTGCCTAGAGCTAGTGGGAGAATAGCTGCATTCATACCTTTCCATATTGTATTTGCACGATGTGAAGTACGAAAAGCCTCGTCCAGGATTTTAACACGGGTCGCTGCGTCTATTTTCTACGACGATAACCATTACTTCTCGAAGCCTCCTATAACATTATCTATCTATCTATCTATCTATCTATCTATCTATCTATCTATCTATCTATCTATGTGTGTGTGTGTGTGCCCAAAGTAAATTTGGGTAGCAGTTCTTTGTTAATACATGTTTTGTTAAAAAAAGCCTGTACGAGTATAAAAAATGTTTTTCTTGTTTACAATCAAGAATGAATGTATAAATGATCCCAACGATTGAATATTTCGAGCGCTTTTCGTTTGTGCCTCCATCTATATGCACGATGGGATGTCCTAGTGGTGTAATGGTTAAAGCGATAGACAACGAAATCGTAGCTATTACGTTCACTTTCGGACAAATACCCTTGGGAAAATAAACCCCCTTATCGTCCCTGCTATGGGTTAAATAGTACCAGTATTGTTCTTCTTGAAAGATAACTTTGGCATTAAATAACCTGCGAAGGTCGATATGCCATCAAACAAAGAAACCAAATCTATTTTCAAGTATGGTACAGTTTGTTTTTATGGAATTTACACGAAATTATTGTTTCTTGTTTCAAAGCTTTTTTTTGTTTGTTTGTTTTTTTTCTTTTCATATTTATTTTAAACGAAGCTGACGGACGCCACGAAAGCATTGGTTGACATCGTGTAATGTTCGTGGTTCAAACGAGAATGTTATTAATAAATGTGGCACCCCACCTGATGTCACGTGGTAGTGTGAGAGGGAGACGAGGTTTCTCATTTTTCAATATATTAAGGCTGGAAACACACTCATATTTACCCAACCCCTCCGCTCGGGCAGGATATGACACAAGGTCAATTTTTAAGCGAAGTTTAACAGGTTTGAATTCAGAGTTTTCCTTCTCCTAGACTAGTTGCCTCATCAAGGCTGAAGAACCTAGTCTGTCCTACTATTTACCCATAGCTGGAGGGAGAATAATTGGATTCATACCTTTCCCAAGGGTATTAGTGCTATGTGAAATGCTATCAGTCTCGTCCAGGATTTGAACTCGTGTCGCCGTATCCATTTCCTACGACGATAACCATTACACCACAGGCACCTCCTTCACACTTGAAAGCTATTGAAACTTTGCTTCTTCAGAACGATTTCTGTACTCATTCGATTCGGAATTATGCTGCATTGTTTCTTAATAAACTTTTTCAGTCAGTCTTACATGGTTCCTTGTGTGTTTCTTTTTACGCTCTCTCTCTCTCTCTCTCTCTCTTTATTTTTCTATTATATAAATGCATATATATATAGAGAGAGAGAAAAAGAGAGAGAGAGAGAGAGAGAGAGAGAGAGAGTTTGTTTTAAAGTAACATTGGGTAGACACCAAATCAACATTTAATCAGTATCTAATCGAAATAACAACTTAAGAACATATATATTATATTTTTCTATTATATATGAATACTTGATACCATATAGTAAAGTAAAGTTGGCGACCGTAGTCGAGGGCGACCAGAAGGCTCTCTTTTCATTAGCTGCTACACTGAGGTATAGGGGAGGGCGCTACTTCTTTCCCTGGATTTCTCCACTTTACCCTTGATACGTACTTTATATTGCTGAGTGTTAAGCATGGAGGTATCAAGTACCAATTTTAAAGTCTTTGGTATGACATGACTTGGGATTGAACCCAGGTCTCCCGGACCATTGGCGAAAACTCTACTCACTAGGCCAACGGGCCGAAACAAATGATTATCAATAAATAAACATATTTATTTGAAATCATTGTGTACTGTATGAATTATTAGTATTAGATATGAATACTTGAAACCATATTTCTGTGTTGAAACAAATGATTATTATTAAAAATAAATGGTTACTCGAAACCATAAAATTGTGTATAGATTATTTATATGAGATGTGCACACTTGATATCATTTAACCTTGAGCAAAAATGTCTTTAGAAAAAACAACACCAAAAATGTAAATACAAATAAATAATGTACACGATTCCCTAACCTCCCAGCACAAAAATAACTTTAGATAGGTTGATGTCTCGTTATAAAGAATCAATCAGCCAGTCGAAATAACAATTTTTTTTTTAATTCAGTGGTAGTGCCTGTTTGGGTCAAATAAATGTACTCGAGATAAGAAAGTGTTTACACGTTTAAAATGGTTGAGAAAATGTGTTATTGTACCATGGATAACGGGACTCAATAGTTTTAAAAATAACTTCAGCATAAAATAACCCCAGAATCGTTGACGTACCCTAAAACCAACCAACCAACCAACCACGTAAAGGTTGTGGATTGCCTGCAATAAAAGTAAAAGTAAAGTAAAATCCAGGGTGACCAGAAGGCTCCTTTTCAATAGCTACAACACCGAGGAATAGGGGAGGGCGCTACTCCCTTCCCTCGATTTCTCCACTTCACCCTTGATCCTTATCTTGCTGAGTGCTAAGCAAGGCGACATCAAATACCATTTCTGAGTCTTTGGTATGACTCTACCTGAGATTGAACTCCGGTCTCCCGGACTATCAGCGAACATTCTACTCATTAAGCTAATGGCCAGCAATAAGCCAATTGCCTGTTATAGAGTCTTAATTATTATGGAATTGATTAGGCTTTGTTTGAGGTGAGGGAACAGTTCATTCAGTATTCATTCAGTATCTTGACATTCGTTTGTTTAATGTTGCAGATCATAAATGTTTTGAGGACTTTCACAGGAATCTTAAAAATCTTCCGGCTAGCATATATACAAATTGTCTACTTGAATATCTATGCAAATATTTACATGCTTTATGATCTCTTTTTGTGCACTTGAGATTTAATAGATTTAAAATTTCTTGTTTGTTCTTGAGATGATATCTTTCGAATGAACAATGGCAATATTTCTAAATCATAAATAAAAAAGAAATAGTTAATACTTATATGCATACTGACATGGACTCCTACTCATAAATACAGCAGTCCTGGCAAGAGCAGCTACGATTAACAAATTTCAGCTCTGTGCAGACACCGGATACAGTCTCGAGGACCTGCCAGGGACAATAAACGATAGGGATGAAGAGAGAGAGAGAGGGGGGGAGTGAAGGGACTCCATGTGCGACCTGATGATGATGATATATCTACATATATAGAGTTAGCTACATTTATTCACAAACAATGCTCAATATCAATGACAAAGCGTTTATATTTAAGTTAGGACAGTGTAGACACAGTGTCAACCAAGTCACATAAGAGAATCGCATCGGCGAGAAACTGACAGTTACCAAGCATATATATATATATATATATATATATATATATATATATATATAGGTTAAAGCGATGGACTGCGGAATCGTAGTACGCGAGTTCGTACTCCAGTCGCGCTATTACGTTCACTTTCAGCCAAATACCCTTGGGAAAGGTATGAACCCTCTTATCCTCCCAGCTATGGGTTAAATATTACCACCACTGTTCTTCTAGGAGAATGGCTTTGGCATTAAATAACCTAAAAAGAGTTGATATGCCATTAAACCCATTAAACAAAGAAACCAAACCATATATATATATATATATATATATAAATATATATATATATATATATATATATATCGAACACCTCCCATGAGCAGGATGTGACACAATGTCAATTTTCAAAGTGGAGATTTGAATTCAGTGATTTTCTTCTCCAAATGGTTGTCGGAACCACTGTCAAACAGTCGAGTCTGCTCTAGTATTTACCTTTATCTAAAGAGAGAGAGAGAGAGAGAGAGAGATGAGAGAGAGAGAGAGAGAGAGAATGAGTGAGAGAGAGAGAGAGAGAGAGATAGAGAGAGAATAATTGGATACGCGTCTTTCCCTTGGGTATTAACGCTATACGAAATGCAAACAGCCTCATTCAGGTTTTGAAATCGGGTTGACGTGTCCATTTCCTACTACGGATACCATTATAACACGAGTACACACACACACACACACACACATATATATATATATATATATATATATATATATATATATATATATATATATATCTAATTCAAGAATATTAAAAAACACTCCTTATGCATGCAAGCAACCCCTGATTATGGCCTATGAAAGATACGAAAGCGCTCTGATGCAATTTTCGTAAATTTTCATCCACTAATTTCAACCTGAAACCAAAACACTTATCAGGAAACGTGAAAGGATCTTAATAAAATTATATATACAAAGTGTGTCTTTATTATTTACTCAAAAATGCTTGAATAAAAGACTGCTGCCCAACTACACACACACACACACACGCACATATATATATATGTGTGCGCGTGTGTGTGTGTAGTTGGGCAGAACTATAATTTCCCGATATATATATATATATATAATATATATATATATATATATCGGGAAATTTTAGTTCTGCTAAAATGCTTGTAAAGGCCGTAATTTTACAATGTTTTTGGAAGTTTATTTTAAAAGATTTAAAAAGCGAATTTTCAATCATTATTTTACTTTACGCTTAGATTGATTGGGTATCTTGTTAGAATAGAGAATGAAATTCTTCCCAAACATTTTATTTCTTGTAGAAAAAGGAGATGGAAAGCTAGAAAATTAGCATAAGGACTGTTAGAAGGACTCATCGCTTACAGCAACAAATATATCAGCTGATGACTGGGAGCTTCAAGCAAGTGATCACTTCAATGATCACATTGAAGTGAGCTGGTTTATCAGGGGAAAATTACTTTTAAGCAATTCTGGATTGAGACGAAAAAAAGAAGAAAAAAAACTTCAAAAGAAGTGTCTGGAAATATCCCGAATTAGAAGTCTTTTCCCGGAAAATTGATCGCTAAGAACTAACTAGTAATGTATCGGGAAGGATCTGTCAACGTAGAGCTAGAATTATACACCATTCATATACTTATAAAAAAAGTTCATTCTTTGGTTAACAAATGACAGCTAACAATGACAGGAATACTTGGCTTGTCGGCTTGGGCTGTAGAATACACCGACTGCTTCTCTTCATAGAGATAAGACCCTACTCAACGAGTGTCCTAATATGACACTAAACAATCAGATGGTCAGGTTCCAGTAATGCTGGAGCTTTGGGGAATGCAGAGTACCCTTTTATTGCCATCGCTCCCAGGTCCATTTTGGGCAGGAGTGGTGGCACCTTATAGGATCCTATCTTTGGGTCAAATAGAACAAAACTGTACGTATGCTAAACTGTATTGTTTGAAATAGAACTGATTTTGACATTTGAATTGTGTGCTTAAACTGAATGGTTTGAAATAGAGCTGTTTTGATATTTAACTGTGAATCATAACATTTTTTCAGCCAGATTGAAGTAATGTTTTCTATTACCCAATAGCAGGTGTAATGGTTATCGTCGTAGGAAATGGACGCTGCGACACGAGTTCAAATCCTGGATGAGACTGATTGCATTTCACATAGCACTAATACCCTTGGGAAAGGTATGAATCCAATTATTCTCCCCCCAGCTATGGGTAAATAGTAGGACAGACAGGGTTCTTCAGCCTTGGTGAGGCAGCTAGTCTAGGAGAAGGAAAACTCTGAATTCAAACCTGCTAAACTCCGCTTAAAAATTGACCTTGTGTCATATCTTGCCCGAGCGGAGGGGGGTCGTGTAAATAGGATCAACAGATCTTATGAAATAAAACGCTTTCGGATTTTTAAAAAAAGCAGGATGCAAACAATATCCAGCTGAAATTATTACAGGTGAAGACTACGTGGATGATCTTGCGCTTCTTGAAAATACATTTGCTCAAGCCAAATATCTCCTCCATAGCCTGGAACAGGCAGCGGGAGACATCAGTCTCTACATAAAACTCAGTTCAATTAGTTTAACCCAAATTGTGCCATCCAATTAAAAGTTAATTGGTTGGATGGTTGTATTTTATGGCATATCAACCGTTATAAAGTATTTAATGCCAAATTCTATTTATACACCTTCGGATTAAGTATATGATTTTTAAACGAATAGTTTGTAAATTACATTTTTAAACGAACCAGAGACCCATTTGTTTTCACACAGTTAAGTGGTTTCAAGTATTTCTATCTCAGACTGACAGGTTTTATTTTGTGTATATTAAATAGTAAGACACTGAAATTATTAGTGCAGTTCATATGTAACATAGCCATACATGAGTATGTGTGAAAAGTACATAGAATGTTCATAACATATATACATAGAACATAGGAATCCCGAAACACGAAAAACACTTACGACTTCTCAGTTCAGGTACGAAACTTTTTAATACCTTTGCGTTAAAGGTTTCGACATAAGGAAGAGAGATGCACAATCTTTCTGTGCTGGCTTTTCCATCTGCCCCCTCCCAACATGTGCGGCGCCCGTAGCGCGCAAATTCGTCTGGGCTCTGCGAGCCCCGAAAGTCGACCCTTCTCGTTCGGTGTCTAGTTCTCAACTCAACTAACTGATTTTTTCAAAATCCTCCAAATCCTCCGCGCGCTTCCGGTGCGTGACGTCACCCGCACTCTCTAGCCCCGTTTCCCATCTGAGCTATTGTGACATCTCTGAGTGACACGTCCGCTCCGCCCGCACGCGTGAACACCTGCATTAATGTTGCACCTAAGTAACCCATGCACTGAGCCGAAAGGTTCTCAGCCTAACTAAACCCAAAGGCATAAAACGAAATCCCTCGGCCATTATATTACACATATACCTTGGTAGCAACATCGCATCCACTGAAAGTGATTTGAACATATGCAAAGGTAAAGCATGGATTACTATTGACAGGTTAATAACCGTAGAGATATCTGATCTTCCTGACAAAATAAAACAGGAATTATTTGCTTTGAGCAAATCATGGAAGCAGTATCCTACAAAACATCATTTGTATAGCAACTTATCTCCCATCTCACAAACCATTCAAGTTGTTACAGTTGGTTAAAGTAGAGAGAAACGCATAAGCTGTGTTCTTTTGACTCCTCCACCTGGGTGTGCAGACCAGCAATTCACCATATCTGTGCAGACACTTGATGCCGTCAAGAGTACCTGCCAGGAGCGATCCCCGACAGTGGGGGTTGGAGGAGACATTTAAGGAAATCCATGCTGTTAGTTTGGTTTAATAACAATGATGATGATGATGAATTGTATTCTTGCCGCGATTGTGTGCTAGAGATATGTATTGCCCTTCCACAACCGCACCCTCACCAACTTATCTTTTATGGTGATCATTTATTTGGGATTGATCAATCGAAGGCGAGTCAAAGTTCGATCCTCAGCCCTGAGCATCTATGAGAATCTCGTGAAAATCGAAAACCTTGTAGTTGATTGGACTGTCACGGGTAAATTAAGAGATTTTTTCAATGTAGTATAATTGCGGAGGGATTTCGTTTTATATATCTTGCCTTTCGGTTTAGTTAGGCTGAGAACCTTTCGCTTAGCGCATGGGTTAGTTATGTGCAACACTAACGCAGGTATTCCACGCGCGTGTGGAGAAGATGTGTCATTCAGAGATGTCAAAATAAAAATCCCAGATTAGAATTGAGACCAGGGGATGCGGGTGACGTCACGCACCGTCACCAAGCGTGGGCTGAGATTTGAGAAAAAGCAGCGTGAGTTGAGTTCTTGCCTCAGAGGAAGAAAGGTTGACTTTCAGAGCTGGGCGAGGCCAGACGACTTTGTGCGCTAGGGAACCGCGCGTTGGTTGGGTTGAGAGCTGACGATGTAAAAGCAGTCAGCATAAAAAGATTGTGTCTCTCTCCTCCTCATGTCGAAAAACCTTGTAAATTCAAAGGTATAAAAAGTTTCGTACCTGAACTAAGTCGTAAAGTTTTTCGCGTGTATTTTAGATTCCCTATGTCTATTTCCCATATCCGTATATTATTGGGTATGTAACATTAAGAGTCGAGATTAGACATTGAGGGAAACGGAACAGTTTAAAGCAAATCATCATAATCATATCATCAAGTTACGCTGACTGCTTGTATTTCCATGACTCTCTCTCTCTCTCTCTCTCTCTCTTCATTCGTCCCTATGATCCATTACTCCGGCAGGTCTTTCAAACTACATTCTGTGTTCACAGAACGATGTAAATAAGTTCTTGTTGAGCAACCAAGTCTGGCACATCAGTGTGCTGGGGTCCATAGAAGAACGTCACTTATGAATTCGTTCTTTCTTCTCAATCAGTATCAAGCATATCTTGTTCGGCTTACTTGGATGGTTTTTCAGATGGGAAGTAAGTGGCTGTACAGCAATTAAGAAACATCATCATCATCATATCGTGCTGGTAGCACGGATATCCCTGACCCTCTCTCGCCACTCCTCCCTATCGTTCATCACCCTAGGCAGGTCTTCAGGACAACAACCTGTATCCTCACATAGCTGCTGAATGTACGTTCGTGCTGGTCGTCCTGCTTTTGCGCGGCCATGTGTGAGGATCCATAAGAGTACATCTCTTATGAGTTCATCTCTGCTTCTCCAGCAATGTCCTGCATGTCTGGTTCGCCTAACTTGAATAGTTTTCGTGATAGGGGGCAGGTGGCCGTACAGTTGGTGTCTTGTGGGGTGTTGCTGCCAGGACTTGTTCAGGATTGCACGCAGCATTCTTGTGTAATTGCCATATAGTTTCTTCTCCAGCCGTTTTGTTAGCGTCCATGTAGTGCATCCATATAGCAGTATCGATGTGACCGCTGCCTGGAAGAAACTGCGTTTCATTTTATCGGTTAGGTCTGATTTCCATATAGTCGATAGCCTATTGATAGCTGTCCATGCTTTCGTTAACCTCGTTTCGATGTCCTTTTCGGTTGATTCGACGCTGCTTCCTAGGTACGTGAATTTGTCTACTAGTTTAAGAGGGGTTCCTTTTAGAGTGGAGATGTCCCGCGTTTGGTTATAGCACATATATTCCGTTTTGTGTGCATTAACATGGAGGCCTATGTTTGCTGCTGCTCGTTCCAAACTATGCAGAAGTGTTTCGGCTTGGTCAGGTGTATTTGCCAGTATCGCTATGTCATCGGCGTAGTCGGCGTCGGTAATTGTTGTTGCGGGGTATCTTCTGCTTCTTTTCTTCGTCAGTTCGAAGCCATTCTCTTTGATTTTGTCAATCGATGTTCTAAGTACGTAGTCTAGACAAATGATAAAGAGATACGGAGCCAGCGTGTCCCCTTGTAGTACTCCTGCTACAATGTCGAAGTATTCTGTGTCTCCATCTGGTGATCGTACTTTTACTTTAGTGTTTCTATAGAGAATCGTTATTACCGCTACGGTTTCTTTAGGTATGCCGTACGCTAGTAGGATTTGTTCCATCTTTCCTCTGTGAATGGAGTCGAAAGCCTTGGTAAAGTCGACAAATATTAATGTCGCTTGTAGGTTCTTTGCCCGTACACCTTCAAGGATTCTGCGGATGGTTAATATTTGTGAGGTCGTGGATCTATTTCTTCGGAAGCCATTTTGGTTTTTTCTAAGTATGTTGTCGATTTTGGGTTCTATTCGGTTTCGCAGTAGGGCATTGTAGATTTTGGCAGCTATGGATGTAAGTGTTATGCCTCGGTAGTTTTTGGCTAATCCGAGGTCCCCCTTTTTAGGGAAGGGGAGTATGCATCCCTTCGTCCATCTATCTATCGGATTTTGATTGTATACTGCGTTGCAGTGTCGGAGCTGTGAAGAACAATTAAGAAACAAATAATGACAATCCTAAAGTTTCAAATCTTCCCATCCTAAATAATTCTATCAGATTTTATTAGATTAGAGAATCGTGTATATTGTACTTTTATACGCACACTTTTTTGTGTCGTAGTAATATTTTCTGCACACAGCTATTGACAGCAAGTTTTACTATTAATTACAAATAATTTGCCGACAGTTGTCTGATTATGGGACATTTCTATCTAATACTTATAATTTAAGAGCAATTGGATGGTTTTAAGCGACTAAAAATGATAATCAATAGGTTATAAGATATACTAACATAAATAATTCTAATAAATAATTAGTTACATGATTTCCTGTATTCTATTCAATTCAAATAATTTTTGAACAGATCTATTTGACTCATAGATGAGACACAAACTGGTACTCCGACTCTGCGTTAGAGTGAACCTGGGAGTAATGGCAATGAAGTGGTACTATTCAACACTCTTCAGAGTTTCAGTTTAGCATCATATACAGGACATCGGCATATCGGAAAATGTCGATCGTTACCAAACATAACCGAAGGGATGTTTTTTCAGAATCTGTAGAACGGACTAAATTTAATTACCGTAAGACACTTATGGCTTCCCCGTTTGTATCATCGTTTGCATTCGGGTTTGACGAATAAAGTTAAGTTATAAGAATCCTCTTACAGATTTCTTATTGAAGAGAACTTAATGTTTCCTGGTATGAGTAATATGAGCCATAAAATATATATGTGGCATCAGTATCTATCTATCGGTCTATCTATCGGTCTATCTATGCTACAAAGAATATAAAAATATATATGTGTATATATATAGTGTGTGTGTGTGTGTAAATTATATCTTTTCATAGATGTATGAAGTCATACAGGCGCGCACACACACATATACATAGACACGCTTGGGTAAATTACATCATGTGTGTGGGGGGGTGTTTAAAATATTCAGTTTTCATATTTTGTTTCACTAATATATGAATAATAAAATTGAAAATATTTAAAAATGAAATAAATTTCCCCGCAAGAAAGTGAAAATAAGAATAGAGAAATTTTAATGAACCTGAGGCTAAATATTTTTCTTTACACATTCACATACACACACACATGCTCACGCGCGTGAACATCTCACTCTCTCTCTCTCTCTCTCTCTCTCTATATATATATATATATATATATATATATATTTGCTTATATATATGTAAGGCATTATATAGTAAGGAATACTTTTATCGTATATATATATATATATATATAGTTCTATTATATCTTTGTTTTTAAATATATATATATATATATATATATATATATATATATATATATATATATATATATATATATATATATCTTTAGACCCATATACATATGCACATACGCATTTACTCGCATACATATATTGCAACATATAGATATAAAGCTAAAAACATTGAAGTGAACGGTTGAATATATAAGTATAATTTGATTACACACACACACACACACACACACACACACACAGACGCACACGCACACACACACACATATATATATATATATTTATATATATATATATATATATATATATATATTTCCATAAGTACATACGTATATGTATTCATATCATATATATATATATATACATATAAGTGTGTGTGTATGTGTACGGTTGTGTGTACTTTTATATTATATGTATACATATACATGAGTTTATATATATATATATATATATATATATATATATATATATATATATATATATATATATCTGTATATATAAATAACAAATATGTATAGATATGTATGTGCTTGTGTGCGTGTTTGTAAGTGTGTGTGACTGTGTTTCACTGTATATATACTTTAAAAATGTGTAAATGAAGGGATATACGAGTATGTATATTTAAATAAGATGGATAGATAGGTAGATAGATAGATGAGTGAAATTCTTTGGCGCCAATTCACATTCCAAATATATTGTTTCATTTTTTTTCCACTGAAAGAAGACAATTTTTAATTTTCTTTTCCAATGTCCCCACATTCTCTTTCTTTTTTTTTTCCTTTTTTTTTTCTTTTCAGTTTTTCATTTTTTCATTTAAGAAAAATCTGAAATTGTTTTCTTCTGATT
Organism: Sepioteuthis lessoniana; assembly: GCA_963585895.1. NCBI lineage: Eukaryota > Metazoa > Mollusca > Cephalopoda > Myopsida > Loliginidae > Sepioteuthis > Sepioteuthis lessoniana. The sequence goes on from OY757914.1 coordinate 82,940,248, forward strand.
TCAACCGGAGATATCTTTTGTTCTCGACGGCAAACGCGTCATTATTTTCAACATCACCGCTACCATCTTCACCACCACCAACACCTTCAACACCGTTCCCCAAATTCGTCTTTCACATCTCCACACACACACACCACGCAACTTCTACCGTCAGCTTTGAATTAACTAATCTCAAATATATATATATATATATATATATATATATATATATATATATATATATATACTTGAGATTCATATGAGACTGTATATGTGTATGTTTTCAGGAAGGAAAAAAATAAAACAAAAGAAAAATATTTCACAATGGAAATTAAACTGAATTTTTTTTCTAATTAGAGATTCGTGGAAAGTCGTCCTTTTTGCAATTTAATGAATCAAAAAAGCCTTTCGGCTGATCGTGAGACGATATAAATTGGGCTGAATTAAAATTGAGTGAGACGTCATAGTCGAGTGATTCCTTGTGATGGTGAAAATATTGAAAGAATTAAATTTTTAAAAAATAAAACAAAACGAAACAAAAACCGAAGCCAACAGTCCTACTAAAATATATAGACGTCACAAAACTGTCGCCTTTCAAGAGACGATTACAAGAAACACACACACACACACACACACACACACACACACACACACACACACACATACACATCTACATGTACTAGGGTGAGTCAAAAGTTTAGCTATATTTTGATGTGCTACTTTGAATCGCGTATATCATGTGACAGAAGCAGTTCAACTCATCCAAAATACTTTCTGTGGTTGGTAGTATCATGATAGTTGGTACGCTAATACGTTGCGCGTTGTTTTATTCTGAGTGTGATTTAAATGTCACACAGATGGACATGAAAAGAAGTATAATTTGGAAATGTACGCTTTACGTGAGCGAAATGGGCTAAAACGTCACGGAAGCAACCGAAAACATTTGTTGAACGAAAGCTACATGTGCAGTTGATTAGTGATTGTTCAAGAAATTTTGCTCGGTTTGTGAGAACCTTGATATTCAGGCAAGATTAGGTTGGGCAAAAACCGTGAATACCGAAGCCGTACTCTGAGCCCATTAAGGCAAAACTGGCGAGTAACATTCGGAGGGTATCTGGCGAGCTCGGCATCTCACAGTCCAGTGTGATTCGTCACCTTCAGGATAGGGGCAAAATCATCAGGTACTTCCGATTTCTGTAAAACATTTAATTCTCTCGACATAAAAATATATTAGATGATCACCGATACTTTTCGTCACCCGAACGTCGGTTTTTCTCTCCTATCCAGAAGGAAGCACAAACAAGTACTGCTAACGGAGTTATCTGAATAAAATCATTAACGACATTGTTTTTACTGGTCACAGCTTTTGGCCAATAAAGAGGAGTAAACAGCTAGTTTCAAAATAACCATTCAAAACCACTGCTTTTACCTGGGTTCGGACAATAACCGATGGCCTCGCTAGAAAATTTGTAATTTTCCGGCCATTAAATCGGCTACAAGATTAGTATATCTCTTTCTATTTTCTGTCGATTAATTTATCTCAATCTGTTCATCTTTATCATTTATCTTTTGGTTTGTCTATCTGCCTGTCAGTCTGTCTATCAATCTATCCATCTATCTATCTCAGTCTTTTAATGTTTATTGATCTACTTTTAAATATTTTATGTATATGAGTGTGTATGAATGCTTGTGCGTGCGTGTGTGTGTGTGTGTGTGTGTGTGTGTGTGTGTGTGTGTGTGTGTGTGTGTGTGTGTTTTCAAAACTTAAGTCTGTTTATATCTATCCATCTACATCCGAACACACACACACACACACACACACACTCAGAGAGAGAGTTAAATACATAGGTATATCTATATCTATCTATCTATCTATCTATCTATCTATATATATATATATATATATATAAATGTGTATAAATAAAATGAAAGTTTCGTATTAATAAAAAGAATAAAAGAAATAGAAGTATCTTGAATCAATTTAAAATTTATTTCAATTTGTATTACCGACGCCGACTACGCCGATGACATAGCGATACTGGCAAATACACCTGACCAAGCCGAAACACTTCTGCATAGTTTGGAACGAGCAGCAGCAAACATAGGCCTCCATGTTAATGCACACAAAACGGAATATATGTGCTATAACCAAACGGGGGACATCTCCACTCTAGAAGGAACCCAACTTAAACTAGTAGACAAATTCCCGTACCTAGGAAGCAGCGTCGAATCAACCGAAAAGGACATCGAAACGAGGTTAACGAAAGCATGGACAGCTATCAATAGGCTATCGACTATATGGAAATCAGACCTAACCGATAAAATGAAACGCAGTTTCTTCCAGGCAGCGGTCACATCGATACTGCTATATGGATGCACTACATGGACGCTAACAAAACGGCTGGAGAAGAAACTAGATGGCAATTACACAAGAATGCTGCGTGCAATCCTGAACAAGTCCTGGCAGCAACACCCCACAAGACACCAACTGTACGGCCACCTGCCCGCTATCACGAAAACTATTCCAATTAGACGAACCAGACATGCAGGACATTGCTGGAGAAGCAGAGATGAACTCATAAGAGATGTACTCTTATGGATCCCCACACATGGCCGTGCAAAAGCAGGACGACCAGCACGAACGTACATTCAGCAGCTATGTGAGGATACAGGTTGTTGTCCTGAAGACCTACCTAGGGCGATGAACGATAGGGAGGAGTGGCGAGAGAGGGTCAGGGATATCCGTGCTGCCAGCGCGATATGATGATGATGATGATGATGAAGTATTTCTTCCATTTGGTGTGCTGTCAATCATGTGTAGAAGTTTATCAGATTGCAGTTAGAGTCCTTCAGGTGGGGCTTAGAAAACGTTGACTGTATCCCCTGCACAAGTATAAACCCCCCACCACCACACTCAAAGCGATGCTTATTGCATGGAACTAAACTACATCTGAAGGTGAGGTCCCAGTTCTGAAGCTCTGGGGTGTGTGAAGTAACCCTTTCTTGGCATTACTCCCAGGTCCACTCTGATCTGGAGTGGTAGTAACTGTTAGGATTCCATCTAAGTGTCCAATGGATCTGTTTAAAAATTATTCGTATTGGACTGGACCGTGTGCAAGCAGAAACAACAATAGAAAATGAACGTAAAATAAACTTAGACTTAGAATATATAAATCCTTAATACACACACACACACACACACACACACACACACACACACACACATATATATATTATATGATGGTCACCAATACTTTTCGAGTCGTGTCCGAAAATAAACACCAGCAGGAACTTCTTGCTATATAACACAAATTTATTTGAATAAAACCATAAAACGTTCATCTAAATAAAACCATAAAACAGATTTAAAAAGAGAAAAGCCATAAAACTTGAAACTGTAAACGATCTTGTTATGATAAGTCACTGTTTTGGCCTATTAAGAGGATCACAACAGACGCGAAAATCATCATTCTAAGGCTCTTCTTGTACCTGGGTTGAAAAAATGACCTATGGTCCCGCCAGAAAATAAGCAACTCTTTTCGTCATTAAACCGACTGCAGACTTAATAAATATTTCTCTCCCTCTTTCATTGTTTCTTTATATATATATATATATATATATATATATATATATATATATATATATATATATATATACTTTAAGAAAAACAACGAACCCGGTCACATAGGATTATAAATTTATTTCAATCCTGTTACACATTTTTGAAATTTCCAAAAACACGAAAAAAGTAACAGGACTTATGGAATTACTCCCAACTCCGGTTTAACTGGACCAAGAATAATATATATATATATATATATATATATATATATATATATATATATATAACTTTGTTCTTTTTAATTTTTTTCAAGTTGGTGTATATTTATTCATCTTAGTATTCCTCTATCTATCTATCTATCTATCTATCGAGTTTGCTATGAACACACACACACACACATATATATATATATAAGTAAATTTGGTGACCGTAGCTATTACACCGAGGTGTAGGAAGGGTGCTACTCCCTTCCCTGGATTGCTCCACTTCACCCTTGATACGTTCATTGTAATGCTGAGTGTTAAGTAAAGAGGTATCAAGTACCATTTTTAAAGTCTTTGGTATGACCTGACACGGGATTGAAACTCTGTCTCCCGGACCATTGACGAAAAAAAAAGTAAATATTTTAAAATGAATATGTTCGCATAAAAAGTTATGGCGACTATTCTACATTCTAAACTTTTGGTTTTAAGAACATTTGCCGATCTACTCTAGCATATTTTTTAAAATGTTAGATGTGAATTATCATCTCTACTAGTTGTTTCTTCAATGTGGTTGTGGTGGTGAGCATATCCAAGCCAAGTGTAATCGATAAATCTCTTTAGGCTTTCTCGCTTTAATTTCAAAAAATATTTCCGTACTAAACTATCTGTAATTTTTCACAAAACAACATTTACTTCATTAGATAATCTAAAAAATAAAACTGCCAAATATCTTTTCTGGTTCGCGGATTCGTCTTTCATAATAAGTTTATCTTTTGTGGCAAGAATCACCATTTGGCATAATTTCGACTAAATTTTTAATTGGCGATCCAGATTGGAAAATATCCAACTTTAATGAAAAGTAACACATTGACATTAACCAAATATTCGTCGTTAAGATACTAATCCCTAAAACTTTGTTGTAGATAACCAAGAGTAATATGCGATACAAAGACCTGTCACAAATACCTTTACAGCGCGTTTGACTATTTCCAAATTAACTGTAAAATTATTCAAAACAAAAATGCAATCCTACAAGTAACTCATTGGTAAAATAACCCCTTTTGCGCACACACACGCACACACACACATATATATATAATATCCAATCAGCGTCTAAAGACAGTGGGTGTGGATTATTTTTTTATAGAATATATGAAGAATATCATATAAATCTATATGAGTGCTCAATGTATGGCTATTGTTAATCCCTTATTCATTCGCTGGGATATAACAAAATTCACATTAAGAGTGTATATAGTGTAATCGGATGGAGACTCAAACTCGGTTAAGTCGTCATAATAAATTTATTTCGGCGGAGAATATTACTATACTTTCCGTCACATCAGATGACTTTTTACATGCTTTTCTCGAAAGTGCAGAACAGCAATATATATATATATATATATATATATATATATATATATATATATATATATATATCCCTGAAAAATACCAAATTATATACTCAAAGTCTATTACTTTCAGTTTCATATGGAGTTCAATATTTGATATTTTTCTATGTTGAATACCTGCTCTGCTGTAGTGGTTCCGACTACTTTTTTTGCGAACATTTCTTATTTACCGTTCACTTCAATTGTTATATCATATTATATCATTAAAATGTAATGCTGAAGACGTTTGTAATCAGTAGATTTAGTGTGCCTTGTGCACGAAAACGCAGAGAAATATCAGAGTATTTTTCAAGTATAAAATTGAAAAAGTTTTCTGTGATTTTGAGATGCAAACAGATCACCAAATCTCAATCAGAAGACGCTACTTAGTGATTTAAAAAAAAAAAAGAATGAACAAAAGAGAACCGGCAGAATTGTGGATTTTGCCGTTCCGGCCGACTACGTAATAAAAATCGAAGAAAACGAAAAGGGAGAAAAATACTTGGATCTTGTCAAAAAACTGAAAATAACTCTAGAGCATGAAGGTGACAGTGATACCAATTGAAATTGACGCACTCGGAACGATTCTAAAAGCTTGGCAAGGGAGCGGAAGAGTTGGAAATAGAAGGGCGAGCCGAGAACATCCATACTAGAGCATTCCTAAGATCGGCTAGAATACTGAAAAGCGACCTGGAGACATGAAGAGACTTTGGTTCCAATGAAAGACGATCACAAGAAGTAAAATAATAATAACAACATTAATAATAACAATGAAAAGCAGGAAGCGACACATGACAGAAGGAATCGAACTTCCAAATCAAGAAAAATTCACAAGGCTCGAAGAAAAAGAAACTTACAAATACTGGGGAATATTGGAAGCTGATACCATCAAACAAGTGGAGATAAAAGAAATAAAAAAAGAAATATTATCTCAGTAGAAACATAAATCTACTCGAGGTTCCCGTGGTGTAATGGTTATCATCGTAGGAAATGGACACGGTGACACGAGTTCAAATCCTGGTCGAGACTGATGGCATTTCACATAGCACTAATACCCTTGGAAAAGGTATGAATCCAATTATGGATAAATAGTAGGGCAGACTGATTTCCTCAGCCTTGTTGAGGCAACTAGTCTAGGAGAAGGAAAACTCTGAATTCAAACCTGTTAGACTCCACTTAAAAATTGACCTTGTGTCATATCCTGCGGGAGCGGAGGGGTTGGTAAATATGTACTCGAGAGAAAACTATATAGCAGGAGCCTTATTAAAGGGATAAATACCAGGACTGTCCCCCTCGTAAGATACTCTTGACCATCCTTGAAAAAAACCCAGAGAAGACCTTAAGAAAGGGAGCAGAGAACAAGAAAACAAAGGATTATGCATAAGTTCTTGCATCCCAGAGATGATGTTGACAGACTATATGTGTCAAGAAAAAGGAAGGAAGATGTCTTGTCAGCATTGAAGACAGCGTGGACGTATCGATACAACGACTCAAAGACTACATAAAAAAGCTTAGAGGAAGCAACCAGAAACACTTCTGACGACACGAGCATCAGCAGAACGGAATTATCCAGAAAACAAAAATTGGAAGAAAAACAGCTGTATAGACGTACGAGAAAACGTAGACGTGGCTAAGAAAGGGAAACCTTGCGGAAAAAACTGAATCTCTTCTAATAGCAGCAAAAAACAACGCCATAAGGACCAATAATATCAAAGCAAGAATAGATAAAACGCAACAAAACTGCAGGTTATGTGGGGATAGAGGCTAAACAAACAATCGCATAATAACCGAACGCAACTAATAAGCACAGAAAGAGTATAAGACTTGACACGATTGGGTTGACAAAGTGATCCACTGGGAACTGTGCAAGAATTAAAATTTGACCATATGAACAAATGGTATATGCACAACGCAGCAGCAGCTGTCCTAGAGAATGACACACATAAACTACTATGGGACTTTGACATACAAGCAGATCACCTAATCTCGGCCAGAAGACCAGACCTTTTAATAAAAAAAAAAGAACTTACAAAGTTCTCGACTTATCTGTCCGGGCTGACCACAGAATAAAATTGAAAGAAAAGCGAGAAGAAGGATAAGGGCCTCGATATTACTCGGGAATTGAAAAAAACTGTGGAACATGAAAGTGACGATTATACAAATTTTGAATGGAGCTCTTGGTACAGTAGCCAATGGATTGGTGAAAGAACTAGATGACTTAGAAATTAGAGGATGACTGGAGACAATCCTGACTACAGCATTGTTGAGATCGGCCAGAATACTGAGAAGAGAATTGGAGACTTGAGGAAACTTGTCACTCAGACCCTAGTGAAAAACCATCAGCTAACGCTGATGTGAAAAACTGTCAGGGAGTAATTTTAATAATAATAATAATAATGATAATGAAGAAGGATAAGTACCTCGATGTTGCTAGAGGATTGAAATAATAATAATAATAATAATAATAATAATAATAATAAAAGAGAATTTGCAAAATTGTCGACTTCGCTGTCCCATCTGACCACAGAATAAAACTGAAGGAATGTGAAAAGAAGGATAAGTACCTCGACCTTGCTAGAGGACTGAAAAAACTGTGGAACATCAAAGAGACGATTGCACCAATTGTGATTGGTGCTTTTGGTACAATAACGACAGGATTATTAAAAGGCCTTGGGGGCTTGGATGTTGGCGGACGGGTAGAGACAATCCAAATGACAGCATTACTAAGAACGGCCAGAATACTGAGAAGAGTCCTGGAGACTTGAGGAGACTTGTTGTCATTCAAACTCCCATAAAAAACCATCAGCTAACACTGATGTGAAACACTCTAAAGGAGTAAATAATAATAATGCAAATATGTGAGAAACTCACAAGAAGTAAAATAATAATAACAATAATGATAATAATAATAACTATAATAATGGAAATCGAAATGAAGTACAAGTACATGGACCTTGCTAAAGAACTTAATACGCTGTAGAACACGAGAGTGGCGATGATACCAATTGTAATTGATGAACTCAAAATTAGAGGACAAGTGGAGACAAGCAAGCATAGCTGAGATCGGCTTGAATACTAAGAAGAGTCCTAGAGACTTGAAAAGACTTGCTTTTAATCAGATTCCTGTGAAAAACCACCAACTAGGGTTGGCGTGAATAACACTCCAAGGAGTAAAATAACAACAACAACAACAACAATAATAATAATAATAATAATAATAATAATAATATATATATATATATATATATATATATATATATATATATATATATATATCAGCAGCTATGTGAGGATACGGGATGTTGTCCTGAAGATCTGCCTAGGGCGATGAACGATAGTGAGGAGTGGCGAGATAGGGTCAGGGATATCCGTGCTACCAGAACGACATGATGATGATGATGATGATGATGATGATATATATATATATATATATACTGCTGAACAATCCTGTTACAACATTTTAAATCGTGTACATATTTCATTTTTCCTTAATGAAACTGACTAATAAAAACGTTGGATTATAGAAAATGATCACGAATAATTATCAGTCGAGGCAGGGGGTCAAGTATTTTTAGAAAAACTGTTCTGCCTATATGGGCATAAGAATTAGTAACATACTCACACACACACACACACACACACACACACACACACACACACACACACACACACACATATATATATATATATATATATATATATATATATTGAACAAATGAGAATAAACAAATGATTAAAAAATGATTGATAAAGCAAAAAGTGCTCAAATGCTGGCCCGCAAAGCAGCATAAAACTAAAAATAATTAAAATATCACTTCCTTACTTTTATGTGATGACTAATAGTTCTTATGTCTTCAGTGAAATAGGAGACTCCTTCATGATTAGATTTTATTTCGAAATAATTGACGACAGAATGAAAATATAAATCAATAAATTTATAATCAGTTCTGACGTCCATTTCTTCTCCATTTGAATCTTATATATATATATATACAAAAAACACTTAAATATAGATATATATGTGTGTATGTGTGTGTGTGTATGTGTATATATATAAATGTGTGAGTGTGGTTAATTTAATACCAACATTTTCAGAATGTATAACTATATATACATTTTGAATTATCTATTAATATATATATATATATATATATATATATATATATATATAATAAATTTAATGACATTAATTTTTCCATGAGGATTTTCATATATATATATATTTATATGTATATATATATATATATATTGAATTCTGAATAGACTGATTAAGCTGTCAATTTCCCATCGTCATTTTCCGTTGTCTCACCAGACATTTAACACATCATTCCGAAAAAAATATATCAACATTAAGAACCAGCGTGCACGCAAACCCACAGATAAGCGCTCACACGCATATATATATATATATAATGCAATCTCTTTGAAAAATATATCGATCATATTTTCGTATTTTTTCCCTTTTTTCTTCTTCCGTCGAATTTTATTTCAAACAATTAAAAATAATAATTTATCATGTAACGTGTGAGAACACATGCTATACCCTGTCATCATTAGCCATTAACACGGGTGATGCCATTATTTCGGTGGCTAAGGTTGTACTGCTATCCCTGCTTCCGCCAGTAGTTTTTGCCACCGGACGGGGTAGGAAGAAAACATACAAATAACTCCATAAGATAAGGTTGTGACATAAGGCCAATTTTAAGGTGGAGTTTAACTGGTTTCAATTCAGAGTTTTCCTTCTCCTAGACCGATTGCAAGAAAAGTTAAAGAGCCCTGTTTGCCCTATTATTTTACCCATATTTAGATAGAGAATAAATGGATTTATACTTTTTCCTAGGTCATTAGCGCTATGTAAAATTTAATCAGCGACTACCAGGATTTGAACTCTTGTCACTGTGCTCATTTCCACTAACACTAAAGTTTACACAACTTGCAAGTCCATGAATCCAAATAATATATATATATATATGGTTTGAACTTATAATTGGCTATCGTAGTCGAGGGCGACCAGAAGGCTCCCTTTTCAATAGCCTCTACACCAAGGTGTAGAGAATGGCTCTACTCCTTTTCCTGGATTGCTCTACTTTACCCTTGATACGTACCTTATATTGCTGAGTGTTAAGCAAGTAGGTATCAAGTACCATTTTTAAAGCATATATACATATATATATAGGAATATGTATATATATATATATATATATACATATTAAAATGAATGGTTTCTCAAATTAATCTTATTTGGTATTTAAGCTTGTATTATTTCCTATATTTGTGGTCTACACGTGTTTCAGACTTTATGTTCATCTTCAGGAGGTAGATAATTATGAGCAACTTTTATCGTGAAGATTGTTTTGTGTATGTGAGCGTGTGAGTGAAGTTCTATTTTGTTTACGTGTGTGTCGAAAGTTGGTCTCCGTTTAATATACGTTTAAATCTATCTACGTTATAGCAGTAAGGGTTATGTATCTATAGTTCTTACTGATTCCGAAGACACCTTTCATGTTTGAAGGAGTGGATGCGTCCTTTTGTTCATTTATCTATCGTGTTTTGTTTGCAGACAGCATTGCATAAGAAATATATCGTCAAATTTTCTTGTCTTCGAAACTTCAGGAAGTATTCCGTCGGAGCCAGCAGCTTTTCGATTTTTTTTTTTTTTTTTTTTTTTTGTACAGCGTCAAGTCCTTCCACGGTAAAGTGTTTGCCATCTAGTTGACCATGAATATTTTCAGATAGGTTTAGCAGTGATTTCAGGAGGGTTTCCGAACGGATTCTTAAAATGTTCTTTCAAATTCTGACGTATTTTTTTCAGGGCCGGCAGCTCTCAGTTTACCTTCTGAGATGCTCTTTCTTCTGCACACTTCATTTTATGCCTGCAATACTAATCGTTATTGTCTATCTTCGATTGAATTTGTGATTCTATTGATTTGGCCTTGAATCTATTTTAATTATTCTTTTTAGAATTTATTAGTTCTCTCTGGGTTTTCCAAAGTTTCTGTGAATTGACATTTGTTGGTTTTCTTTAAGTAACAATACTTTTTTTTCATCTTATCTTGTTTTTTCCAAATTGCAGTTGCCTCCCATAGAACCTTAAATTTGGCTTTTGGTTTCGTTGCGATGCCCTTGGTAGTTGATTCTCTATGGGCAGTAAGAAAGTTATCCTATTAGTCATTTGGAGTACGTCTTTCTGGAGTCTTCTGAAAAGTACCAAACTTGCTTCTTACATTTTCTGTGTGTTGATTTCTAATATCACTTTTGCAGAGTGAGGACTAGTCATATCTGTGTGGGCACTGTTGATTCAAAAGAGGAGAATACCTCACTGTTCAAAGCACAATTTACCCACTTCTTGTTTATGAATATGTAACCTAAGTGTAAGTTAAAGTTATCTGAGTAGTTGTTTTGCATATTTACTTTCGACAGAGCCGTCAATCAAAGATTTCTGGGATATGATGTTTCAGCGGAGTAAACAAGAAGACAGCGATGTGTGGGTGAAAGCAGCTCACGGGGGTTGACAGCTAGATGCGGTTTTACGTGTGTTGACAGCCGTAGCGCATGGACGATAGGGAAATTATATATACACACAGACCCCCACAGAGGCTCGGTCAGTCACAGAGACTTAAAGTCACGTGAGTCTCGGCCAGCGTCTACCCAGAAGGGAGCGGGAGCAGTGGCCCACGGCGGATCATGGTTGAGAACCCCTCATTGAGGTAGTTGAAGAAGTGCTAAGTGGGGCCCTGAATATGGAATCAGCGTGGTTAACAAGATATGGGACAACATAGCAGTCCTCTGTATTTCCCTGTCTGTCTCTTACACTTACACCATTTTCGACCTATACCAGAAATAAAGTGAGTGTTATATTTTTCGAAAGAAAGTGTTTGGCGTCTTCATTATGATCTTGCATTCTTCAGTATGACGCTATATAACAGTTGTAGGTTCCATATATTTGTGACAAAATTAAACTTTCCCGCAACATCGTGACATACACATACGGATATCTTTTACACACATAAGATACTTTACCTAGTGTGAATCAATGCAAACTTTTATGAACTGTCTTCTTGTTAATAACGTATTGTGGTGTTTTGGCACATGAACAACTATTACCTTCGCTTATCAAGACAAGAGACTCTAACTTATGTTGTTTTTCAACAAAATCTTCACTCAAGGGAAATTGAATTAAACTTATAGAACTGTTTTATTGAATCTTACACAACCAACCACCCACCAACACACGCACACAGTCTCTTTCTCTCTCTCTCTCTATATATATATGTTTCTGTGTGTGTGTGTGTGTGTGTGTGTGTGCGTATCTCTGTGTGTGTGCGTTTCTCTGTGTGTGTGTTTGTGTGTGTGCGTATCTAAGTGACTAATAAAAGCATGAATAGAAATTGTTTTTATGCACAAGATAGTCTGCTTGCCTTCGCATAAGAGTTCGGAAAATGCAACTAACACAGCCATAGTACAGATCTTATAAAACAAAACAGTTCTCATGTACCTCATAACTATCTATCTATATATCTATCAATATATACATACATATATATATATATATATGTATTGATAGATATATATATATAGATATGAGGTACATATATATATATATATATGTATTCACGAGATGTTTAACGGTTGTCGTCGTGAGAAATGGACACGGCAAACTTGAGTTCGAATCCTGTAGGAGATTGTAAATATGTTAAATAGCGCAAATACCCCTGGGAAAAGGTATGAATCTAGCTATTCTCCCCCTAGCTCAGGGTAAATAGTAAAGCAGACTTGGGTCTTGAAACTTGTTCTGGCAACCGGTCTAACAGGAAAAAAAAAACAAACAGTGAATTGAAAACTATTAAACTCCGCTTGAAAATTGACTTTGTGTCGCATCTTGTTCACACACACACATATATGAATATGTGTGTGCATAAAATATAGGGGGTGTCATTGTGGTGTAATGGTTAAAGCGCTAGACTGCAGAAACGTAGCAAGTGAGTTCGAACTCCAGTCGCACTATTGCAATCACTTTCGGACAAATATGCTTTGGAAATGTAAGAACCCCATTATCCTCCAAGCTATGGGTTAAATAGTACCACTACTACTATTTTCGAAGGATCGCTTTGGCATTAAATAACCTACAATGGTTGACATGTCATAAATGATAGAAACCAAGCCAAACCAAACTATAAAATATACTCATGTAATAAGGCAAATATACGTATTTTAATCTGCTGAGCACGTGGTCAGACAGTTGGATTACATTGAACACGAGAGAACAACGAATTGACGAACACCAATAGTGTGCTCAAAATTTAGAATTATCTGCCAAACCTGTGTTAGTATGAGGCCAATAGTGAAAGTTGACATCAATAACAATTATCTGTAAGCCGAGCTCGCAAAGAATTGCACCATGGAACTGTAGAATGTAATGGTTAGAGATTTAAGTAATCAGATTATTGTTAGAGAGCTCGATACTCACTGAGCGTCCCATGTTTGATCTTGCATCAAACTAAGCTAGATATAGTAATTTATAATACTAAGTTTCATCCGGATTTGCTTGTTAAATATACCATGTACATCATGAACTCAATATATATATATATATATATATATATATATATATATATAAATTTACGTTGGGGTAAAATGAAGAGCTTTGTGAAAAGAAAATAGAAATGAAATAAAATCCCTCCACTATCCATCATTGCTTTATATATTCTCTGTTGTTGCATAAAGACAGGAATAATAAATTCATTTATCATGATGGACAATGCCTTTGGGATGGATAAGCGGTCCTCTTCGTACTATTTTATTGTGAAAGACTTTAGTCTGGTCGGACACACAGCCGTGGACATACATATTAATAAAAAAGATTTATCAATTATTTTTAGGGACACAGAATCACACGCCCACTCACCAAATACAGATAAGGGAATGTATATATACATATATATATATATATATATATATATATATATATATGTAGTCGAGGGAGTGTTCATATAAGTATATCTGGAATATTTATGCAGGTTTTTATATTGTATATAGTCATAGACAAGAAATACAAATTGCCATGGCATATATATATATATATATATATACGCGCTTACATCTATTTATATAAACATACTTAGATGTATGTTTACATATAAACCGTATATATAAATATATCAAAATACATCAATATATCCTTAGATACATGTATGTACTCACAGGTACATGTTACTATTTACCAACCCCTCCGCTCGGGCAGGATATGACACAAGGTCAATTTTTAAGCGGAGTTTAACAGGTTTGAATTCAGAGTTTTCCTTCTCCTAGACTAGTTGCCGCTGAAGAACCTAGTCTGTCCTACTATTTATCCATAGCTGGAGGGAGAATAATTGGATTCATACCTTTCCCAAGGGTATTAGTGCGATGTGAAATGCTACATGTACATGTTATATAAATGGGTGATATATCATCATGGATATCCTAGTATTAGTATCGCAGTTCTGTGTAATTTCATATATATATATATATATATGTATACCAGACATTGACCTAGGGGTTAGAGTGTTCGCCAATGGCCCGGGAGACCTGGGTTCAATCCCAGGTCGAGTCATACCAAAGACTCAAAAAATGGTACTTGATGCCTCCTTGCTTAACACTCAGCATTATAAGGTACGGATCAAGGGTAAAGTAGAGCAATCCAGGGAAGGAGTAGCGCCCTCCCCTAAACATTGGTGTAGTAGCTATCGAAAAGGGAGCCTTCGGGTTACCCTCGACTATGGTCGCCAACTTTACTTACTTTATATATATATATATATATATGTGTGTGTGTGTGCGTGTGTGTATCCAATGAAGATAAGTTGGGAATGATTCATTTTGAGAATATATCAATGGATTCTTATAGATATCCAGGAGTGCTCAATGTGAATTTATGAATTTCATACAGGAAAAAATCATATAATTCATATAAAGATTATTATCATAAAAATCCATATAATTGGAAGAAAAACTCAACAGACTGTCATTTGGCTATTATAAATTTATTTCAGCTGGTCACTCTATTTGAGAAACCAACCTCTTCCGATAGCCATCACATATATGACACTAAACACTGACATTACATTCAGTTTTGGCACCAAATACGAGCCCATATTTTTTGTCCCCCACCACTCTTTCTTTCTTTCTTTCTTACTTTACATATTCTTTTTATTTTTAAACTAGTAAGAATCCTCTGAAAGAATATTTTAATAATTTTTTTTTCCTCCATTATATTTCCTTTGAGTTATTTTCATGTCGGTATACTCTTTCACAATTCGGTCAAAAGATTCTACGAACAAGTTTCAAATTTCACTTGAGATGGCTTGAGTTCAGTTATGAGCTTTGCAAAGGCATGAATCTACATTCACCTTCACTATATATACCCTCGGTAGATATCTTGATAAAATACCACGTCACTTACACAGGCTGATGGATGAGAGAGAGAAAGAGAGAGAGAGAGAGAGAGAGAGAGAGAGAGAGAGAGAGAGAGTGGATAAGAAAGGGTTGCTCAACTCTTTTCCTTCCCCTCTCTTTCTCTCACGATTCGTTTACATTGATACATTGACAAAAATCTGTTGGAACCATTATCCCTCATACTCAGTATATATATATATATATATATATATATATATATATATATATATATTCATATATTCATCATACAACGTGTGAAAGCACCTGCGATACCCTACCCTCATCAGCCGCCAACTAGGGGTGATAACACAGTTTCGGTAGTTCAAAGTAGTACTGCCACTTCTGCTGTTACCAAGCAGCTTTTGTCACCGGACAGGGTATTCAAAAGATTTATATATATATATATATATATACGCCAAATCAACTAAAAGCAGAGATTACATTGTACGTTCATATTCATTTTTAGTGCAGTTTGTGATTTTTAAAACGCGTTTACTTTCAGCCGTTGATGTCATTACGCGCTTACAGTAACCGTTTCTTGATGTTACGAAATCGCTTTGAAATGGTGGTTCCGCGTGCATTTCGTTCATGCTAAAGACTTTTCGCTCTCGACCAAATCCAACTTGATGCATATTTCACTATGATCAAATGGCGTTTCAGCATTCTCAGTTCCGATCTTAACTGTCCCTCTGTCGTCTTTTCGGTCGTTTTTCTTCGGTTTTATCTTTTTTATACGTTATTGCACCAAACCACTCCAGACGAACATCATATGTAATTCTGGAAGAAAGATGTCATTTGTTGATCAATCGGACCCTTAAGATGGGTGGTGAGTAAAAAGGAAGCTCTTGATCTAAGTTTGTCCATGTAGCTATCTGTGCTATTTGTGCTGCTCATTAGAAGATATTCAGTTTTTCTTTTAAGGTTTCCTTTTCTTAGCCATGTCCAAGTATTCTTGTGGTTTGGTTTGGTTTCTTTGTTTAATGGCATATCAACTCTTTTTAGGTTACTTAATGCCAAAGCCATTCTCCTAAAAGAACAGTAGTGGTGCTATTTAACCCATAGCTGGGAGTATAAGGGGGTTCATACCTTTCCAAGGGTATTTGCCCGAAAGTGAACGTAATAGCGTGACTGGAGTACGAACTCGCGTCCTACGATTCCGCAGTCCATCGCTTTAACCATTACACCACGAGGACACCCCCCAAGTCTTCTTGTGTGAGATTTCGCCCCTTTGCCGCTTGTAGTATTCATACAATGGATTTTCTTTTCATTTGTTCTTGTTATTGCTGTTTTGTTGATCTTTGTGTTGTTTGTGTTGTTTCTGATCGATGTAATTAGTCTTTACTTTGGTCTTTTATATGTAGTCTTCGTATTTGTTCGTGTATTTCTAATATTTCAAGGTCAAAATACCAACCTTTCGTTATTATCGTCGTAGCTTGATCAGCGAGTCATTGGCTAGTCTTATGTCTAGCACATTCTTCCTAGATTTCTATCATTCTTTTTCTATATCCTCTTTGTATAGCGTTGCACTTAAAATTACAGTGAAGAGCATAGTTTCTCTAATTTGAGGGGCTGCTTAGTTAGCCGTTTGTATACCTATAACAATTATTATTTTAATCCTTTGATAGTTTTCCCCCCAGCATCAACTGGTCTTTCACTGGAGTTTGTGTTGGGTATCACCCAACTTTTTTCCACACAATGAACAAGTCCATCTGCCATATATAGCAGTAGCTACTAATACCAGAACAGACTAGAAGGTGAAGAGCAGCTTCTTATAGGAATAGTATTAGAGAGTTGGAGACTGGAGATTTCACTAGATCACCTTACTTGCTACCGTAATAACGGAAGCCAAAACTATCTTTGGACTATATCTTTATTCTGTATTCACTAATCCTATGTCCTTGGCTACTAATAATCTCTCTATTGTATATATTTTTTCCTGAGAATATATCTCTATTTCCTCTCATATCGGGGTTTGTCCTTTATTTAATATTACAAGCGTTCACTAACCAGAACGCAACAGTTTGAATGATAGCAAGTCTTTTCAACTCACCAGAATTTTTCTCAGTATTTTGAGAATGCTGTAGTTTGATAGGTTTCCACTCGTGTTCTTATTTCCATTTCATACAGTACCTTTACCAATCCGTTCGTAACTGTACCAAGCGAACCAAATACAATTGGTAACACCATCACTTTCTTGTTCCACACGTTTTTCGGTACCCTAGCAAGCTCCAGGTACTTATCTCTCTTTATGCATTCTTTTAATCTTACTCTGTGGTCTGCCGAGACGGTGAAGTTAACTCTTTGGCAAGTTTTCTGTTCTTTATTAACTATCACTTGGTCTAGTCGTCTGGCCGAGATTTGATGATCCGTTTGTATATCAAAATCCCAGGGAATTTTGTGCTTTTCGTTCTCCAGGATGGATTCTGACTTGGGCATATACCACTCGTTTGAATAGTCAAATTTCAACTTTTTGCACAATTCCCGGTGGATCACCTTGTTCACCCTGTCTTGTCTACTCTTATACGCTTTTCGTGACATTTCGCTGCATTCGCTTATTATGTGATTGATCATTTCATCTCAATCACCACATAACCTACATTTGCTATTTTTTGTGTCTTATCTATTCTTGCTTTGGAGTGATTGGTCCTTATGGCGTTGTTCTATGCCAGAGTCGGTAGAGATTCAGTTTCTCTATTTATTATTATTGTTTTACTCCTTATTGTTTTACTCCTTATGAAATTTTCTCACAAGCGTTTTTCATTGGAGTCTGAGCGACAGCAATTCTCAAGTCCCCAGGACTCTTCTCAGTATTCTGATCGATCTCAACAATACAGTAGTATAAATAGTTTTAACACTTCCAAGGATTTCAAACGGTTCCAATCCCCTTTCCCATCCTTTAGGGACCGTTCAAAGAGAACCAACTATAATTGGTATCAATCTCACTTGCATATTCCACAGTTTTTTTTTGTTCTCTGGCAAGGTTCTAATAATTGTCAATCTTTTCGCTTTCTTTTATCTTCCCTTTGTGGTCTGTCGGCACCGCAAAATCAACTTGTCGACAAGTTCTCTCTTTTTAAAAAGAAATCAATTATCTCTAAGTCTGCTCCTCAGGCCGCGATTAGGTGATCCGTTTGTATCTCAAAATCTCAGCGAATTTTTTGCGTCTCATTTTCTTGGACGGATTCTGGTTTGTGAATATACCATTTAGTAATATTTTTGAAATTTAGTCTTTTGTCCAGTTCTCTGTGAATCACTTTCTCCGGCCAGTGGTGCCTAGTCTTGTAGTTATTCGGTGCTAATTTGCTGCATTCGCTATACGATTAATCGTTTCATCTCTTTCTCCACAAAACTTTCATTTGCTAATTTTTTTTTGTGTATTATCGATTTTCATTTTTACATAATTGATCCCTATGGCTTTGTTTTGTGCTGTTATTAGAAGAGATTTAATTTCTCTCAAAAGGTTTCCTTTTCCTAGCCACGTCCACGCCTTCTCGTGTGCAATCTCGCCATTTTGTCGTTTGAAATATCCATTATTATTATTATTATTATTTATGAAAATATTTACTCGGCTTGTCTTTGTACTTCAGAAGTTCCGAGCTATGGCGTACTCATTAAGAATTAAACTGACTATCAATGTTCAACAAGTCAAGCTTTGTAAACATTATACAAGTAATATATGGTAATCAACTTTGCTCAACAACGTAATGATATATATATATATATATATATATTTGAGTAAGGTATGAGGTTTAATCAAACAGATATTTTGTATAAAGAAAACGGAAAGAAAAATACATATAAATGGATGAGAAAAATTTTTCACTAAATATTAATCTAGGTCCACCGACGCGTTTCGACAAGTTTATTTAGGATATGAAATTACGAAAATTTCTGGTAGAATGTGTTTTAGGTCATCTTCAGGGGCGGGGGGAATTATGAACTCAAAATAGCGGTTTGAACGAATACAGAAAAGTATTTGAAAAAGATTACGTCATGAAACGTAAATTTTTAAGCAAGTAAAGGAGAAACATAGCCTCTATAAAAAGGTGGTTTGTATAGGTGGAGAATGAATCGGTACGTTTTCGTCCAAAGGTATATATATATATATATATATTCCCGTAGAATAAGATATCATTTTGAATGTACATTAGCCAACATATCCAAGTAAAAAAGCAAAATATTCCTAGATATATTATCAAGTGATAACAAATAAACGCGGTATTTTATACGATATTTGCAACAAACAACGATGACTGATTTTGTGGCTTTAATCATGAAATATCCGAAAACCTACTGCAAATATCTCTTGGCTAGGTGAGGAGTATTTTAAATATGTTTGATTATTGATAAATACAACGTACCTCAGGTGATATATTGCAAAACTCTTTCAAGATTAGAAAGACTCTGAGGCGTAGCAAAATAAACAATTAATTTCCTTGATTTAACGATGTAATTCAAATCTTAGCATCTATGGCGAGAAACACCGAAGACAGTTCAATTTCTCACTTTGTCTGGACATAACAACGGCCATATCTATGACAATGCTAAGAGAATGGTCAAAAGTGCTTTCAGCCTGAGGAAAAGACTGTGGAAAGTTCATAAATTGCCTGAATCGTTGTATCTGCTTCCTTGTAAGGAAACAGGTCCATTCAACAAAAATTAATAATGTATTATATGCCAATGTATATAAAGTATCATTTTCAGTACTTTTGATCTTATCTTCATATATAGGTTGGTTGGTTGGTTGTGTTTTACGGCATAACCCTAGCAGGTTAATTAATGCTAAACAGCTATCAATAGTCTATCCGTCATATGGAAGTCAGACCTGGCGGATAAAATGAAACGCAGTTTCTTTCAAGCAGCGGTCTTGTCGTTACTGCTATATGGATGCACTACATGGACGCTAACTAAACGGACGGAGAAAAATCTTGACGCAACTACACGAGAATGCCGCGAACAATTTTGAAAAAGTCCCGGAGGCAACACCCCAAAAAGCAGCAGCTCTACGGCCACCGACCTCCCATCACGAAAACTATCAAAGTTAGACGAACCAGACATGCAGGACACTGCTGTAGAATCAGGGACGAGCTCATAAGTGATGTTCTCCTATGGACCCCCGCACATGGCCGAGCTAAAGCAGGGGGACCAGCGCAAACCTAACTACAGCAGCTCACTGAGGATACGGGATATAGCCCTGAGAACCAGCCAGAAGCGATGAACGATAGGGAAGAGTGGCGAGAGAGGGTCAGGGATATCCGTGCTGGTGGTACGGCATGATGATGATGATAGGACTTGTTAGGAACAATTTTTAAACGAGAGAGAGCTCATTCGTTTGCACATTCTGAAATGTCTTATATAATGGCTGTTGACATAGATTTTGGGCTCGTTCCTGATGACCCCGTGGGCTTTGACAAGCTGTCTCGTTGTGATTAGAGAACCACGCTGTCAGATTTAGACTGTTCATTCAGAATCGAGAGTCAAGCCAGGGATACGCAGCCGATCACAGGCGTTAGTGTCGTCTCTGACGATGCGGCTTGCAAGGGGATGCAAGCATTGGCACCCTCTGGCTCCAGGAAAAAGATATGGGGCGAAAAATGTCCCCTCTTTGATTATATGTCTCTCCATCTATCTCTCAAACTTACAACAAATTGTGTGCCTCTTTCGAGGATGAAATGTGAAAGATATATTTTTATAAACAAGTGTGTTTCGTTTCGTTAACTAAATTTCGTAAATCCTGTTTGATTATCTCGCTGATGAATCCCTAAAAGACAATGCAACAAATGGTTTCGAATATAATTAACGATTGAATAGTTCTAATTGATCCATTGATGGGACCCTAATTGTTGCTACCCCTCTAAGTCATAGTGGACCTGAGAATAATGGCTATAACAGGCTACTCTACATTCCCCAAAGCTCCCGGATGGTTTACTGTAATTCCCAGGACGTTCGTTGGGTAAGGGGTCTTGTGCCTTCGCAGATATGCTGTCAGCGTACTCTAGAAGCCCAGCCGACTAGACTTCCCTTCATATACATGGCTGAAATAGGTATATATATATATATATATATATATATATATATATATATATATGTCTACCAGTGGCTATATGTATGTGCCTGGGTGTATGTGTATTGTAATTCTAACTTCCTACCACATCTTTCTATCTTTGTCACATACCTACACATACACATACACTGACATATATATCTTTATCTATATATATAAATAATAATCATCGCTTCATATGAACGACAGTGATTCCATCGGAAAATGTAATTCTTAGATGTTCATAATGGTGTCTTCTAAAATATTTTGGAATTTTCTTCCTTTTTCAAAAAAGGAAGACAAAGAGCAGTTGAGAATAAAATCGGTCAAAATTAATTGTCAGATTTACAATATATATATATATATATATATATATATATATATATATATATATATATATCACAAAGTATAAAAGAAACAAAAAAGCTGAGCTCTCGAAGCTTTATATATAAAGATTAACAAACCCCACTTAAAGAAGATCAACTTTGAATATAGCAGTCATATTTTAAAATGTCATAAACAATTCTCCCACTAATTCTTCCTCCTACCGCATGTAAAATTCTTTCCTTCCGTAAATTCCGCTGCCACTTGTTTTTCCTCCTACTCTTTATATAACGGTATATGACTCGTAATTTGAATATTTGAATATATTTCTGAATTCCTAAACTTTTACGATATCATCACGTACACAGAGCAGCAGAATAAAAAGAAGATTATCAAATCGACTTCATGGTAATACGAAATTGAAAAATTCTCAATCTAAGAATTTTCAGTCATAAAAGATTTCTTAAAAATTCATCACAACACATTTACATCACGTTATGACTTGTCGACTTGAGATAAATAAAACGCTATCAGAATCGTTTAAAACACTTTCAGTTTGGTTAAGTTTGGTTTTACTTTTAAGACCTTTCCTCTCCAGTTGTTGGGTCGCAATCAGTAGGCCGTTTCACCTCTGGGCGGTTCTGCCGGGTGTGCCTCGACACTGGAGAGTTCCTCCGGCCTCAGGTGCCATCCCCCAGGCTTTTACTCCATTCGGGGGGTTGGATTCATTGCTTGGCGCCTGAGGCGCCCCTAAAAAGGGGAATGCCGACGGGGCCGAAGGTATTTTTGGCAATGCCGGACGCGTTACATCACGTTATGACTTGTCTACTTGAGATAAATAAAACTCTATCAGAATCGTTTAAAACACTTTCATTTGGGTTTAGAAATGATCGTATGATGAAAAACGCAACGTTACACAGGAAATAAAATAATTATAAAACTCACTTAAGGCTTTCAACTCTGATTTCTGAATCAACATATATATATATATATATATATATATATAATGAAACGCAGATTCTTCCAGGCAGCGGTCACATCGATACTGCTATATGGATGCACTACATGGACTCTAACAAAACGGATGGAGAAGAAGCTAGACGGCAATTACACAAGAATGCTGCGAGCAATCTTGAACAGGTCCTGGCGACAGCACCCCACAAGACGCCAAATGTACGGCCACCTGCCTCCTATCACGAAAACTATTCAAGTTAGACGAACCAGACATACAGGACACTGCTGGAGAAGCAGGGACGAACTCATAAGTGATGTACTCTTATGGACCCCCACACATGGCCGTGCAAAAGCAGGCCGAGCAGCACGAACATACTTTCAGCAACTATGTGAGGATACGGGATGCTGTCCGGAAGACCTGCCTGAGGAGATGAGCGATAGGGAAAAGTGGCGAGAGAGGGTCAGGGATATCCGTGCTACCAGCACGACATGATGATGATGATGATATATATAACAAAAATAATAAGTCCGTTGGTCTAACAACAACGACTCTTTCAAGACAGCTCACTATGCACCTTAATTAAGATGTAATGTTATGGGGATATAATCTTAATCCCCATAACATTACATCTTAAAACCCACTTTATTCCTAAATCAAAATTTCGAAAAATTCTTGATGAAACTTTTTGAGAGGACAAACATCGTGTATATGTTTAAATGTCCTTTGGGATACTATGTCTACAACGAAAATAATACGGACGTTGGTTTTACCACTACGATTCTTTCAGGATGGCTTACTATGCACCTTAACGATTCTAGCTCCATGTCCTTATATATATATATATATATGTGTGTGTGTGTGTAAGCAATTTTTGTTGTAGGTCCAAATAGAAAATAAAAATATTTTAAAATAGGCCGGTCCACGAAGAGATTTGTATTTTTGAAGTAAATAAATTCAAAAAATCCATTCGTGGACCTACCTGTTTATATATGTATATATATATATATAATTTGATTTAAGATTTTAAAAAAATTGATTTAAGTATTATTCAGATGATATTTTAATAATCTGGTGAAGGTTTAATGTAAATATCGAAATCTTTATCGTTTGCAAATAATTCAACTAAAACACTCATACTATGAATACGTTCCTTTTTCATATATATATATATATATATATATATATATATATATATACAAATACGCTACGCAAACCTCTCCACATAAATATATACGCATGTATTTGATGAACTCAAGTGTCGATCCCTACGTTTGAAGATCCCATTATTCATTTCAAGATATTTACAAAGGACTACCTATATGAGTGATTCGTTTATGGGAGCGAAGGAGAAGACTGTGTAGAAACGGCCACAAATTCTCCAGAACACTACTGCTTGGGTTTTGAATTCAGAGTTTTTTTCCTCAACACAAACATATACATACACACATATATGTATATATAAATATATATATACTCAAGTATATATAAACGCACATGCATACACACATACATATATGTGTACGTATACCCATGTATATATATATATATATATAAGGAAAAATTGATGTCAAGGTAATCTAAGTAGGAGAGATTTATCTATATACTTGGATTATCTCATTATCAATTTTTCTTTATATACTGTCGGATTACACTCCATTATTTACTTCCACACACACACACACACACACACACACACATATATATATATATATATATATATATATATATATATATATATATATTGTTTAAAAAACAAGAAATTTAGAAATTGTTTCCATAAAAAATGTATTTCGCTTATTAAATCTCGTCAGATAGATTTCAAAGTTTTATTACAAAAAATATATATTTTGATCGGCAGGTATATTTTGTATTAAATAGTCGTGCATTTAGCGCTCATTCTTTGGATAATAACCGTCCTTTTTTTCTTTATATATATATATATATACCATAAATTGCTACGTATAAACATCTCTAAAAAAAACTTAGGTTCGACTTATACCACAGGGCTAAAATCGAAACCTTTACCTCAGAGTTGTCAACTTGTGGAACAGTATTCTTAACTATCAATATACACCACTTACTTTCACCACTTCAGCCGACTGTCACAAACATTTCAAACTTAAAGTCGTATTTGATGAACATATTTAACAAATTAATGCACAGATTAATTTAAAACAATAAAACTGTAAAACAAAAGAATTATTATATGAACAGCTGATGCACAGACTATAAAAGCTAACAGGAACGTCAAAGCACCAAAACAGCCAGTCAGACAACAACGGTATATTGTTTATCTACGCAATTTCATATCACATTAAATTATGGGTCCATATGAATGAATATAAAATCTAAGGTGTAAGATTTGCAAGTTTCATAGATGGCTGATTTCAGTGAAAAATCACGTATGTTTGGGGTCGACTTATGCATGAGTTGTCTGGTGGTAGGCAGTGACAAGTAAAGAGTTATAGGTCTAACAGAATTTTGAGCAAAGGAACTTGAGGTCAACTAATATGCCAAACCGGATTGTTCACCACAATTTACGTTATATAAGCAATTACAGGTTCCAGTGGTGGAATGGTTATCGTTGTAGGAAATGGACACGGCGACACGAGTTCAAATCCTGGACGAGACTGATTGCATTTCACAAATCTTTAACAACTCGATTAAATAAATTTATATTCGCAATTACTATTTGATTTAGTAAATGCTTGAAACGTTAGGAATTCTTTGATACATTCATCCATTTTTTATTACAATATCAATCCATTATTTATTACGTTTAACTTAATTATTAATATGCTAATTTTTACTTATATAAAACTCGAAATTAAGGTGCCCGTGGTGTAATGGTTATCGTCGTAGAATATGGACACGGCGAAACGAGTTAGAATCCTGGACGAGGCTGATTGCATTTCACATGGCACTAATACCCTTGGGAAAAGTATGAATCCAATTATTCTCCCTCCAGCTATGGGTAAAATAGTAGGGCAGACTAGGTTCTTCAGCCTTGGTGTGGCAACTAGTCTAGGAGAAGGAAAACTCTGAATTCAAACCTGTTAAAATCTGTTAAACTCCGCTTAAAAATTGCCCTTGTGTCATATCCTGCCCGAGCGGAGGGGGTGGTAAATATAATATAATAAACAATTACATATACTCATACATATAGATATATATATACGCACATGTATGCATTTATGCATGTAGGTATTCATATATGCATGCATATATGTGTGTATGTGCGTCGATGTGTGTCTAGGCATTTATTAAGATTAGCTTAGTTTGGTACAAGGACTGAGGTAAGGAGCACCGAGTAAAAAAAGTGAAATAAATTGTTGGCACAGCTCACTAACTATCACACCACCTGTGGCGTCGTAATATATATTTATATGTCATTGTGCATTAGATTTTTTCAACACTGTTGCGTGAGAATTGACATATATTTAGGGCGTTCGTGTGAATATGTACTTTTAGGTATTTGTTTTGCAGCGTTTGTCCAGCTGTGGTGAGCAGAATTTGCTGACCACTATTCATTTATCATTATCCAATGCTGGGACTTTGGACATTAGAGGCTTTAATACCTCAGCCTCGCGAAAACTCCTGGGAAAAATATTGATAAGCACTAAAAAAAATAATTAATGACTAAATACATACAACGTATATATATATATATATATATATAGAGAGAGAGAGATAGAGAGAGAGATAGAGAGAGAGAGAGAGAAAGATACTTTCACATCTATATGTGTGTATGTGTATATTGGCATGTATATTCTTTGGTGGGAATATCTGTTTACATTGATTTCTATCCTCTCCCTCTCTCTCTCTATTTAAATTGATTTCTGTCTCTCTAAAGTTTGTCGTATATTCTATATTTGATTAATCCTATCTATCTACCTATCTTAGTAAGTTATTTCTCTTTCTCCTTTCTATTTCTTTCTCTTTTTTATTTATCACATATACTCACTCTGTCTATCTATCTCGTATACACACACACACACACACATATATATATATATGTATATGCATATGTGTGTATATACGTATATATATATATATATATATGTGTGTGTGTGTGTGTGTGTGTGTGTGTGTGTGTGTGAAGAGGTGAGCTACCTCCCGAATTCATGAGACAAATTGGAATATTTCAATATAATCATTAATTTTTTTTTTCATTGATCAAAACTGGTTTAGACCAAAAGAAAAAGTTTCTGCGAAGAAAAGTTTTCTCTGAATTTTTTTTTTTTTTTTGAAAAACAGTTTTCAAAAGAGTTGAAAAACAGATTTCAAAAAAGTTGAAAAACAGTTTTCAAAAGAGTTGAAAAACAGTTTTAAAATGTGTGGAATAAAAATGTCAAAAGAGTTGGAAACAGTTTTTAAATGTGTGAGAAAAAAATTTCAGATGAGATGGAAAGAGTTTTTAAAAGAGTTGAAAAACGGTTTTTAAATGTGTTGAAAAACAGTTTTTATATGTGTTTAAAAACAGTTTTTAAATGTGTTGAGAAACAGTTTCTAAATGAGTTGAGATACTACATATTAAACGGATAACGCAGAATATCCATTCGTTAATTTTTTTTTTCTTTTTGGTTTCCCGATATCTTAAACTGATCTATGTTTGGTGTCTTCTCTCAAGAACACCTTACATTAAAGTTTCAATTTGAAAGATATTTTTTAAGCAGTAAATATGAATAAAGACATATATTGCACTTTTCTATAATTATAAGTAAAACGTTCCCGATATTTGTGATAGACTTTATACATCTTTTGTTTTTCTAGTTCAGTCCCTCGGTCTCATTCTCGCTTCATTCTTTGCTTCCAACATCATTTGCCATCATTTTTCAAGTAATTTCCGTGATTCACGGTATTATAACAAACATTAGCCTAAGTTGACATAACATAGACACAGGGGCAGAGGCACCAAGAGATTGTCAATTTTCACCCCTATGCAATCATTAGACCAAATCACTGTCCCATGGTGAGTATATCTTTATATATTGTTGATTGGGGCATAATAGGAAGGATTATGTTGTTTGTGGGACATTCTAATTTTCCGAATATAGTAATCGTTAACATGAGAAAAAAAAATAGAAGAAAAAGAGAAAACTCGAAGACTACATAAAAAGAGCAAAGAAAGACTAATTGCAGTGACCGGGAACAATATTGGCAACATAATAATCAAAAAGAAAAACAATAACAACTGTATGGATATTTCAAGTGACAAATAAGTGATATCTGACACGAAAATACATGGACATGGCTACAAAAGGGAAACCTCAAGAGAGAAAGTGAATCTCTTCTAATAGCAGCACAAAACAACGCTATAAGGAACAAGTATGTTAAAGCGAATATAGATAGGATGCAATAGAACAGCAAGTGTGGAGATAGAGACGAAACGATTAATTACATCGTAAGCGAATGCTAAGACTCGACTGAGTAGGGAAGGTGATCTACTGGGAATTGTGCATAAAACTGAATTTTGACCATACTACCATATAATATATGCACAAACTAGAATCTGTCTTGGAAAATGAGACGTTCAAAATTCTCTGTGATTTTGAGATACAAATAGATCACCTAATCCCAGCCAAACGACCAGACTTAATCAACAAAAAAAAACTTTCCACTAGAGGATTCTGCCAATACAGCAGACCTCAGCGGGAAAATCAAAGTAAGTGAAAAGAGAGAGAAGTACTTAGACTTTGCCGGAGAATTAAAAAAACAAACAGTGAAACATGGAGGGGACGTTGGTACCAATTATAATCGGTGTGCTCCTAAAGGTTGGTAAAAGGACAGGAAAATTTAGAAATCAGAGGAAAAGAGAAGACCATCAAGACAACAGCGTCACTAAAAATACTGAGTTGAGTCCTGGAAACTTGCACTCACTCAGAGTCTAGTGGAAGACCATCGGCTAACGCTGGTATGAAAATCGCAAATAATAATTATAATCAAACGTAACAGAATAAATAGATTAACAAATTTCAAAATTAGTATTATATAGCCACGTGAATAACTACACAGTGAAGGTTAGACAGTCCTTCCCAGAATGCCCCACTATGCAAATCAACCTTCCTATCATACCTCATACAAAAATAAAGGGATACCTACCATGTGGTAACCAGGAAGTCTGATGATCGTATAAGAGAGAAACTACTAATCCAGCGCCTCTCTGAGTCTACGTTATCCTCTCTCTCTCTCTCTCTCTCTCTCTCTCTCTCTATCTATCTATCTATCCTAATCGTCAGACAGTGTCTGTGTGACGAATGCTGAATGCATGAAACCCAGGATCACAGACAGTACCATGTAATATATATATATATATATATATATATATAGTCTTACGTTTGAAAATCGGCAAATGAGTTAGAAAAATATTTTCGGTAGAAGATCATGTTGAGCCAATCTTTAAGATGTTTCTGCATGTCCAGAAAATTAATATCCAGAATCTATTCATGTTTCACTTTGAATAGAATATTTCCCACTGGCATGTATGCAAAATCTGTCTTATAATTACTAAGCTGTATTTGCTTTTCTCCCTCTGTCTCTCTGTCTCTCTCTGTCTCTGTCTCTCTGTCTGTCTCTCTCTCTCTGTCTCACTCTATCAATCTATCTATCTTTACACACACAGATACACACACCTATATATATATATATATATATCTTCATTTCCGTTTTTCTCTCTATTGAGATTCATATTTAATCTGTTCACGTGCTGTGTTTACAGATCATCTTTCCTGGAATTTTGTCTTCACTTGTTCGTCTATTTCAGTCCTTCTGTCTCATTCTCGCTTCATTCTTTGCTCCTGAAATCATTCGCCACTTCCGGTACGTATTTTTCTTTCGCCGATCATCTTTCAACTAACTTCCATGATTCACTGTATCGCTACAAACATTAGTCTTTCGCTTTGGCCACACACAGAAAAAAAAGCGAAAAAAAAAAACCCGCCTCTACTTCGCATCCACGTGCCTGGGCGTTTTCAATCCGCCATTCTTTTATTTCGCTGCATTTCTTGCTTATCTACTGTCGTCAACGAGACTGATCTACTTTACATGCACGCTCATAAAATTGTGTGCAAAGAGCGAAAGAATTCTGCGCGTGCGCAGTTGATTGATTAACGATTGGCCGAAATTTCCATTAAGGCCAGACTTCCCGATTAAGAACTAATTGAATGGCTTTTTTCCTTTATTTTTCTTTTCAATTGGAAAATTTCCTTCAAAGCCTTTCTATGAAACAACTACCATCTCCGCCAAGGGCCAGATCTCGTCGATTCTCGTTTTGGATTGATTGCTGTCTCATTCATTGACACCAGAGCAAAAATGACTTTGATTTGATCACTAACGTTATGTTTGATCTATGTGAATCTCGTTATTTCACGTTTGGACATCAATGATTTCGTTAGGTTAGATCCAATATCAATAAAGCAATGGTTTTGAATTGGTCGCTGTAATTTACGCCTAGTATCGTCTGCTCCTCATAATTCACGTCTGATTTCGTTTAGTCATGCTAATTTTTTTGTCGGTTATGGTGTAGTCACCGCAATTTTCGTCTAGCTCGTCTTAATCTGACTAACTGATATCTGGTTTGATTTAATGTAGTTAATTTGCACTTTGTCTCGTTTCGTTTCAATCATTCGATTCGACTTTTTGATTTGTTTGTCAGAGTAAAACGTTCAGGTTGCTTTGTTAATAGCATTAGCATCCACCCCCGGCGTTGATATTCGAAAATTTTTATATGATCGGATTGTTTCAATTTGAGGTGATAATAATTTTCGACTAAATCCGGTTGAAATTTTGACAACTCATATCGAATATCTCTCTCCCATCTCCGTCTCAGTTTTGGCCAATCAATCAGTGGGCTGTGAATATGCTAACAGCATCCCTTGTAAATGGGTTAGACTCCCCCTAAAAAATGGCGTTCTGGGTATAATACTAAATTGCTTTAAATGCTGAGGCTCCAGTTCTGGTGATATGGGAAGTGTGGAGTTTCGCCTTCATTACTATTACTCTTACGTCAACACTGTTCAGGATTGGTAGTACCTGTTAGGTTTCTTATTACCGGTCAAATAGATCTGTTTAAAAATCATTGGTATTTGAAAGATCCTTACTCAATATATATATATATATATATATATATATATATATATATATATAAAGAAAAATTGATAACAAGGTAATCCAAGTAGAAGGAGTTTAAGAAGCAAAGTTGACACAGTAGAGTTTCGGTTCTTGTTTTGTTTTTTTTTTGTTTTGTTTTTTTTATTTTACACTTTTAAACATCCATCGTTGATTTAACATCACTTATACCATCCCTCATAGTCCCGATGATGGTTCACTAGAACCGAGACGCTATAGTGTCGACTTTGCTTCTCAATATATCTCTTCTTCTACTTGGATTACCTTTTTATCAATTTTTCTTTGTATATTGTCGGATTACACTCCATTATTTACTTCCATATATATATATATATATATATATATATATATAGAGAGAGAGAGAGAGAGAGAGTGAGAGAGAGAGAGAGAGAGAGAGAAACGACTACACAAAAATGTAAATATGAACGTACATTGAAGCGAAGATTGATATACTAGTTGATTTCAATTGCATGTCTATCCGTCTAGGGTTTTTTTTTATCCCGAGATGTTAGGGAATCGCGTTCATTGCATGTATATTTTTATATACATGTGTGTACGTTTTTCTTAAGATTTTTTATATACATTTGTGTACGTTTTTTCTGAATATTTTTTTATATACATTTGTGCACATTTTTCTGAAGATTTTTTGCGCTCGGTCCAATCAAATAAGAATGATTTTATACAAATTTATTTCACACATCAGATGCCCTTTTCTGTCATACCCAGGACACTTGGTGGAGGTCATATTCTTCTGTAAAAGAGCAACCAGTATAGTCTACAGCGCTAGACGACATGGCGGCCTAGAGATGGGACCCTAACAGAGAGATGGGACCCTAACCATTCCGATTTCGAGACAATGAACATGACTTTCTTACTTCTATGCATAAGATATCCCTAGATATGTTGATCTACCGTAAAAATCAACAAGTCAATCTCTCTTTTCATCGACTGACACAAAATTTTCGTTCTTCAAAGTTACCTCCCCGCACCCTTTGACGTTTTGTTTGTATGCTATACTTTTTATTCCAGAGATTGATACAGAGTCATCTGTGAATAAATAAAGTACTCACTTTTTTTAACAAAAAAAATTCTTCTGAAGATATGATGCCAGGAATTTATTATTTATTGTTAAATACGATACGATAAAAAAGGCTTCCGCATATGTAATATAATTGCGGGCGGATTTCGTTTTATATATATTTTGCCTTTCGGTTTAGTTAGGCTGAGAACCTTTCACTTAGTGCATGGGTTAGTTAGGTGCAAACATGAGCGCAGGTGTGCACACGCGCACGGGGAGGATGTGTCATTCAGAGATGTCAAAATAAAAATCCCCGATAAGAAATGAGACTAGGAGATGTGAATGACGTCATGCCCGGAAGTGCTGAGGATTTTGGTGATTTGAGAAAAGTCAGTTGAGTTTTAGTGTCCGAAGAAGACGGTTGACTTTCGGGGCTCGCCGATATCAGACCGGGGTGCCGCGCGTGGTGGTGGTGGTGGTGGGGGGGCAGATGGAAATGTCAGCCTAGAAAGATTGTGTATCACTCTCCTTATGTCGAAAAACCTTTACCTGAAAGGTAATAAAAAGTTTCGTACCTGAACTAAGAAGTCGTAAGTGTTTTTGTGTTTCGGGATTTCTATGTGCGTTCTGAACATTCTATGTCTATTTCGCACATCCGTATATCTGGCTATGTAACACGTAGGATGGAAGAGATACATTTATACTTGAATAAATATTCCTATTTACGTTTACTGATATTCGGTGCTGTGGATTTGAGTAATAAATAATACCTAAAAATATCCGTTTCGATCTTATAATGTTTCACCAGAAATAATAAAAACCTAGAACTTTTCGCTTAGAAGAAAGTCAGTCTTTATTTTAAAAATGACCGGGCCATTAGCTTAATGAGTAGAGTGTTCGCCAATGGTCCGGGAGACCGGGGATCAATCATACGTAGAGTTATATCAAAGACTCAAAAAATGGTACTTGATTCCACCTTGCTTATCACTCAGCATTATAAGATAAGGCTCAAGGGTAAAGGGGAGCAATCAAGGGAATGGAGTAGCTTCCTGCCCTACACCTCGGTGTAGTAGCTATTGAAAAGGGAGCCTTCGGGTCACCCTCGACAATTGTCATCAACTTAACTTGCTTTACATATTTATGAGCGATGATACATATATATATATATATATATATCGGGGATGAAATAATATTCGTACGCATGATATTATTGCCATATATTCGTACATATGAAAATTAATAAATGGCATTAATTTCTGTAAAATTAATTGTAACCCAAGTTTGTATACACATATTAGTAGAATTTATATAATATAATATATATATATAGAAGGTGCCCGTGGTGTAATGTTTATCGTCGTAGAAAATGGACACGGCGACACGAGTTAGAATCCTGGACGAGACTGAGTGCATTTCACATGGCACTAATACCCTTGGGAAAGGTATGAATCCAATTATTCTCCCTCCAGCTATGGGTAAATCGTAGGGCAGACTGGGTTCGTCAGCCTTGGTGAGGCAACTAGTCTAGGAGAAGGAAAACTCTGAATTCAAACCTGTTAAACTCTTCTTAAAAATTGACCTTGTGTCATATCCTGCCCGAGCGGAGGGGTTGGTAAAAATGATTAGTAGAATATATCTTCATACAGTAAATATATATATAAATTTTGTTCTGTATAATTTTGAAAGATAAGAATTTTCATATGTACGAATATTTATTTCACCCCATATATATATATATATATATATATTAGAATAGCGTAGACGCAGAGTCAACTGATGTATATGCATGTTTACGTGTTTGTATGGGTCAGTATATATTTGTCTGTATGTGCGTCCATATATATGTATATTTTTTGTGTCTGCATGTTTCCTATATATTCATATATATGTGTGGGTCTGTATGTGTGGATATATATATGTTTACGTGTGTGTATGTGTTTTTATATAGAAATATCTATATATAATCCAAGGAAAGTAGTCTAAGGATTAGACTAAAAGGTAATAATCCAGGGAGAATAGAAATATCCTATTGAGTGCTCACTGTCAGCAGCTATCGAATATATAATTAATTTCAGATTAAAAATATATCGAAAATCACTTGCAGGGCAAAAACATTTTTTAAATAAATTAAATGGAAAAGAATTCCATTAAAAATTTATTTCAGTCAGATGAAATGACTTCATCAGATAGAAGAAATACAGTTATATATTTGAATATAATGTAGAAACGCTTAAATTGCTTCCGGCAAAAAGAGAATTTTTTTTAAATTAAAAAAAAAATTATTGAAAAAATATTTTTTACGCTGGAAATATAACTATATATTAACAAATACAACGTTTATGCTTTCTTCTTTTTTAACAAACCCACAACCTTTAATTTAAAATATTACTGAATTTTAAAAAACGGTGAATACTATAAAATATATTAAAAGTAACCTGAAAATCAATTAGATAATATATATATATATATAAAAAAATAAATTCCTAATCTCGTTGAATCTATAGTAAATTATAAAGTTTATAAACAATATAATGTATGAAGTCTAAAACGTAATATAATATTAATTTAACCAAAACGACTACTCTATTATTTCATTATTATTTAATTTCATGTTTATCATATTTACCCAACCCCTCCGCTCGGGCAGGATATGACACAAGGTCAATTTTTAAGCGAAGTTTAATAGGTTTGAATTCAGAGTTTTCCTTCTCCTAGACTAGTTGCCTCACCAAGGCTGAAGAACCTAGTCTGCCCTACAATTTACTTATAGCTGGAGGGAGAATAATTGGATTCATACCTTTCCCAAGGGTATTAGTGCTATGTGAAATGCAATCAGTCTCGTCCAGGATTTGAACTCTTGTTGCCGTGTCCATTTCCTACGACGATAACCATTACACCACGGGCACCTTAATTTCATGTTTATATTTGTAAGAATTAGCATATTAATTATTAAGTTACACGTAATGAATAATGGATTAATATTGTAATAAAAAATGGATGAATGTATCAAAGAATTCCTAACGTTTCAAGTATTTACTAAATCAAATAGTAATTGCAAATATAAATTTATTCAATCGAGTTGTTAAAGATTTGTTTTTATATACTAAAACGGTGTAGTATATCGAAAATTTCACTTTACCATTTAGGACTATATTATTAATATTAAATCTTTTATAAAATATATATTATACTAGGTTATTTTCTTTTTTAAAAGAAAATATATGTATACTATATTCGTTTTTAAATATATACTTTTTATTTAAAAAATGTTATGTTTAAATTATTCAATCAATTATATTGATTATACATTAATATTTCCATATTTAGAATTAAATTAAGAATCACCTAATTATTCAGTAATGTTAAATATATTCATAACATTTAAAACATTAAATTAAATATTACTAATAATTTATTTATATGCCTACCTTTAACTATTAATTCATTTTTAGTATTTAGTAAATTTCTATCTTTATATTTTAATATACATATTTTTCTTATCACAGCATAAATTACACCAACCTTGAGGAAAATGATTTTCAAATTTATAATAGATGTTATTTCTAGCTATATATATATATATATACGATACATTGTATATGGCAAAATAGTTTAAGAAATTATATGTAGTAGGGAGATGTAAATGAAAGACGAGAGGGGGGAAAAAAGGAATATTTCATTATAAATGCCACTCAAGCTCTTTCATCCGGTGATTTTTAAGTGATACAGCCGAAGGATGTTTAAAATTAAACAAATTGAAAAAAAAGGGGTGATCTGAAAAATGTTGGATAGACAAAGTGGGAGAATATGTTGCTAAAAATAAAATACCTAAAAATTCCCTTAGCCAACGTAGTCCGCTTGTAGCTGTGTGGTCTGAAACCTTAATCTATCGTAAAGTTAGACGGGTTTCGATCCCGGCTTCGAGCGTCCTGCGGGTCTAGCCACACTGAAGAGTTCTGATAGAACGAAACAGTCTGTCTGTGGATGACAATATATACGCTCCCCCATGGGGGTTGAGCACTCTGGCGAAGGAATTGTCGGCCGCCCCTAGCGTAATGCAAAGCTCTTCGTAAGAATTGAGCACTCTGGTAGCCGATAGGGTATTAAAAATGTAAACAAAGGCTGCTGCTGCTGTTGCTAAAAATAAAATACCTTAAAATTCCCTTAGCCAACGTAGTCCGCTTGTAGCTGTGTGGTCTGAAACCTTAATCTATCGTAAAGTTAGACGAGTTTCGATCCCGGCTTCGAGCGTCCTGCGGGTCTAGCCACACTGAAGAGTTCTGATAGAACGAAACAGTCTGTCTGTGGATGACAATATATATATATATATATATATATATATATATATATATATATATATATAAAACCACCCTAAGTCACGCCAGAAATATCTCCAAGAAGATATAATGAATGCTTTGATTAAACAAAGTATAAATTACCTCGAGGTTGTTTTGATGTTTGGTCCTCGTTCTGTGCAAAACAGCAAAGAACTCATCACTATAATTAGCCGCACAGGTATTTGTAGCATTCAAATGTTCACAGATGGCGGAATTTAACATTTGCGAGTGTCCGGATGTTGTTTGATCCTGAATTCCTCGTGGAACATGCTGTTTCACACTTCATTCAAGACGTTGGGTAGTACGCCCTAAAAATGTTACATCACAACAACTAATTATAATGGTGAGTGCTCTGTTGGTTTGCTCAGAGCGAGGACCAAACAACATCTGAACATCCTTGTTGCATTCTGGTAAGTGACCGCTTGTCATATTAAATAAAAGACAAACCACGATATGAGAGGAAATAGAGATATATTCTCAGGAAAAAGTATATACAATAGAGATACTATTAGTAGACAAGAACATAGGATTAGTGAATACAGAATAAAGATATAGTCCAACGATAGTATTGGCTTCCGTTATTACGGTAGCAAGTAAGGTGATCTAGTGCGATCTCCAGTCTCCAACGCTCTAATACTATTCCTATAAGAAGCTACTCTTCACCTTCTAGTCGGCCTGGTATTAGTAGCTACTTCTATATATGGCAGATGGACTAGTTCATTGTGTGGAGAAAGGTGGGTAATACCCAACAGTCCTCGAGGTAATTTATATTTTATTGAATCATTCGTCTCTGTGCAAGCAGAATCCAAATCTCTCATTACACCTTCTTGGAGATGTTTCTGGCGTGACTTAGGTTATATATATATATATATATATATATATTCTCCCACTTTGTCTATCCAACATTTTTCAGATCACCCCCTTTTTTTCAATTTGTTTACAACTTTGACTTTTAAATGTCCTCCGGCTGTATCACTTGAAAAATCACCGGATGAAAGAGCTTGAGAGGCATTTTTTCTTTTACATCTCCAAACTACATTTGATTTCTTTAAGTATTTCGCTATATAAATTTGCATTTACTAATAATTTGTTTATATATATATATATATATATATATATATATGTTTGTGTGTGTCAGAGTGTGTACCTATATATAGAAAATACAAACAAATTTTAAGCACGTTTAAATGTATATGACCATTACTTGTGTATATGCTGTGAAAATTGCCTTATGCAGTGATTCTTTTTACTTCTGTCCAAAGCTGTTCAGCTACAACTTCATCACCCTTTTACTCATTCCATATCAGCATCATATTCACTCCAGCTGTGTCCGTTTCTATGATTGGTGAAAGTCAAAATCTTCCCACGTAGTGTTGTCTCTAATTTGAAACTATATATATTGACTGTCTTCTTGATTTCGAATGTATCCACCTATTAAGTTTTGTCATGCCTTTCTTTCTTTTTCCTTTTTTTTTAGGTTGTCTGCATCCGCATATAGCTTTTCAATCCTGCCAAATTGCGGCAAATTTTACCACAGATTAGACATTGTCAATCGCTTAGGCTGACATGAATGTCGTGATGCTAAGTAGCAGGTTGGACATGTGTGATCATATGTCTTTTAAGACCAGCAAGTGATAGACAGAATTTACCACATATTTCACAGTTGACGTGGTGACTTTGTGGACATGGTGCTGGTCCTTGTTTGTCCTTATAAACTGATCGTTTGTAAGCAGCATACAGAACACAGCTGTTCTCAAAGGATACTCTGTCCACATGAATCAGTTTGTGCCACTGATTTCTCTCTAGAAATATATATATATATATATATATTTGTGTGTGTGTGTGTGTGTGTGTGTTGAAATGATAGATTGCGGTGAATCTGACAATATGAGTGAAATATGTGAAAAGTTGGATAAATTAAACAGTCAAAACCGATATATAGGCGTGGTATTTCGTACTTTTATTTCAAGGAACGTTTTCTAAGAAATTTTCAAAAAAGTTTGAAAAAGTTCTAAGAAATATAAGACCGAAATATCACGCCTCTAAATCGGTTTAAAGAGTTTGATTTATCAACTTTCTACATATTTCTATCATATATATATATATGAGGATCATTAAATAAGTTACCAGATTGTTTTCGTATGGGCACTTTTATTGATAGTACACACATGAAACTCTAGTCCCCTTCGAAGTAATCTACTTCCGGCTGCAATGAACTTGTCTTACCGTTCCAAAAACTTCTGGAAGGCCCTATGGAAGTCCTCTTATGTGAGCGTGTCAGTGACCTTCGTCATAGCCTCTTTCATCTCCTGAATTGTCTCATAACGACAGCCTCTGAGCTTAGGGAATAAGCAAAAGTCACATGGAACAAGGTCTTGACTATAGGGAGAGTGAGGAACTGTCTTGATGCCCATCTTGGTCAAATAGTCAGTGACAAGGATGGAGTTGTGGGCTGGTGCATTGTCCTGCTGGAAATGCCACTGAGCCGATTTGAAGAGGGCTAGCCTCTTGCGACGGAATGTCTTGCTGAACTCCCTTAAAACCTCAACATTGTAACTCTAACCCTAACCCTTTGGCCAATCAACTCTGGTCTATTGACTTCCTTATTCCTCCCACACCACAGCTCTCATCCCTCACAGACTTCTTGCCTTCCTTGAATCTCTTATGCTACTCAAAAACTGATGCTCGATACGTTTCTGTGGAATTTTTTTCCAAGTTCAAAACAGAATTTTATTGCATATCATTCTTCTAACGTGTCCTCACGTCCAGATTGCATGATTGAA
Source organism: Sepioteuthis lessoniana (assembly GCA_963585895.1). NCBI lineage: Eukaryota > Metazoa > Mollusca > Cephalopoda > Myopsida > Loliginidae > Sepioteuthis > Sepioteuthis lessoniana. The sequence continues at coordinate 82,979,401 of OY757914.1, forward strand.
ATTCACCAGCTGTGACAATCAGGCATTAGTAGGGTGTATTCCAATTCTTGCTGTTGCTGTTCATTTGAACCTGAAATCATAAAAATTGGTCAGTCATCTCCTAAGATGTATAGCAATAACATACTGAACTTTCAAGAGTCTACGACAAACGCCAGTACAAAAAACGTCTAGAAACTTATTGAATCTCCACACACACACACACACACACACACACACATATATATATATATATATGTATATATATATATATATATATATATAAACCACTTTTTCTCTTGTATCAGTAATAATATGGGGTTTTGATTTTTGTTTACTCTAAGTATGATAAACAGGACCCAGTTACTTATATTGTATTGTTATTATTACGCGAAAAAAATTGCGTTCAGAGTAAGACACAGAAATGCATCTGGTGTAGATTATCAATTTTTCAGGAGATCTTGGGATCTTGCATTGCCATTTCTCCTAAGTTCACTCTGTCCCGGAGTGGTAGTACCTGTTAGGGTCTCATAAGTATTTGTCACTGCCTCCCACCAGACAGGACTTGACACAAGGTCAAAAGCCCGAAGGCCGATTAAAGTGGGGATAAAGGGGAGGGGAAGGTCAGGAACGAGCCGAGACTCGAACCCTGCCAGTCATTGACCCACTAAGTGCAATGTGGGTCTCATATATGCTTGAATAGATCCCTTTATGAAGTATTGGTATTTGATAAGATTGTGTGCAAATAAATAAATAAATAAATAGTCTTAAGAAACAACTACACAAAAAGGTATATTTGATTGCGATTCACTGAACTCTAGAGGGGGTGTCCTCGTGGTTAAAGCGATGGACTGTGGAATCGTAGGACGCGAGTTCGTACTCCAGTCGCGCTATTACGTTCACTTTCGGGCAAATACCCTTGGGAAAGGTATGAACCCCCTTATCCTCCCAGCTATGGGTTAAATAGTTACACTACTGTTCTTCTAGGAGAATGGCTTTGGCATTAAATAACCTAAAAAGAATTGATATGCCATTAAGCAAAGAAACCAACCAACCATGAACTCTAGACATAAAATCACCATAGGTGACCATATTCGATTCATATTTATGTTTTTTTGTGTATTTGTTTTTTTTAAGAGTTTTTCCTTTATTTGTTGTAGTTTTTTTTTCAAATGATTGATCTATTGATTTTAACGATATGCCAATTAATCAATCATTTGAAAAACAAAAAACAAAAAATAATTAAAACAAAACCAAAAAAATAACAAAAACTAGAACAACTGCCAAATCGAAGATAAAGTGTCCGACCTTTCCGACCTGGAAAATAATTCCACTATGAAACGTTTTTAAATCGTATCTGCGTATAATGACAAACATAACTACACTCCTACATCTGCACTCCCCCAGCTACACACCCACAACTACACTCCCACTGCTACACTACTAATTCATTCTTACTTCGCACATACCAAATGTGACCGAGACCTTTTCTGTTAGGTTGTGAGGGCGTCTACTCTTTGATTTTTTTTTTTTGCGTTTTTGTTCACATGTTCGATAAATTAAAATCAATTTATCTCACTTGCTAATGAGTATGATCAACATTTCCTTTTTGTTTGTTTGTTTTTTTCTTTTCTTTTCTTATTTCTTTTTACAGTTTAGCCCATTGCTGCAACAACTGAACTGCATCCACGAGGGAAAAATTCCCTTTTTTTTTCCTATTGTCCTTTTCCTGTTATTGTCATTATTACATGACCGGAAAATTACATGGGAGATCCGGTATGAAAAACAGGGAAGAATTTCCCACTTCCGCTGTTTGAAGACCAAATGAATAAAAATAATAAAAAAAACGTAAAGAAAACTGCTCTTTACTTTTTCACATCAGCCTTGATTTGATATTCAATTATATACTTGTAACATCCCTGTTTTTGGTTTCGAATCCTTATTAGCACTGCATCAAGTACTTTGAACCCAAAGTCATTTTTTTGTTCTTATTTTGTTAGAATCTTCTTCTTCTTCTTCTTCTTCTTCTTCTTCTTCTTCTTCTGGAAGTCATTTTATTTTAGATTCTTTCCTTAGTTTTTTCTTCTTTTGCATGTGACTGTGTGTTTTTATTAACACTTGAATCAATATTTGCATTGTTAACTTTCTACGCATAGCCTGAGCCGGTAAGTCTCGTTAATTTGCATATAAATGGCGCTGCCATTCAAAACTCTGTCAGATAATGGCGGATTCTCAAGAGGGTTGGAAGTCTAGTGAGTTCTTGGGGGCCTTTTGGGAAGCGAGAAAGATGAAGAAGAGAAAGAGACCAAAAGAACACGATAAATGAGCGAGTGCCGACGTGTGTGTGTGTGTGTGTGTGTGTGTGTGAGTAAATGAAGTGATGGTGGGGGGGGGGCGATGTTCATAAGCAAACTGCAAGACTGTGGCGTCTCTTTTTGGAGCCAGGATCCCGCTTATAGAAACCACGATCCCCAAGTGGAATAAATAGCAATCAATTTTAACACTATTCAATATCCAGCGTGCTTCCGCCGGCACATCGTCAGTTTATTTCTCATCGTCACTTATAATCGATGCGGTAATCGATTTAAAAACCGGGTTTTCAATCCCCCTTTGATGATCAAAATACCGTAAGGTACAGTGATTAATATCGCGGGAGAACATTGGGTGTTTCTCAGAGTTCGTTATCATGAACATCACTGAGTAAAACTTACGAGGATGTAAATTTTATTTTACAATATTATTCATAACAATGTACGTAGAGACTAACAATGTTTTAACCATTAAAATGATTGAACTACGCGCTGCACTCATACAAGAATCCATCCCTTCGAGTGGATTCATCTAAGACATTGTCCATGGACGAACGTATTTAACGAATAAATCTTTTAAATTTTTGAAAAACGAATTTATTGAGAACTTCCCTCAGTCTACACTTCCCTACGAGTCGACAATATTTTTTACGTACCCAGTTTTAACTTCTTCGTAACCCTCAAGTCTGAGTGATTGCAAATCTCCTTAGTTCTCTGCTTCTTCTTCCGAGTATATCAGCTTGTTTACCGGTGCTGTTGTCGAGATGGTTTCATTTCTTTGTCTGATCCCCAGTTCAGCAAAAATTTTGAAATTTAACTGATACTAATATTATGAAGTACAACAGGTTATTCTTTTTAATCGGTCTTTTTGGCATTTCATTTCGTTATTTTACGACAAAATTAGCCTCACAATTATGGTCTTTAATAGTGAAAAAAATATTTTTTAGAAATTTAAAACTGTTTGCTATCTACTAACATTATTATTTTGTGTGATTATGACAGTACAGGATCGAAGGAGCTCGGGTTAGTCGTCTTTTTTCACTGCCGCTGTTCTTGATAATATATCCTAAAGTTTAATTCGTTCACCAAGAATATCTCTTTGAAAGCTATCTTCGCAGATCGACCCGTCTACGAGTACTGTTTTCAGGGTGATGAATAAGTTAAAAATTGGTACGTAAAAAGAACAAAAAAACCAAAAACCAAAACGAAAAACAAAAAAGCTAAAAAAGGAAAACACATTTCCATTCGTTTTGAAACAGTATACACATACATACACACGCGCGTACGTACGGGCGCATACACACACACACACATATGCATATACATTTCTACATATTTCTACCGGGAAAATTTAAATGTTCAGCTCTTGAATGATTTTCTTGTCCTGAGGGAATTACTCCAAAATTTTTAACCCGACCAAATATTACCTATGTATATACATATACATATATACAACACGATTAAAAATTGTTATTATTAAATTATTATTATCATGTTACTTATTGAAAGTTTTTCACATCAGTGGTAGCTGATAGTTTTCTACAGAAGTTTAAGCGACAACAAGTCACCTCAAGTCTCCAGAACTCTTCTCAGTATTCAAGCCGATCTTATTATATGGTAGTCTGGAAGACATCCGCAAGTCCTCTGCTTTCCAACTCTTCCAGTCCCTCCATCAAAATTTTTAGGATCATTCCGAGCGCTCAAATTACAATTGATATCTCTTTCACTTTCATTTCTTTTTTAGTTCTCTGGCTGGGTCCAAGTACTTATATCTCTATTCGTTTTGACTTTCGCTTAGTGGTTCGCCAAGGTGGCAAAGTCCACTCTTAGGCAGGTTCTCTCTTTTTTATATTCATTATCACTAAATCTTCTCTTCTGGCCAGGATTTGGTAATCTGTTAGTGTCTCAAAATCCCATAGAATTTTATGCGTCTCATTCTCCCCGACAAACTCTGGGTTGGGCACTCCTTGTGAGTTTTTACAGACAGCTCTAACATTATTTTTTGTCTGTCAGTCTGCCTGTAATTATTTCTTTATGTACAGTTTTATATTATCAAGGATTCCCGTTTAATACAAATAATTGGCGTACAGTTTTACGGCTGCAAATATTCTTATCTAATACTAACCCTTTTTTGATAATAACATGATTAAAGATAACTTTTCCTATCAAATAATAGTCGTTTGTTTGAAAACAGTTATGTAGTTTCAATTAAGTTTTCAATAGCTACTAAACCAAGGTGTAGGGAAGGGTACTACTCCCCTTTACCCTTGATCCGTACCTTATAATGCTGAGTGTTAATCAAAGCGGCATCTGAGTTTTTGGTATGACTCAACCTGGGATTGAACCCTCGTTTTCCGGACCATTGGCGAACACTCTACCCATTAGGCCAATGGTCAGCTCAGTCGCTAGAGAATCAGAAATGTTTCAAGTACTCCTATTTAATACTTATAATTTATTAAAAAAATGCTAAAAAAGTTTTTATTACCAGTTTTGACAAAAAGTTTTTCACTGAAGTCTGAATGATAGCAAATCTCATTAGGCCTCTGCTATTCTTCCGAGTATCTCTCCTGTGGTCTGGATGTTATCAATTCTTGGTCTGATCTCCAGTTCAGTAAGAATTTTAAAATTTAACAAAGACTAATACTATGAAGTATAACAGGTTAGTCTATTTAGTTGGTCTTTTGGTATTTCATTTCGTTATTTTACGATAAAAGTAGCTTAACAATTATGGTCTTTAATAGTAAAAAATATATTTTCAATAATTTAAAACTGTTAGCTATTTCATTACATTATCTCAAGAAAATCTATTTGATTCGTAGAAGGAACGCTAATAGGAACTACCACTCTGGGTTTAACATAATTAGGGACTCCGCCTGATTGTGAGTTGTTTCCAGCGAGATTTACTGGTCAACCATGGGACGATAGAAAAGAATATATGAGAAAGAGAATCCAGGCAAACAAAGAATGAGGGGGGGGGCTTTAAGAGAGAAACGAATGAGAAGCAGAAGGGTATAGGGATGCTCCAAATCTAGACCATGATAGTAGTCGAAGCCCAAGTTAAGAATAGAAACGTATCAGCAGCCAATCGGCCACGGATCCTGATTGGCTGAGGAAAACTCAGACGGAGAAGCAGTGGAAGTAGACGCAGGATAGAAAAAAGGATGAGAGTCAGTTGGACACCAGACACGACAATGTGAAGACGGCCGAAAATTACGGCACCCATTTTAGGGGAGCTCCACGAAACTGTTAAGACAGAACCTGCGTGCAAGCACGTGGGAGAACTACAGCAGAAAACGAAAAAGATAATTCAAAATCTGTGTCTGCTCTCTCTCTCTCTCTCTCTCTCTCTCTCTCTCTCTCTCTCTCTCTCTCTCTCTCTACGGTGCATTATATTTCTCTCTGTCTCTGTCTAGGTCAGTCGGTCGACTCATTTTTCATACGCTTTTTCTCTCTTCTCGACGACTACTAAGATGTTTATTAGCGAATGAAGTTTTGTATTAACGAACCAAGACGCTGCTTTGGTGTGTTTGTCACTTCTTTTCATCACGCAGGAGATTACCACGAGACCCGACTATCACTTTGGGCGTTGTACTACAAGCACAGACTCGTCTGACACGTGGTGGTTCAAATGTCTATGTAATGTAGTAATATTACAAACGTTCATTTAAATACTGTAGCGTTACAACATTCAATTTGCGATCCGTGGTGTTACATAAGTCAGAGAAAACCTCTGCGCATTTTCAAGAAAAATTGATTTCCTACACTTCAGTTATTCAGAGTCTCACCATTAGATGAAGTTTACTGTCTTACCCAGGATATCATAAAATGTTTTTTTATAGGATTTTACCTTTCAGCAGTGGAGGCAGTTGGTCTTTTCTACGTACCATCCACAGCACTAGATATATAAAGGCTTCATCTGAAAATTAAAAATGATAATAGTATTAGCAGACATGTAGTCAATAAAGGTACAGTGTGAAGACTATAGTTACCAAAATTTGCTACATTCGAGTACTCTTGTATAAAAGTAAGACGCCCACTAAAGATCATATTTACCACCTTCTTGATCAGATCTTGTGTGTGTGTGTGTGTGTGTGTGATTTTATCAGTCAACTGAATTATAAAGAAGCAGAAAATGGAAGTAATAATTTATTTTCGATGTTAACGAAAATTAAAAGAAAAATACAAAGTATGAACGTGATAAAAGCGTGAAGTAAGAGGAGAGGCAAAAACACTACAGATTTTTGTAAATCACATAAATAGGGGATGTTTCTGTGTCAAATAAATGATTAGAGAGATGTCCAGAAAAAGTCAAATCTGTTCAGTTCAAGCCTCATTAGCTGCTCCTGTTTTTCGCCAATTTTCGCTCACTTGTGCTCGCGGTCGAAGACTGTCAACTCAATAAAAAACTAAAACACGATAATAGGTATAGCACAACTATTCCTACTATGTTGACATTAGTGGAGAAAGGGGAAAAAAAAAGTAATTAGCTGAAAAAAGGGATGGGCTTTATTCTTTATCAAGTGGAGATCTAATGTTTTATTTCAGGCATCGACTAATTTTGCTTCTACTCACATCGCATTTCATTTGAAAAGAAAACATTTATTAAAATCACCCGCCGTTATTTCTACTTTATTTCATTTTCATTCCAAGAGAATTTTTTCTCTCTCTCTCTTTTCTTCAGAATAAAACTATTGTTCCTTGCTTATTAAAGGGCTTGTTACAACCTTTCTCCTGCAGTTAAATATTTGGCCGAAAGGTTTATTTTTAAAATAAGCAAATTACTTTTACTTTTAAACCATATGATAAAAAAAATAAAAGCAAAAATAAATAAATGAAATTAATGAAAGAAAAAAAAAAATTAACACCCTGACAGTATTCATTCTTTCAATTGTTATGTTCGACAGTCACCGATTTTTTAATGGAGTTGCGCCCTCCCCAACACCTCGCTGTAGTAGCTATTGAAAAAGGGAGCCTTCGGGTCGCCTTCGACTAAGGTCACCAACATCACTTACGTTACACAAGTGTTTGTACTGCAACGTATTCATATTATCTTTTTTCTTGAAGAGTTTCAGTGCTGTATAGTTTGACGAGAAATAATACCATATAACAAAAAATTTCGATCGTATAATGTTTCTCTGTAAATAACAAAATCTCTTTATATTTGGTCTAGAAGAAAACTAACACTTTATAGATAATTGATAAGATATACTTATTGCCTGCTCATTGGCCATGTGGGTAGAGTGTTCGCCAATGTTTCGGGAGACCTGGGTTTGATCTTAGGTCGCGTCATACCAAAGACTTTAAAAATGGTACTTGATTCCTCCTTGCTTAACACTCAGCAATAAAAGGTACGTATAAAGTGGAGCAATCCAGGGAAAGGAGTAGCGCCCTTCCCTACAACTCGATGTAGTAGCTATTGAAAAGGGAGCCTTCTGGTCGCCGTCGACTATGATCGCCATCTTTACTTACTTACTTATTATCTAGAATATTCGGACTATAGACCTCCTCTTTATTATAATACTCAGAACGTTTCGGCTGATATGTATTTAGGCCTTTTTCAGAAGTTTCATATCGAATTTGGGAGTTCACACTGAATCTTGAACTGAACCCTTTATTCGATCCACCGGAGTAGACTGTTCCAATTCTGTTGACCATGACCAGGTACAAGTGTTAAGTTATTGTAACTATTCCTTGTTATTCTTACCTGTTGATTGAACTGGTAACAACAGGTAAGAATAACAAGGAATACTTACTATTACTTAACACTTGAACCTAGTCATGGTTAACAGAATTGGAGCAGTTTACCTTGTGGTTGCAGGTTCAATCCCATCTCGAGGTTGCAGTTTCAGTCCCAACAACAGGTAAGAATAACAAGTAATACTTACTATAACTTAACACTTCTACCTAGTCATGGTTAACAGGATTGGAATAGTCCACCCCAGTGGCCCCAATAAAGAGTTCGGTTCAAGATTCTGTGTGGACTCCCGAGTTTGACATGAAACACCTTAAGAAGGCTGAAGGACATATCGGTCGAAACATTATGTGTATAACAAGAAAGTTGTCGACCTTAGTCGCGGGTGACCCGAAGGCTCTATTTTTCAATAGCTACCATACCGAGGTGTAGGGGAGGGCGCTCCTCTATTTCCTGGATTGCACCCCTTTACCCTTGATTCTTCGATTATAATGCTGAATGTTAAGCAAGGTGGCATCAAGTGCCATTTTTGAGTCTTTGGTACGACTCGACCTGGGACTGAACCCTGGTCTCCCGGACCATTGGCGAACACTCTAATCATCTCGCATGAAGTCAATTGTCGGAATATCCTAAGTGTTAATAATTATCTGCTCCAGACTATGTAGCAAGGAATCGGCCTGGGTGGGTGTTTTTGTCAGCAGCATAGACCACATCCGTATCATATTAAACTGCATCTGGTTGTAAGGATCCAGACCTGAAATTTGGGGAATGGGGAGTGCTCTTGATTACCATTACTCCCAGGTTCACTTTGACTCGAAGTGGTAGTACCAGTTAGGGTAATATATATGGATCAAACGGAACTGTTCAATCATTTACGATGGATTATTTCTAGTAATTTGAAACAATATTGTTGGGAGCAAATTATTTGTATTAGATCAGATAATGTGATAGACAAAATCATTAGTGCTAAATAGCAATATTTAAAACCATTTAAACATTGTGCAAGCAAATGATGAATATTAAATTTAATCATTAGAATTAAATAGAAATACTTGAAACCATTTGTGTAGAAACAAATGAGCTATAACAACTTAATCAAAAATAAAGTTACTAACAAACTATTCGCTCACAAATAATATATATATATATATATATATATATATATATATATATATATATATATTCATATTTATATTTGGCCCAGTGAGTAGAGTGTTCGTCAATGGTCCGGAAGATTGGGGTTCAATCTTAGGTCGAGTCATACCAAAGACTCAAAAATGGTACTTGATACTGCCCTTGCTTAACACTCAGCATTATAAGGTAAGGGTCAAGGGTAAAGTGGAGCAAGCCAGGGAATGGAGTTGCGCCCTCCCTTACGTCTTCGTGTAGTAGCCTCGACTAAGGTCTCCAACTTTACTTTATACCGGGTCATTGGCCTAGTGGGTTGAGTGTTCGTCAATGGTCCGGGAGACCGGGGTTCAACCCCAGGTTGAATCATACCGAAGACTAAAAAAATGGTACTCGATGCAGCCTTGCTTAACACGCAGCATTATAAGGTACGGATCAAAGGTAAGTGGAGCAATCCAGGGAATGAAGTGGTACTTGTCCTACACTTTGGTATATGTAGCTATTCAAAATGCAGCCTTCAGGTCATCATCGATAATGGTCGTCAACTTTACTTATTAGTGACAAGTTGGAAAACTTTTTGCTAGAAGATGTTTGTTTTACCGAACATGTATCGCTTTATTATATAGCATATTCAACGGTTGAAACGGCGATGTAATATAGCGAAACATGTTCGGTAAAAAATAAACAATTTTTCGCAAAAATGCTTCCAATTTGCCATTAATACGACACAACATCCGGGCGGAAATATATATTTCCTCATTATACACGAATATATATATATATATATATATATATATATATATATATATATATAACAATTTAGCATTAAATAACACAGAAAGATTGACTTGCCATAAAACACCAAACAACAACGAGAACCCTGGCTAAATACTTTTGACATGTTTCAAATAGACAGACTAACAGACTATCACTGCAACCCATTAATGTTAACGTTTTGTAGATAAATGTAAGGTGGGGTTACTTATTAATGGGTAATAGTGAATATGTGTGCTTGTAGATTTGGTCAAGTAGTTAATGGAAGACTTGAAGAGAGAGAGGGGGGATATCAAGGAATCAGTTGGGTGATCAGGGACTCTAAGTAGCAGAGGTACAGTGTTCCTGGTCGAGAATAAGATATAAAGTACTTGTGGTTTTATACAATCAGTTAAAAGTTATTTGTAACTTGCGTGCAACATCTTCCACGACCTCTAAGTAAATAAAAATCAAGGGTCCTTGGTAAGAACTGATTGTTGTGCTGTTGATTTGTTCCTCACAAACGTCAGAAGGTCAGCCAACTCTGTTTTCAACAATCACCTACAAAAAGTAAATAATGTAAGCCTATTAAATATAATAATAATAATAATAATAATAATAGTAGTAACTAAAGGATTACTTAAGGGACTAGAGAACTTGGAAGTTGGCGGACGAGTAGAGACCATCCAAACGACAGCATTATTGAGAAGGGCCAGAATACTAAGAAGAGTCCTGGAGACTTAAGGAGACTTGCTGTCACTCAGACTCCAGTGAAAAACCATCGGCTAACGCTGATGTGAAAAGCTCTAATGAGTGAATAATGATAATAATAATAATAATAGTGGAAACCATCCAAACTACTACATTACTGAGAACGGCAAGAATACTGAGAAGAGTCCTGGAAACATGAGGAGACTTGCTGTCACTCAACTTCCAGTGAAAGACCATCAGCTAAAACTGAGTAAATCGTAATTAATCGAAAAGGAATAATAATAATTATGATTCTTCCTTGGTAGTTTTTCAGACTAACGTTATCTAATGATCTTTCACAAGAGTTTGAGTGACAGCAATCTCTTCATGTCTCCAGGACTTTCTCAGTATACAGTCTGATCTTAACAATGCTGTAGTTTGGATAGTCTCTGTTCGTCCTCCGATTTCCAGTTTTTCCAGCCCACTTTTGAGGGATCATTCCGAGTGCACTATTTACAATTGGTATCACCATAACTCACGTTACATAGTAGTTTAGTTCTCGGGCAAGTTCCAAGCACTTATTTCTCTTTTCGTTTTCTTTGACTTTCATTCAGTGGTCTGACGGGACGTCAAAGTTCTCTATTTGGCAGGTTTTCTTTTTTTTCTGTTGACCATCACTAGATATGTTTTTCTGGCCGGGGTTAGGCGATCTATTTGTATCTCATAATCCAAGTCTTCTTTCTATTATTGAATAATAATAATAATAATAATAATAAACATCTCACACGAGAAAACCTGAACCTGGCCAAGAAAAGGAAACCTTAAGAGAGAAACGGAAAAGCACCACAGGACAAAGACATAAGGACCAATCAGATGAAAGCGAGAATAGATAAGACGCAACAAAACAGTAAATGTATGCTATACGGTGACAGAAACGAAACGATCAATCACATAAGAAGCGAATGCAGCAAATTAGCACAGAAGGAGTATTAGGCAATACACGACTGGGTCGGCAAGGTGATCCACTGTGAAATGTGCAAGAAATTGAGATTTGACCATACGAACAAATGGTACGTGCACAACCCAGCACCTGTCCAAGAAAATGACACACATAAACTCCTATGGGACTTTTACATACGAACGGATCACCTAATCCCGTCCAGAAGACCAGACCTTATAATCATCAACAAAAGAGAGAGAATTTGCAAAATTGTCGACTTTGGTGTCCTGGCGGACCACTGAATAAATCTGAAGGAATGTGCAAAGAAGGATAAGTACCTCAACCTTGCTAGAGAATTGAAAAAACTGTGGAACATGCAGGTGACGATTGGGCTAATTGTGATTGGTGCTTTTGGCACAGTAACTTAAGGATTATTTAAAGGTCTGGAGGACTTGGAAGTTGGCGGACGGGAAGAGACTATCCAAATGACAGCATTGCTGAGTACGGCCAGAATTCTGAGATGAGTCCTGGAGACTTGAGGAGACTTTCTGTCACTCAAACTCAAGTGAAAAACCATTTGCTAACACTGACGTGAAAAACTCTAAAGGGGTAAAATAATAATAATAACAATAATAATAATACTTATTATTATTATTATTAGGGAATTGAAAAAACTATGGAATATTAAGGTGACAATTATACCAATTGTGATTGGTGCTTTTTGGTACAGTAACTAAAGGACTATTAAAGGGACTGGAGGACTTGGAAGTTGGAAGACGATTGGAGACCATCCAAACAACAGCATTATTGAGAACGGCCAGAATACTGAAAAGAGTCCTGGAGACTTAAGGAGACTTGCTGTCACTCAGACTTCAGTGAAAGACCATGATGCTGATGGGAAAAACTCTAAAGGAGTAAGTAATTATAATAATTATCATAATTACAGATTTTCCTAGTTTTAGTTCTGTTTCTTGTTGTGTAGTGAAGGAAGATCATTGTCAACCCTTGTGTCGCAGAGAATGCATAAACTGGGTTTGTGGACATGTTTTCAAAAAAAAAAAAAAAGGTAGAACGGTTATTTTCTGGTGGCTTTGCAATTAATGTGTGAAATAACATGTTTTCATGGTTCAGTTTGGCTTAGTATCCAACACAAAATGGGTTATTCAATGTCGACATTTTTTTTATCAGTAAATGTTTCATTGTAATCATAACAATGTTTTCTATATTACTAAGCATTAAATTACATATTTTCATTTGTCTGTTCATTTGGTCTTACTCAGTTATATCATTTCAAGTATTCTTGTTTAAAGCTAATAATTTCAAACAGACCTATTTGACCAAAACCTCAACATGTAGTACCAATCCCGGTGAGCCACTGATCAAAGGCATCATAACGTTTAATTTGGTCTATTTGTTTAACGGAATATCAACTCATTCTGGCTTATTTAATGCCGACTTTTGATTCATTCGTAACTGTTTGGTCGTAATCATTACTTTTTTTTTCAATGTTCCACTGTCTTTTTTTAATTACACTTTTTTGTTTGTCATCCATCTTTTTTTGTGCACATACTTATATGGTAGTTAGTATTCTTACATGATACAAATATTTTTCACTCAGTTACATAGTTTCAGATATTCCTATCTAACACTAACTCTATAGAGACGATAATATGATAAAAGTAGCAATTCCAATTCAATAATAATCATTTGTTTGAAAACAGTTACGTAGTTTCTAGTACTCCTATCTATTACAATTTGCTAATGACTCCTAACGAGTTTTTATCATCAGTTTTAAGAAGGAGTTTTTAAATGAGTGATAGCAAACTTCCTCAGGTAAGTCATCCAGTCCCTTTTATAATCCTTTAGTTACTGTACCAAAAACAACAATCACGATTGGTATAATTGTCACCTTCATGTTCCCTAGATTTTTTCAATTCCCAAGCAAGTTCCAGCTACTTATCCTTCTTTACATTTAATATTATTATGATCATTTTACGTCTGGCTAGTTCTTCTCTCTAGCGTAAACTGATGGTCTCTCATAGGAGTGACTGCAAGTGTTCTTAGGTCTCCAGGACTCTTCACAGTATTCTGGCCGATATTAACAATGCTGTAGTTTGGATGGTCTCTGTTCGTCCTCTAATTTCCAACTCTTCCATTCCTTTCTTCACGTCTTTTATTGTTTGTATAATCATCACTCTTATGTTTAACAACTTTCTAAGTTTTCTGGCAAGGTCTAAATACTTGCCTCTCTTTTCACTTTATTTGATTTTCATTCTGTGGAACGCCGAGACAACTATTCTCTTTTTTTTTTCTTTTTTTTTTGGTTAATTATCACTACATTCTTGCTGGAGTGCGGCAATCTATTTGAAATTTTTTTTGAGTGTCATTCTCTCGGACGGATTCTGGCTTGTGCATATACTATTTTTTGCTATGGTTAAAGTGCACATACCATTTATAAATTGAAAAGAGAGATAAATAGTGGGACCTTGTTATAGAACTAAAAAAATAAGGAGATTAAGGTGATGGTGATAACATTTGTAATTGGAACACTCGGTACGGTCGCCAAAGGACTAGTTCAGGCACTGGAGGATTTGAAAAGAAAAAGGTTGAGTGGAGATTATTCAAACTACAGCATTTTTGAGATCGGCCAGAATTCTGAGAAAAGTCCTGGAGAAAAGTGGAGAAAAAAAAAGGTCGAGTCGAAATTATTCAAACTACAGCATTGTTGAGATCGGCCAGAATACTGAGAAAAGTCCTGGAGAAAAAAAGGAGACTTGCTGTCACTCAGACACCAGTGGAAAACCATCAGGTAACGCTGAAAAACTCACAAATAAGTAAAATAATCATAATAAATCATATAATCCCAGTCAAAAGACAAGGACTTGTGATAGCCAAAAATAGAGAACCGGCTAAATAGTGGACTTATCCGTCCCGACGGGCTAAAAAGTGAAAATTAAAGAAAATGAAAAGGGAGACAATTACTTTGACCGTCCCAGAAAACTAAGAAAACAATGGAACATAATTATTGCGCTCGGAATGACTCTCAAAGACTTGCCCTGGGAGCTGGAAGAGTTGTAAATCTGTGGACAAGCAGAGACCATCCAAACAACAGTTTTTACTATGGTTTGGTCAGAATACTGAGAAGAGTCCTGGAAACTTGAAGGAACTTGCTGTCGCTTAGACTTCAACGAAAGACCATCAGCTAACCCTGGTATGAAAAACTGGATGGATTATTTTATCAATATTTACTGTGTTTCAGTATAACTATATTTTAGAACGCATTGACCCTAATGCCTCTTTATTTATCTGTTTCTTCTTTTTGTGAGTGACGTTTTATTCTCTGATTTTTATCTACTTAGGTAAGTAATGAACTTGGTTCATTTCCACGTGTTCATCTCCCGTCACGAATTCCTATTAACTTACATTCAACTCGACACAAGAAAGACTTTCTTCAGGCATTCTCGGCTGAAGTGTCTATAAGTTTTTTTTTAAAAGATGTCAACAAGACTATTAATAACAAAAAGATTATAATTATTCAATATTGCCCAGTTGGCTGGGGCTGTAGAATATACTGACTGCTTTTCTGAAGAGGGGTAAGACCCACCACCTACCAACGAGCATCCTGTTTATGACTCTAAACAATCTGATGATGAGATTCCGGTAATGCTGGAGCTTTGGGGAATGCGGAGCACCCTTTCATTGCCATCGCTCCCAGGTCCACCTTGACCAGAATTGTAGCACTTGATAGTGTCCTATCTATGGGTCAAATAGAACTAAACTGTGTAGTTATACTAAACTGAATTGTTTGAAATAGAACTGCTTGACTAAACCGAAGAGCTTGAAATAGAAACCCAAAAAAACATAAACATTATTCAATTATATCGATAGTTTTAATGCTGATGAAGAAAACGTTGGGATGCTCTTTATATTGACAGTGAGGAGGTTTAGATTCTAAGTGATACTAGTGGTTTTGTTTTGTTTTATTGCATACAAACCTTGTAGATTCATCATCATCATCATCATCATCATGTCGCACCATCAGCACGGATATCACAGACCCTTTCTTGCCACAATTCTCTATCATCCGGCAGGTCTTCAAGGCTACATCCCGTATCGGTACAGAGCTGCTGTATGTAGGTTCTAGCTGGTCGTCCTGCCTTTGCTCGTCCATGTGAAGGGGTAGACAGGAGTATGTCACTTAAGAGTTCGTCTCTACTTCTCCAGCAATGTCTCGTATGTCTGGTTCGTCTAACTTGGATAGTTTTCGTGATGGGTGGTAAGTGGCCGTACAGTTGCTGCTCTTTGGGGTGCTGCCTCCAGTACCTGTTCAATATTTCACGCAGCATTCTTTTGTAGTTGCCGTCAATCTTTTTCTTCCTACGTTTAGTTAGTGTCTATGTAGTGCATCTATACAACAGTATCGACACGACTGCTGCTTTTAAGAAATTGCGTTTCATTTTATCGTTCAGGTCTGACTTCTGTATGACCGATTATCTATCGTTAGCTGTCCATGTCTTTGCTAGTCGCGTGTTGATGTCCGCCTCGGTTGATTAGACACTGCTTCCTAGGTAGGTGAACTTGTCTACGAGTTACAGAGAGCTACCGTTTAGTGTGGCGATGTCGCCTCTTTGATTAAAGCACATATGTTCCGTCTTGTGTGCATTGACATGGAGGCCTATGCCTACAGCTGCTCGTTCCAGACTATGTAGCAGGGTTTTCTTGAAGATTTTTGAATGCTAAATTCTCTTTATACATATATATTAAATATATATGATTTAGTTTGCTTTAGTTTGGTTTTATAGTTTGGCATTATGGCATATCAACTATTGTTGGTGAATTAATGCCAAATCTTGTTTTTACATAAATATTAGATATACGATTTGTAAACGTATTTTGTAGATACATGCATTTAAATGATCAAACAGTTCTATTTCAAACAATTCAATTTATCATAAGTCAACAAAGTTAAATGGTTCCAAGTACTGCTATGTATCACTAACAAATCAATTTTACATTAGTCATGTGCAATGAACCCTCATCAGGACTGTGAGGATTTATATTAGTGATGTTTAATTAAGGATGCATTGTTTTTAAAGAATTATACAAAAACCAAGGGAAAACATTTATATCAGGAAAAGTTGGCCGTTTCAACAATACAACAGCGTTTGTTTTTATGAATTGTCATGTGACTTTTGAGGAATATCATGTAGTTCAATTCCTTGTCGAATCATACCAAAAACTCAAACAATGGATGGGGGTGTCCTCGTGGTGTAATGGTTAAAGCGATAGACTGTAGAATCGTAGTAAACGAGTTCGTATCCCAGTCGCGCTATTACGTCCACCCTTGAGAAAGGTATGAACCCCCTTATCCTCCCAGCTATGGGTTAGATAGTACCACTACTGTTCTTCTATGAGAATGGCTTTGGTATTAAATAACCTACAAAGGTTGATATGCCATTAAACAAAGAAACTAAACCAAACCATCAAGTAGCTATTGAAAAGGGAGCCTACTTTTTCAGATTATATTTATTTTTCAACATAGTGTACCATGTTGTCCTTACACTTCTTCTATTGCTGGGCTTGGAGTCCATTGGTTAAAAGAATCATCATCAGCAGCAGATATGACATCATCATATGAACTTTTAAATTTCTGAACTCTTCTGCCCTTCTGAGTATATATAGAGTTATCTACTTAGTTTCGTTTAGTTGTGGCTCAAGGATGCATACATAGGACACCTGGTCATTGTCTATCTATCTATCTATCTATCTATCCATATATATATATATATAAGTGTGCGTGTTCACATTTTAAAACTTAGATAAAAATGAATTAATAGAGGAATTTTGCCTTCTCTTTATTGCTCTTAATCATCACAAGCATCATATGATTTTTTTTTTTGAAAGTCGAATTCCTTTTCTATTTTATTTATATCCTGCAAGCAAAGCACCAATTCTGGCACTCCTTCCTTTAATAAGATAGGAACTTGTTCTTCAATCGTTGGAAAATTGTCTCCCTGTATCAGTCGCTAAGAGACTCTTCTATTTTGGTGAAATTTTCAAAAGATGATGCAAAAAGAAGTCGATATCACATTTTAATGCTGTTCCATTGGTTGATCCCTGTGTAGATCTTTTTGGTTCCCATGTGAATTATAATGTCGTGCTGTGGACAGTCGCAGAATTCTTTAGTATTTTCATAATTTTTGCCTTAAATTCATGCGAAATTCGAGGCGTTCTTTTCCTGTTCGACTGAAAATTTCTTGTGAAGTCACGTTTTCACGACGGGAATGTGCGAGAAGAGATAAACTAAAAAAAAAAAAAAATGAAAATACAAATAAAAAATGAATTATCAAAAATTAATAATTTAAACTAGCAACGATATATACATTTGCTTATAAAAAATCAAAACCCCATTTGAAGATCATGGATTTTGTGGTAATTTTATTTGTTTTTGGGCCGAGGGAATAAAAGATGTTTGCTTCTATAAGAAACTAAATTTGTTATGTGAAGTTAAAATTGTGTATTACTGAAACAATGCCATATAAGTCCTTTCGTAAATTTATCTTAAAGGTTGATTGGTTGGTTGGTTTATTTGATAGCGTATCAACCCTTTTCGTGTCATTTAACCTCGAATTAAGTCACTTTGATGAAAGTTTCAAACATTTCAGTTTAGTATATGTATAGTTTTTTGTTTACACATAGTTAAATCTCAAAACAGTTCTACTTCGACCAATTCAGTTTAGCATAAGTACAGTTTTGTGTTTACACACAGTTAAATGGCAAAACAGTTCTCTTACAAATAATTCAGTTTAGTATAAGTATGAATTTTTGTTTAACACAGTTACATGTAAAAACAGTTAATTTCAATCAATTCAGTTTAGCGTAATTACACAGTTTAATTCTACTTGACCTATAGATAGGGCCCTATCAGGTGCTACCACTCCGCGTCAGAGTTGACCGAGGAGCGATGGCAATGAAGGAATACTCCGCATCGCCTAAAGCTCCTGCATTATTGGAGCCTCACCAAGAGATTGTTTAGTGTTATAAACAGGACATTCGTTGGGGGAGTCTTACCCCTCTGCAGGGATGCAGTTGTATTCTGTAACCCTAGCCAGCTTTATTTTTGTTGATGAACAAGAACAGAGGGGAGTCTTCCTGACGTAGTGGCTAACGTAATAGACCTCAACATCTTAGCTAGTGATTTCGAATTCCAATCTCGCTATCACCTTCTCTTAAGGGCTAACCCTCACTCTAACCCTAACCCTTTGTAAAGGTAGGAAGTCACTTATCCGTTTATTTATTGATAAAATAGTACAATTACTTTTCTTCCACATGTATGACTTTGGCATTAAATAGCCCACGAATTTTGATATGCCATTAAACAAATTAACCGAACCAGAAAAACTAAATAATATGACGAATGCACAAATGAACCAAAAGACAACAATAGAAGCAAAAAACATGCTCACTCGAAAAAAAAAGACAGGGGTGGCTTTGGCATGAAATAATCCTGGAAGGTTGATATACCATTATATAAAGTAACCTTACCAAATCAAGCCACACGAATAGATTTTTCGAGAGCAACTGTTTGCTCGTCTAGATCATTGATGATAACACTAAGTAACGCCGTGAGTGGTGAGTTCAGATCCAACTGACAATTTAATAGCCATGTGTCTGCGAGAGTGTAATTTTGTAATCTGATAACTTGACCAGAGGATCTCAGATTTTGACAGAATATGCAGAAACAACTCAAAATTGTACGTTAAATGTTTTCTGGGTTTTTTTTTTGGGTTTTTTTTCTGTTCAGGTAGAGAAATGTGATTTACTTGTAAAGATAAAGTGTTTAAACATTAAAGATATGATTTTGAGTAAAAATGCTGTTAATATTTTGGGGGTGTCTTCGTAGTGTAATGGTTAAAGCGATGGACTGCAGAATCGTAGGTAAGCGAGTTCGTGTTCCAGTCGCGCTATTACGTTCACTTTCGGGAAAATACCTTTGGGAAAGGCATGAACCCCCTTATCCTCCCAGCTATGGGTTAGATAGTACCACTACTGTTCTTCTAGGAGAATGGATTTGGCATTAGATAACCTACAAAGGTTGATATGCCATTGAATAAAGAAACCAAACCTGTTAATATTTAAGTTTATTTGAACGAGAATTGCTCAAGATAACAAAATTATGCTAATCTTTTAAAAATGTGGTGTATGTTGTTTGCTGGATAGCTTGTTCCTTCAATTTATGTTGGCTCATTATTGAAAAGCAATGATGAGTGTTCAGTACTTAGTTTGGTGACCACTTAATAAACCACTTTTTCGGCAGGGCTTAGAATACTCCGACTGCATCCATTGCGGAAGAGTAAGATTCTCTCCGAAAGGGGTAACTTGGTATAAAACTAAATTGTATTTGGTGGTGAGGCTCCACTTCTAAAGTGCTGGTGAGGGGGTACTGTTTGTTGGATATCTAGTTCCTTCAATTTATGTTGGCTCATTATTGAAAAGCAAACGATGTAAACGACCTGGACAAAAGAAAGCAATACAAACAAAAATAAATTTATATAACAAGTGCATAAAGAATGAAACATTGTGAATATTATAATATAGCTTGTAAAATATTCCTCTGTGTGTGTACGTGTGTGTATGTAACTAACACGAATATTATGGTGAAAGACTAAATATTAAAAGTGTCCTGTAGACTATGAATGTATTTTTAGGAATACGTATTTTCTCCCATGTTGGTTGTCTCTTTCAGGATTTGATGAAATGTCTGAGGCTGTGCACGAGACTGGAACACGTCCAGCCGAAAAGGCAGAAAGAGAAAGAAAAAGTGGCAGAGTACATACGCACCCATGTTGCGTGTATTGAGCTGTGTGTCACTAGCTGGCAAAGCCAAGCTACCTCTGGAAGTCAAAATGCAAGAGAAAGAGTGCTGTCTCTAGAGAAAGTTACAGCAAGTCGCGATTATACATGGCTAACCTTTATCTTGTGATCGTCTCCAAATGCACGGGATAAAATCCATGGCGCAGACGTAATTGGAAGCATAAATCACGTAATTTTCCTGATCAATAGGTTCTCGAGACTAGTTAGTTTACCGACGTCCGCCATCTTTGTTTTGGGAACAAGGGAATCAGTATCCCATTTTCTAGAATTTTCTCGTATCACGACCATTTCAGAAATGTAGGAGTGTAAATCCTATAAAAATACTAAACTTATAACTATTTATCGAGCTAAGCTTAGTTATGGTACAAGGCCTGAAGTGAGGGCAATCTTCGGGGAATAAAATTCGCAAACAATGATCTATCAATCTAGTTTACTAAACATTGCGCCACATTTTAAAAAGAAACTCTACAGCTAACCACCCAATTGATCATTTTAAAACAAAACACCAAAAACGCTTTCTAAAAAGCAAAACGCTGAAAACGTTTTTAAAAAATAAAAACTAACGCTACAACTCAAGTGAAAAAAATGAAAATAAATAAAAACGCTACACTCAATTGAAAAAAAAACCAACAACAAATAACTTTAAAAACGAACGCTGCAACTCAATTAAAAAACAATAAAAAAAAAACAAAGCTACAACTCAATTGAAAAAAAAAAAAAACAAAAAGCGAACGCTACAGCTTAATTTTTTAAAAATTCTAAAGAAAAAAAAACGAACGCTACAACTCAATTAAAAAACAAACAAACAAAAAAGAACGCTTCAACTCAATTAAAAAGACCGAAAAAGAAAAAAAGAAAGAAAGCTACAACTCAATTAAAAAACAAACAAAAATAGAACACAAGAACTCAATTAAAAAAAATAACGAATGCAACAACTCAAATAAAAAGAACGAATGCTACAACGCAATTAAAAAAAAAAAACAAAAAAGAACGCTACAACTCAATTAAAAAAAGACCCCCCCCCAAAAAAAGAAAGCAACAACTCTATTAAAAAATTAAAAAAAAACAAGAACCCAATTAAAATGAATAACGAACGCTACAACTCAACTAAAAAAACACTACAGCTCAATTTAAAAATGAAATATTTAAGTTAAACAGCCACCACAAACGATGATTCCTGAAGACGACCAAAGTAAGGTTGAAAGCACTTGGGTAAAAAAAAACATAGGACAATTTTTACACCAACTTAACTCTGAAATACGGGACAAAAACAACTTAAGTAACTCCAATAAAACATTATGAATAAAAAGTTTTCTATCATGTTCAACTAAACATGCCTCCGCAATAATCTGCTGCCAAATTATACAATATATATATATATATATATATATATATATATATATATATATATATATATATATATATACGTATAGATTGATGTAAAGTGGTAACCCCAACCAAGAAATAAATGACATTGAACCATGAAATGTATATTAGTTTGGTTTCTTTGTTTAATGACTTATCAAACTTTACAGCTTATTTAATGCTTAAGCCATCCTAGTAAAAAGGATAGTAATAGATAACCCATTGCTGGGGGAATCAAGGGGTTCAAACCTTTCCGAGGGGTATTTGTCCGAAAGAGAGTTCCATTTTCGACCGAAGTTCGAACCCGCTATCCACGATGTTATAGCCCCGCGTATTGGCTATAACGTTACTCAACCACCCCAAATGTATATGCCATTGAACATTTTTATGAATATTGACAAATCATTTCTCAAACTTTTTATAATTCTTAAAAAAGATCCATTTAGAATTTCAAGAAAATAAAGTCACTTGCATGAACGAATATTCTAAATGTACTTTAGTCATCTTAAAGTTTAAAAAACCTTTTAATTTCGTTTTTTACAATTTTCTTTTAAAAAAGGGGATTGAATATATTTTCTTATTTCGTATATTAATAACTTTCTATCATCCATGACAAATTTAAAAGAAAAATTCAACGTTTTTCGATGAAATAAGATCAGTAAAAAGACTAGCGTTCATTTTCTTTTTCTTCTTCTTTTTTTCCATTTCTTTTTCGCTTTCATCTTTTTGTTCTCTTTTCTATTTTCCTCTTACTATCTTTTATTTTCTTTTTTACTTTCTTTCTTTTCCATTTCCTCTTTTTCTTTTGTTATTCTTTTTCATTTTCTTTCTTTCTTTCTTTCTTTCTCCACTCTTTCTTGCTCCACTCTTTCTTTCTTTCTTTCTTTCTCCACTCTTTCTTTCTTTCTTTCTTTCTTTTTACACTTTCTTTCTTTCTTTCTCCACTCTTTCTTTCTTTCTTTCTGTCTTTTCACTTTGTACTTTCTTTTTCTTTCTTCTTGTTTCTTTCTTTTGACTTATCACGTCTTTTTGTTTTCTCTCTTTCATTTTCCTTTCCCTATTTTTCTTTTTTGTCTCACTTTTTATATTTTTGCTTTCCTTCCTTCCTTCCTTCCTTCCTTCCTTTCTTTCTTTCTTTCTTTCTTTCTTTCTTTCTCGGTCTTTTCGCTTTCAAATCTTTATCTTTTTCCTGTTTCTTTTTTCTTTTCTCTCTTCCATTTTCTGAATCAGTTATCTTTTTAAATTTTTGCTTTGATACATTTATTTCTTATTGCGTTCTTTCTCATTCATTCTTTCCTTCTTTATTTCTTTTTCGTCTTTTCCCTTTTTTAATTTTTTATTTTGAATTCCAATAATCTACTTTTGTTTTTTTTAACTTGTAAAAAGTAGGCATATTTGACAGAGTCAAAAAAACTCGGGAAATGTTTCATAGCGGGATATTTACCTGGTAGCTGTTGCACTGTTGGCTGAAGAAATATTTGTGCGTACGAAAATGTTACAAAAAGTCATTAGACGTCATAATAGGTTAAAAATGAAATTTTTACTGGACTCTTTTTTTTTTTTTTGCATACAATTCGGGGATTTCTCTTTTCCTTATTTTTCTTTCACGTTTTTTTTCTTTTTTGCTTATTCTTTTTTCGCTTAAATTATTCTTTAACAATATTATTCCTAATAAATCTACCCCTTACTTAGCAATGTCGAGTATATTTTCTTTTATGCATTGATTAAAAAGCTGTTGCAATGAAGCCTGCTGTAGTGACTTCAGTGGAACCCCGATTCTATTATTGATAATTACATGTCTAGTGTTGTTTCTAGTGTTCCCCAATTCAAAACGAGCAGATTACGGTTTTCAGTTTGCACACCTGGGTTTCAAATTACAAACCCAATAAATAAGGAGTTAATTTACTCCTTATCTTTCTTTCTTTCTTTCTTTCTTTCTTTTACTCATCTTGCATAACTTTCTTTTTTTCATTCTTTTCCATCGCCTCTTATATTCATCTTATCTTGTATATATTTCTTTCTTTCTTTCTTTCTTTCTTTCTGTCTTTCTTTCTTTCTTTCCATTACTATTTTCATTCATTTGTTCTTTAACATTCTTTCTCTTTCTTCCTTCCTTCTTTTTCCATGTCTTTCTTTCTTTCTTTCTTTCTTTCTTTCTTTCTCCTTGCTATTTTCATTCATTTGTTCTTTGACATTCTTTCTCTTTCCTTCCCTTCTTCCTTCCTTCTTTTTCTATGTCTTTCTTTCTTTCTTTCTCCTTGCTAAATAGCATTTGTTCTTTGACATTCCTTCCTTCTTTCCTTCCTTTTTTTTCCATGTCTTTCTTTCTTTCTTTCTTTCTTTCTTTCTCCTTGCTATTTTCATTCATTTTTTCTTTCTCCTTGCTATTTTCATTCATTTTTTCTTTCTCCTTGCTAAATAGCATTTGTTCTTTGACATTCCTTCCTTCTTTCCTTCCTTCTTTTTCCATGTCTTTCTTTCTTTCTTTCTTTCTTTCTCCTTGCTATTTTCATTCATTTTTTCTATGACATTCTTTCTCTTTCCTTCCTTCCTTCTTTTTCCATGTCGTATTTCTTTCTTTCTTTCTTTCTTTCTTTCTTTCTCCTTGCTATTTTCATTCATTTATTCCTTGATATTCTTTCTCTTTTCCTTCCTTCCTTCCTTCCTTCCTTCCTTCCTTCCTTCCTTCTCTCTTTCTTTCTTTCTTTCTTTCTTAGCCACTTTTTTCCGATTTTGTTTGTTTGTTACTTTCTTTTTCTGTCTTCTTCGTTTCTTTCTTTTTCCTTTTTCCTATATTTTTTACCAGCTTTCCTCTCTTTTAATTCTTAACTCTATTCATTCCTTCATTCCTTTCTTCCTTCTTTCCTTTCTTCTTCCTTTCTCCCAAAATTCTAATTCTTTTTCTTTTCCCTTTGCAATTTTTTTCACAGTCTTTCTGTCCGTCTTTCATTGCTTTTCTTTAAAAATTTGTTCGGTTTTTGTCAAAATTCTTTCTTTCTTTCTTTCTTTCTTTCTTTCTTTCTTTCTTTCTTTCTTTCTTTACTTCCAATTCTTTCTTTCCTTCCAAGTCTTTCTTTACGTATAATTCTTTCCTTCCTTCCAATTTCTTCTTTTCTTCCAATTCCTTCTTTCGTTCTTTTCTTGCATTTTTTTCCTTCAAATTTCTACCGTTCTGTCTTTCTTTCTTTCATTCATTCTTTTCAATTTTTCTCGATCAAATTCATTCTTTCTTTCTTTCTTTCTTTCTTTCTTTCTTTCTTTCTTTGTGATATCGTTCATATTTCTTCCTTTTCTTCTTTATTATTGGTTAATATTTTCTTCCTTTCTTTCTTTCATTATATATATATATATGTATGTGTGTGTGTGTGTGTGTGTGTGTGTGTGTGTGTGCTTGTTTAAGATTGATCAATTCCGTTTCCGACAAGCTTTTTTCCTTCATCATTATATCTGATTTGGGGGATTTCCTTGCCTCTTTTTTACCAACTCAGTTTTATAAAGATATTTAATACGTCTCATATTTTCAGCATCGATAGGGTGTTTAACGTTTTGGCAGAACTGCGCAGGCCAAGATATTTTCCCAAGAGCGGAGATTTAATCTATCCCACGTGATCGGAAATATATGAACATTTTTAATTCGTGTATAACTGGATCATTATGTGTGTAAGGCCACCGTCAGTCTTGCGAGACCATAGAAAAGTCTTGCTTCCTTTTTCATGGCGTTGGTCGAGGCAAAACTACATGGCGGCCAGTCATTCTTGCTTTAAATCTTTCTCCAAATGAAGGACAAGACCAAATGTGGCGTGAAACTAGTATTTTGTAGGAGTTTCAATAAGGCGGCTGAAGATGGTATCGAGTTGCCTCAGCAGTTCCATCTCTATACTCTGGTTTTATCCCATCATAAGTTGGCGACCGTTGTCGAGGGTGACCAGAAGGCTCCATTTTCAATAGCTACTACATTGAGGGGAGGGCGCTACTCCTCACCCTGGATTGTTCCACTTTACCCTCGATTCGTACCTAATATTGCTGAGTGTTAAGCAAGGAGGTATCAAGTACCATTTTAAAAGTGTTTGGTATGACGCGACCTGGGATTAAACCCATGCCTCCCGGACCATTAGCGAACACTTTCCTATATATATGGTTTGAATTGGTTATGGCATATCAACCATTGTTGGTTTTTTAATGCCAAATCCTGTTATTACTTATGTTTTGAATATTTGATTTGTAAACACATTTTGTAGATACACAGAGTTACATGACCATACAGTTCTATTTCTAAAGATACACTTTAGTATCAGTCAACAAATTTAAATGATTACAAGTATTGCGAAGCATTACTAACAATTCAAATAAACATCAGTCATTTATTTATACACAATTAAATGATCAAACAGTTCTATTTCTAGAGATTCAGTTTAGTATAAATCAATGAAGTTAAATGCTCCAAGTATTACTATGTTTTACTAACAATTCAATTAAACATCAGTCATTTGCTTATACACAGTTGAATGATGGAGGTGCCCGTGGTGTAATGGTTAGCGTCATAGGAAATGGACACGGTGACACGAGTTCAAATCCTAGACAAGACTGATTGCATAGCGCTAATACCCTTGGGAAAGGTATGAATCCTATTATTCTCCCTCCAGCTATAAGTAAATAGTAGGACAGACTGGTTCTTCAGCCTTAGTGAGGCAACTAGTCTAGATGGAAAACTCTGAATTCAAACCTGTTAAACTCCACTTAAATATTGACCTGGTGTCATATCCTGTCCGAGCAGAGGGGTTGGTAAATATGTATATACAGTTAAATGATCAAACAGTTATATTTCCAACAATTCAGTTTAGCATAAATCGTTTATATGCATACATTTTAAATGTCAGTTTTATTTGACTCATAGATAGGACCCGATCAGGTACTACCACTCAGGGTCAGAGGGGACCTGGGAGTGATGGCAATGAAGGGGTACTCCAAAGGTCGAGCATTACAGGAGTCTCACCATCAGTTTGTTTAATGTCATATCCAGGACAATCATTGGGAGAGTCTTACCCATTTGCAGAGACGCAGTCGTTTTATTGTACAGCCCCAGACGACTGAGCTGTTTCCCATACGTAAGTAGGCTCAAAAGACAAATTATGGAAACATACAATAATCTCTTTTGGGAATGGAATTTGTTCTAACGACATAATTTGTCAGTCGATAGATATACTTTCATTATATGTTTATCTATCTCCAAATATATTAAATATTAAATATATGTTTATCTATCTCCAAATATATTAAATACAAGAACTGATTTAATTTACTTTATCTAAATTTAAATATATATATATATATATATATATATATATATATATATATACTGTTTCACAACACACTAACACACACATTATAAACATTATACGTATGTGCGTATGTAGCTTTCATTCATATCTTCTGTTTGTTTTGGTTTGGTTATGTTTTATCGCATATTAACCCTTGTGTGTTATTTAATATCAAATCCTGTTCACACACACACACACACACAGTGTAATATATTTTCTGTAGCATAAATCTCAACCTATGTATATAGATATACATAAGGAAATAATTCCTTATAAAAGCACCTGTATTAATCTATTTAGTGAAAAACTATAACCGTAGGGCAACTCGGGTGGTGTAATGGTTAGCAATTCAGACGAACTAACATTCACGCCTGCAATTCTCATTGGGTGCCCCATTCATACTGCGCTGTGCCGGATCTAAACAAACAAAAAAAAAAAAGCTTAGCAAACTACTACTTCCGTTGAAGGAATTCGAATCAGCGAACCGAGTTCAAATCCTTGTCAAAGCAGTTTATATTTCTCTTCGTAGGAATTCCTTTTGGAAATGTATGGGTCCATGATTTCTTTCCCCAACTAAGGGTAAATAGTAGGGAAGATTTTGGTGGTTTAGCATTGGTAAGACAACCATTCTAGAAGAAGGAAAATTCTGAATTCTTGCTTGGAGTACTCCGTTTGAAAATTGACCTTTTGTCACATCCTGTTCATTGCAGAGCGGTTGGGTAAATACATACATTAAGTGATTATCTGTATATTTGTTTTGATAAGTCTATTTTCATGCATAAATACAAATATGTGAATATGCCAATATATGTATTTACGCAACCCTTCGGTACGAGCAGGATGCGACTCAAGATTTACTTTTAAGCCGACTGCAACAGCTTTGTATTCAGAGTTTTCCTTCTCCTAGACTGGTTGCCATACCAAAGTTTAAAGAGCACAGTCTGCCCAACTATTTATCCATAATAATGGGATTTGTACCTTTCCCAAATGTATTAGCGCTATATGAAATGCAAACAGCTTCGTCCTGGATTTGAACTCAGGTTAATATGTCTATTCTCTACGACAATAACCTCTACACCTCATATACATATATATGAGCATGCGTGCAAGTGTATTTAATATTACGAAGTGAATATTCATTAAAACAAAGATACAGTTGTTTTCTTATCATCTTTGCGGGTATATACACAGATTTAAATCAATAAATATGATAGTGTCGAAGCATAAATTTGGATATTCAATTATGCTTAAATATATAGCTAAATTTCCAAAGTAATAAATTTCTAAATGGTCAGATTTTCAGTTATTCTTCACAGCGCACATCCATCTTTGCATTGTTTTTGGCGTTTCTGACGTCATCCTGCGGGCTAGGTAAGCAGGTCTTTATTACTCTTTTGGTTTTACAAGTTTCAACCTCTTGCGGATAAGGAGACTACGTGCTCATGTTTGTGAATCTGTCCTCACGTAGGGTTGCTAGTTCTCTCCCTTTGTAGATTAGTTTGACCTGCCTATTTACTCTCGCCTGACTACCATTGCAACCGAACATCTATTGGCATTTACAGGGTACAGAATCCTACTTCAATACCTTATCCTAGAGCAATATATATATATATATATATATATATATATATATATATATATATATAAATAATGAAAGTAGAAACAACAAAATTATCCAAATTTGATGAATTTATCATGTAAGTCAACATTGACCGTTTGAGTTTTTATAACCTTCTTCAGGACATGAATATCAGGAAAATGTTGTTTAAACAGCGATGGATGTTTGTTCAACTTCCATCCATCGCTGTTTAAATATTTTCAACTTTCCTCATTCTATCGGATTTAATTTCTATATTCATTTCCAATACATCCCCCCATATATATATATATATATATTGGCATGATGGTAAGAGTTTTCGCCAATGGTCCGGGAGACCTGTGTTCAATCCCAGGTCAAGTCATGCCAAAGACTTAAAAATGGTATTTGATGCCTCCTTGCTTAACTCTCAGCATTACGGATCAAGGGTAAAGTGGAGCAATCTAGGGAAAGGAGTAGCGCCCTCCCCTACACCTTGTTATAGTAGCTATCGAAAAGAGAGCCTTCGGGTCACCCTTGACTAAAGGGAGACAACTTTACTTACTTTATATATACGTATATAAACATAATATATCATTATCGTTGCTTTTTTCAATTCACTCGAGGCTTTCCAAAGAGAAACATTTGAGAAATAATGTGTTTTACCCTATCCATATTTACCAACCCCTTCGCACGGGCAGGATATGACACAAGGTCAATTTTTAAGCAGAGTTTATCAGGTTTGAATTCAGAGTTGCCTCACCAAGGCTAAAGAATCCAGTCTTCCGTACTATTTACCAATAGCTGGCGGGAGAAGAATTGGAATCATACCTTTCCCGAGGGTATTACTGTTAAGTGAAACGCTATCAGCCTCGTCCAGGATTTTAACTCGTGTTGCCGTGTCCATTTCCTAGGACGATAACCATTACACCACGGGCACCTCCAAGTGTTTTACCTTATCATGCTCGCCCATGGCGTGTTAGTAGAAGTCGGAATTGAGCATGTTTGCATGAAAGACTTCTCTGATCACGTTATTATTTTTGTCCGAAGGTAAATCAAAGGATTACTATAAAGTTTGTCAATCCAGTCGGCTGGGGCTGTAGAATACACCGACTGCATCCCTGAAGAGGGCTAAAACCCACTCACAACGAGTGTCCTGGTAATAATACACTATACAATTTGATGGTGAGGCTCCAGTAATGCGTTATTGCCATTGCTCCCAGGTCCACTCGGGCCCGGAGTGATAGCATTTGAAAGGGTCCTACCTATGGGACAAATAGAACTGTTTGACATTTAAACTCTGTGCAAACAAATTACTTATGCTTAATTGAATTGTAAGAAATAGAACTGTTTGATCATTTAACTATGTGTATCGACAAAATGCGTTTACAAATCATACATTTGATATATATGTAAAAACAGGATTTGGCATTTAATTATTGTTGTATCGTTGGTTCAATAAAGGTATTCCACAGGTACAAGCCGAAGAGTTGGCAAGTCTATCAGAGAGCGATTAACGCTTTTTTCCGAAGTAGTCAGACACCGTCCATTTATATCTTTACCGGTGTCATACTAAAAAAAGTCACTGAGTGTATAGTTCCGGTATAACAATTATCAACAGGGGTTGATATGCCATAAAATCAATCCAAACCAAAACAATAAAGTATGAAACGGATGTTATTGACGGGGTATATTTAATATTTTTGTTACACTATTGTTGGAGATTATTTGCAACAACTGTAAATTCAGAGTTCACAGTGAGAAATGAACAGGTGCGTCACAAGGTCAATTTTTTTTATTCTTCTGGACTAGTTGCCATGCCATGGGTAAAGAACACAGTCTGACCTACTACTTTTTCATAGCTGGGAGAAAAGAGATGAATTTATGCTTTGATCTTTTGACGCATACTGACCGTGGCGGTTGGGTTGAGTGAATACACATGCTCAATAATGATATTGGGAAAAGCATGAATCCGTCTCTTTTCCCTCTGCTATGAGTATATAGTTGGGCGGAAGGGTCTCTTTAACTTTGGCACAGTAACGAGTCTAGAAGAAAGAAAAATTGACCAAGCGGCGCATTTCGCCCGTTTTAAAGGATTTGGATTAATAAATATGCATAAAGAAGCAATAATGTTCCCGGGGAAAAAGGTGTATCCATGCCTTTCAGGTTAATTATTTTAGAAGAGAATATAATCTTATTGTCTACTTTAGAAGACTACATATTCAAAGAGGATTCTATTTGGCACTAAACATTACCAAAAAGTACAGTATTGCAACGCTTTAAGTAAAAAGAAATGCATGCATATATATATATATATATATATATATATCAAAGGAAAAATGGCGACTATATTCGAAGGAAACTTGAAAGGCTCCGTTTGAGATGTTCTGATTTTTTAACTTTTACATATTCATGATTTTGCTAATAGAGTTTATTGATAAATAAAGACTAATAACATCAGTTTTTATCCTATGCTTTTTAATTAGAAATAATCAAATCCTGGTATTTTTGCTTTTCAAACATTTTCAAGTAGCGTGTACTCAACTAACATAGCGTTCAAGCATTTTTTGTCGAAATGGGGCAATCTCCTACTAAAGTAGCAAACCTCTGAAATTAGTGAACCATTTCCCATATCTCGGTAACAATATCTCATCTACTGAAAGCGATGTCAACATACGCATAGAAAAGCATAGACTTCTTTTTACAGGTTAACGACCATTTGAAAATCTGATCTCTCTGATTAAACAAAATGGGAATTCTTCCAAATTCTAGCCGTGACACTGCTATTGTATATTTGCACCACTTAGACTTAACGAACTGCCTGGAGAGAAAGCCAAATGCTAAATAAACAAAGATGATGCGTGCTGGTTTGAACAAATAGTAGAAGTAGCACCCTAAAAAGCAGCAGTTTTACAGCCACTTACCTCCCATCACACAAACCATCCATATAAGACAAGTAAGACATATTGGGCACTGCAGGAAAAAGAAAGGACGAACTCATGTTCTCCCATAGACTCCTGCACAAAAGATACACTAGAGTTGGCCGACGAGCAAGACTTACATTCATAAGCTTTGTGCAGACACTGGGTGCCGTCTAGCAGACTTACCAAGAGCGATTGCTGATAAAGACGTATTGAGAGATAGATAGATAGATAGATAGAGAGAGAGAGAGAGAGAGAGAGAGAGAGAGAGAGAATCCACGCTGTCTTCATGCCTTGATGACGGGGATGATGCTGATCTTTGGTTTAAAGGAAAATTAACTTTTTGTCGTAAGTTGTTCGGTGTGTACTTATTTAGGGACGATACTCAGCGTGGTCTGTCTTGTCTGAAGAAATCTCTCTCTCTCTCTCTCTCTCTCTCTCTCTCTCTCTCTCTCTCTCTCATTATCATTCTCATGGTACATTAATCTTAAATGTTTGTGAAGCTGCTCAGAATAGAAAGCAATAAACTGTGGGTTTTTTTTTTCTAATTTAAAAAGAAACTCGTCTTTAGAGACAGGTGCGTCTGAAAGTTAGCAACTTTTGAAGAAAAGCTAAAAAAAAAAAAAAGTGAAGATAAATAGTCGGAGAATCGAATCATCTTGAAAAAAAGAAGTGTGATTGAGATATCAGGTCCGAAAACGAATTCTTATTGTCAGAGGGAAAAGTTTAGAAGGTGACATTTTCGTTCAGTCTATGAAAACTAAGATGATTTCCAATATCGCAGGAAATAGTCTGGAATTAAATCGTTTTGGGAACAACGCATTGAAGTAGATAAGATGATTATGCATATTTTCACGTCTTTTCTAACATAATCATACAGCTCCTCTTATAGGCAAATAAATGCAAACTAGGATAGATAGATAGATAGATAGATAATGAAGGAGAGAGATACTTATAACCACTTCATTCAATATAGAAATGAGAGATAAAAGAGAGAGAGAGAGAGAGAGAGAGAAGGAGAGGGAGAGGCTGAGTGAAAGAAAGATAAGAAACAGGATATATACTTATGACCAGTATTTATGCTAATAATAGTTAGATAGATAGATAGATAGATAGATAGAAATTGAACAGGATTGATAACCATGACCAGTTTATTGTATATGGGAACGCTCGCTAGCAAGCAAGTTAGATTGATAGATATAGAGACAGAGACAGACAGACAGACGTACAGGAATGATCTTGATAGATAGATATGACTAGTGTATTATATATGGTAATATTAGATAGATTGATAGATAGAAAATGAAGAGGATAGACTCTTATGATCAGTTGAATCGATATAAAATTGTTATATATATATATATATAGAGAGAGAGAGAGAGAGAGAAAGAGAGATATTGAAAAATAAACGGGATATATACTTTTCATCATCATCATCATATCGCGCTGGTAGCACGGATATCCCTGACCCTCTCTCGCCACTCCTCCCTATCGTTCATCGCTCTAGGTAGGTCTTCAGGACAACATCCTGTATCCTCACATAGCTGCTGAATGTACGTTCGGGCTGGTCGTCCTGCTTTTGCGCGGCCATGTGTGGGGATCCATAAGAGTACATCTCTTATGAGTTCATCTCTGCTTCTCCAGCAGTGTCCTGCATGTCTGGTTCGTCTAACTTGAATAGTTTTCGTGATAGGGGGCAGGTGGCCGTACAGTTGGTGTCTTGTGGGGCTGTGCGGAAATGTTATCTAGTTAACTAGATCGATTGATCGATGAATAGAAAATAAACAGGAAAGATAGCTATGACCAGTTTATGGTATATGATAACGCAAGGTTGCTGGCTAAATAAATAGATAGATAGATAGATAGATTGACTGAAAGACAGATTGGGAGGAAACATTAGGATAGATAGTTATAACCAATGTATTATATAATGTAAAGTTAGATGGATAGATATATAGATAGAAAGTGGAAAGGATGTATACTTACGACCAATTTATTTGATATGAAAATGCTATATATATATATATATATATATATATGCCCGTGGAGTAATGGTTCTCGTCGTAGGAAATGGACACGGCGACACGAGTTCAAATCCTGGACGAGACTGATTGCATTTCACATAGCACTAATACCCTTGGGAAAGGTATGAATCCAATTATTCTCCCTCCAGCTATGGGTAAATAGTAGGACAGACTAGGTTCTTCAGCCTGGGTGAGGCAGCTGGTCTAGGAGAAGGAAAACTCTGAATTCAAACCTGTTAAACTCCGCTTAAAAATTGACCTTGTGTCATATCCTGCCCGGGCGGAGGGGTTGGTAAATATCATATATATATATATATATATAAGAGAGAGAGAAGGGGAGAGAGAGAGTCAGTGAGAGAGAGAGAGACGTAGAAGGAGATGGTCAGATAGAAAGCTTTTGTGAGCTAAATTTAAAAAGTGATGTAGATTACACATGTATACAAAATATTTAATTATATATATACCCATTCAAATAGATTCAAGTACATACGTTCAAAATAAATAAGTTGCCCAAAGTTATATGTGTTCAACTATTCCTATCTAATATGAAAAAGAGACATGTTTGACCCATAGATGAGATCTTAACTACTACAACTTCAGAGCGAAACTGAGAGTAATTGTAATAACTCTACATTCTCCAGAGCTCAGGAACTGGTGCCTCACCACCTGGCTTAGGCTAGAGAGATACAAAGATACTCTTCTTTGTCAATACTCTTTGAACACTTTTTGAACTCATAAAGTCATAATGGCAGCCGTATGAAAAATGATTGATAATAACCGACATAGAAAGATAGATAGATCGAAAGATAGATACAGAGTTTTTCGAAATAGAACGATGATTGAATGATTAAATAGTCATATGATCTTTCTTTGTATATATTCTACTCCTTCTGCTTTTGTATTTTATCAAACATCCATTGTTGTTCTATCAGCACTTCTTTAATTATCTTGAAGTACTGACGATGGTTCATTAAAATCGAAACGTTTTTAACGTCGACTTTCTAATAATTTCATCAATTTTGGATTATTTTGCTTTTTAATGTTTCTCCATAGATAGATAGATGAAGAACATACATACACACACATAGATAGATAGATAGATAGATGAAGAATATACACATACATACTTAGATAGACGAAGAACACACACGCACACTGATCGATGGATGAAGAACATACACACATAGATAGATAGATAGATGAAGAACATACACATACACACACAGATAGACGAAGAACACACACGCACACTGATAGATGGATGAAGAACATACACATACACACATAGATAGACGAAGAACACACTCGCACATGGATAGATGAAGAAGAACATACACATACACACACGGATAGATAGATGAACAACATACGCGTACACACACAGATAGCTGGCTAGCTCGCTAGATAGATAGATAAAGAACACACCCATACACACATAGGTAGATAGATAGATCGATCCACGAATTTGATATAAATTGTTCGTAAGCACATATGCATATGCCCATTCATACACACAAATATATTTGAACAGTGAAACTAACAAGAACAAAGAAGTGGAAAAAAAACTATTCAGAACCCCCACACACACACACACACGCTCAAAAAAAAAAAAAAAAAGAAAAGAAAGAGAAAAAAAAAAAGTATACGTAAGAGTATATGTGATATAAACGTTCCATTTTTACTGCTTCGGGGGTAATTTTTCTCTCAGATTTAAAACCATTCTTTTAAATGATTCCTGAAATTGTCCGAAGTGGAAACCTTATTTCTAAGCAGCAGACTCTACCGAAGAATAAATCCTTCAAATATGAACATTCCCACACAGTGTCTCATTATCATCATGTCGTGCTGGTAGCACGGATATCCGTGACCCTCTCTCACCACTTTTCCCTATCGTTCATCGCCTCAGGCAGGTCTTCTGGACAACATCCCGTATCCTCACATAGTTGCTGAATGTATGTCCGTGATGGCCGTCCTGCTTTTGCACGGCCATGTGTGGGGGTCCATAAGAGTACATCACTTATGAACTCGTCCCTGCTTCTCCAGCAGTGTCCTGCATGTCTGGTTCGTCTAACTTGAATAGTTTTCGTGATAGGAGGCAGGTGGCCGAACAGTTGGTGTCTTGTGGGGTGTTGCCGCCAGGACTTGTTCAAGATTGCTCGCAGCATTCTTGAGTAATTGCCGTCTAGCTTCTTCTCCAGCCGTTTTGTTAGAGTCCATGTAGTGCATCCATATAGCAGTATCGATGTGACTGCTGCTTGGAAGAAAATGCGTTTCATTTTATCGGTTAGGTGAGATTTCCATATTATCGATAGCCTATTGATTTAGACAAACTAAACCTTTTAAAACTGACAAATTTGGTCACTTTGTCGTCTATCCCAATGATATCGATTGATCTTTTCTTTTTTTTTTTTTCGTAAAAAACATTTAAAAGTTATGAATTTATAAAGCAGTAAGGATTTAAAAAGTAAAAAAGGTAATTATATATATATTCATCATAGAACGTGTGAAAGTACGTGCGATACTCTGCCCTCATCAGCCGCCAACCAGGGGTGATAACAAAGTTTCAGTAGCTAAAGGCGATACTGCCACTCCTGGCGCTACCAAGCAGCTTTTGCCACCGGACAAGGTATTCAAAAGGATTATATATATATATATATAATTCTTTTGCTACCGGACAAGGTATCCAAAAGAATTATATATATGCACCAGATCAACTAAAAGCTGAGATTACATTGTATTTTTTTCATCTTCGTTTTTAATGCAGTTTGTGATTTTTAAAAACGCGTTTGCTTTCGGCCGTTGATTTCATTACGCGCTTACAGTAACCGTTCCTTGATGTTACGTAATCACACAGCAATGGCGGTTCCGCGTGCATTTCATTCATGCTGAAGACTTTTCGCTCTCGACCAATTCCAACTTTATGCATATTGCACCGTGGTCAAATAGCGCTTCAGCATTCTCTGTTCCGATCTTAACTTTCTCTTCTGTATCTGTCGTCTTTTCGGTCGTTTTCCTTCGGGTTTATCTTTTTTTATGCGTTACTGCACCAAACCACTCCAAACAAACGTCATATATAATTCTGCAGAAAGATGTCAATGTCATTTGAAAACAATTCATCCCTTTCCAACATCACCCTGAATATGGTTCAATAGAAACCGTCAATTTTAAATGCGGGCATATAATCATATATTGATAAATATATCCTCTGAATATTGCTTTTTATTATATATATATATATATATATATATATATGTACGTGGTGTATCTAAAAAGTAACAGGACTGGTGTCATAAACAATTTATTTACAAATAAGAAGCTATCAGTAATCCCCTCGTGTCTAACGCACTCTCCTATCCTGCTACGCTTCTGTACTCTGCTGGAAGTAATCTTCTGGTACGTTCCTCAATTCCGTCGTTAGGCCTTCCTGGTGGCCTCTATGGCTTCAAAACGACCCTCTTTTGTGATCACCTTAAGCTCCGGGAAAAGAAAAATGTCACACGGTGACCAGATAAATTAGGAGATAGTTCCAACTCGGCAATGTTCCCCTCGGCCAGGAACTGCCGGACGCTCAACACACCTCATCCGGATACTTTTCAGACATGCCCTAATCTAGTTAAAAGTTCACTATCATCAATCACATCCAAACACAAAATATCATTTTATATTGTCATTAAAATTAGCCTGTCACTCTTAAATTCTTCCATTCTATTACATTGGCCTGCGATGTTTTCAATGTTGAATATATAATAACTGGTTTAAAGGCAATTTTTCAAAACTGAATAAAAAAGTCATACTCATTTTTTTCTAACCTGATCAAATTTTAAAGATATAAGCTCTTACTTGAAATTTATAGAATAGTATTATAACTATTAATTTTCCTGTTGAATTAAACAAATAATACTGGATTTAGGATTAGTATATTCGAAGAAAGCTCATATTGTTCCATAGTAAACTGAAAAATACACAACAGAAGTTAGTCATGGATGAAAGTCCTTTTCAGGGACGTCTTCCTGTGCTTGGCAGCCGCCGCATTCCGTTTCAAGCACCAGAAGTAGTCGGCGAGAAAGTTTACATCTCATCGGCCTTAGTAGGCCTCTTCCATAATGCAAATATATTGCTGAAAGCGCTCACTCTGTTCTTCCCCAAAATCTCCACAGTTCTTTGAAAAATAGTCCATGTGTGATCACAGAAAGTGCAGTTTGACAAACATTCGTGCCTCGACTTGGTGGAAACTCTTCAGTTCTATTCCACACCCCGGTGGTTTCCCAGGAAGTTTGTAACTACTGACTTTATTGACTATCAGGTTGATAGTTTAGCTTCGGCCTGGGCTTCGTCACACATTGGGTGCTTCGTGAGTTCTCTTATTTGAGAGCTCTCAAATATACCAGCCTTGAGTTTTTGCATATTTATCCGTGGGAACTTCTCCTGGAGGAAAGCAAACCCACAGCCTTCCTATTCCCTTGCGTTCACGAAGTTCTTCATTACACCTAACTTGATATGTAAGAGTGAAAGCAGTATTTTATTCGATTCAACGGAAGGGTTTTAACCTGTTTCTAAACGGTCACTTTTCTCCGACATAATGTTGGTCGTCATCTCGGCTGTCCCAGACACACCGAAAACAAGGATACTTTATGTGCCCACCTTGAAGCCCTACTACCTGTCTAACCACCTTCAGACTATTTGTGTTCCTGGTAGTCATAAGCAGACAGTAAATGATCCACGCTGTTGTGAGTTTCAGCCATTTGTATTAAATGCCCAATCGGGATAGATGAAAAACTATTTCCATAATGTAGAGGAACTACTTTGAGACTTCTGCTTGATGAGTTATTAAAGTCTCCATTCCATGGCATCATACTCTAAGCCCATTGATTTGATCAATCCAGAAATGTTGTTGCAATGAACCAGTGATGACTTATCTCGGAACGTGAAAAAACTGTCTAAATTCCTCACTGTCTTGATACCAGTAGAACGTTGATCCTGGTGCCAAAGGATATTTCTCTTTGAGAAATGAACCCAGGAGCTAAGCAGACTCTATTGAAAGGTTCAGATCTCGTGTCAGATCGTTGAGTTCTGCTTGTGTCAAGAGTATCAGCGGGTCGTCCTCTTCTGGTTTGTATGCGTCATTCCCAGCTACAACAGTCCTGTCACTATATTCGGAACCAGAGCTATATTCCAATGTTACGATCTGGCTCAGGAATTCAGCAGCAATTATTCATTCATCAAAACAAGAATTTTCAAGAATAAATAAATGTAAATTCACAATATTTCATTTCTATATATTCTCTGATTTCAATTACTTATTTCGTCCTACTTTCTAGAATCATCACATGTGTCACGAAGCCTTATATCCCCACACCGGTCGGCAAGTCTTCATTTGCATATTATCTATACCCTGTCTTCCCCGACGTTGTTAAGACGTGAGGTATTAAACCTTGTCGCAACCTGCGTATGCGTTTAAGCTTTGCAAGGAACTACCATTACCATCAAAGTCCTTTGCTAATTCCCAATTTTACCAGATAAATAAAATAATTAATATAATTTATTAATCGTCATCAGTATTTTACATTTATTTATTCATGAAAATTCTTGTTTTTATGAATAAATAATTTCTGCTAAGTATCAATTTAAAAAAAGTGTTATTTTAGTTACATACAACCTACACAAATGGATCTTTAAAATATGTGTATATAAATATATGTAAATCTTAAAGAACGCGTAGAGCCATCACAACATCGTGATAAACATATAGATGTTTTTAACTCATTGAAATATTTCAGAATTATCTAAAAAATTGAAATGTATTGAACATATATTGTTGCTATGTGCTTAAAGCTAAATTAATATACATGTATATAAATGTATATTTTAAATTAGATTATATATATATATATATATATATATATATATATATATATATATTCTAAATTAAATTACAGACAAACACATCCTTACATATATATATATATATATATAGATAGATATATAGATAGATAGATAGATAGATAGATAGCGTGAATGCGGGTGTAAAGACATAGAAGTATATATTGATTTATACACGATAACACATGCATTCATATATATCTAAATTAAATAACTTATAATACTGCATTTATTAACAGACACCGATGCATGTGCCGACACGCAGGACCGCACGTGTACACAAATGCTCATTTCCACGAGCATCCACACATGCACACACTTGTGCACATGTATATACGAACGTATACACACATGCAAACACAAGCACTTGTGCACACACATGTAGAAATATATGTAAACACATGTACATACTCATGTACACTTACACACTTACACGTACATGTACACTCACATATACACATACACACTCATAGACATGTATATATATTCATTTTAATTTTAATTCAAGTATTCTCCATATCTATACATACAAAACTTCTTATATATATACATACATATATATATATATATATATGTGTGTATATATATATATATATATATATATATATATATATATATATATGTATGTAAATAAAATATACATATGTGTTTATATGTGTGTATTTGTCTATCAGTCTGTATATCTAGAAAATAAGCACAAGTGTACACACACACACACACACACACACACATATATATATATATATATATATATATATATATATATATGTGTGTGTGTGTGTGTGTGTGTGTGTGTGTGTGTGTGTGCGTGTGTGTGTGGACAGATTTCTCAGGCTAATACTAAGTCATATAAATTTTTCCTTTTTTGTATATGAATTGATTTGATTAATGAAATAATATATATATATATATATATATATATATATATATATATATATATATATATATATTCTATTTCCAAATATAATTCACTTCATAAGACAAAATTTGAAGGAAATTGTGTGACTTAAATTTTTTAAATCATATATATATATATATATATATATATATATATATATAATATTTTTAATACCTTATTATATATGTATATATATATAATATGGTATTAAGAATATGTGCCTGTATGCCCTTCGGTATTGGTGCTTTCGCATATGTATATTTATCCCTGTATATATTTTGTACAAATATTATATCGTAAACTCTATGAAATATATATATTGAGGGAAAAGTTTGTGTACGTGTTGATACTTTTATAAGAGTAACATAATCAAGCGTTATAATCAGCCAGCCGTCTGGTTTCAAATATTCTGAACGAGTAGAATATATAAAAAAAATTTAAATCAATACTTTTTTTTTCTTTTTCAAAAAACTGTCTTTTGAGACGAGAAAAGTTGGGGAGGGGAGAGAAGAATTCACAGTAAATTATGAGGTAAAAAAAAAAATGAAATAAAACCCTTAACGTTGGGAACTAACCAATGGAATCTGGACGCCATACGAATTTTTACTTGAAATGGAAAAAATAATAGAATTTCTCCCCATCAAGTTTGAAGATGTGAGTAAAAAAAATTTCAAATAAAGAAAAAAACAGTCGGGGGAGAAAGTGAATGAAATTTCTATTATTATTATTTTTTTTTCATTTTCCATTTTTTTAATATTCACTTTTATTCAATTTATATACTTTAATTTCTTTCGGAGTATTTTTTGGTAGATTCTTAAATGTGGCAGAGATATATATGAATTGAATTTTTTTTACTTATTTCTTATTTAAAAAAAATACTTTCTTGAGAAAATACGTAAGAATAAATAACTCAAGCTACAGCAAAGCAACCACTTGTGGGTATGGCTCAAGGGTTACTGTTATGTTGTGATATTTCGAAATGGGTGGAAGATCTATTGTGGTCCACCAGAACGCGCATTTTATTAGTTGGTTGGTTGGTTGGTTGGTTGTTGATGGTTGGTTAGTTGGTATTTTATGGCATACCAACCGATGTGGATTATTTAATACTACCCCCCAATATATATATATATATATATATTATTCGTGAGCGAACAATTTGTAGATGACAATTTTTGAATAAATTTGTGGTCATTTGCTTACAGGGAGTGATTTGGTTTCAAGTATTGCTATCTACCGCTAATAATTCTATTTAATATAAAGTATTTGTTTGTACACAGTTAAATCATTTCAAGTATTGCTATCTAACACTAATAATTATATTTAATATTAAACATATTTGTGCACATAGTGAAACGGTTTCAAGTATTGCGATTTAACATTTATAATTCTATTCATCAACTATCTCTATATATAACAAATTATAATTATTATATAATTATTGAACAGTTCTATTTGACCAATAGATGGGCGCCTTACAGGTTCTACCAAACCGGCTCAGAGTGGACCTGTGATTAATAGCAATAAAAGTAGTGCACATTCCACGAAGTTTCAGGACTGGAGCCTCACCATTAGAAGCTGTTTAATATTTAGGACATCGAGAATTAAATGTATACAGTACACGACATCATGAATTGTGAGTTTACCACCGAATTTTTACCTAATTTTAAAGATGGAGCAAGAATATTTTAGAAACATTTATATATATATATATATATATATATATACACACACACACGCACACACACACACACACATATATATATATATATATATTGTTATAGATCAAAAGAGAGAACAGAATATTTTTAAATAAATAGGTCAACGAAGATATTTGTATTTTTTAGAATTTATTCATTTATTTTGTTCTTACATGCGAGCATATTTCCAGCTTGTTGCTTTTGCCAGAGAACATATTTGGTACAAGGAGGTTTTAATGGGGTACTCCCTTGTGGTTACACTTTGAATGATTTTCAGTTGGTTATTGGTTTATATAGAGGTCATCTTCTCTTTTTCTTAGAGTATGTTTACCTTAGTCTGCTTTAACCCTCATTGATATTTTATATGGTTTTGCCGTTGTGTGTGTGTGCATGCGTGTGCGTGTATGTGTTGGAGTATTCTGGATTTCATTAACAACACGCACACACGCACACACATGTGAAATGTAAAGAACATAATGTCCTATTTGAACACCAGTTGCGGTGCTCATTTCCTACGACTATGAACATTTCCCCACGAACGCCTTTGCGAGCATGCACGTGTGTGTGTGTGTGTGTGTGCACGCGCACGCACACACACACACACACACACACACACACACACACATATATATATATATATATATATATATATATATATATATATATATATATATATATATATTGCCTGAATTTCAATCTTCACTTTTGAGTATTTTTACTTGTATATGATTAATAACCACAATCGAATTAAATGCATCGACAAAGAAACAGATAATAATGAAAATGAATATTCATTGGGTAAAATAATAGCTTTTTTCATATCTAAACTCCGGTCATACGCACTCATTTATGTATCTATACTGATACAGGGTGACCCAAAATCGATACAATCCATTAATATAATCATAATCTCTAACTGAGGTAAGCTGAATGGTGGTCATTTGGAACAAGTCCTATAAAAAATGCATCCTTTGAGCTAGGAACATCAAATCAATGTTCTTTTTTCTTTAATAGTTAAATCAGCTCCCAGGACATGCAAACTTTCTTTTTCAGTTTTTTATTTCAGTAATAAATCATTATCATAATAATGGGTTGCATTTAATTTGAGACACTTTTGAATGATTTTGTCTCCAAATAAATAGTGACGAAAAATATCTTTCCCCTCTTTTCGTAGGCATTATGATCGAGGATTAATAGTTGTTTTAGTTTATTATTTTCAAATGTGAAACAAAAAAGCCCATAAAATTATTATCATTAGAGTTATTAGTAGTCACAAAACCCCCATCTATTTTGAGACAACTTGTACAAGCATTATATATATATATATATATATATATATATATATATATATATATATATATATATAAATGAAATATAAAATATTCAAAGTCTGTATTTATCAATAAATGAAAACATGACCACGTTTAACTTTTCGGTTTTTTGTTAAACCATCTTCAGACCGTTGTTCGGATGCGATGTGATGAGGCCTCCATTGAAAATTATTTTCAAATGGAAAAAATTAAAAATGATACGAAATAATGAGAGAATTTATTGCATTCTATAATTATTCCAAGCGTTCTATTT
Source organism: Sepioteuthis lessoniana (assembly GCA_963585895.1). Lineage (NCBI taxonomy): Eukaryota > Metazoa > Mollusca > Cephalopoda > Myopsida > Loliginidae > Sepioteuthis > Sepioteuthis lessoniana. Next base: position 83,023,026 of record OY757914.1, read on the forward strand.
CAAAATATATGTGACTTAATTAGTGTCCGAAAAATTTTAGAGATAAAATTTCAATGCTGTATGGAGGTGCCCGTGGTGTAATGGTTATCGTCATAGAAAATGGATACGGTAACACGAGTTCAAATCCTGGACGAGACTGATCGCATTTCACATAGCCCTAATACCCTTGGGAAAGGTATGAATCCAATTATTCTCCCTCCAGCTATTGGTAAATAGTAGGGCAGAGTAGGTTCTTCAGCCTTGGTGAGGCAACTAGTGTAGGAGAAGGAAAACTTTGAATTCAAACTTGTTAAACTTCGCTTAAAAATTGACCTTGTGTCATATCCTGCCCGAGCAGAGGTTGTTGGTAGATATGAATACCTACACTGATTTAGAGGAAATCCCTACGGCGTAATGGTGAAAATACTGGACTGTGATATTACTGTACGAGTTCGAACTCTAGTCGCGCAATAACGTTCATTTTCAGACAAATATACTTGAGAATCGTGTAAACCCCATTATTGACCCAGCGACACTTTAGATAGTGGCGTAGTTGTTCTTCTACAAGGATAGCTTTGGCATTAAATAACCCACTAAAGTTGATATGCCATTAAACAAAGAAACCAAAACATTCCGATTACACTGTAACATGTTACTCCTGCCATTTAAAAAAATTGTCATTGCGCACTTAAATCAATTTTATATATATATATATATATATATATATATATATGTGTGTGTGTGTGTGTGTGTGTGTGTGTGTGTGTGTGTGTGCGTGCGTGTATATATATATATATATAGTTTGGCAGTTTGCGTTTAATTTCGTGGTAATGTCATTTGAAAAAGTATGAATCAATCTGTTTCTCAACCTATCGGCTATGGAAAAAGAGACGTGATTCTTGACATTAAGTTAGGCAACCAATCTAGGAGAAAGAAAACAAAGGATTCAAACCATCTTTACTCCGATTAGAAATGCACATACTTTGTCACATTCTACCCACGGCAGAGTCGTTGAGTAAATACATGCAGACACGCAAATATATATATATATATACGAGGATCATTAAATAACTTTCCATACTTTTTTCATATGAGCACTTTTATTGATAGTACACACTTGAAACTCTAGTCCCCTTTGAAGTAATCTCCACTGGCTACAATGCTCTTGTTGTACCGTCCCAACAACTTCGGGAAGGCCCCATGGAAGTCCTCTTGTGTGAGCGTATCAACGACTTTCGTCACAGCCTCTGTCATCTCCTCAATTGCCTCATAACGACAGCCTCTGAGCTTAGGGAATAACCAAAAGTCACAGGAAGCATGGTCTGGACAATTGGGAGAGTGAGGAACTGTCTTGATGCCCATCTTGGTCAAATAGTCTGTGACAATGATGAAGTTGTGGACTGGTGCATTGTCCAGGTGGAAATGCCACTGACCCGATTTGAAGAGTGCTGGCCTCTTCCGACGGAAACTCTTCCTGAACTCCCTTAAAACCTCGGCATAGTTAGCCTAATCCTAACCCTAACCTTTGGCCAATCAACTCTGGTGTATTGACTTCCTTACTCCCCCCACACCTTTCATCATCCCTCAAAGACTCCCTGGCATCCTTGAATCTCTTATGCCACTCGAAAACTGATGCTCCATTCATGCAAGATGCTCCGAATGGTTCTGTGGTATTTTTTTCAAGTTTAAAACAGAATATTATTGCTTATCGTTATTCTAAAGTGTCATCACGTCCAGATTGCATTTTTGAAATTCATCAGCTGTGACAAAAAAAACTCGGTCAGTCATCTCAACAGATGTATAGCAATAACATACTGGATTTTCAAGAGTCTACGACAATTTTAAATGCCTGTACAAAAAAGCCTGGAAACTTATTGAAGGCACTACGTATATATATATATATATATAAACAATGAGGATCTACATTACTTCAGCGGAAAACTAATGATAAATAGATATGATATGAAAATCTTAAGTCTTTCAACACCCTCTACGAAGTAAATAAAGAAATGAATAAATGAATAAAATGAAAGGCATTCATTTTGATGATGTGTGACGAGACCTTTCTCATTCAGGAATGTTGACAAAAGTTTAGATGTTTAAATGCCGGCATTTTTCTTCTTTTTTTTTCATTTTCCCCCAATATACACACACACACACACACACATACATATATATATATATATATATATATATATATATATATATATATATATATTCCTTTTTATGCAAACGCAAATAGAGTTCGGAGATCGAATTTCTGGATTGCGGACGTTCCTAAAAAGGCGTGGTCCATTGCCAAATGAACGGACGGTGAACCTTAGATTTATGAAACGAACAATAGAACTGACAACGAATGAATGGTGTACACATAAAAGAACTGAAAAAGAAAAAAAGATAAATCCTTAGAAATTATCATAATATTCACTTCCTTGTGTTCCGAGTTTAGAATCTATTTCTATTCGATTATCCCTCTCCTAATACCTTCTCTTCTCTTCTCATCTCTCTCTCTGTCTATCTGTCAGTCTGTCTCTTTCCACCCCACTCTCTTTCTACTGTTATGACTTTCTCTCACTTTCTTCACACATCTTTCTCTTCTATCTCTTTCCTCTATTCTATTGAAGACCAAATTCACTCTAACTATTCGATCTGATTGTGTTCATCTGTGTTTTTCTCGTCAATTTTCTTTCTTTCTTTCTGTCTTTCTTTCTTTCTTTCTTTCTTTCTTTCTTTCTTTCTTAGTAATTTTATTCAGTGTTTTATTTGCTTTACGTTAAGAAATTAAACCACCTCCTTTCCTTGTCATTTATTAAGTTCTTTCTTTCTTTCTTTCTTTCTTTCTTTGTAATTTCATTCAAACTTTTATTTCTTTCATGTTGACGAATTCAACCATCATTTTTCTTTGTCATTTAGTCCAACTTTTCTTTCTTTCTTTCTTTCTTTGTAATTTTATTCCATGTTTTATTTGCTTTACATTGAGCAATTTAACTACCCCATTTCTTGTCATTTATTAGGTTCTTTCTTTCTTTCTTTCTTTCTTTTTTATTAAAAACAATCACTTAAAACCCCAACATGAAACAACAAATTAGCCCCAACCTAATTTTTAATGCTCTATGGTGAGATTAATATTTCACCATATTTAGTTATAGCTTCATAAACATTAATTAAGCTGGCACATGACCAGCATCAAGGAAGAATTTATTGAAGACTGAATTCTATCGTAGTAATTTAATGCTGGAAACGCTTACTAGTTGATACTGTTGAAAGATGTTCCGTGAAGTTGTACCGTAGCCATGATATGGCTATGTGTGAAATGGATATATAATGTTCATATATATATATATCATAAAACATAGGAATCTCGAAACACGAAAAACACTTACGACTTCTTTGTTCAGGTACGAAACTTTTTATTACCTTTGAGTTTAAAGGTTCTTCGACACAAGGAGTGAGGCACAATCTTTCTATTCTGGCTTTTTCATCTGCCCCACCCCAATCTCGTGCAACACCTGCCCAAGGCCTCCGCGAGCAAGCGAAAGTCAATTGTCTTCTCCCGAGGCAGGTCTCAACTCTAGTAACTGACTTTTTAAAAAATCTCCCCAAATCCTTCGCGCGCTTACGGTGCGTGACGTCATTCACACTTGCTAGCTCCGTTTCCCATCTTGGGCTATTGTGACATCTCTGAGTGACACGTCCGCTCCGCGCGCGCGCGTGAACACCTGCGTTAATGTTGCTCCTAAGAAACCCATGCACTGAGCCGAAAGATTCTCAGCCTAACTAAATCCAAAGGCATAAAACGAAATCCGTCCGCCATTATATTACAAAGTTACACTTAGGGATAATAAAATTTGATATATTTCATTTTATCAAAAATTAAACGTACAGGAAGCTATGTTGCTCTCAATGGATACCTTGTGGGTGCGTAATGTTTAACAAGCTAGTGTAGATTTTTACCGGGTGCAACGAAAAAATTAGGAGAAAAGGCGCTAGAGACGGGGTAATAGTAAAACAGCTTGTCTAGCGGACCCTTGTTTGTAATTTTGATTTTCACTGAGCCCACCCCATATATATATATATATATATATATATTGCCTTGCGCCAAACTAAGTTAAGCTTAGTTAATGAAAACAGAGCTTCAGTAAATGATCAAGTAATTGAAATATACCTACAAGGTCAGTCTATCCGACTTCTTACTCATATCTGAAGGGAGTATAGGTTCACCCCTTCATCAATATGAAGCGAACAGGTTGAAAAATAAGGGGTGAATCATATTAATGCATAGTATTTGTATTTATCCAACCCCTCCATCACGGACATAATGAGACACAAGGCCTATTTTTGAACGTAGTAAAGGTGGCTTGAATTAAGTTTTCCTTCTGCTAGATTGGTTGTCTAACCAAGGCTAAAGAACTCAATCTGCCCAAATATTTACTATGGTAGGGGGAAAAGTGGTGGATTCATATCTTTCCTAAGAGCATTAGAGTGGAAAAAATGCAACCACGTACAGGATTTGAACTCAGATCACCGATTCCATTTCCTACGTAAAAACCGTTACGCAAAGCTCGCATCTGTACATCTTCAATAGGCGTTTACAAAAGCCGGTAGCATAGCATATATACACAGATCCAACACAGTTATCAGTGTATCTACGTCACAAAATGGCCCAATCCTTGAAAATTCTCTGAGAATATTTAACACCGCTGATACACTCCAAGTGGAAACAGGGACTAGGCTGCACTTCGACAGTGATTTTAAAGTGATTTCAGTGATATGTAGATAGTTTTATGGGAAGTTTTTTTTTTATCACTACGCCGTCTGATTCAAAATTAAGGGTTATTTTCCTTCTCCTAGATTGGTTGCTTGACTTCAAGGCCAGTTTGTTCTGCTAGTTACTCATATTTGAAGGGAGGATAGTTTCATGCCTTTCCTTATATCATTAGCACGAAGTGTAACGGACACAACCACGTCTAGGCTTGGTTTGTTTTGGTTTCTTTGTTTTATGGACATATCAACCTTTGTGGGTAATTTAATGCCAAAGCTATCCTTGTAGAAGATTAGTAGTAATACTCTTTAATCCCTGACCAGAGCGACAAGAGGGTTAATACCTTTCCTAAGTTGGCATTTGTTCGAAAGTAAACGTAATAGCGCGACTGGGGATCGATCTCGCTTACTGCGATGTCACAGCCCAGAACATTAAGCATTATGCCATGGAACTCCCTACCCACGTCTAGGGCACCTCGGGTGGTGTAATTGTTAGCAAGGTAGACTAGCAAACCTACACGAGTGAGTTCGATTCTCATTGGGTGCCCAGTTCATGCGGCCTTGTGCTACATCTAAGCAAAAAGGTTTAGTAAATTACCTCCCTACCCACGTCTAGTAATTAACTCTCATTCAGTTGTTGATTGGTTTGGTTTCTTGGGTTTTATGTCATATCAACCTTTGTAGGTTATTTAACGTCAAATCCAATTTTTATGTAAATAATCTGTTCTATTTAAAACAATTCAGTTTAGCATAAATACACAGTTTAATTGTCAAAAACATTTCCATTTCAAACTATTCAAGCAGTTATATGTAACAATTCAGTTAAGTATAAATACAGTTTAAATGTCAAAAAAGGGTCCATTTCAAATAATTCAGTTAAGCATAATCACGCAGTTTAAATGTAAGTACGGTTTAATTGACAAAAACATTCCTATTTCAAGCTATTCAGTTTACTCAAACAATTCCTTTTAGCATAAGTATGCTGTTAGTTCTACTTAACCCATAGATAGGATCATTATCAGGTTCTACCACCCCGGTCGAGAGTGGACCTGGGAGCGATGGCAATGAAGGGGTGCTCCGCATTCCCCAAAGCTCCAGCATCAGTGGAACTTCACCATTAGATTGTTTAGTGTTATATCCAGGACACTCGCTGCGGAGGTCTTACCCCTCTGCAGAGAAGCAGTCGGTGTATTCTACAGCCCCAGCCGACTGGGCAATTCAGTATTTGAGTCCAATTTCGTTGACGATAACCATTTCACTATTCAAGAGTTCAACACATGCATACGGTGTACCCAGTTAAAAATAAGTATCTGTCTTTGGGTTGGTGCGAATTTACTTTCCTTCATTACAGATAGATATGTAATATAATGGCCGAGGGATTTCGTTCTATATATCTTGCCTTTGGGTTTAGTTCGGCGGAGAACCTTTCGGCTCAGCATGTGGGTTAGTTAGGTGCAAACTTGAGCGCAGGTGTTAACGCGTGCGCGGGGAGGCAGTGTCGTTCACAGATGTCAAAATAAAAATCCCAGATAGAAAATTGTGACTTGGAGATGTGAATGACGTCATGCACCGGAAGCGCGCGCGGAGGATCTTGGGGATTTTGAAGAAAGTCAGAGTTGAGTTCTACCTCGGAGGAAGAAGGTTGAATTTCCCTTGCTCGCCGAAGCTAGGCCAGTGGCCTTGCGGCAGGTGTCGCACGTGGTTTGGGGCAGATGAACAAGCCAGCATAAAAAGATTGTGCCTCTCTCCTTATGTCGAAAACCCTTTAAACTCAAAGGTAATAAAAAGTTTTTATACCTGAACTAAAAAGTCGTAAGTGTTTTTCGTGTTTCGGGATTCCTATGTTCTATGTATATATGTTATGAACATTCTATGTACGTTTCGCATATCAGTATCATGGGTATCTTACAGATAGCGAGATTGATTGATTCATAGATTTTTACCATTTACTGATTTAAGAAGAAAAAGAACGCAGATTGAATCAATTTGAAAATAGTAACTTGTAAAAATAATTAAGATTGTTAATAGTCAAGATACTATCCATGGACTTGAATTTGAACCCGTTCATGTCATAACAATGTCATTGTTTCGTTGAACCTCGGGCTTCAAAAGATGAATTAAGATAAGGGTTGATGCAAAGATGTTAATTTCGTGGGAAGCGTTCCGTTTTTTCTATTGGATACTGTTTCATTTTTCTAAGAAGTAATGGTCACTCAAATATCTCTTTTCTTGATTTTTTTTTTTATGGTTTTCAGAAATAATATCTTTAGCCATTTTCTTTCTTTCTTTCATACATTCTTTCTTTCTTTTTTTTTCTTTCTTTCTTTCTATTTGTTTATAGTGCACTCATTCTCTTTCAGTTTTCTTTTTACGTCATCTCTATTTTCAGTAACTTCTTCTTCTTCTTCTTCTTCTTCTTCTTCTTCTTCTTCTTCTTCTTCTTACATTTTCTTTTATCTTTCTTCGACTCACTTTCTTTCTTTCTTTCTTTCTTTCTTTCTTTCTCATTTGCCCTTCTTTTTCTCACTACTTGCTTCATTTATTCTTTGATTTCCATTCTCCTTCCTTCCTTCCTTCCTTCCTTCCTTCCTTCCTATTTATACTACTCTTTTCCCTTTCTTTCTTTTGATTTTTCTTTTTACACCTTCTTTTGTAACCTACTCATCTTTCTTTCTTTCTTTCTTTCTTTCTTTCTTTCTTTCTTTCTTTCTTTCTTAGTCCCTCTTTTACGGTTTTTTATTCATTTCTTTTTACATCTTTCCATCTAGGGTTAGTTATTCGTATTGTCTTTTTTCTTTTTCATTTCCTCTTTCTTTATTTCTTTTTTTCATTTTCTCTTTCTTTATTTCTTTCTTTCATTTCCTCTTTCTTTATTACGTTCTTTTCTCTTTCTTCTGCCAAGTTTATATTTCAATCTTTTGGGGTTTTTTTAATTTTTTTTCTGCTTTTCTTTGTTTATTGCTCATTCCCATTAATTTGGTTTCCTTATTCTTTCTTTCTTTTCAATTTTTTTTCTTTTCTTTCGTTCAATTTTCCTTATTATGTACTCGTTATTTTCTAAGGAATATTCATCTTTTCCCTCTCTTATGATTTCAACTTCCTGTTTATTTGTTTGTTAAATTGTTTGTTTATTTGTTTGTTTGTTTGTTTCTTACTTTCTGTTTTAAAGCTTTTTCTTTCAATTTCTTTTTCGGCCTCTTTTTTTTTAATTTCTTTTTTCTCTCTACTCTTTTTCCTTGTTCATTTTTGGCTTTTCTGCCTTTTTCCTTTGTTTCTGTCTTTTTTCTTTCATCCTTTCTTTCTTCTATATGAACTCTTTCTTTCTTTTTTTCAACATTCCCTTATCTAAGCCAATCGTGTCTTATACTCTTTCTCTACCTCCCAAACTCTTTTTTCTTCACACAAATCTAAACATGATTTTTTTTGTTTTTTTTAAAGAAACAAACGAGCAAACAAATAAACAAACAACAACTACAAAAAAATCCAACCCAATTTTACTATCATCCTCAATCTGCTTTAATTTAAAGGAAAAAATTAATAAATTCTACTTTCATTTTCACTTTCCCTTTTGTGTTGTGTCTATCAAATTTCACTGATTTGCGACAACACATCTGTTTCTCTCTTTGCAGCATGAAGCAAGTCAACCCCTTTACCATTTAAAAAAATTGGAAAAAACGAAAAACGAAAAACAAAAGGAAAAAATTAAAATTTATCCACGCGCTAATCGTCAACCACTCCCACAACCCCCTACTAACTTCCTTTACTCCTTCAACGCCGGAGATAAAGAAGAACAATTATAAATCGAAAGTAAATTTTTGAAATAAAAAAACATGTATTGTTGCGTGTTGCCGCCATGATTTTCAATGTCACTGACGGTATTAAACACACTGATGTTCTCAATGTCAAACTCTGTTCGTGATCGTTTAAAAACCGCTGTAGTGCTATCGACATTATTTCTCTTCTTTTTCTATTTTATGTTTTTTAGTCCCTTATTTTGTTTTTCATGTTTAATATGCTTTTTGTTTTCCTTTTTTTCTTTTTTTTACGTGGCTAGAATAAGGAAGGTGTGCAAGAGAGAAAGTGAGCTTCAACGATCCTTAAGATAAAAGACGCGATCTTTGATTTCTTTTTTTTATAATACTTTTGTTTTTTCATAATATCTTTTATTTTGTATTTCTTTCATATATCCCATCTATTCCAAGATATTGTCTTTTTCCAGTTTTATTTGTTTATTTCTTTGTTTTGCGGTTTGTTTCTTCTTTGTTTCTCTGTCAATTATCTCCTTGTTTCTCTTTTCTGTTTTTTGTGTTTGTTTTTTATTTATATATTTTTATGTCTTTCTTTCTTCCTCTTTTAGTCAGTATTTCTTTTTTCTTTTCTTATTTTATGCATTTCTTTCTTTTTTTCTTTTTTTCTTTCTTTCTTTGACAATTTTCATTATTTAAAGCCTACTTTTTTCTCCCTTTCTTTGTCCTTTGATTCTTTCTTTGTCATTTGATTCATTCTTTCTTTCGTTTTTCGCCAGTACTTGTTTTTTATTTCAAATTTTATGTATTTCTTTTTCTTTCTTTCTTTAACATTTGTTTGATTCTTTCTTTCTTTCTTTCTTTCTTTCTTTCTTTCTTTTGCTATTTTCGTAATCTAAAGCCGTCTTTTTTCTCCGTTTCTTTGTCATTTCTTTCTTTCTTTCTTTCTTTCTTTCTTTCTTTCTTTCTTTCTTTCTTTCTTTTGCTATTTTCGTAATTTAAAGCCGTTTTTTTTCTCCGTTTCTTTGTGATTTGATTATTTCTTTCTTTCTTTCTTTCTTTCTTTCTTTCTTTCTTTCTTTCTTTCTTTTGCTATTATCGTAATTTAAAGCCGTCATTTTTCTCCGTTTCTTTGTCATTTGATTCTTTCTTTCTTTCTTTCTTTCTTTCTTTCTTTCTTTCTTTCTTTTGCTATTTTCGTAATTTAAAGCCGTCTTTTTTCTCCGTTTCTTTGTCATTTGATTCTTTCTTTCTTTCTTTCTTTCTTTCTTTCTTAAGTAAGTCAGTAATTTAGTAAGTACATTATTGCTGTGTGTAAAAAAGGATGGCAAATTAGATCGAAAGAATTAAGTAAAGTTTTCTTATTAAAAAAATTCATCGATTTAAAAAAATATATATCATAGAATATGTTCCTTACTATACAAATAGCCTTTCTAATACATGCATACATAAATACATTATATATATATATATATATATATATATATATATATATATATATATATATATATATATATATATATATATAACTAAGCTTAGTTTAGTTTTATTGACAATCCAATGAGGATCGAATTTATTACTCGGGGTTTTAAATGGCAATGCTAACCATGATTCCGGTATAATCCACTCATTTGATAAATAAATAAATATATATATATATATATATATATATATATATATATATATATATATATAAGTAATGTTACAAAAAACTGATTGATTGGAAATAACATTTCAGCTGTAATGTCTTTCAGCGTAAGAGCTATAATCCTCCTTTTGCCTCTTGAAGAGCGTGTGACGTTACAACTTTCTCGTCGAAAACGTTGACCAGCATGTGAACTGTTCTTCCTACACATCTTTGTCCGTTGTACCACTACCGCTGCAGCGGTGTCTGTGCGCACGTGTCGGTCCTACTGCGGCACGTGTGTCGAAACAGTGCGCGTGTCCTATATTTATCTCATGGTGATAGGTCCTCGCCTGTGCAATGTGCTTGTCACGTGACCATCCTGGGAAACTGAGCAGTTGTATATTCTCGAGATGAGTTTTTAATACGTTTTTTTGCGGGGGCGGGTTTTTTAGGGGGGATTCACAGAGAAGAAAAACTCGTAACGAGAATGGCCATTTTGAATTTCTGGTTGATTCTCTGTTGTTGTTTTTTTGTCTTTGTTGTTGTTTTTTTGTCTTTGTTGTTGTTTTTTTGTCTTTGTTGTTGTCTTTGCTGTTGTTACGCGCCCATTGCCTGCTTCTCACATAGAGACACAATTGATGACAAGGCTGGATGATACCAAAACATATGGGTTATCAAGAGGCGTTCTTGGTGTAACGCTTATCGTCCTGTGAAATGGACCCATAGACATGAGTTCAAATCCTAAACCAGGCAGTTAGCATTTTCATATAGAGCTAATATCTTTGGAAAAGGTATGGTTCCAACTATTCTCTTTCCAGCTATAGGTAAATAGTAGGAAATTCTGATTTTACCCAGCCCAGTCAGTATACGGAAAACTTGGGTCTTCGTAGAGTAACCATATATATATTTCAGATTAAAATTTAACGCTTGGAGGATCAACTACGTGATCAACTACGTGAAAGTCTGAGTTGTGAGTCGTTGAGTAAATATACAGTGACACAAACAAGCACACCTATATATATAATGTAGGTTGAGCATCTGTCTATGGTAAGAGCTCAAGAATTGTACCGCATTCATGCCGAGATTTTCAGACAAAAAAGTCCTCTCAGCTTATTTCAAAATTCATGTACTCATCAACTGACCGACTGCTTCGTTGTATCACAACGCTTCAATGTGGCTAGACGCAATAGATACTTCAAGCTTAGATCGAAACCACGTAGACTTTACGGCAATCGATTATCCTACACCAGAGCCATCGTCATTCTTAGCTTAAGTGAAGGAATTTTTTACGTGTATGACTCGGGAGACCTGGCTTCAGTCCCAGGTTGCGTCATACCAAAGACTTTAAAAATGGTAATTAATGCTTCCTTGCTTAACACTCAGCAATGTAAGGTACGTATCAAGGGTAAAGTGGAGCAATACAAGGAAAGGAGTTGTACTCTCATTATACTTCAGTGTAGTAGCTATTGAAAAGGGAGCCTTCTGGTTGCCCTCTACTACGATCGCCAACTTATTTATTTAAAAAAAAATCTACCTAGTTTGTCGCTGTGTATATAAACAACCAATAATGCTACGCAATGATTTCACATTTCTACTTTGAAGAATTACTTTTAATCATAATTTAATTAAAATTTGACTTAATTTCATTTAATGTGAATTATTACCTTTTGTAAAACAAATAATTCTCTAACGCTTTTTCCTTTATTAAGTTTTAAGTTTTTAAATAGGTCAAGTCATTCAAGAATATTGCTTTCTGATGATACAATGCTGGAGAATCCTTTGCTCCAATAAGCAACGACATAATGTTTATGGTCATATATTTCCCTTGGGCTCAATAAATATGTCTATCAAATTTGGCTGCCTTACATAAAACGGTTTAGAAGTTTGAAGATGAGAGATAAATCGTTTCATCTTACAGAATATCTATATAATTAGACCTCTGTGAATGTTGATACGCAGCTTAAAAAGCATTAGTTTTTGTTGTCACTGGAGATCCGTCTTCGAAGACATACCACAAAAGCCAAAATATCTGATAATAGTGATGACTGATTCCTACCAAAGTGAAGAATAGTTTAATTTGTATTTTCTGTTAGATTTATTAGCGTGTTTGATTATGTTCCTTTTTCAGTTAGGAGGAATTCCCATGGTGTAATAGCAAAAGTGCTTTAGAGAGGTCTAAAAGTAAGAGGGTTCAAACTCCCGGCGCTCTTTTACATTCACATTCGTATTAATTTGGAAGCGGTTAGAGTGTTCGCCAATGGCCCGGGAGACCTGAGTTCAATCCCAGGTCGAGTCATACCAAAGACTAAAAAAATGGTACTTGATGCCTCCTTGCTTAACTCTCAGCATTGTAAGGTACGGATCAAGGGTAAAGTGGAGCAATCCAGGGAAAGGAGTAGCGCCCTCCCCTACACCTTGGTGTAGTAGCTATTGAAAAGGGAGCCTTCGAGTCACCCTCGACTATGGTCGCCAGCTTTACTTACTTTTTATGAAACCCTAACTCTAGGTTAAATAGTATCTCTGCTGTTCTTCAAAGATGTCTTTGACTGCAAATAACCCACAGATATTGATACGCCATTAAACAACCAAACCAAATCCCCTAGGTTTTAGTAAGTAGAAAAATTGATATTCGTAAACAGGCCAACATCATCTTTAAAATATTAGCTCAACACATATCACTGCTCATTTGACTAAAAGCTTATTTTAATATCTTCGATTTTATCCTAATGATTGTTCGTAAAGGTGTGTCGATACGTTTTGGGTTGTTTTATTCCGAGAAGTTGCTAAATTGCATTCATTGAATACGTTTAGATTTACTTTTTTTTAGTTTTTCAAAAAATGTTTTTTTTTTTTTTTTTGCACATGGTCCTGTCGAATCCGAATAATTTTTAAACTGATCTATTTGAGCCATAGATGAGACCCTAAGAGGTAATACCACTCAGTTGCCTTGTTGGCTGGGGTTGCAAAATTCACCGACTGCTTCTGGGCAGAGGGGTAAGACCTCTCCAACGAGTGTCCTAGATATGACACTAAACAATCTCATGGATAAATTCCAGTAATGTTGGAGCTTTAGGAAATGTGGAGTACCTCTTCATTGACATTGCTCCATGGTCCACTCTGGCCCGGAATGGTAGCAACTGAGAGGGTCTTATCTATGGGTCAAATGGAACTAAACTGTGTACTTATGCTAAACTGAATTGTTTGAAATAGAGCAGTTTTTTTTACATTGAAACTGTGTAATTATGCTAAACTGAAGTGTTTTAAATAGAAGGGTTTTGACATTCAACAGTGTGTAAACAAAAAACTATACCAATACAAAACTGAATTATTTGAAATGGAACTGTCTTTTATATGGATTTGGCGTTAATAACCTACAATGGCTGAAGTGCCACGAAACCAAACTAAACCAAACCAAAAAACTACCACTCTGAGTTGACCTTGGAGTAATGCAAATGAAGAGGTTTTCCTTACTTTCAAAATCTCCAAGACACTTTTTTGGTGGGTGTCTTCCCCCTCTGCAGGTAATACTATAAGTCTATTCAATGCTCTACTTACTTCCAAAATCTCAAAGACACCCCCTTTTTGCGTGAATTGTCTTCTTCCTCAGCAGGGAATACCTCAGTCTATTCAATGCTCTTCTTACTTCCAAAATCTCAAAGACACCTCCTTTTTGGGGTGGATTGTCTCTTCCTCAGCAGGGAATACCTCAGTCTATTCAATGCTCTTCTTACTTCCAAAATCTCAAAGACACCTCCTTTTTTTGGGTGGATTTTCTCTTCCTCAGCAGGGAATACCTCAGTCTTTTCAATGCCCTCATTACTTCCAAAATATCAAAGACACCCCCTTTTTTGCGTGGATTGTCTTCTTCCTCAGCAGGGAATACCTGTCTATTCAATGCTCTCCTTACTTCCAAAATCTCAAGGACACCCACTTTTGGGGGGAGCGGGGATTGTCTTCCTCTTCAGCTGGGAATACTGGTCAGCCCATTCGAAGTTCAACCGATTTAGCGAACAAGTTTCACATAGCATGCAATGATCTGGACAACGGTAGAGATTTCTTTTTTCTTATGAGTTTAACTAATCTGATTCTTTTGATTTAAAGATCGCTCATAAATCGAACAAATTATTATTTAAAAAAAATGAAACTGTAATATTGGTGGGGGTAGTTTCTTTGGCGTTGTGGCTAAAGTGCTAGAAATCAATATCGTTGTAAGAAAGTTCAAACTGCAGTGTGCGCTATTAGGTCTACTTGGGAAAATTAAGAAACCCCTTTATAGTTATATAATTATTGGTAAAATAGTTATAGTTATATAGTTATAGGTAAAATAGTAACACTGCGGTTCTTCCATAAGAATCGTTTGGGCATTAGATTACTCTCGAAGGGTAATGTGCCAAGAAATTAATAACTTTTATTTATAAGCGTTTTTTTTTTCTTTTTGTTGATAACCTTTTTTAGACGACTGCTTAAATAATCTGTACAATTTAGTTTGGTTTGGTTTGGTCTTTATTTATGGCATATCAACCATTGTTGGTTATTTAATGCCACATCCACTTTTATACTAGATATGAACAGTTCAATTTCAAACAATTCAGTTTAGCATCCACTTTTATACTAGATATGAACAGTTCAATTTCAAATAATTCAGTTATAAATAAGTACAGTTTTTGTTTACCCTCAGTTAAATATCAAAACAGTTCTATTTCAAACAATCCAGTTATGTACGAGCACAGCTTTTGTTTGCACACAGTTAAATGTTAAAACAGTTCTATTTCAAACAATTCGGTTTAGCATCCACTTTTATACTAGATATGAACAGTTCAATTTCAAACAATTCGGTTTTGCATAAATACAGTTTTTGTTTACCCACAGTTAAATATCAAAACAGTTCTATTTCAAACAATCCAGTTATGCACGAGTACAGCTTTTGTTTGCACACAGTTAAATGTTAAAACAGTTCTATTTCAAACAATTCAGTTAAGCATGAGTACACTGTTTAAATGTCAAAATAGTTCTATTTCAACCAATTCAGTTGAGTATAAGTACACAGTTAAGATCTATTTGACCCATAGATAGGACCCTATCAGGTGCTACTACTTCAGGCCAGATTGGACCTGGGAGCGATGGCAGTTAAAAGGTACTCTGCATTTCCCAAAGCTCCAGTCTTACTGGTGCCTCACCATCAGATTGTTTAGTGTCATACCAAGAACACTCGTTGGTTGAGTCTTAGCCCTTTGCAGAAGTGCAGTCGGTGTATTCTGCAGCCCTAGCCGACTGGGCCAGGGTAATTTAATTAACCATTTCACATACCTCGACTGAAATATTTAAACTACTGAAAGTGGTGTCAACAAATGACATGCAATCGTGTCGAATGCTCTCGAGAAGTCATCGATCAAATAAAACCTAAGCTTTCCGATGAAATAAATCAGAAGTTGTGGCTACGTCAGTACTACTGTATGGATGCACCACCAGGACGCAACCAAAGTGCATAGAGAAAAAGTTAGATGGGAACTACAAAAGAATGCCACATGCTGTTTTGAACATATCCTGGAAGCACCACCCACCAAAACAGCATATGTACAGCCACTTACTTCTCATCTCACAAACAGTCTAAGACGATCAAGACATTCTGTGTACTGTTGGCGAAGAAAACACGAACACATAAGTGAAGTTTCTCTATGGACCCCTACACATTGACGCACCAGTGTTGGACGATCAGCAAGGACTTGCACGTACACTGTGCGGACAATGGATGCCGTCTCGAAGACATACCTAGAGCGATTTTTAACAGGAGAGAGAGAGAGAGGGGGGGAACTTCGTGCTGTCTGTGAGACTTGATGATGTTGAATACTTTTATCTATGCTAAAATGTTCTGACTATTGCTGCTAACTCTTCTGGGAGAATATGGTTGCAGCCATACTTCATCGGCCATCGTGCTGTGGTGTCCGCCACGAGAAGATTTTTATAGGCAGAATTCCTAACCCACTACAATACCTGATTTAGAATTGAATTTTTTTTTTCTTTTTTTTTTTATATAAGATTTTTTTTATTCATTTCTTACTTTCTTTCTTTCTTTCATCAAATTTACAGTTCAGGCAATTTCTTTCTTTCTTTCTTTCTTTCTTTCTTTCTTTCTTTCTTTCTTTCTTTCATCAAATTCAGAGGTCGGACAATTTCTTTCTTTCATTCTTTCTTTCTTTCTATAAATTTAGAGGTCGAACTATTTCTTTCTTTCTTTCTTTCTTTCTTTCATCAAATTTACAGTTCAGGCAATTTCTTTCTTTCTTTCTTTCTTTCTTTCTTTCTTTCTTTCTTCAAATTCAGAGGTCGGACAATTTCTTTCTTTCATTCTTTCTTTCTTTCTTTAAATTTAGAGGTCGAACTATTTCTTTCTTTCTTTCTTTCTTTCTTTCTTTCTAAATTTGATATTTTTATTCTTATTTTTTTTCATATTTCAGGATTTTTTATTCATTTCTTTCTTTCTTTCTTTCTTTCTTTCTTTCTTTCTTTCATCAAATTTACAGTTCAGGCAATTTCTTTCTTTCTTTCTTTCTTACTTTCTTTCTTTCATCAAATTTAGAGGTCGGAAAATTTCCTTCTTTCTTTCTTTCTTTCTTTCTTTCTTTCTTTCTTTCTTTCTTTCTTTAAGTTTAGAGGTCGAACTATTTCTTTCTTTCTTTCTTTCTTTCTTTCTTTCTTTCTTTCTTTCTAAATTTGATATTTTTAATTTTTAATTTTTTTCATATTTCAGGATTTTTTATTCATTTCTTTCTTTCTTTCTTTCTTTCTTTCTTTCTTCAAATTCAGAGGTCGGACAATTTCTTTCTTTCATTCTTTCTTTCTTTCTTTAAATATTCAGAGGTCGAACTATTTCTTTCTTTCTTTCTTTCTTTCTTTCTTTCTTTCTAAATTTGATATTTTTATTCTTATTTTTTTTCATATTTCAGGATTTTTTATTCATTTCTTTCTTTCTTTCTTTCTTTCTTTCTTTCTTTCATCAAATTTACAGTTCAGGCAATTTCTTTCTTTCTTTCTTTTTTACTTTCTTTCTTTCATCAAATTTAGAGGTCGGACAATTTCCTTCTTTCTTTCTTTCTTTCTTTCTTTCTTTAAGTTTAGAGGTCGAACTATTTCTTTCTTTCTTTCTTTCTTTCTTTCTAAATTTGATATTTTTAATTTTTAATTTTTTTCATATTTCAGGATTTTTTATTCATTTCTTTCTTTCTTTCTTTCTTTTTTTCTTTCTTTCTTTCTTTCTTTCATCAAATATAGAGGTCGGACAATTTCTTTCTTTCTTTCTTTCTTTAAATTTAGAGTTCGAACTATATCCTTCCTGCTTTCTTTCTTTCTTTCTTTCTTTCTTTCTTTCTTTCTTTCTTCCTTTCCAATTTTAGTCTGTCACTGTTATCAGCAGTATCTGGAGCGGAACGATTATCAGTTCAAGTGTCTGTGATACCTTAAAATATTATGTACTTGTCTTCGTCTTTAACTTAGATTATAAGCTTAAATATATTATAATAAAATTGTTTTATTATAAATCAAAGTGTGTAAATATTTTTTAACATTGTTTCATCTATTTTTTTTTTCTTATTTTTCAAAGATTTAGTGTTTAAATTATTGATTTATCTATTTCTTTTTTGAATTTTCTAAATTCTTAGTGCGGACTAATGATTCATTCTTATTTTATTTCAATTCAGAGTTCGGATTATTGATTCATTTTTCTTTTCATCTGTTCTTTTCTAAATTCTAAGTTCGGACGATTGAATCATTTTTCTTTTCTTTAATTGATTCATTTTTCTTCTTTTTTTTATTCAAAGTTCGGACTGTTGATTCATTTTTCTTTTTTTTTTTTTCATTTCTGAGTTCGGATTATTGATTTATTTCAATTTAATCTAATTTGATATAATTTTTCATATTTTGTTAGATTTTATTTTCTTTCTTCTTTTTTATATTCATATTTTTGTAAATTTTATTCTTTTAAATTCATATATTATAATTATTCAATACTTTAGTAAATCGTATTTTATTCAATTTTATCTTTACATTCCATACTTTCGTAAAATTTATTTTTCAGGTATCATATTTTTGTAAATTTTATACGATTAAATTGTATTTTATGCAATTTTATATATGATATCTGTGTAAATTTCTTTCTTTTTTTTTTTTTTGTTTTTTTTTCGTTTCAATATTTTTGTCATTTTCCTCTCCTTTTTTTTTTTTGATAAATTCTGAGTTCGGACAATTGATTCAATATCTTTCTTTCTTTCTTTCTTTCTTTCTTTCTTTCTTTCTTTCTTTCTTTCAATACAAAGTGCGGACTATTGTTTCAGTTATTCTTTTTTGCTTTTTTCAAATTCAGAGTTTTGCCAATTGCTTCAGCCAATTCTTTCTTTCTTTCTTTCTTTCTTTTTTCTTTCTTTCTTTCTTTCTTTCTTTCTTTCTTTCTTTCTTTCTTTCTTCAAATTTAGAGGTCGGACAATGTTTCTTTCTCTCTTTCTTTCTTTTTACAAATTCTGAGGCCGGACAATTTCTTTCTTTCTTACTTTCTTTCTTTCTTCAAATTTTGATTTCTAGCTATTTCTTTCTTTCTTTCTTTCTTTCTTTCTTTCTTTCTTTCTTTCTTTCTCAAATTCAGAGTTTGACTATCGCTTAATCAACTTTTTAAAAATCTTTTTACCATATGCACCATTGAAAAGGTGCAGTGATAATGACTCATCTCCAAATTCCAACTGGCATCCAAAAAAAAAAAAATGGAATTAAAATAGTTTTCCTACTTGTAAATGAGTGAAACCAGAAACCGGGCACTTAACAAACTTCTTTTCAGACCATCCACAGTCACGTTTCATTTTTTTTTTTTCAAATTTGTTTTCTATTTATCATTTTAAAAAATCTGGATTCCTTAGACACTGGCATTAACAGAAATCACTTGAGATTGAAATCAGAACCTGGCGGTCAGTTGTCCTGTCGTCGACACGGTATCCAAGGGATTAGTGTACCAATCCTGATTAGTAGGAAAAAAATATGCTATGACATTTAAAAAAAAAAAGAAAAAAGGGGTTGGGGCAAATCGCTTATCCTTGCTTTTTGTTTTCTTTTCCCTTTCTATATACGGAGAACACATCCATCATCTGTATGTCGATACATCGTTGCGCATTTATAAGGTCTTTTAGACCTCTGCAGGATGGCAGTTTAATTGTGTATGTTTATTCTGAAACGGATGCTGACACCGGATGCAGCGCCCTCTTGCAACAACCAACCTCCAATGTCTCTTAGTAAAGATTACTTTGTTGATTAGCGGCTGATGCCAAAATAACCCCCAGGATCGATGTGGCTTAGAGCCGCGGGCGGGCAGTTCTTTAGTGAAGATTAACATTTGACAACGATAGGGAGTAAAAAAGAAAATAGATTTCTTTCTTGTTCTTTCTTTCTTTCTTTTTCTCTCACGATTGTTCACTGAGTGACGTGGTGTGTTGGACTATTATCGTTGACAATGCTAATGTTGAAGGAGTGATATTTTTATATAGTTTTATCTAATTTTAATTTAATTTTTTTTCAAAGTTTTATTTTTCTATTTTTAACGTGAAATGCCTGCTGAGAATAGAAGTAACAATAGCGGTCGTGGAGAAGGTGGCGAGTGGTGGTGGTTGGGTGGCAACAAATATTTTACGAGGATGAAAAAAATAAATAAAAATACGAAAGCAAAAAAAAAAAAAAAGAAAGATAAATAAATAATAATGGCTAATATCGATGAAAAAATTAAATAAAGGGCTGGATAGGTTTTTGTGGTTTAGAATTGAGGTCTCCGCCCTCTCAGTTACTGAATTTTATTTTCGTTATTTTGGAGAATGTTCCTCATCTATTAAAACACATTATATTGCACACACATACACACACACACATATATATATATATATATATATCATATCGTGCTGCAAGCGTTCCCAGTCGCCATTCGTCTTTATCGTCCATCGCTTCCGGCAGGTCTTGTAGACTATATCCTCTGTCTGTACAGAGCTGTTGTAAATAAGTTCTAGCTGGTCGTCCAACACCTGCTGGTCCGTGTGATGGGGTCCACAGGAGAACGCCCCTTAAGAGTTCATCCTCACCCCCACCAGCAGTGTCCTGAATGTATTGTTTGTGTTATTTGGATAGATTTAGAAATGGGAGATCGGTGGCCCTACAGCTACTGCTTTGTAAGATGTTGCTCCCAGGATTTGTTCAATATGGTTCGTAGTATTCTCTTGCAATCGGCGTCAACCTTTTTCTCTATATGCTGAGTCAGCATCTATGTGGTGCATCCATATAGAAGTATGGACACGACTGCTTCTGGGAAAAAATGCATTTTATTTTATCGGATAGGTATGACTTTCATATGACCAATAACCTATCGATAGCTGTCCATGCCTTCGCTAGTCGCGAATTAGTGTCATTTTCCGTAGAGGAGATGCTGCTTCCGACATTGGGGAACTTGTCAACAAGTTTTAGAGAACCCCCATTTAGTGTGGTGATGTCTCTTCTTTGGTTAAAGCACATGCACTTAGTTTTGTCTGCATTGACATGGAGACCTATGCTACCTGCTGGCTGCTCCAAACCATGCAGCAGGGATTCGGCCTGGGCAGGTATATTTGCCAGAAGCTCTATGTCATCAGCGTAGACCGCGTCTGTAATAGTTTCTGCTGGGCATCGTCTGCTTCTTGCCTTTTCCAGTGTAAAGCTCTGTTCTTTCATTAAATTTATCGACGTAGTCAAGGTATATTATGAACAAGTATGGGGCAAATGTATCCCCCGGCAGAACACCTGTGACAATGTCAAAATGATAGCACCAACTAATTAAGTATGTATTTACCTACATCGTACCAGCAAGAGGGAGATGAGACAATTTTAAAGCGGAGTAAAGTTGGTCTGAATTCTCACTTTTTCTTTGCTTTGACATGTTCTGTACTCAAAGCCAAATGGGGGATGACCTCGTGGTGTAATGGTTAAAGCTGCGGAATCGTAGAAAGCGAGTTCGTACTCCAGTCGCGCTATTTCGTTTACTTTCGGGCAAATACCCTTGGGAAAGATATGAACCCCCCTTATCCTCCCAGGTATGGGTTAAATAGTACCACGACTGTTCTTCTAGAAGAATATCTTTGGCATTAGATAGCCTACAAAAGTTGATATGCCATTAAACAAAGAAACCAAATCATCCAGTATTCCCTACTATTTAGAACAAGAGTTGAATTGAGATTTATGGGTTAGAATTGAGGTCTCCGATTTCGCATAACTGGGATTTTCTTTTGATTCTTTTTGCGGGAATCCTGATCTGTTAAAACTTATTGTATAATATATATTTATATATTGTCATCCACAGAGAGACTGTTTCGTTCTATTAGAACTCTTTAGTGTGGCTAGACACGCAGGACGCTCGAAGCCGGGATCGAAATATATATATATATATATATATATATATATATATATATATATATATATATATATATATATATATATATATATATATATATATATATATATATATATATATATATATATATATATATATATATATATATATATATATATAGAGTGTCATCCACAGACAGATCTGTTTCGTTCTTTCAGAACTCATCATTGTGGCTAGACAGGCTAGATTCCCAAATCTGGGATCGAAACCCAGTTGACTCAAACGCCAATCCAAGATTCTGCCACGAGGAAGCCAGCGCCAGCGAAGTAAATTTAAACGGTTATGAATCACAATTGCTATTGTTTACATATATCCGCTGATATATATATATATATATATATATATATATATATATATATATATATATATATATATATATTAACTGAAATAACAAACTTATTAAGTATGTATTCACCCAAACCTTCCATTGCCCTGTCGGTGAGACGTATAATGATACATTGTCTGTATTTTCTTTGGAGGGCCAACTTCCTACGAAAAGTGATTGCCTGTGTACGACAGCAAACTGCATCGGTTGGTGAGGCTGCTGTTCAAGATTAGTGGGGAGTATAGATACCCCTTCATTACCATTAATCCCAGTTAAACTCTGAGTCGTTGTACCAGTTAGTCTCCTTTGTATGGGTCAAATAGATCTATTTAAAAATTATTTTGTATTAGATGAGACCATGTGCAAAAAAAAGAGATCCCCAAAGAAACTTACATAACAACTACACAAAAATGTAAACACGAACGTGATTCGATAACCTCTATTCATAAAATAACACCAGAAGGTTTTTTATGCTCTTAAAATCAACAACTCAATCAACAACCCATCCGACACAAGGTTGATGTTTAAGCGGAGTAAAGCTGGTTTGATTTCCGAGTTTTTCTTCTCTTAGACTGGTTGCCTAACCAGAGTCAAAGAACCAAGTCTGACAATAGCTAAGGTGAATAACAAATAGATTAATGCGTGACATAAGGATATTAACATAAAGTGAAACGCAGACTGACTCGTTCAGAATTTGAACTCGGGTCTCCTGTTTAATTTCCTACGAGGATCATCGTTACGCTAAGGGCACAAAACTTATTAGGTTAAAACTAGACGACCCGTAAGCCTGTTGAGTTTCCGTCGTGACAACCGCCCAAGATGGCATTTATGTTTCCATTTAGGAATAGAAAAGCATTTTGATTAGCATTTCATAGTTATTTCCGTTATATCGACACTTGTGATCATGAAAAAATGGCGTTCAGCCTAAATGCACACTCCGACCATATTAGCATTGAATCGCAAATTTAATCAGAAATTCCTTTAGAAGATTTTGAATTTATTGCTCTACATAGATACAAAACCAGATCAAGATTTGAATATTGCGATAAACATGCGAATGTTGCTTAACCGATAAAAAAAAAAATTCATATCACACACACACATACACACACACATATATATATATATATATCAACCCCTCCGCTCAGGCAGGATATGACACAAGGTCAATTTTTAAGCCGAGTTTAACAGGTTTGAATTCAGAGTTTTCCTTCTCCTAGACTAGTTGCCTCACCAATCTGCAGAACCCAGTTTGACTTACTATTTACCCATAGCTGGAGGTAGAATGATTGGATTCATATATATATATATATATATGTGTGTGTGTGTGTGTGTGTGTGTGTGTGTGTGAATAACTGACTTTCTAGTCTGGATTAGATAATCCGTTTGGATCTCTAAATTCCAATGAATTTTATTCGTCTTATTTTCTTAGACAGACTCTAATTTGATCATACACTATTAGTTTGTATGTTCAAATTGATTTTATTTCTATTTTACTCTTTTGGGAGTTTTTCCACACCAGCGTTAGCTGATGGTATTTTGTGACAGCAAGTCTCCTCAAGTCTTCAGGACTCTTCTTAGTATTCTGGCCAATCTCAACAATGCTGTCGTTTGGATGACCTCTACTCGTCCTTTTATTTCCAAGTACTCCAGTCCCTGTACCAATCTTTATGTGATTCTACCAAAGCACCTATCTCAATTGGTTTCAGTCACTTTCATGTGCCACGTTTTGTTTTGTTTTTTTTTAGTTAGGGAACTAAAAAAAAAAAAGACGTGGCATGTAAAAGTTACTGAAACCAATTGAGATTGGTGCAAGATACAGGTACTTATCTTTCTTTTCACTTTCTGTGGTCTGCTGTGACAGCAAAGTCCACAATTCGACAAGTTCTGTATTTATTATTTTTTACCCTTTTGAGAGGTTTCAAACCAGCTTTAGCTAATGGTCTTTCAATAGATTTTAAGCGAAAGCATGTCTCCTCAAGTCTCGAGGACTCTTCTCAGAATACTAGCCGATCTTATTCGCGCTGTAGTCTATATAGAGTAAATTTTTCCTCTTATTATCAAGTCCTTCAGTCCCTCAATCAATCCTTCAGTGATTGTTCCAAGTGCTCGAATTATAATTGGTATCATCGTCACTTTAATTTTCCCTCACTTTGTTTTGTTCTCAAGCAAGGTATAGGTATATCTTTCTTTCGCTTTCAATTAATTTTATTCTGTGGTTTGCCAGTACGTCAAAGTTCACTTTTTGGCTGCTTATCTTTTTATCTTTTTTTTTTCTTCTTTTTGTTGACAAGGTCTTGTTGTCTGACTGAGATTAGATGATCCATTTGTATCTCAAAATCCCTGAGAATTTTGTTCGTCTAATTCTCCAATACTTATTCCAGGTTGGGCATATATCGCTTGTTCACATGGTTAAAGTTCAGTTTCTTGGTCTATTTCCAGTGGATCACCTTCCCCACCCAGTCGTTTTTTGCCCTATACTCTTTTTGTGCTAATCTGTATTCACTTAATATGTGATTGATCGTTACGTATCTATCACCACATAACCTATATCTGCTATTTTGCTGCATCTTGTCAATTTTTGCTTCAACATAGTTGGTCTTTACGATGTTGTTTTGTGCTGCTATTAGAAGAGATTCAGTTTCTCTCTTTAACGGTTTCCATTTCTTACCCATGTCCAAGCTTTCTCGTGTAAGATTTCGCTTGTTTGTCGCTATTATTATTATCTTATAAATGATGGCAGAAGTTTTAGAAGCTATTGTGTGTTGTGAGAGGTACAAATAGGGAAAGGTTTAAGAACCACTGCATTAGCCCAATTAAACGGCCTGGCTACTTCAGCCCCAACGAGAAAAAAAAATTCTAACGTAGTTGATTTCTTCTGATATTTAAAGATCTGACTCTAACATATGGATGCTTCAATTAAGGAATGACCCAATTAACCAGTGACCCAAATAACCGGATTCTATGTTGTATTTATGTGTCAGGCTATTATTGCCATGTGTGTGCATATATTTCAAATGTAAATGACAAATAAAATAAGGATAGGAAGCAAACGGGATTTCGCTTATATTCTCGCGATAATTGTTCACTGCACGTTACTTTTGAGCACACTGATCATATTTTTTGAATATTTGACATATGCAAAATGTGATAAAGACGGTTATATGTTTGGCCAAGCAAATGGTATTTTTTTGCCGAGTGTTTTTACAGATTAAAAAAATTGAAATAAAAAGAAGTAATTCTTTTTTTTTTTTTTTAATTGAACTTAAGAAAAATTGCAACAAGCTAAATAAACAAACACAAAAAATAGATAAAATAAAATAGAAGCTGAACTTCAAGTATAAATAAATACTGCCTATATTCCGTGATAATGGTTACATTTTGAGACTGAAATTTATGTGAAAATTTAACAACTGTAATCAGAAAGACACAGTATCAAAAAAATATTAAAGAAAATAAACAGTATTATTCAAAGATATATAAAAAAAAAAGCTGATTGAGAATTGTATTTGGTATCTTTTTAACAACGAGATTTTTCCTCATTAATTTTGAAATTCATGACTTGAAATATTTCATCCTGAATTTGTTATTTCACTCCTTGCGCGTTTTTCACACCTAATTTATCTGGTGGTCTTTCACTGGAATCTGAGAGACAGCAAATCTGCTCAGATCTCCGGGATACATCTGTGTTTTCTAGTCAATTTTAACAGTGCTGTGGTCAGTAGGGTCTCGATACTTCTGATTTCCAATTCCTCCAGATTTTTTTCCAAAGCCCCAAAAAACTGTACCAAGCACACAACCTTTACCTTCGTGTCCAACAGCATTTTTTTTTTAGCTCTCTGGCAAGATCCTTGTATTTGTTTATTTTTTCGCTTTCTTTCGTTTTCACGCGGTGAAATATCCACTTGACAAGTTTTTATTTTTTTCATGTTAGTTAAATTAAAGTCTCGTCTTGCCGACATTGGGTGATCTGTTTGTATCTCCAAGTCCCAGAGAATTTTATGGGTCTTATTTTGTAGGAGGTGTCCTCAACTCTCCAGGACTTCTCAGTATTCTGGCCGATCTTAATAATTCTATAGTTTGGATTGTCTCCACTCATCCTCTTATTTCCAAGTCCTTCCGTCCCTTGTATCAATCCTTTAGTGACTGTACCAAGAGCCCCAATTACAATTGGTATTATAATCACTTTCATGTTCCAGTTTTTTAAAAAATTTCCAGCTAATTCGAGGTACTCATCCTTCTTTTATCTTTCTTTCAATTTTACTCTATGCGTAGCCGGGACAACAAAGTCCACGATTTTGCAAGTTCTCTCTTTTTTTTTCTTTTTTTTTTTTGTGGCGGGTTATTATTATAAGATCTGGTCATCTGGCCGAGTTAAGGTAATCCGTTGGTATGTTAAAATCTCATTATTATTATCATTTTACTCCTTTTCGAGTTTTTCACGCCAGCGTTGGCCGATGGTTTATCACTGGAGTTTGAGCAACAGCAAGTCTCCTCAAGTGTCCAGGACTCTTCTCAGTATTCTGGCTGATCTTAATAATGCTGTTGTTTGGATAGTCTCCATTCACCCTCTTACATCGAAGTCCTCCAGTTCTTGTACTAGTCCTTTGATGATCGTACCAAGAGCATCAATTAGAACTGACATCACCGTCACTTTCATATTACACAGTTTATTTTAATTCCCCAGCAAGGTCCCGGTACTTATCCTTCTTTTCACCTTCTTTCGGTTTTATTCTGTGGTCAGCAAAGTTCACAATTCGGCAAGTTCTTTTTTTTTTTTTACTACGTCTGCTTGTCTGGTCAAGATTAGGTGATCTGTTCGTATCTCAAAGTCCCAAAAGAGATTGTGCATCTCATTCTCCAAGACAAATTCTTGGTTGCACATGTATTTGTTGGTATGGTCAAATTTAAATTTCTCACACCATTCCCCGGTGGATCTCCTTGTCCACCCAGAGATGTCGAGTCTTCTTCTTCTTCTTCTTCTTCTTCTTATTATTATTATTATTATTATTATTATTATTATTATTATTTGTTATCTCCGCACTATTTTTATTCTTCTTCCTCAGTCACATATTTGAAATCGATTTTTACATTATTGTTATGTTTTGCAGGGGCGTTGCTTCCAGGAATTGTTCAAGAGAGCGTACATAATTCTTGTACCGTTTTCATGTTTTTTTTTTCTCATGTATTTTGTTTGTGCCCAAGTAGTGCATCCTTATAGGAGTATGGACACAGCTACAACTTCGAAGAAATATTGTTTTTTTTTATCAGATACATCACTTTGCTTAGTTGGCTGGGACTGCAGCATAAACTGACTGCATCTCTACAGAGGCATAAGACTCTCTCATCGAGTGTCCTTGATATGACACTAAACAATCTGATGGTGAGGTTTCAGTAATACTGAAGCTTTGGGAAATGCGGACAGTACCATAATTCTCGGGTTCACTCTGACCCGGAGTGATAGCAGCTGATACGGTCCTATCTATATGTCAAATAGAACTGTTTGACATTTAAACTGTGTATTTATGCAAAGTGAAATGTTTGAAATAGAACTGTTTTTACATTTAACTATGTGTAAACCAAAATTGTATACTTATGCTAAACTGGACTGTTTGAAAGAGTTGAAATAGAACTATTTTTAATTTAACTGTGCATAAGCTTAACTTAATTGTTTGAAATAGAAATGTTTTTCCATTTAACTGTGTGTCAACAAATGACTGATGTTTAATTGAATCGTTAATGATATATGGCACTACTTGGAACCATTTAACTTCGTTGACATGCTTAACTGAATTGTTTGAAAGAGAACTGTTGACATTTAAACTGTACTTATGCTAAATTGAATTGTTTGAAATAGAACAGTTTTTTATGTTTAGAGAAAACTCAGTACTTGTGCTATTGTTTAAGATTAAGTGAAACTATTTAATTGTATGCAAAAAATGAGCTTAGTTTTGTTTGAGGGTTTTATCTACTAGGTGTGTTCGGAAATCATATATTTGATATATGTATAAAAGGGATTTGGCATTAAATGACCTGCAATGATTGACATGCCATAAAACCAAACCAAACCAAACCAAATCATAAATTATATATGTATAAAGAGGATTTGGCATTAAATAACCAACAATGGTTGATATGTCATAAAAACCGAACCGAACCAAAGCAAACCGAACCAATCCATTAGATATACGTGGTGAATTCAATAAGTTTCCAGACTTTTTTGTACAGGCATTTAAAATTGTCTTAGACTCTTAAAAATTCAGTATGTTATTGCTATACATCTTATGAGATGACTGACCAACTTTTATGATTTCAGGTTCCGATGAAAAGCTACAGCAGGAATTGGAATACACCCTACTAAAACCTGATTATCACAGCTGGTGAATTTCAATAATGTAATCTGCACGTGAGGAAGAATGATATGCAATGAAATTCTGTTTTAAACTTGGGAAAAATGCCACAGAAATGTATGGAACGCTTCAGACTTCTTTTGTACCATCTGGCATGAATCGAGCATCAGTTTTTGAGTGGCATAAGAGATTCAAGGAAGGCAGGGAGTCTGTGAGAGATGATGAGAGGTGTGGGAGGAGTAAGGAAGTCAATACACCAAAGTTGATTAGCCAAAGGGTTAGGGTTAGGGTTACTATGTTGAGGTTTTAAGGGAGTTCGGCAAGAGATTCCGTCGGAAGAGGGCAGGCACTCTTCAAATCGTGTCAGTGGCATTTCCAGCAGGACAATGCACCAGTCCACAACTCCATCCTTGTCACAGACTATTTGAGCAAGATGGGCATCAAGACAGTTCCTCAGCCTTCCTATAGTCCAGACTTTGCTCGCTGTGATTTTTGCTTATTCCCTAAGCTCAGAGGCTGTCGTTATGAGACAATTGAGGAGATGAAAGAGGCTGTTACGTAGGTCATTGACACGCTCACACAAGAGGACTTCCATGTGGCCTTCCATAAGTTGTTGGAACGGTACAACAAGTGCATTGCAGCCGGAGGAGATTACTTCAAAGGGGACTAGAGTTGCATGTGTATACTATCAATAAAAGTGGCCATACGAAAAAAGTCTGGAAACTTATTCAAGGATCCTCATATCTAGATGAGATGGTTGATATGCCATAAAAACCGAACCGAACCAAAGCAAACTGAACCAACCCATCAGATATATCTGTAGGTGAGATACTGCTGCGGAGTTATGTGAACTAATCTACTAATTTTAGGGGTTGACCACTTAGAGCGGATATGGCTTTTTTTTTTGTTCAAATGATAGATACCCTGTTTTATGTGCATTTGGATAGAAGCCAATTCCTCCCCCTATTTGCCCAAGACTGTGCAGAAAGGATTCTGTTGGGCTTGTGTATTAGCATGAATTGCTGGGTTATCTGCTTAGTCTGCGTTAGTCCAGCTGCTGTACTGCCAGCTTCCTCCCATCTCATAAAGCATTCAAGTAAGGTTTGCAGAATACTGCTGGAAAAGCAAAGAGGAACTCATAAGCGATGTTCTCTTATAGACTCCTTATGGATGTGGTAATGTCGGTCAACTTGCAAAGACTTTCATGTATCAGCTCTTTGCGGACACAGGATGCAATCTAGAAGACTTGCCATGAGCAATGGATGATAGGGATTGATGGTGAGAGTGAGTGAAAGAGAGACAGAGAGAGAGAGAGAGAGTGCGAGAGTGTGAGAGAGAGCGAAAGCGAGAGAAAAAAGAGATAGAAAGAGTGAGCGATTGAGATAGAGAGAAAGAGAGTGAGCGAGCGAAAGAAAGAGAGAGCGAAAGAGAGAGAGAGAAAAAGAGGAAGTGAGCGAAAGAGAGAGAGGGAGAGGGGGGTGAGTGATAGAGAGAGAGAAGTGAGCGTGTGAGGTTAAGAGAGAGAAAACGAGAGAGAGAGAGAGAGAGAGAGTCCGTGCAGTCAGTGCGCCTTGATGATGATGATTTATGTTAATGACGAAATGCTTAAAAAAATTGCGCCTGGTATTTAAAAAATTTTCTCAATTTATTTTATCATTCAAAATTATATTTTGCGTATTACATTTTGAGTTTTATTTTTTAACTTTGAATTTTTGAATATTTCCGCTTAACAAAAATAAAGAAGTTTATTCATTTGTGTATGTGTGTATGTGTGTGCGTGTGTGTGTGTATGTGTGTATGTGTCTGTTTTTTGTCGTTTTTTTTTAGATTTGTCTTTTTCTTCGTCAGTGATTTTTTTTTTCCTTTATAGAATGACCTAATTTTTTCTTCATTTACAGTTTTTTTTTACTTTTACATTTTTTAATTTACAACTTTTTGATTCTTATTTGTTTATTTTTTTTTTACTAATTATCAAAAGTTCTACTAGTCCTGGCTCCAATATCTTTTCTTGACTCAAATTTAAAAAAAAAATGTTGTTTTCTTCATTTTATTTAATTTCTTTCTTTAATAATAAAAAAAGAATTAAAATACCGGGTTTTCAAAAGTTTTATGAGCCCCTTGTCTCCCGAGATTCGTGAGGGAGGAAGACATGCTTAGTAATTGTTGACAGGGATTAGTCACTACAGTTTTATTAGTGGTGTGTGCGATGCTTGTTGTTTAGTCGACTCATTCAGAGTACGTACGGCTAGTTAGTTTTTCGAAGCGTCAGAACTGACCGGACAAATAAAAACTCCTTAGGGCCTCGGGAGAATCTTCTTTTTTAACATGCGAAGATTCGACGTCTGGGTTTGATGAAAAAAACGAAAATGAATCGAAAAGAAAAATCCAAATGACGATAAACTCCACCCTACAAAAAAAAATGTGAAATTGGAAAAAAAATTAACTCAAAATAAAACAATAACAAATAAAAAAAATCTTTTAAAATACAAAATAAGAATTGAATAATAATAAAAAAAAAATTGTTAAAAAGTTGTATACACCCATGTATAGGTCGAATTTTGAATACCTATTTTTTTAGACAAAAAATGATAGAGTGAGTGAGTGTGTGATTTTTACAGCATGTCAAACTGTTGGGGTTATTTTACGCATAGAGGTTAAGGAATTGCGTTCATTTATATATTTACATTTTTTATCCTGAACGTTTCGGAAGAGCTTTTTTGGTATAAGGTTATATGATATCAAGTACTCCTTTTTAACAGAAATAATATACAAACCGATCCAATCTCATAGATAGGGCATTAACAAGTACTTATACGGTTCAAAATTGACCAGGGAGTAAGATCAATAATAGAGTACTCCACACTCCCCAGATATCAAAAATTAGAGCTTCACTATCAAATGCAGTTTAGTGACATTTCCAAAACACACATTTTGGGGAGGTTCTTACAGCGTATTCTGACAGGGAGTAGAAAAATTGAATTGTAGATTTGTAATGCTGAAAATCGAACATGGTAGAAATGATCAGAAACAAACTCTGAATTAAGAACTTTATTCCATAAATATATAAGTTTTTGATCATGAATGAGTATTTAATGTAGCCCAGTCGGTTGGGGCTGTAGAATACGCCGACTACACCTCTGCAGAGGAATAGAACCCCGCTACCAACGGGTGTTCTGGATATGACATTAAACAGTCTCATGGTGTAGTCCCAGTAATGCTGGGGCCTTGGGGAATACGGAGCACCCCTTCATTGCCATTGCTCCCAGGTCCACTCTGTCCCGGCGTGGTAGATAGGGCCCTATCTATGGGTTAAATAGAACTAACGGCATACTTATGCAAAAATGAATTGTTTGACTAAAATGAATAGCTTGAAATACAAATGTTTTGACAATTAACCAGAATTTACATTTAAACTGCGTGCTTATGATAAAATGAATTATTTCAAATAGAACTGTTTTTTGACATTGAAACTGTACTTACACTAAACTGCATTGTTATATATAACAGGTTGAATAGTTTGAAATAGAAATGTTCTTGACAAGTAAACTGTGTACACATGCTAAACTGAATTGTTTTAAATAGAACTGATTATTTACATAAAAATGGATTTGGTGTTAAATAACCTCCAATGATTGATATGCTATGAAACCCAAACAGACCAAATCATATATATCTAATATATATATATAGAGGATCTGGCATTAAATAACCAATAATGGTTGATATGCCATAACCCCAAACAAATGAAATCATATATATGTACATATAAAGGAGGTGCCCGTGGTGTAATGGTTATCGTCGTAGGAAATGGACACGGCGACACGAGTTCAAATCCTGGACGAGACTGATTGCATTTCACATAGCACTAATACCCTTGGGAAAGGTATGAATCCAATTATTCTCTCTCCAGCTATGGGTAAATAGTAAGACAGATTAGGTTCTTCAGCCTTGGTGAGGCAACTAGTCTAGGAGAAGGAAAACTCTGAATTCAAACCTGTTAAACTCCGCTTAAAAATTGACCTTGTGTCATATCCTACCCGAGCGGACGGGTTGGTAAATATATATATGTACATATAAAGAGGATTTGGCATTAAATAACCTACAAGGGTTGATATGCCATAAAACCCAACAAACCAAAGTATTAAATCAAATCAAAGTATTACAATCAAATCAGTCTTGAAGCATAGATGCTCGCTACATCATTGAAGTTAAGTATTAATGAACTTTTTCACTGCCTAGATGAGAAACCCTCTAAGACCAATAAGAACCATAGCCAATTTAAGTCCCGTGTAAGTCATATTTTGTTGCTTTTACGGCATTCGAACATTTCTTGCGTGATTTAAGGCCTAGTTATACTTTTAGCGAATGGTGAATTTGTTATTTTAGCGAGGAAAAGAGTTTACTTTGGTTCCTCGCAATATTGTTGGATGGAAATTAAGGAGAGAGAAGAACGAAGATGCCGTAAGGTTTTTATATGAAGGTTTTAATGGCAGCGTGGAATAAAGGGTTTACGTTTATGCTGCAAGTCTCGTAGGAAGGAAGGAAGGAAATAGTTATGGAGTTGATAAAGATGTTTAGCATCTAAATGCTTGAGCGAAACGTACAGTAGTACGGTTAAGGTAATTTACAAAGCTTTTTGCTTCGATGTGGCACAAGGCCGAATGAATGGGGCACCCAATGAGACTCGAACTCACTCGTGTAGGTTCGCTAGTCTAGCTTGCTAACCGTTACACCACCAGAGGTGCCCTGACAGTACGGTTAAGGCATTGTTGAATGTGTGAGTTAGATATGGTCGCCATAGGTGTAGCAAAAATCGTGTTTGCTGGTTAAGGACAGGAACGTTGTCGTCGTCCATGAATGTGTGGTCCTGGTCGTTTGGGGTGAGAAGTGTGAATGTCTCCAGAAAATGTTACCCAGGGATGAAGTGGCTGGATGTCTGAGCGGAATTTTGCGTCGCAGTCGACATAGCCAAAGTTGAAGGCGACTTAAAGTTGTTCCTGTGTGAGGCAGATTGAATTTATCTAATTCATATTCAACTGGGAACCCTTGGTCTAAATGAAAAACTCAAGAGGCCCATAAATTAGATGCTTTTCCTCATGGTGTCGTGATGCTGCTGCTAATAAAGAGATCGGATAGTAATTACGTCTGTTCTGTTCGAAAAAGTTCTGAGGAAGAGAGTGTTTGGCGGCTTTTCCCTAATTTGGTGCTGCCCGGAAAAATGGTCCGGGATGAATAGGATAAGTCGTCCTCATTGGGTGAAAATATGCGTCGACCCTAACGGTCAAATTAATTAACGCGCCAAAGAAAAATACGAAGTTCTTTCTGCTACACACTTTTTTGCAAACAATTATATGGTGCCAAGTGACTAATAATAATCGTTTGTTCGCTCGGGTTTGGTTTGGTTTGGTTTTATAGCATGTCAACCATTGTAGGTTATTTAATGCCAAATCCTCTTCATACATATATATCAAATATATATGATTTGTAAACTGTTGTGTTCTTAAAAGAGATACAATCAGACAACGTTATACGTGAGTGGAAGATAGAGTCAACACGTTCGTAGATGAGAGAAAGTGGGTTTTATTGCAAGTGAGATACAATAAGACAGACAAGAAATTGTGAGGCACCCAACTAATCTCCGAAGTAAGGCCATGTATAATACCGGGTTCACTACATATATATAGTCACTGATATAGTCAGTTCACATGAGTGAGAGAGTGTGTGGGATGTTTCATTAAAACACTTCCCCTTGAGCTAATTTTCCCATTTTCCCAAATTTCTTTTGGGGTCGAGACATAAACGTTTTACTTTTTTCTTCTCCCTGATACTTTCCGTCTGAATAATTTTTGTGCAGGTGGGAATTGTGGTATCAGTAGTTTTCAGGGAACTGGTACTTCCGAAACTGGTGGGGTTTGAGATACTTCTATCGACATTGGTGTAATTCAAATGCGTCGTATAAAACTTCGATTGGCAATTCTTCACTATCTTTTTGCATGACATTTTTAATATGTCTTTGCCTTAACTGATTCAAATGTCTCTTACATTCGAATATTCTTCCTTTGATCATGTATATCACACTGCTAAGTCTTTTAGTTGATAATTCCGTCTACCTAAAAGCTTTTCCTACCTCTGTAATTTCTGAAAAAAACTGTCTCCTGGTTTGTAAAAGTTTGTCGCAAAGTTTTTTTTGCAACTTTTTCGTTGGACGAGGCAACAGCCTGTTGAAAACTGACCAATTCTTTCTTGTGAACATCAATTCAGTTTGCGAAAGGCCTGAATCTGTGTTCGGATTGGTGGTGATTCTATGAACAGCTAAAAACTTTTGTATACTCCTCTCATCAGTATTCATGCCCTGATTCTTTCTTAGAGCTCTTTTGAAAGTATCCACGAATCTCTCCGCTTACCCATTTGATCTAGAATGGGGAACAAATGTCGTAATGTGGTCTATGGACAAAGATGTGCAGACATTCTTAAATTGTCTACCGGTAAATTGTGTCCCGTTGTCGTTAACCAAATTTGTTGGCACACCGAAACAACTGAAAAGCTCGATTAAAACATTGATAGTATTTGTGGTTGTCGAATGTCTACACATGAGTATTTCTGGCAACTTGGAGAAACTGTCCACGTCACCATTTACAGATCCGGCGGAGTCGATGTATAATCTCATCTATGGAACATCCGTTTTAAGCCATGGCTGATTTTTATTGGTAGTACTTTTGCCACAAGTTAACAAACTCAACACTTTTACTATTTTTTCAATATCCTGGTTCATCCCAGGCCAGTGAGTAAAGCTACTCATTTATGACTTTATTCTTGACATGCCTAGATGACCTATATGAAATTGGGGGTAATCGAAAAACTGATTATAGTTCCTGCGTAAGTCCGACTGTATACGTAAAAACGGAAAAATAAGTTTATGGTCTGTGCAGATTATTCGGCAGGACTAAATGACTTCTTGAAACAAACTAATAATTATCTTCCATTGGCAGACAGAATTTTCACACAGTTAGATAGGGTCGGATATTTTCAAAGTTTGATTTATCGGTGGCCTATCCGCAAATACCAGTCGATGAAAAGTGTGCTGAAATACTAAAGATTACGGCGCACAAAGGGCTTTATAAATTCTTTAGTAATAAACGTAGCACCAGCGATATTTCAGAAGGCGATGGACACCATGCTCAGTGGAGTAGACTTTGCAATAGCATATCAAGATGATATATTAATAAAAAGTAAAACCCGAAAAAAATATGCGTGACATGTAAAGGAAGGTGAAAAAAATAGTTTGGATTTAAGCTGAATATTCAAAAATGTGAATTCTTTATACCAAAAATCAAGTATTAGGGACAGATCATTGACGAAAAAGGTAGGAAGCCTGATTCTAGTCGTGCGAACACAATAAAGAACATATATGATCCTACAATAATTTTTGGAGTAAGCTAATTACTATAGCAATTGCATTCCGAATATGTCCACATTAAGAGCACCTTTAAACAGACTTCTTTAAAAAAAAAAAGTAAAGTGGAACTGGTCGGTCGAGCGTAAAAAAGCATTCGAAAACTAAAAAAAAAAAAAGAAAATCATTAACGTCGGACCAAACTCTCACGCATTACGACCCTAATAAGGATATGTACGTGGCAAGCGGTGCTTTTTACACAAATTATTCGCTAGATTCGGCGTACCAGACAACGTTGTCCGACAACGGTACCAAGCTTTGAAAATTTTTTGTAAAATCCATTCATTTGTATACTTATCATCTCCACCCTACATCCCAAGGTCAAACGGAATGGCGGAGAGATTGTCGATGTCTTCAAGAGCAATTAAGAAGGCAAGTGGAATTGAAACCGTGATCGCAGACTTACATATATCGCATAACCCCTAATGTAAATGGAAATTTACTAAGCTTTTTGCACAAGGCCATATGAAAGGGGCACCCAATGAGACTCGAACTCACTCGTGTAGGTTTGCTAGTCGAGCTTGCAAACAATTACACCACCAGAGGCGCCTAACCCCTAATGTAAATGCCAGATTTCCAGGTTTATTCATTTGCAACAGAAATGTCTCAGTGAAGTTATCGTTAGATAACTTCACTGTAAGTCCGTTTATTTTTATATTAACGTATTTCCTTTTTTCATCATTTAATTTTCGCTCATAGGTAAAACAACATTTACTTTTGTTTTAAATTTTTGCTTCCTTCCTTTCTGTCTATACCAACAGTGGGAGATTTTGTGACCGACATATCCACTCTCGAAGTAAACCCTATCCTAAAAAAAATACACTATCACACAGAGAGATTTTCACTTAATTTAAAAAAAAATTTCGGTTGTTTTATTGCTTGGACATTGGCATGATGGTTAGGGTGTTCTCCAATGGCCCGGGAGACCTGAGTTCAATCCCAGGTCAAGTCATACCAAAGACTCAAAAAATGGTACTTGATGCCTCCTTGCTTAACACTCAGCATTATAAGGTACGGATCAAGAGTAAAGAGGAGCAATCCAGGGAAAGGAGTAGCGCCCTCCCTTACACCTTAGTGTAGTAGCTATCGAAAAAAGAGCCTTCGGGTAATCCTCGACTAACGTCGCCAACTTTACTTTACTTTCTATGCTTGGACTCGAGAAATATCCTTTTCTACAATCCATGTATTATCTCTCTTTACATTTATTAACCTCGGGAATTCCTCAGTCACCTTCTGCAGCATAATCTCAGGGTCTTGCTCCATATTAGTCAAATTCCTAGATCTGATTTCTTTGTCCTTTGCCGCTGTAAGTCCCTGGACAAAGATTAAACATTTAAACATGTCGATTGAAAGGTCGTAAAATTTAAACAATTCACATTGGCAATTTACATTGCCTGCATAAGTTACAAAGTCTTCATTATCGTGTTGTACTATGTTTAAACATTTGTATCGATTATAGATCAAATTGTCCCTCTCGTCGAAAATTTCTGACAAAATTTTTATTGTTTCCTCGAATCAGATTTACTCCGGCTTTTTAGGCAAAATTAGATTCGTGTATTTAGTATTTTCCTCAGTGCCTAATTTTTGGAGTAAAAGAGTGATTTTTTTCTTCATCAAACCATTGTCCCATCATTCTGTAAAAATCGTCTCCTATCAACAAAAACTGGCGGGTAAGGTTATTCAATAGTCCAGGTCATACTTGAATTCTGATAACGAAAAAAACCTTTAGCCACGTTCTTCTGTTGTGTTAGAAAATATGGTTTTGCACAACAGCTTGGTGTCTTTTGATTGTTGTTTTTGTAATTGCATCAGCTCATCTTGAAAATCTTTTGTGATTTTGCAAATTTCTCTTTTTGTTGTAGCAGTTCTTGTTGTATCTGCTTTGGTCAATTCAACAAGTTGTACAATTTTTTTTAGAAAAAAATGTATCCACTGGAAGAAAAATTTGAGCACCGAAAAGATACTTCGGTATTCAACTTTGTGGAAAATTAAAAACCTTTAACTTTTCTTTAAAAATCAAAACCACGAGTTTTTTTAAAACAGATAGAACGGAATAGAACAAAAGACTATAGTTCTCAAACAATGTTCATGCGCGAATACTTTTGGTTTTTAGGAAAGACACAATTTTTCATAATGTTATGACTCAAGTTCGAATCCCGTGTTAAGTCAAGCAACACGATTTTTTCTTTTCTTTCAGTTAACTTAAAATAGAGAAGAGAAAATTCTTACCGATGTTGTTACTTTTCCAGGAAAAATTGCTTCTCATTGTTTCCAAAAATAGATCTTCTTGTGTCACGGTAGTAAGTGTTACTCCAAATGACTGAAATATTTTTCAAGAAAAAATTGCTTCTCATTGTTTCCAAAAATAGATCTTCTTGTGTCACGGTAGTAAGTGTTACTCCAAATGACTGAAATATTTTTCAAGAAAAAATTGCTTCTCATTGTTTCCAAAAATAGATCTACTTGTGTCACGGTAGTAAGTGTTACTCCAAATGACTGAAATATTTTTCAAGAAAAAATTGCTTCTCATTGTTTCCAAAAATAGATCTTCTTGTGTCACGGTAGTAAGTGTTACTCCAAATGTCTGAAATATTTTTCATTGTGTGTTTTCATTGAGTATTTTCAACGTGAGTCTGTTCAATCCGTAATTTCTACTGTTGCCCGTCTTAAAAAGAATGTTCGGGTCTTTCTTGCTATGAGTTTGAATCGAACCAATCATCACCACTGATGTGTCCTTAAAAAGGATACAGTCAGGCAAGGCTTTATTCGAGTGGAAGGAAGAGTCAACACGTTCGTAGATGAAAGAGAGAGGGGTTTCTTGCAAAAGAGATACAATAAGACAGAAAAGGAATAGTGAGGCACTCTTCTAATCCCAGAAGCAAGACCAAATATAATGCCGAGTTCACTATAAATACGGTCACTGATATAGTCAGTCTACATGGTGTGAGATATTCCATTACAATGTAAAGACATTTTGTAAATGTTTTCAAACGAGC
The DNA here is from genome assembly GCA_963585895.1 of Sepioteuthis lessoniana. Taxonomy (NCBI): domain Eukaryota; kingdom Metazoa; phylum Mollusca; class Cephalopoda; order Myopsida; family Loliginidae; genus Sepioteuthis; species Sepioteuthis lessoniana. The sequence continues at coordinate 83,061,703 of OY757914.1, forward strand.
CTTAGCTCATTCTTTTTCAAGTATTGCTATGTATCACTAACTATTCAATTAAACATCACTCATTTGTTTACATACAGTTATATGATCAAACAGTTTTATTTCAAACAATTTAATTTAGCATATATCATTTGTTTAAATGTCACAACAGTTCTATTTGACCCATACATAGGACTTTATCCGGGCCTATCCATATTTACCGACCCCTCCGCTCGGGCATGATATGACATAAAGTCTATTTAACAAAGTCAGTTTGACAGATTTTAATTCAAAGTTTTCCTTCTCCTAGACTAGTTGCCTCACCAAGGCTGAAGAACCTAGTCTGCCCTACTATTTTAACCATAACTGTTGGAAGAATAATTGGATTCATACCTTTCCTAAGGGTATTGGTGCAATGTGAAATGTAATCAGTCTCGTCCAGGACTTGAACTCGTGTCGTCGTGTCCATTTCCTACGACGATAACAATTACACCACGGGCACCTATCACTCCGGGCCAGAGTAGACTTGGGAGCGATGGCAATGAAGCGACACTCTTCATTCTCGATATCTCCAGCATCAGATTGTGTAATATCTTATGCAAGATATTTGTAGTGGAGGTGGTCTCACCTTTACGCAGAGATGCAATTGGTTTACTCTACAGCCCCAGTCTACTGGGTTTATAATCGAGGGTAAACAAATATAGCTTCAAGTAACTATTCTTGATACAAATAATTTATATAAGATATGGTTTCAAGTAACTATTCTTGATACAAATAATTTATATAAGATATGGTTTCAAGTAACTATTCTGGATACAAATAATTTATATAAGATATGGTTTCAAGTAACTATTCTGGATACAAATAATTTATATAAGATATGGTTTCAAGTAACTATTCTTGATACAAATAATTTATATAAGATATGGTTTCAAGTAACTATTCTGGATACAAATAATTTATATAAGATATGGTTTAAAGTAACTATTCTTGATACAAATAATTTATATAAGATATGGTTTCAAGTAACTATTCTGGATACAAATAATTTATATAAGATATGGTTTCAAGTAACTATTCTTGATACAAATAATTTATATAAGATATGGTTTCAAGTAACTATTCTGGATGCAAATAATTTATATAAGATATAGCTTCAAGTAACTATTCTTGATACAAATAATTTATATAAGATATGGTTTCAAGTAACTATTCTGGATACAAATAATTTATATAAGATATGGTTTCAAGTAACTATTCTTGATACAAATAATTTATATAAGATATGGTTTCAAGTAACTATTCTGGATACAAATAATTTATATAAGATATGGTTTCAAGTAACTATTCTGGATACAAATAATTTATATAAGATATGGTTTCAAGTAACTATTCTGGATACAAATAATTTATATAAGATATCGTTTCAAGTAACTATTCTGGATACAAATAATTTATATAAGATATGGTTTCAAGTAACTATTCTGGATACAAATAATTGATATAAGATATAGCTTCAAGTAACTATTCTTGATACAAATAATTTATATAAAATATGGTTTCAAGTAACTATTCTGGATACAAATAATTTATATAAGATATAGCTTCAAGTAACTATTCTGGATACAAATAATTTATATAAGATATAGCTTCAAGTAACTATTCTTGATACAAATAATTTATATAAGATATGGTTTCAAGTAACTATTCTGGATACAAATAATTTATATAAGATATGGTTTCAAGTAACTATTCTGGATACAAATAATTTATATAAGATATGGTTTCAAGTAACTATTCTGGATACAAATAATTTATATAAGATATAGCTTCAAGTAACTATTCTTGATACAAATAATTTATATAAGATATGGTTTCAAGTAACTATTCCTATTAAACAGTGATCATCCATTTGTGCACAATTATATAGATTCAAGTGTCCGTTCTAACTCAGGGTTTCCCACAAAAGACAGAAATTTTTAAAGATTCATAACTTTGTAGTTTTTTATTTAACTTTTTTACAATGTTAGTCAGATATTATATGTAATTTTAGGAAATGAAAAAGTCAAGTCACCGTGTGAAAGAATGAATTAAATAATAGAATTTTACTATTCAAAGGACAGATCTACAATTTCAAAAGAAATAAAATACTGTCGCACCCATTTTAATGTGAAGAAGCCTCCAAGTACAAACATGTTAAAGAGCTTAGTGAACAGATCTAAAAATTTGTGATACAGTGACAGACCACCCACAAAGTGATCATTGCAAGAGCAACAGGAAAAGCTGTTTTTTTTTCATAAGTCTGTATTTTATGGGCTACCCATGTACAAATATATTTATACACAATTATATAGTTTCAAATTTTAATTGGTTGGCTTATCTCATTTAATGGCATATCAACTCTTGATGGTTATTTAATTCCGGAACTAAGTTTTAAGTATTTCAAGCAATTATACGGTTTTGTATATCTTAGTAAAGTCAGCGACTGTAGTTGAGGGTGACCCGCGGGCTCCCTTTTCAATAGCAACTACACCAAGGTGTAAGGGAGGGTGTAACTCCTTTCTTTGGATTTCTCCACTCTACCCTTGATACATCTTAATTAAGCTGAGTGTTTAGCAAGGAGGTACCAAGTTCCATTTCTTGAGTCTTTCGTATAACTCGACCAGGATTGAACCCCGGTCTCCCGAACCATTGGTGAATACTACCCACTAAGCTAAATGATAATAGTAATAATAATAATGCTGATAATGATAAATGCCATACTGGCTGGACGCAGATTAAAAATAAAAGAAAATGGAAAGAGAGATAAGTAGCTAAACCTTGCTAGAGAACTAAAAAAACTATGGAACATAAAGGTTACAGTGAGCCAATTGTATTTGGGGCGCACAAATCAATCCCCTAAGATTTAGTAAAGATATTTGAAATCAGAGGTCAAGAAGAGACTCTCCAGACTACAGCATTGTAATGATCGGCTAGAATACTGGGAAGAGTCCGGGAGACTTGAGGAGATTTGCTGTCACTCAATCTCCAGTAAAAAATATCACCTAACGCCGGCGAGAAAAACTCTCTAAAGGGGTATAATAATAATGATAAAGATTATTCGTAAGCAAGTATAGCTTCGAATAATTATTCTTAAGACAAATAATCTGCACACGGTCATATGGTCTCAAGTATTCTTCTCTGTTACAAATAGTTTCAAACATGTTTTTGACTAAAAGATGGTAATCTTTTAGAATTGCACATTTTATCTACAATCAATTGTTTTCCCATTGTTTTGAGATAGCAATTATTTTTATGTAATTGAAATAATTTGCACACAGTTATATGGTTTTAAGTATTCCTATCTAATACTAATAATCTACACATAATAACATGGGTAACAATATCTTTTTTTTAAATAATTATTTATTTATACTCAATTGTGCTGTTTCATACAACCCTATCTCGTTACATCGTGACTAAAGTGCTGAACAGTGATCTTGTAGTAAGCGATTTTTTTTTTTGGTTGGGTTTATGGCATATCAACAATTTTAAGTTATTTATTGCCAAATCTACTTCATGCATATATATATTAAATATGTGTGATCTTTTAACACATTTTGTTAATAAGGTTTTTAAACGAGCCTAAGCAGATTCTTTTTCAATTATTACTATGTACAACGAACAAATTATTTAAACATCAGTCATTTGTTTGCACACAGTTAAATGATCTAACAGATCTATTTCTATTAATTAATTGGCGTAGTGGGTAGAGTGCTCGCCAATGGTCCGGGAGAACTGGGTTCAATCCCAGGTCGCGACATACCAAAGAATTTAAAAATGATACTTGATACCGCCTTGCTTAACACTCAGCAATATAAGGTACATATCAAGGGTAAAGTGTAGCAATTCAGGAAAAGGAGTAAGGCCCTCCGCTACACCTTGGTGTAGTAGCTATCGAAAAGGGAGCCTTCTAGTCACCCTCGACTACGGTCGCCAACTTCACTTTAATTTAGCATAAGTCAGTTTAAATATCAAATAGTTCTATTTGACCCATGGGGAGAACCCTTTCAGTTGCTACCACTCTTGGCCAGAGTGGACTTGGGAGTGATGACAGTGAAGAGGTATTCTTCATTCCTCAATGCTCCAGCATTACCAGAACCTCATAGTGTATAGTGACACTATGGAACTAGAAGTTTACAGTGATCCTATTTACCAACCCCTTCGCTCAGGTAGGATATGACACATGGTCAATTTTTAAGCGGAGTTTAACAGGTTTGAATTCAGAGTTTTCCTTCTCCTAGACTAGTTGCCCCACAAAGGCTGAAGAACCTAATCCGTCCTACTATTTACCCATAGCTGGAGGGAGAATAATTGGATTCATACCTTTCCCAATGTATTAGTGCTATGTGAAAGGAAATCAGTCTCGTCCAGGATTTGAACTCGTGTCGCCGTGTCCATTTCCTACGATGATAACCATTACACCACGGGCACCTCCCAAAGGTTACAGTGATACCAATTGTATTAGGGGCACAAAACAATTCCCTAAGATTTAGTAAAGGTATTAGAAGATATAGAAATCAGAGGACAAGAAGAGACTATCCAGACTACAGCATTGTTATGATCGGCCAGAATACTGGGAAGAGTCCTGGAGACTTGAGGAATGTATAGGATACTCGTAAGGGTGGGGTCTTTTCCATCTACAGAGATGTATTCTACAGCCCCAGTCAACTGAGATAACCACGCTATCATGTTAACTTTCGGGTTTGAAGTCTTAGTACAAATATGAACACCCCTTATACTCCCAGCTATGAGTTAAATAGTACTACAACTGGTTTTCTACAAGAATAGCTTTGACTTTAGATAAAGCATGGACTCTGATATACCATCAAATGAAGAATCCATTTTAAACCAATATTGCTGCAGTAACCTAGAAACAATTATTTGATTTCAAATAACTTATAATAATCCTTAATAAACAGTTATAGCTTCAAGTAACTACTACAAAAAAATTCATTCAGGTATACACTCATGGTGTTATAGTTACTAGAGTAGGAAATGGATGCGGCGAACTGTGTTCAAATCCTGAACAAAGTTGTTTGTCTTTCACTTATCGCTAATAGCCTTTGGAAAAGTATAAATCCAACTATTTTCTTCTCAGCTGTGGGTAAATTATTATTTAAACTGGACTCTTTACTTTTATATGGTAATCAGTTTTGAAGAATGGAAAACTCTGAATTCAAACCTTTTAAATTCTACTTAAAATCTAATTTTGTGCCGCATCTGGCTCATTCGGAGGGTTTGGGAAAATATACATATGGCATCAAGTATTTCTATCTAATACAAAATAATTTTCCAACAAATCTATTTGACTCATAGATGGAAGCCTAACGTGTGTGTGTGTGTGTGTGTGTGTGAGAGAGAGAGAGAGAGAGAGAGAGGGAGAGAGGTAGAAAGAGAAAGAACTTAAATACAATAACTAAAGAAGACAAATAGAACAGAGTGTTAGAACGAGGGCAATGATAAAAAAAGACAGAAGAAAAAGAAAGTGATATAAAAAGAACAAAGAGATGGTAAGAAAAAGTGTTTTAAATGAAAAAAAAAAGTCAGATGTCAAACAGAAAAAAAAAAATGTTTAATAACGGGGGAATAAAAACGAACTAAATAAAAAAATAGTGCATTCGGTTGGCGTTAGTGAAAACATTCCAATATGGCGACTGAGTGTTTATTGTCGTCTTTTAGTCACGAGAGTCGGCTGTTTTATTTTAAAAGAATTAAAAAGTTGAAAATACCTATTAGCATATTTCTCCTTTTCATTTTTATTCTAGGACGTATCAGGAGCGTTCTTTACTTTTTTTAAAAATTATTCACACATAATCTTTGCCAAAGCGATGAATTACGATGTTTATAATTGATTGAATGATTTTTTTTACAGCATGTTAACCTCTCTAGGGGTATGTTATGCCTAGAGTTTAAGGAATCGTGTTTATCATATTTACCAACCCCTCCTCTCTGGCAGGATGTGACACAAGGTCAATTTTTTTTTATCTGGTTTGAATTCAGAGTTTTCCTTCTCCTAGACTAGTTGCCTCACCGAGGCTGAAGAACCCAGTCTGCCCTACTATTTACCCATAGCTGAAGGGAGAATAATTGGATTCATACCTTTCCCAAGGGTATTAGTGCTATGTGAAATGCAATAAGTCACGTCCAGGATTTGAACTCGTGTCACCGTGTCCATTTCCTACGACGATAACCATTACACCACGAGCACCTCCTATAATTTATGAATCGTGTTTATTGAACGTTCGTATTTACATGTTTTTGTGACGTCTTTTTTTTGACAAGTCCAATCGAATGCAAATAATTTTTAAACTGATTTTATTTTGTGACATGTTGCCTTTTGATAACATATCAGTTGTAGATTTCTAAACAGGATATGCTCCAGTTTAAACAAGGGGACAGCAGAAATAATTTACCTGATTTAGGAGCCCGAAGGAAAATGTGTGGGCTTTATGAATATTACATAATGTCAAGAGATACGAAGACACACAGACAGCACAGAGATTCGGTGATATACGGAAAGTAGTAAGAAAATGCCCAGAGGAGTAAAGATGGCAAGGCTCCTCTCCTCAGCCGAGAAGCGGAAGTACTAAGTGGGGCTTTGAATACAAATCTATCACAACGTGGTGGTGCCCCTGGTGTAATGGTTATCATCGTGGGAAATGAACACGGCGACACGAGTTCAAATCCTGGACGAGACTTATTGCATTTCACATAGCACTAATACCCTTGGGAAAGGTATGAATCCAATTATTCTCCCTCCAGCTATGGTCAAATAGTAGGGCAGACTAGGTTCTTCAGCCTTGGTGAGGCAACTAGTCTAGGGGAAGGAAAACTCTGAATTCAAACTAGATAAAAAAAAATTGACCTTGTGTCACTAATACCCTCCAGCTATGGGTAAATAGTAGGACAGACTATGTTCTTCAGCCTTGGTGAGGCAACTAGTCGAGGAGAAGGAAAACTCTGAATTCAAACCTGTTAAACTCCGCTTAAAAATTGACCTTGTGTCATATCCTGCCCGAGCGGAGGGGTTGGGTAAATAGGATCACAACGTGGTTTAAATATGAATATGAGTTCCCAACGTGGTGTCAGTGATAACAGTACCGAATCCTTCGTCTCTGTCTCTCGAAGTCATTTCGACCCTTCCGTGACAATAAAGAGGGCCTATATATTTTTATAAACAAGTCTTCTCGTCTCTTCATTTTGGTATGCAACAATTTGACCCATAGATGAGATCCTAACAGCTACAATCAATCTCAGTAAGAGAAGACTTGTGAGTGATGGTAATGTAGGAGTAGAGCACACTCTGCAGATTTTGCAGAACTTGAGCCTCACCATATCATACCCAAGACATCCTTTGGGGAGGAGGCAGAGCTCTTACATCTATGCAAGAGGAAGACAATATATTATATGCCTCGTAGAAAATTAGTTTTTCTGAAAGTTTTGCATACAAAATACGATCCGAAAGTAAGGCCTCCTGTATATTTCCACGGAAAATACAGCATATATATATAGTATAGTTTGAAGACCGCGGTCGAGGGCCACCCGAGGGCTCCCTTTTCAATAGCTACTACACCGAGGCATAGGGGAGGACGCTACTCCTTTCCTTAGATTGCTTCAATTTACTCTTGATCCGTACCTGATAATGCTGGGTGTTAAACAAGGCGGCATCAAGTACCATTTTTGTGTCTTTGGTATGACTCGGGCTGGGATTGAATCCCAGTCTCCCGGGCCATTGGCGAACACTTTACTCACAAGACCAATATATAGAAAGAAAGAAAGGAAGAAGTAATAATTCCAGAAAGAAAAAATTGAAGAACAAATGATTTCACTTTGTTTTATTTCTTTGTTTAATGGTTATATCAACCTTCGCGGGTTACTTGATGACAAAGCCGTATTAGACCACAAGGTAACGTAAGTGCGTGATTATAGCTCGAACTCGCTCACTGCAATGTCGCAGTGCAACACGTTAGCGATTACGCCTCAACAGAGAATCAATGAAAAAAAAATGAGAATCAAACGTTTTTGAGAGAAAGAATTAATCCAAGAAAGTAAAAAAAATAATAGATCGGCGAAATAAGCAAAATGTTCACTATTTTCTGTGTTATTTTTCGGACTGTTGTTCTCATTTTTATTGTTATTTGTTAAAACACAGCGTTTCGGCCGCTGTATCCTCTGGCCTTCTTCGGGTGTTCCTTGTTTATCTGGCTCTGGAAAAAATTCAACCAGGGAAATCATTTTTAAGGTTTGACTGTTGGTCAAACAAGGCGTTAAAAAATATGAAGAAGTTGTTCAAGAATAACTGATACCATTGGATTTTAGGTTTCGAATTCATCTCATGATGTTCCTCGAGAAACTGCTTGAGATGCTTCTTAAATTGATTGACCTAATAAACAATGACGTCATTATTCGAATATCATCTTCATATTCCTTGAACGCCTTGTTTGACCAACAGTCAAACTAAAACAATGGTTTCCAGGTTGAATCGGAGTGTCCTCGTGGTGTAATGGTTAAACCAATGGACTTGTAGTACGCGAGTTCGTACCTCTAATCGCGCTATTATTTTCACTTTAGGGCAAATACACTTTGGAAAGGTATGAACCCCGTTATCCTTCCAGCTATGGGTTAAATAGTACTACTACTGTTCTTCTATGAGAATGGCTTTGGCATTAAATAACCTACAAATAGTTGATGTGCCATTAAACAAAGAAACCAAACCAAACCAAACCAGGTTGAATCATTTCCATACCCAGATAAACAAGGAACACCTGAAGAAGGTGGGAGAATACAGCAACCGAAACGTGTTACAACTACCAACAATAAAGATGAGGACAACAGTTCGAAAAATAACATCGTTGGATAGAGCAAGTTTTCTGCTACGAAACAGCGGTTTTTTTTTCTACATAGTTACCTCCGTTTGTTATGCCAGCGACAAATGAGTAAACTCGTAAAAAATCTACCCCGTAGACGTAATCTACCATTTTTCAACAGCGATGATGGCTACGTAGTACATTATTGTTGCCCGACCCAATTCACTCGGCTGAACTAATTATGATTCACTTTATTCATTGAGTTGGGGGCGGCAACTTGATGAAACAATGCTAGTCATCACATTTCATCACTGCTGAAATGGATTACGTAATTGAGCTTACATTCACTATTTGGTGTCTGTAAACCTTCAGCAAGGGGTCGATTAATGGCAACGATTCTTTTTCTCAACCCTCTTCTGTCTTTGTTTCATATCCACCCAACCTCGTCACATTTGTCTTCTCTTTCAAATTCTGCTTCTCTTCTCAACTCTCTTCTAGGTCTTATGTCCCCTCTTTTCAGCTTCTCACTTTCGTCCTCTCCTCCAACTTCTATCTCTTTTCTTCTCAACTCTCTTTTACTTGAGTTACTTATTCACCCCTCTCACTCTGGCTCTTTCTTCTTCTTTCTGCTTCTCTTTCCTTCAACCATCTTCTGTTTGGGTCTTTAGTTTATCCCCCTCACTCTGATCCTCTTAACTTCTTTCTGCTTCTTTTTCCTTTAACCCTCTCCTGCTCGGGTTTACTGTTTATCCCCCTCACTCTGGTTCTCTCCTCTTCTTTCTGCTTCTCTTTCCTTCAACCATCTTCTGTTTGGGTCTTTAGTTTATCCCCCTCACTCTGATCCTCTTAACTTCTTTCTGCTTCTTTTTCCTTTAACCCTCTTCTGCTCGGGTTTACTGTTTATCCCCCTCACTCTGGCTCTTTCTTCTTCTTTCTGCTTCTCTTTCCTTTAACCCTCTTCTGCTAGGGTCTTTTGTTTTTCCCCCTCATTCTGGTCCTCTTCTATTCTTTCTGCTTCTCTTTCCTTCAACCGTCTTCTATTCGGGTCTTTTGTTTATTCCCCTCACTCTGGTCCTCTCCTCTTCTTTCTGCTTCTCTTTCCTTCTACTCTCTTCTGTTCGGGTTTACTGTTTATCCCACTCACTTTTTTCTTCTCCTCTTCTTTCTGCTACTCTTTCCGTCAACCCTCTTCTGCTCGGGTCTTCTGTTTATCCCCCTCACTCTGGTCCTCTCTTCTTTCTGTTTCTCTTTTCTTCAACCCTCTTCTGCTTGGGTTTACTGTGTATCCCCCTCACTCTGGTCTTCTCCTCCAACTTCTGCTTCTCTTTCTTTCAACCCTCTTCTGTTCGGGTCTTCTGTTCATCCCCTTCACTCTGGTCCTCTTCTCTTCTTTCTGCTTCTCTTTCCTTCAATCATCTTCGCCTCGTGTTTACTGTTTATCCCCCTCAGTCTGTTCTTCTCCTCCTTATTCTCTCTTTAATCCCTTTTCGCTCGGGCTTCCTGTTTGTTCACTAACTCTGTTTCTCTCCTCTTCTTTCTACTTTCTTACCCTCAACGCTTTTCTGCTTGTGTTTCCTTCTTTTCCCTCTTTACTTTTATCCTTTTTTACACCTTGTACTTCTCTTTTCATCTCTCTTCTAGGTCCTCTTGTTTCCTCTTTTCCCCTCCTTACTTTCTTCCTATCCGCCACCCTATACTTTCCTTTAACTTTCACCCCTCCACTTTCTGCTCTTCACGTCAACTCTCTTCAAGTTCTCTTGTTCCCTCTTTTCATATCCTCACTTTTGACCTCTCTTCCACTTTCCACTCACATTTTGCTGTTTCCCCCTCAATTTCGTCATCCCCCTCCGCATTCTACTTGTATTCTCCTCAACCTTCAACTTGTTCTCTTGTTTCCTCATTTTCCTCTTTCACTTTTGTCTTCTCCTCTAACTTCAAATTCTACTCTAAACCCTCCTCTCGTTTTTCCTCTTCTGTCTCTCCTCGCAGTCGTTCTCTCCTCCCTCTTCTATTTCTCATCTCATCAACCCTCAACTAGTTCTTTTGTTTTCTCTTTCTTCCCCGTTTTCGTCCTCTACTCAATCTTCTACTTCTCTTTCCCTTTTCTGTCTTCATCACTCTGAATCACTTAAATATGAGTTCCACATCGTTTTTTTTTTTTGTTCTTTTTCAACTCCAGTTTCTCTCTCCCTCTTTACCCCTTCTTTCTCTCTCCTTGTTTACTCCTTCTTTCTCTCTGTGTCCATTCAATTCTTCTTTCATCTCATCTTTCCTTTCTTCAATTATCAATTTCATTTCTGGCAATTCTGACAATCATTCTGTCGAGAAGTCCTCGGTATTGGTCGGTGTTTAAAATAAATAAAAAAAGGTAAAAGAAAAAATGAAATGACAAACTTTCAACAAAAAAAAAAAAAAACAACAAAAAGCAAAACAAAAAGAAAACAGCAAACACGTGCTTCGAGTTTCTTGACAAAAAGCTGGGTTTATATTTTGGGTCGAATGGCAGAACACGAGTGAGAGACCTTGTCATCAAATATCAATTCGCAGCAAAAGGCAAGGAAGGATTTGATCGGAGGAACATTGGGAATGGGTGGGGGCTCATAGATAAAAGTCATAAATCATAAATAAATAAAATGGAGTGGGTAGGAAGATTATTAAAAATAGAAAAGAAAAATGTACAGAAACACCGTAAATAGTACTGATATATATATATATATATATATATATATATATATATATATATAGCCTAGGTTTATCAGGGCATTCATGTATTTATATGTATATGAACCATCAAATCTATACATATATATCTATCTACCTGTTTATCTATCTATCTATACACCTATCGATCTCTTTCTCCCTCTCTCTATATATCTATCTTGTGAGAGAGAGAGAGAGAGAGAGAGATGGAAAGAGAGGGAGAGGGAGTGAAAGAGAAAAGAGGAGAGGTCGATATAGATATATTTTTACATAAATAAGATATATGTGGACAAGATGGAGATGAATAGAGGCAAATAGAGACGAAGGAGAGAGAGAGAGAGAGAGAGAGAGAGAGAGAGAGAGAGAGAGAGAGGCATATCAATGTATCTATATACATATAAATGTTCAATGAGAGATATATACATATGTACGTAGGTACTTACCTGCAATGCTTGGCGTTTAATATCACAAGTATACGATACAAAGTAGTTATAAAAGTTGGCGACCGTAGTCGAGGGTTACCCGAAGGCTCCCTTTTCAATAGCTACTACACTGAGGTGTAGAGAAGGGCGCAAATCTACTACCGGGATTACTCCACTTTACTCTTGATCTTTACCTTATAATGCTGAGTGCTAAGCAAGGCGGCATCAAGTACCATTTTTGAGTCTTTGGCATGACTCTATCTGGGATTGAACAGCGATCTCACAGACCCTTGATGAACACGCTACTCATTAGGCCAAGGGCAATGTAGTTATAATTATCTGTATTATCCATTTGTTAATCACTACTTCACATGTAGATATATACACGCGAGCGCATGCAACTACACACAAGCATAGTGTATGCTTGTGTGTAGTTGCATGCGCTCGCGTGTATATATCTACATGTGAAGTAGTGATTAACAAATTGATAATACAGATAATTATAACTACATTGCCCTTGGCCTAATGAGTAGCGTGTTCATCACACACTCAAACACGAATACCGATACACGTATACATATTCCTACAAATGCATTCATAAATCATATACCTATATGTGCGTGTGCATGTGTGAGTTCTAAAAAACTTGAACTAAATATATGCAAAAAGAGATAGAATACTGAAGAGATAGATAGATAGATAGATTGAGACAGAGACAGAGATAGAGAGAGAGTCGTGTATGTGTATAAAAATGCCGATAGACTTTGAATGCACAAGGAGAAATGATCACAATATTTCTTGTCAAGTTATCAGCGCACATTGGTTGGTAAAGCTTGACGGATGTCATAAGTGTTGGATTTTATTTATTCATTTTAAATTGAACACGCCGTTACTGCAAAAGGGGAAAAATCAAATCTTTCATCTCTTCCCACACTTCACCCGAATATATATATATATATATATATATATATATATATATATATATATATATATTAGAAAAGCCACACACATACGCACTCACACACACATGCGCATAAATATACATACATTTGAGTGTATATATATATGTTTGTATGTATATATATATACATATATATGTGTGTGTGTGTGTGTGTGTGTGTGTGTGAAGAAAACAGTGAATTAATAAACCAGGAGAAAATCGTCAAAGTAAAAAAAATAATATATTGCTATCGAAAACTAAGAGAGGCAAAAAGATTGCATAGTTAAAAATATTTTTCTCTCTGAAAAATTAATGAGAAGATACTACTAATGCTACTACTACTACTACTAATAATAATAATAATAATAATACTAATAATAAAGAGCGATAAGTACCTCGACCTTGCTAGAGAATTGAAAAAACTATGGAACATGAAGGTGACAATTATACCAATTGTGATTGGTGCTTTTGGCACGGTAACTAAAGGATTATTAAAGGGCCTTGGAAGATTTGGAAGTTGGTGGCCGAGTGGAGACCATTCAAACAACAGCATTATTGAAAACGGCCAGAATACTGAGAAGAGTCCTAGAGACTTGAGGAGTCTTGCTCTCACCCAATCTCCTGTGAAAGACCATCAACTGACGCTGATGTGAAAAACTTTAATGAGTAAAAATAATAATAATAGACCAGATCTTAAATAATCAACAAAAAAAGAGAACTTGCAGAATTGTGGACATTGCTGTCTCGGCTGACCACAGAGTAAACTTGAAAGAAAGTGAAAAGAAGGATAAATACCTTGACTTTGCTCGGGAATTGAAAAGGCTGTGGAACACAGCACCCATTATAATTGGTAATATCGTCTCTTTCAAGTGTCGATGATACCAATTGGTTTGGTTTGGTTTCTTTGTTTAATGACATATCAACTTTTGTATGTTACTTAATGCCAAAGCCATCTTTCTAGAAGAACAGTGTTGGTTCCATTTAATCCATAGCTCAAAGGATAAGGGGGTTCATACCTTTCCCAAGGGTATTTGTCCGAAAAGTGAACGTAAAAGCGTGACTGGAGTTCGAACTCGCTTACTATGATTTCAGAGTCCATCGCTTTAACCATTACACCACGAGGAAACCCCCGCTACCAACTGTAATTGGTGTTCTCAGTACAGTCACCAAAGGATTAGTTCAAGGACTGAAGGACTTGGAAATAAGAGGACGAGTGGAGACCATCCAAACTACTGCATTACTGAGATCGGCCAGAATACTGAGAAGAGTCCTGGAGAGTTGAGAAGATTTGCTGTCACTCAGAGTCGAGTGAGAAACCATCAGCTAACGCTGGTGTGAAAAACTCCCAAAGGAGAACAAATAATTATAAACGGTCTCTGCTATAACTACAAGATAAGATCTAGTACAATAACTAACAAACCTAATTCTCACCTCTAAATCCTACTACTATTATTACTCATAATAAAAATATTAATTACTCTGACCGTGTTAGATTTAAGAAGATCAAGGCTTAACATATGCAACAATTCATTAACTTTCTTTTGAACGAATGATGAGCCCAGCCCATTATGTAGAAGACATTGGCTTCATCTCTGTGAAAGAGTAAGAACTCCCAACGAGTGTTCATGATATGACATAAAACAATCTGATGGTGAGGCTCCAGTAATGCTGGAGCTTTGGGTATACGTAGTACCCCTTCATTGCCATTGCTCTCAGGTCCATTCTGGTTCGGAGTGGTAGCACCTGATAAGGTCCTATCAATGGATCAAATAGAACTGTTTGACATTTATAATGAGGGCAAACAAATGACTTATGCAAATTTGAATTGTTTGAAATAGAACTATAAGATCATTTAACTGTGTGTAAACAAACGACTGATGTTTAATTGAATTGTTAGTGATATATAGTAATTCTTGGAAAAATCTATCTTTGTTGACTTATGTTTATGAATTATATATATTTAATATATATGCATTAACCGGGTTTGGCATTAAGTAACCTACAATGATAGGCCATAAAACCCAACCTAACCAAACCGAATGATGAGCTGGTCTTAAACAAAGAAATCTTCACTTTTAAGCGAAGCTAACTGAGCCTGATCCTGGTGATGTTTTAAAAAGTCGATTCTATGAAGGCCAATGGAGTAAAAATTATTTCCTACAAATGGATACAAGGTATTAAAGGAATCTATCTAATGTTTAAAGGCAGGGAAATTCTCAGACCCTTAGTATATAAATATATATATATATATATATGAAAATGTAATCTAATGGTAATCAAAAGAAAGGAAAAGAACGAGTAGAACTGTAGAAAAAAGAGAAGAAATATAAAATTTCTTATTGAAGGGTAGTAATAATTATAGAAAGGTAAAAAAAAAAAGAAACTCACTTGGACCATAGCAATAAGGTGTTCGCTCCTGCATAGTATATTTTGTCTATTGTAATTTAATTCAGTCAATCTAATAAATCAGTGAAATACATAACTCGAACGTATGTAAGGTTCGATATATATATATATATATATATATATATATATATTTAATTCCATGGCATTTAGACTGCGACTCCTGGGTTTCACTCTCCATATTATATTGCACTTGGTTCGACACAAACCCATAAAGTGATTTAGTGACAACCAACACTGTTATATATATATATATATATATATATATATATATATATATATATAGATAGATAGATATTCAGGAAACATGCTCACACATGCGCAATAACACACAAACTCCTTCACACACACACGCACACACACGAGCGCATGCGTGCGCATATACGCACACACATTTTCTGCATATCTGTTTATGCAAAACTATTAATGAAACAGACATTTACAAATATGTGTAAACGTAGATATAAATATTTGGGTATATGTGTGTGTATATTTATTGTGCCTGTCAGTCGGTCTTTGGCATCTAGGGTGGGGGTGAGCAATGACTGTAGCACAGGAGTGAGAGAGGGGTGCTCGTACCCTCACCAACAAAAAATCAAAATAACTCACACACATATATGCACACACACAAAAGCAAAAAATGCAGCTACTTCATTTTACCAATAAAATAAAATGAAATAAAATGAAATATAATAAAACGAAAAAAATAATATATCGGAAATAAATATAATAAACTGCGGAAATAAAAAAGAATGAAAAAATTGCGGATAAAAAATACCATCTCCTACAACCCTTCTATTTCTTCCTCCTACCATTTTTTGTTATAACAATAATAATAATAATAATAATAATAATAATAATAATAATAATAATAATAATAATAATAATAATAATAAAGCAACAGTATTTGCAAGAAAGAAAAAAGAGCGGAGAAAAAAATGGCTGAACAAAAGGAAAGAATTATAGAAAACAATATGGCGGAATGAATAGCGGAATATTGACACAAAATGAATAAAGGTCATTGAAGCTTGTCTAAGTTGGATACCAAGGCCGGAACCTTGCCGAATTGTAAATCCATCATTTGAAATATTATATGCTTTGAAGGTTTTTAGCTTTTTTCTTTAGCTTTTATTCTTTTTCTAGAGTTAAGTATTTTATTTTATTTATTTTTTTTTGTTTCTTTCAATGTTGCTTTTTTGTTTGTGTGTTTGTTGTTTTTATTTCTCTTTTATCCTTCTCGAGAATTACTTTTTATTTTCTAAATTTTTTTTTCTCCCAGAATTCCCCTCCCTCGAATTTTATTCTCTGTTGCATTTTTTGCTGAGCTCGGCGTTCATCACTTTTACTTTATCTTTTTTTTTTCTTTTTTTTTTGTGCTTTTTTAAATTTTCGTCCATTTTAATTTTGAACTTATTCTGTTCCTATCATATTTTTTCCACTCTATATTCGTTTAGATGTGTCTTTACTTTTTCTTATACATAATTTTCCGTTTACTCTTCCAACCTCTTTTTTTTTTTTCTTTTCCATCTATTCTCATTGATTCAGAACTTTTTCAATTTTTTTTATTCGTATAGATTTCTTTTTCTTTTTTTAAAGTATTTTTCCCCAGATCTTACATTTTTTTTTCGCTTTCATTTTTCTTTGCCTTTAAGGTTTGTCAGTTTATTCGTTCCTCTTCTTTCTTTGTTTATTTCTTTTACTCTCTTCCTTTCTAAGCCTGTTTCTTACTTTCATTATTCGTTTTTTCATTCTTTCTTCACTTTGTTCGTTTTCCTGTTTTTTTTTCTACGATCATATATTTCTTTCTTTCTTTCTTTCTTTCTTTCTTTCTTTCTTTCTTTCTTTCTACATTTATTTCTCTTTCTATCTCCTTTAATATTTTAGTTTCTTTCCTCATTTTTTTGCCTTCTACGCTTATTTTTTTCATAATATATTTTCTTTCTTTCATCGTTTATTACATTTTTTGAAATCTTATGTTCGTTTTGTCTTTTTTCTTTCTTTTTTTCTTCCTACGTCAGGATTTTTCGTCATATTTTCTGCTTCTTTCTTTCTTTCTTTCTTTCTTTCTTTCTTTCTTTCTTTCTTTCTTTCAATTTTTTTATTTTCTCATTCTAATTATTATTGTTTGATATTTTTCGTCTTTCTTTTTCGATTCGTTTTCATACCTTCTTTTTTTCTATCTTATTTTTCACCTTTTTTTCTTCTTATATTTTTAGTAACTCCTTTTATTCTCTCCCAATCGATTCTTTCATTTTTTTTTATTTTCAGAGGAAAAAAAAAAAGAAAAATAAATAAAAATAAATAGATAAATATAAAACGAAATGACAATACTTGTCCCCCTCCAAGATTTATTCCCTATCTTTGACGAAAAAGAAAAAAATCCATTTATCTTGAATACAAACAAACAGGTTTAGAAACAAATCAACAAAAAACAAAATATTGCATATAAATCTATTCTAGAACTGAAAAAACAAAATACATACACAAAAAAAGAAACGTTAAAAGAAAAATGACACATATGGAATAGATAAATATACGGAAATTGAAATAAAAACGAACAAATGGAAAACAGTAAAAGATTATAAAAAATAAACAAATAAAAAAAATAAATGACTCGAAATATTTTTTAAAAAGTAAAGAAGGAAAAAAATGTATATGAATAAAACAAAGTGAATCGGACAGGGATTTGGTCTTTGAGGGGCTTCAGAGGCTAGTCATCGTCTACCCTTTGGCTTGGGACGCTAGCCCTGACGGATTCTCAAAGACTCTTGTAAATGACAAATGGACGTCTTTGGAAAATTTATTCTTTTCTTATATTACCTTACGGGTTTGGTCTTTCTCAATTGATAGTTTGTGTCACCAAAGAGAGAAAACTGGAATCAACTTTAAAAACATATTTTCTTTTTGCTTGAATAGGTTCGATAGAATGTCAATTAGAATGTCCTTCCAAAGTTTCAGGTCATTGAGGAGAGAGAGTGAGAGAGAGAATATTTTTCAAATATACTGAGGACTAATACACTGCAGTTGTTTAGGAATATTGAGACTAGTTTCGTAGCTACTGCTTGAAATATTTACAGACTTAAACTTAGTCCGGTACAAGAACATGTGAGTAGGGCACTCAGTGAGGACTAACTCACTATAGTACAGTTAGAATATTGAGACGAGCTTACTTACCACAACTTGACATAAATCAGTATTCCTTTCCCTTCTTTCTTCCAGCTTTTCTCGTTTCCCTTCTTCTTCTTCTTCTTCTTCTTCTTCTTCTTCTTTTTCTTCTTCTTCTTCTTCTTCTTCTTCTTGTCTTTCCTGTTTGTTTCTCACTTCTTCTTCTTCTTCTTCTTCTTCTTCTTCTTCTTCTTCTTCTTCTTCTTCTTCTTCTTCTTCTTCTTCTTCTTGTCTTTCCTGTTTGTTTCTCACTTCTTCTTCTTCTTCTTCTTCTTCTTCTTCTTCTTCTTCTTCTTCTTCTTCTTCTTCTTCTTCTTCTTCTTCTTCTTCTCATGTCCAGACCCTTTTAAAATCCACAATTTTCCCTGACAGCCTATGGCATAACCACTTTTCCGTTCATCATAAAAACAGACACAAGCGGATTCCCAGACCCGTTTTCCAATAATCCAACAACGTCAAATACCGACAAAACCTGTCCGATTTTGTAGGGGTTTTCTTTCTCAGCCAATCGGATTGGTCGGAGTTTAATCCCATTTAGGCTACTTGAAGGCCGAATTTTCGGACGGAATTTGGTTGAAATTTTCTCCAAAGGACAAAGTCTTCAGTGAAGGATTTTATTCATTTATTTATTTTATGATTACGGTGAGAAGAATTTTGCAATGGAATTTAAAGATTTACCTCCAAACATTTTCCAAGTCGTCATTTTTCTTTCTTTTCTCGTGATGAACTCAAAAGAAAAGGAATAATATTGCTTAAAATTCCCGCCCATTTTCCTTCCATTTATTTATTCATTTATATATTCATCAGTATATTTTCCATAAAAATGAAAGGATTATTTGAATATGGATTGGATGGGAGCCCCACCAGGCTTCAGCTTTTAGACAATAATCAAAATGAGTTATCTGTTTTTCTTCCTCGTCTGTCTTTTCGTCTTCGGAGAGGACACAATGCCATGTTATGTTTCGTTTTTTCAAACAGAAATAAAGCTGGATACTTAAGATTCTGACCTGAAACAACACCTCCTCTCTGCAGAAAAGATGGAATAGTCTGAATTGTCTTAAACTCCTTTAATGCTGGTCGCAGAGTAATGGCTATTCTTATTCTTGTTCCTTTGTAGGAGTCTGCTTCCTCACATTAATTTGGCTGTATATATATATATATATATATATATATATATATATATATATATATATATATATATATAAACTTTTAAAATTACGCATATTTTTTAGATTTCTCATTATTTCTTTGTCTGAAGATGCAGATATAATATTTTAAAAATACAGGGTCTGCTGAAATAAATATTTTTTCAAATAAATATGAGTAATTTCTAATTTTTTTCCTTTTATATAGAATTTTTTGCGCTGCATTTTCATTGTTATTTTATTATTATTTTATATTGAATTCTCTTTTGGAATTTTGAATTATATGGATATTCTAGAAAGAAAATCAGAAAATAAAATCGCTCCCACAATCAGCTGAATTGGCGTTAGATGATATATATATATATATAGTCATCCGCTGACAGATCTGTTTCATTCTCTTAGAACTCATCAGTGTGGCAAGACATACTAGATTCCTGTAGCTGGGATCGAAACCTGGTTGATTCAAACGCCAATCCAAGACTCTGCCCCTCAGCCACGAGGAAACCAACAGCAGCGAAGTAAATTTTAAACGCTTATGAATCACAATTACTACTGTTTACATACATCCGCTTAACGGCTACCGAGAGCTCAATTCATATATGAAGAGCCTTGCATATACGCTAATGGCAACGCGATTACTTCATTCGCTCGAGAGCTCAACCCTACGAGGGTAGGGGAGCATATATATATGTGTGTGTGTGTGTGTGTGTGTGTGTGTGTGTGTGTGTGTGTGTCGTTTACTATATTTATAAATAAAGGGAGATCAATATCGGTGAATGAATATATATATCTAAGAGAGGATTGGGTACTTTCACGCCAAAGCAGTCATCAGTCCAATGTTCATATTGGTCTGATGACTGCATAGACGAGGAAATGACAGTCACCATGCACCGTTGATTCTGTGTCTATGCTATTCTAATTTCATATTTCTTTTATTGTCCTCCACATTCTGAAACCTTTTAGCGGAGGTGAAGTTTAGAAAAGATAATAAAATTGCACCAAAATATGGTCAAATGAGTAGAGAGAATGCATCACTTGCACAATTCTGTTTCAGAAAACAAAATGTCAAAAAGTATCGAGACTCTTAATCAAAATTTGTTAACAATCATCATTGAATCGTTTAGACGTCAAGGCTGCTGTCAAGACATTCTAAAAATCTATGAATTATTTAAATTTATTAGTTGTGCTCAGGTCCTCTTTTTAATTCTAAATTCTAAATTTCAAAAAACAAAAACAAAAAACAAAAAATAAAACAATTTAAGATTCATTCTTAAAACTTTCTGATGATATTTCGTTTAAATCTTTGCGATTTTAAACACACGCACACACACTCTCCCCTAGTCGGTTGGGGTTGTTGAGTACGATGAATATACTTCTGCAGAGTGGTAAGACCCCGCCGCTAGATGTGTCCCAGGAATTACCCTAAACTGTATCTGATGTTAACGACCCAGTCCCGGAGCTTTGGGGATTGCGGAATATCCCTTTATTGCCATTACTCCCTGGACCATTCTAACACGGAATTGTCGTATCTATTAGGGTCCAATCAATGGATCAAATAGAACTGTTCAATATTTAACTGATGATTATATAATTAGCTACTTGAAAGCATACAGCTGAGTGTAAATTATTTGTATTAGATTATAATACTTGATAGAATAACTAATGTTAAACAGTAATATTTGAAAGCATTTTACAAACAAGTGATTTTGCAAACAAGTGATTAATATTTCTAACCATGAGCAAACAAAGGATTATTGATAAATTGAATTATTAGGGTTAGATATGAACCCTTGCAACCATTTAACTGTGTGTAAGCAAATGAGCTCTAACAACTCATTCAAAAAATAAAGTTACCAACAAATTATTCATTTACAAATTATATATATATATATATACTTCATCTAATATATATATATATATACAACACCCAAGAAGCACAACACAAGATTTAACAAAACATTTATCACAGATGGAATAGAAGTGATCCTAAAACTAACTCATGACAATACGGTCTGGATACCGACAGATGAAATGAGTGCGAAGTTTTTTTATTTATTTTAGAAGTGTATCGGAAAATGGGTCGATGCCGTTCCTAATAAAAGGAGCAAGCAGGCAGTTAAGTTGAGTTGGGTTAGAGACAGTCGGAGAGTTGAGCAGGAGTCTTGAAGAAGAGAGGAAGCAACGTCCGACAGAGACTGGTACAAAGCGTCCGCTAACATTTGCTGTTGATATAAGTAAGAAGAAGCGAATTACTTCCTCCAACAGCTAAAACTAGTATTGTTAATACTATTACTACCACTGAGAACGGAAACGTAAAAAAAGCTACTGTAATCAAAAAGAGTTAAAACGAAGCCACCCTTCTCCTTTAACGAAATTACACGAAAAAATTTTTGCTTTGTTGATTATCGTTGATATACAAGAGACATTCAACTTTTTGTTACAAGAATTGTATTTATTATATGTATTGTTGATTTTATATATATATATATACACAAACTTTTGTCCCTCTAAAATTGGGTCGACTTGGTCATATTTATTTCCTGTAAACCCAGTTCTCACCCAACAAGCTTTCAGGTGGATCAAAGGAGAGCTTTCGGAATTCTATGACCCGATAACTACTTGCCAGGATAAAAAAAATCACAAGGTGGCTGGTGAGTGAAATCGAATCGACATTTGAAACCGGAGACTTAGGTCTAACTCGTAATACTGGACCATACAGGACCAATGGCCGATGTTGTGGATGATGTCGGACCAGTTGGGTTAGGATACGATATCATATGGATGCCTTGACCAAAAATCGCGTTAAAATTGACACCGTGCGAGAGGATTGGCGTTACAATAGGACACTTGGCGAGATGAGATTTGTGTCGCACGCAAATTTCATTGAATAAAAGGAGCAATGCCAGTAGCAATGGCGTCTTTTTTGTTTTCTGCAGACTGCCAGTCTGAACGACAGAGCAAGCAAGCAAAGAAAGGTAACGAGGACATGTAATTACGTGGACAAGAAAATCGGTAGGGAAAACAAAACTCGGAATCCCTTTCCTTCCATCATACAATTGCCTACCCCTTGTCAGAGATGCAGTCGGTGTATTCTACCGTCTAAGTCGACAGGGCCATCAGTCATTTGTTTATATACAGTTATGTAATCAAACAGTTCTATTTCAAACAATTCAGTTAAGCATAAATTCACAGCTTTTTTAGACACTGTTAAATAAAAAAAAACAATTCTATTTCAAGTAATTCAGTTTAGAATAACTACACAGTTTAAATGTGAAATCCTAACAGGTACTTCCACTCAGGACCAGAGTGGATCTGGAAGCGATTGCAATGATGGGGTACTCTGAATTCCATAAAACTCCAGCATTACGGAAACCTTACCATCAGATTGTTTAGTGTCATCCAGGACACTCGTTAGAGAAGGCTTACCCTCGGCAGAGATGCAGTCGATGGATTCTGACACCCCAACCGACTGTACCATACAAAAGTAAAAAAAATCGATCAGCTAAAAGCAAATTCACTTGCGGACCAATTAATTTTAAAGTATTTACTTTTATCTCACATTAAACCAAGGAAAATATTATATATACCAAAGACTTTATTTATATATATATATATATATATATATATATCAACGACATTAAAAATAGTTCTTGATGCCTCCTTGCTTAACATTCAGCAATATAAGGTACTATCAAGGGTAAAGTGGAGTAATCCAGGGAAAGGAGTAGCGCTTTCTCCTGCACCTCAGTGTTGTAGCTATTGAAAAGGGAGCCTTCTGCTCGCCCTCCGGCTTTACTTAGTTTTTATATGTTGTAATAATACTGCTAAAGAATGTGCAGGATCGCCTCGTCAGTGATGTTCTTGGGTCTTCCGACATCCTACTCGTTCTCCCGAGCAACCCAATCGAAACAATTATTCCGCCAGCCAATCCTGCAGCAAAAAGTCTGTCATGTACGCGCTAACGCGCAGCACACACCTGAAAAAGTCAAAATGCTACTGATATTGAACTTTTATGCCGATGGTGACTAATGAGAAACGATGCAACTTCCATTCGCGACAAGTTAAAAGAGGTAGCAACCGCTTGCTCAACATTTTTCTCCTGAATTACACCAGTAGCTGTATATACACACGCACTGAGCAAGGTTCGCTTCATGATAACAGGTTATAAATTCCTACGCAGGCAGAATTAGCCGGGAATGTAAATATACGAATGCAACAAACTAAGTCTTTCACAAAAAATCCCCCTTGTATATATATCTATCTATATATATATAGATAGATATAGATATATAAAGTGGATATATATATATATATATATATATATATATATATATATATATATATATATAAACATGATTTGGTATTAAATTACATACAACGTTTAATGTGCCATGAAATACAAACAAGTAACACACACACACACACACACACATATATATTTATAAAACATGTGCCATGAAATACCAACAAGTAACCAATACACATACGTGTACACACACACACACAAACACAAACACACACACACACACACACACACACACACACACACACACACACACACATATATATATATATATATACATATTTATATATATATTTATATATATATATGTTTGGAAACAGACAGGTTCAAAAATAAAATAACGGAATTAGTCTCAAATCATAAAATGTAGATTAATGTATTCATCTCAAAGTAGATAAATATATTCATATACCGTGAAAGACGCTAAGAACTGGAATCTTTTTTTGTTGAAATTCTTTTCTAAAAATGCAAATATTTAGATATTATCAAGGGCACTTTTAGAATAGAATCGAAAATGGACTTAAATAATGGATTTCAATCATAAAAAGCAGGGAAAAAGACATACAAAAATTTGATTTGGGAGAGGAGGCGGGGATTTAGAAAGTGTTAGAAAAGAAAGAAAGAAAGAAAGAAAGAAAACCAAGGAAATAGCAAGATAAAAGGAAAGGATAAAAAGAGTGAATATTAATGGAAAAGAGAAAAATATGCAGAAAACGATTTTTTGTTTTACTTGGCAAAACGAAAGAGAAAAAAAAAACTTAACACTAAAATGATTATCAAATAAAAAATAAAGATCTTCAAACGTGAATGTTTCCACATGTATTTAAAATAAGGGATAAGAAAATATTTGTTTAAATCCTTTTTCTTTTTTTTTAATCAATAGCCAATATTATTTACACAACTGGGTCCTTACATTTTCCTTTTATTTAGTTTAGCTCAACGATTTTTATGACAAGATTGCTTTCTTCCATTCATTTATTTTTCATGATAACTTCTTATTTTCTAACGGTCCTTTATTTCTGACGCTGCTTTTCTTCTTTCTTTCAAGCGATTCTTTCTTTAGTCCTTCTTTCCGATTATTTTTTTACTTCTTTCTTTTTTTAATTCTAGCAAACGCTCCCTTGTTTTCTTCGGACGATTTTTTTCTCTCTCACAATTATTTCTTTTCTTTTCCAGCGATTCTTCTTTTTTAACGGTTCTTCCTTTGCTCCTTTCGCTTTAATGATTCCTTCCTTAGTATGACGATTCTTTCTTTCTGGGACTGATTTCCATCCTTCTTTCCTTCTTTCCTTCCAAGTGATACTTCCTTTCTTTCTGACATTTCTTCTTGTCCTTTAATTTTGGGGATTATTTATTTTTGGAAATTCCTTTTTTCTTCATTTCTTACTTTCTGTTTCTTGTTCTAATAACTCTTTTCTTCCTCATTTCTTTTTCATATTTATCACCACTTTTTATTCGTTTTAAGAATTTTTTCTTTAACTTGTTTTCTTTCTTTCTTTCTCTCTTTCTTTCTTTCTTTCTCAAGCACCTCTCTTTTATTCTTTCCAGCGCAAGATTTATTTAACTATTTTCTTTCTTTCGTTTTTCCACCAGTTTTTTTCTAGAACTTCTTTCCTTCGAGTGATTATTTCTCGAAACAGATTTTTTCTTCATAATATTTTTTTTTTCGTTATTTTGACCTTATTCTTTTCTTTCTGGCAAGCTTTTCCTCCATTTATTCTTCAAGTGGTTTTCTTTCTTTCTGTATATTCTTTCCTTCTTTCTGACGATTCCTCTCTTTCATTTTTCTTTTTGAAAATTCTTTTTTTTTTTTCGTTCTTATCCTTCCTTCTTATCTTCCTTCCTTCCTTCTCAGGTTTTGATTTTTCTAGAGTTTTTTTTTTCTTTCTTCACTTCAATACTTTTGGCAATCCATTCATTTAAGGCAGTGATGTTCCAGTCGAATGGGGTTGCAGAATACACCGACTGCATCTCTGCAAAGGGGAAAGACTTACCCAACAAATGTCCTAGATATGGCACTAAACAATCTGATGGCGAGGAACCAGTAATGCTGGAGCTTTGGGGAATAAGGAGTACCCCTTTATTGCCATCGCTCTCTGGTACCCTCTAACTTGGAGTGGTAGCAGCTGATAGGGTCCTATCTATAGGTCAAATAGAACTATTGAATATACTTATCCTAAACTGAATTGTTTAAAATAGAACTGTTTTATGTAAAATATGGATAATCCATTAAGTAACCTACAATGATTGATATGCTATAAAACCAAACCAAACCAAGCCAAGATTTTCCCAGTCGGCTGGGACTGTAGAATACACCGCGTGCTTCTCTACAGAGAGATAAGACTCCCCTAACGAGTGTCCTGGATGTGACACTAAACTATCAGATGCTGAGGTTCCAGATATGCTGGAGCTTTGGGGAATGCGAAGTACCCCTCCACTATCATCGCTCTCAGGTCGACTCTGGCCTGTTGTAGAGGCACCTGATAGGGTCCTATCTATTGGTCAAATAGAACTAAATTGCGTACTTTTGCTTAACTGAATTGTTTGAAATAGAACAATTTTTGACATTGAAACTGCGTAATTATGTTAAACTGAACTGTTTGAAATAAAACTGTTTTTAAAGAGAAGTAGACTGTGTACTTATACTAAGCTGAATTGTTTTAAAAAGAACTGTTTTGACATTGAAACTGTGTACTTATGTTAAACTGAACTGTTTGAAATTGAACTGTTTTGACATTTAACCGTTTGTAAACAAAATCTATACGTATACAAAACTGAATCGTTTGAAAATTTATTCGGTGTTAAATGACCTGAAAAGGGTTGATGCGCCGTAAAACAAAGCAAGCAACCAACCAACCAATCACCCAAGGCAGTAAACCATGTATAATAAGCGACAAAAACAAATAATACCACCTTTGAATAAAATGATTATCCAAAACTTTAATAAAATCGACTCCACTTTTTTTATTTTGATAACGGTACTTTGCATGTATTTATTAAGCCAATCCAACGGTTACGTGTGACACAAGGTCAATTTTTTAACGGTGTGATGCTGAATTGAACTTCGGGGTTTTCTTTCTTTAAGACTAGTGACCAATGAACCCAGTCTGTCCTACTATTTCCTTATGGCTGACGAGACTACAGATGGATTTATACCTTTCAGCCCAGTCCAGGATTTGAACTTAGATCGCTGATTCTATCCTCTACAGCGATGACCATTATGCTAAGCGCGTCTCTGCTTGACTATCTATATGTTATACAGATAAGCACTGCTTGTACTAACTTTGCCGAATTTTTTGGCGGGGGGTGAACTCGTGTTATAATGGTTAAAACTCTAGACTGCGGAATCGTAGTAAGCGAGTTCGAACTCCAGTCGCGCTATTACATTCACTTTCGGACAAATCCCCTTGGGAAAGGTATAATTCCCCTTATTCTCCCAGCTATGGGTTAAATAGTACCACCAGTAGAAGAATGGCTTTGGCATTAAATAACCCAAGAAGGTTGATATGCTATTAAGCAACAATCAGTCTAAATGGTAAAAATTATCCAGCTTCATAACCGATAAAATGAAACGCAGTTTCTTCCAGGCAGCGGTCGCATCGACACTGCTATATGGGTGCACCACATGGACGCTAACAAAACGGCTGGAGAAGAAGCTAGACGGCAATTACACAAGAATGCTGCGTGCAATCTTGAAAAAGTCCTGGCGGCAACACCCCACAAGACACCAACTGTACGGCCACCTGCCTCCTATTACGAAAACTAATCAAGTTAGACGAACCAGACGTGCAGGACACTGCTGGAGAAGCAGGGACGAACTCATAAGAGATGTACTCTTATGGACCCCCACACATGGCCGTGCAAAAGCAGGACGACCAGCACGAACATACATTCAGCAGCTATGTGAGGATACGGGATGTTGTCCTGAAGACCTGCCTAGGGCGATGAACGATAGGGATGAGTGGTGAGAGAGGGTCAGAGATATCCGTGCTACCAGATGATGATGATTTTGTCGTAAGTCAATACAAAGATATGTAACATTGGTTGAGAAACATGCATAAATAGTTTGGTTCCCACGCTTATCTATGTTTGAAGAAATCAAGCCTGCCTTCACAGTAGGGTCCCAACTGTCGTTCCAGCGAGGAAAAAATTCTCTACGGCTACAAACGTTTCTGCTAAAGACCCATTGAGGGTTTTCGAAAACGTTAAAATCCCCAAGACACGTCATCTCTGTCGTTCTCCGAAATCGAAATGGGGTACTCTAAAAATTTCAGACTTCGCCAGGTTTGTTTCAGTCAAGGTGTCACCCATCAATTACGCCTCCACACTTCTGCTGGGTTTCGAAGGGGTGGATGAGGGAGAGAAACTCAAACGTATGAAATTCAGGTTGACTCCGTTTTTAAAGTGAAGATGATTTTCTTATGTTGACGATAAGAGTTCGAAATCTTTGCTCTTATCTGAATTAGGAGACTGACAACTAGCACTGTAAGAAATGTCGCTGTTATCTTGGTAATAAGGGAAACTTGGAAGAACATTTGTTTCTCATTCCTGAAAATGCAAAATCTAACCATATAATCTTGCTCAGTGAAAACCCATGGATACTCGATAATCCGACTAAACGGCTATTTCGACCAAACACTGAACGTTAAAACTTGAACATATGGCCGTAAACTACAGAGCACTTCTCACTGAAATGGTTACAAAATTAGTTTTGCAATATCTGTTTGTGCATCTCCCTATTTTTTATCTGTCTGTCTATCCGTATATTTGCTCTCTCGCTCGCTCTCTCTGTGTATG
>OY757914.1:83095402-83130402 GCA_963585895.1 Sepioteuthis lessoniana
TTCCCATTGTTTGTCTTTTTCTTCACGTTTTTTGCTTTTGCTTCTTTCTTTCTTTCTTTCTTTCTTTTTTTAATTTTTTTACATTGCTGCTTTTCACGTTTCCTTGGTGACTGCAATCATGTTGATTCAGCTAATGGTTTCAAATAAAACAGAAATGCAAAAAGAAAAGAAGAGACAAAGAATAACTGTAAACTGAAGAACAGATATAACCTATATATATATATATATATATATATATATATATATATATATATATATATATATACTAGTTGATGTACTCTTATAGGCCGAGTAAGGGGTCATAGCTTGGATCACAGCTGGTCCTGTTGTATTGAAATTATTTACGGAGTCGCTAACTAGGTGCCCAGTGATTGGATGAAAAACACCCTTCCTCAGAATCAAGACGTGCCCGCCGTTCTCCCAGATTTCTAGACACCATACATGCTTGTGAGTTTTTTTCCATCAACTGAAGCACAAGAAACAAGGCTCTATTTTCTTCAACCCAACCAAAAGGACACAGGAAATACAAACTGTTAAAAGGACGCCTTTTACGGATAAGTTTGCCGTAAACCAACTGTTTGCAAGGTTAATATTTTCTTTCCTCTCTTTCTATGTAAATATATGTTTTTTATAAGATTTTAAATTGTGTTGTGTTTCTTCTTGCCGACGCCGCAATATTGTTACCATATAAAGTTGGGAAAATCCCAATAGTTGCAATCTTACTGTCGACTAGAAATTCACATAGAACGATGCCACACTAATTGTTAAAATATGAAAATTACAAATATTTGAGATTCGAATTTAATGTGAAAATTCCCCAAACGACGCTTATTGATACTGTATTTGGTTGTTTAGTTTGGGTCGGTTTTATGGCACATTTACTATTGTTGGTTATTTAATGCCAAATCCATATTTATACATAAAAACAGTTCTATTTCAAACAATTCAGTTTTACATAAGTACCGTTTTTTGTTTACACACAGTTAAATGTAAAAATAGTTCTATTTCAAATAATTCAATTTGGCATAATTTCGCAGTTTAAATACCAAAAACATTTCTATTTCAAACAATTCAGTTTAGTATAAGAAGACAGTTTAGTTCTATTCGACCCATTGATAGGACCCTATCAGGTGCCAAAGACGACCTAGGAGCGATGGTAATAAAGGGAAACTCCACACTTCCAGAAGCTCCACTTCACACTGTTTAATGTCATAATCCAGGACACTCATTGGGGGAGTCTTACCCCTCTACAGAGACGCAGTCGGTGTATTCTACATCCCCACCCGACTGCGCTATGTATTTGGTTGATAAATTTTAGGTATCTGTGTGTATGTGCAAATTCGGAGAGTAATTTCTGCTAGATACCGAAGTTCTCAATGATGTATTCATGTATTTAACCTGCTCAAAAATCTCTGAGATTACCGTCATGGATTGGTATTTGTCCAGAACATCACGCTGTGGAAATTCATATAGCAAGCAATAATTAACGATAAACACTTAGTGAGATTTAGACTCAAGCCCATTTTTTGCTTCGGGGAAATCCTTTTAATCGTATCAGTTACTTAATTTTTTCAGCTACCAAAGATGTGGTCAATAAGGAGCCTAAAACAACTTTAACTCCTACCTCACTTCGTTTCTCTTTTTTTTCTCCCTGTCTGTCTGTCTGTCTGTCTGCCTCTCTTTCTCTCTCTCTCTCTTTCTTTTTTTTTTCTCTCTCTCTCTCTTTATCTATCTCTCTATCTATCTCTGGAAAAATGGATAAACAGATTCCAATGAATATTTTGTCTTTATTTCAGAAACTTTTCTTCAGAAAGAGAGACATAAAAGAAAGGGAGAAATAGGAGAGACAGAGAAGTAGATGTATTTATTTATTTATTTATTTATTTATTTCTTCTAAGACCAGTCTCTCATTTTATTTTATTTTATTTTTAATTATCTATTTCCTCCTATGTTAAACTTTAGTTAAACCCAATCATTCTGAGGAAGTTTTACTGAAATAACGATGAAATATCAAGTGTAATATGTCGAGAGTGTTTAGTATGTCCAATTTTCCATTCATTTTTCTTCATTTCGTTGGATTTACAAAAATCCACCATTTCTCTCTCTCTCTCTCTCTATATATATATATGGAGAAATGGTGGATTTTCATACCGTCAAATTTACTTCCAGTTTTCACTGATATATATATATATATATATATCAGTGAAAACTGGAAGTAAATTTACAAACAGAAAAATACAAGCTATTCAGAGGATGATTTTATTTATAGTTGAATTACTTGCCAACGTTCAAACTTTCGGCTTTTTTTTTTACATCAAACCTTCATCAGGGTGTTTAAATATATATAAATATACGAGTTATCCAGCTATGGGTAAATAGTACGACAGACTAGGTTCTTCAGCCTTGGTGAGGCAACTAGTCTAGGAGAAGGAAAACTCTGAATTCAAACCTGTTAAACTTCACTTAAAAATTGACCTAGTGTCATATCCTGCCCGAGTGAAGGGGTTTTTATACTTGTACATTTTCACACACACACACACACACACACACACACACACGTATATATATATATATATATATATATTTATAATTAAAATAATCCAAAACTAAGACGAATTAAATACTGGCTTACATTAGGATCCAAAACGTGAAACTCAGAGTCGTGACTTTTAGCCTGTTGCATTTTGTTCCAGTTGGTTATATATATATATATACATATATATATATATATATATATTGGTTATATATATATATATATATATATATATATATGCATTTTGTTCCAATTGGTTATATATATAGATATATATATTGGTTATATATATATATATATATATATATTGGTTATATATATATATATATATATATATATATATATTGGTTATATATATATATATATATATATATTTGTGTGTGTGTGTGTGTGTGTGTGTGTGTAATAAATTACAGTATAGAAAAAGAATAACTAAGTTATTCTGGACTAAGAACACTTTTCATTATAAATGTTCGATTTTTATATAAAAAATATCGATTTTTCAAAATGGTCAAAAACTGTGATATGAAAATCATAATGAAGGAAATAAAATATTGTTAATAAACTTTTGGAGTCATAGATTTTTCTTGTTTGGCTCAATAAAGATAAAAACGTAGTCACCAAAAAAGGAAATATGAAACGAATTTGACAGAAAAACAGTAAAACCGATGGAAAATAGATAAATATAAAAAAAAGAAACAACAAAGATATTGCAAATTTACATTATTTTTTATTTGAGTTTTAAAATCGATTTTTAATATAGCGTAGAAGAAGAAAAATGGCGACTTTCCAAGTAGGTCAGGTTACTAAATATACTAAATATCTTCGCTTTCTCTTCGAATTGCTTCATTTGTAACCCTTCATTGGTGGGCTAAAGAAAAGTTGCCATGTCAGATTAACAGTGGTCCCAATAAACTTTAGAGAACTAGGAATATTCCAGGACAGAATTGTAAAGACATTCGAGTAGTTATGCTTACAAAGTGAGAAAACATGTTCTCACTAAATCCCAGGCGACAGCTGATTCTTTTGCTTATCGTACATAAAAGCAATTCAATCTAATGAAGTTAAAAATAATTCGTAGATAATTACAGCTTCAAGCAACAATTCCTAATTCAAATAATTTACACAAAGTTATAGGGTTTTAAGTATTGTTATCTAATACAAATAATTTGCATCGTTTTTATCATAGGAAATCAAATCAGTGACTCGAGTTCAATCCCTGAACGAGGCTGTTTGCATTTCACATTGATCTTGCACACTTTGGAAATGTATGAAGCCAACTATTCTCCGTCCAGCTATGAGTAAATAGTTGGAAATACTGGGCTCTTTAACCTTGATATGGCAACTAGTCTTGGAGAAAGAAAACTCTGAATTCAAATCAGTTGTACTCCGCTTCAAAATTGACCTTGTGCCACATCTGGTCCGAAAGGGAACGGTTGGATGAATGCATATATCAAATTTTCATGACTGATTATCTTTCTGAGGCAGTTAAAGATATTGGAATGCAGTGACTGTAGATAGATACGAATAGTTTTCTAGTATTATTTGAATCATTTGGGACAAGATGAATATCTTTACAATTTACAGCACTGGGTCAAATTTGAACATTCTCTAAGACTTAGAGTTTAACACAGTGATCCGTAATTACGTCTATTTAAGCCTTTTTTTTTAATCCTGTGTAGGCTTTCAATACTCTGTAAGACAACACGGATCAAACTCGCCATGTTGATGTATAGTTAGCGAGATAAGCTCTCGAATGATTAAAATGAACTTTGCTCGCAGTGTCAATGTTCAATGATGATAACTGTTTCACTAATTGCGCCTCTTCTAGTGTGAGCGCTTAAGATACCGAACCTCGCTTAGTTTGGTTTGGTTTGGTTTTATGGCATATCAACCATAGTTGGTTATTTAATGCCAAATCCTGTTTTTTCATATGTAATAAATAAAAGATTTTTAAACACATTTTGTCGATACACTCAGTTAAATGATCCAGTTGTTCGATTTCTAACAATTTATTTTAGCTAAGTCAACAAAGTTAATTAGTTCCAAGTCGTGTTATGTATAACTATCAATTCAATTAAACATCAGTCATTTGTTTACACATAGATAAATAATCAAACAGTTCCATTTCAAGCAATTCATTTTAGCATAAGGGAATTCTTTGCACTCAGTTGAAATTCAAACAGTTCTACTTGACCCATAGATAGGACCCAGTCAGGTGCTACCAAGTCGGGCCATAATGGACCTGGAAGCGATGGCAATGAAGGGGTACTCCGCATTCCCCAAAGTTCAAGCATTACTGGATCATGACCATCAGATTGTTTAGTGTCTTGTCAGGACACTCGTTTGAAAGGGGAGTCTGGCCCCTCTGCAGAGATACCCTCGGTTTATTCTATAGCCCCAGCCGACCGGTCTGGGTCTCGCTAAGTCTCGGAGAAATTCACAATATTAAGGCAAACAGTTAGGATGGAACTCACCCAACAATTTACGACAGAGTATATTTACCCACCCTCTTCACTACGGGCAGGATATGACACAAGTTGATTTCTTTTAGTAGAGTAAAAGTTTTCCTTCTCATTGACTGGTTGCCTAACTAAGGCTAAAAAAAACCTAGTCTGGGAGAGAACAGATTGATTCATTCCTTTCACAAAGGCATCAATGCGAAGTAAAATGCAAACAATCGCATCCATAATTCGAACTGCGATCGCCGATTCCACTCCCTACGACAATTATCGTTAGGCTAAGTTCACGTCATTGTATTTACCCAACCCCTCCACCACTGCCAGTATATGATTCAAGGTCAATTTAAAAGCTGAATGCTGGTGGTTTTAATTCAGATTTTTTCTTATAGATAATTTGCTGAACCCAAGCAGAAGTACCCGGAGTGCCCAATTATTTACCCCAAGCTGTTGGAGAGAAGAGTTGGATTTATGCCTTTCACAAAAATTGGTGTACTTGTTTAAATGGCATATCAACTTTCGTGGGTTATTTAACGTCAAAGCCGCTCTTTATAGATGAACAGCTGTGATACTATTTAACCCATAGCTTAGGGAATAAGAGGTTCGTACTTTTCCCAAAGGTATTTGTCCGAAAGTGAACGTAATGAGATGACTGAAGTTCGAACCCGTTTAATTCGAGGCCCTCCAACAGTACTTTAACCATTACGCCACGGGGATTCTCTTGCTTTTCTTAAGGGTATTAGTGTGAAATGAAACGAGCGTAACAACTACATGATCCCAATATTGCATCAGGTTTAAGTGAAACAAACAAACAAACAAACAAACAAACAAACAAACAAAAAATGACTGTTTCACCGGAGGCAATTAGCGAAGGTACGCTTTGATACGCAAAAGTTCTTCTTCTTCTTCTTCTTCTTCTTCTTCTTCTTATTATTATTATTATTATTATTATTATTATTATTATTATTATTATTATTATTCAGAAAAGAGGAATGTAGAGCATTCGGGTCTTCTCTCGCAGTCGGCACAAATTTATCTCCTCCATTATAGCAAACATTCTGAATTTCTATTTTTTTATAACCTACCGAACTCATTTCTGAAAGGAGTAAAATGCAAAAAATAAAAGATAAAAAATAAACAAAAAACAAAAAAAAAACAAAAAAAAACGAGTAAATGAAATAAAATGGATTCATACGCAAAGAAATGCCTTTTTCTCTGCTTATCGAGGATAAGTGTCTGTTCTTTAATACTCATCATTAACATTTTTACTGAGTGACCTAAGAAAAATCAACAAATTGAAATGCTTTCTTAGCTCAGTGGTGAAATCAAGGGACAGGCGGAAGAATGACCAGAAGTACATTGTAAATATTTCCTCTGCTAACCTTCATAAGGCACAGGTGACGTCATAATTATACTTGAAAATAAAATGAACTCGGTGACCCAAGTTCAAATCCTGGGTGAGGCTCTTTGCGTTTCACTATGAATAAAAAATATCCTTGGGAAAATATATCTTTTTCTGATAATACCCGTTTATTATCAATCTGGTTTTGAAAATCTCTTGTTTTCAGAATACACTGTAGAATATACTGACTGCATCTCTGCAGAGGGTAATCACTGCCCGACAACGAGTGTCTTGCATATGATACTAAACAATCTGATAGTGATTGGTTTCGGTTTGTTTTCTTTGTTTAATGTCATATCAACCTTTGTAGGTTATTTAATGCCAAAGCCATTCTCCTAGAAGAACATTAGTGGTGCTATTTAACCCATAGCTGGGAGGATAAGGGGGTTCATACCTTTCCCAAGGGTATTTGCCCGAAAGTGAACGTAATAGCGCGACTGGAGTTTGAACTCGCATACTACGATTCCGAAGTCCATCGCTTTAACCATTACACCACGGGGACACCCCCAATCTGATGGTGAGGCTCCAGTAATGCCAGATATTTGGGGAATGTGGAGAACCCCTTCATTGACATCACTACCAGGTCCAATCGGGTCCTATCTATGGGTCAAATAGAACTATTTGAAATTTAACTGTGTGCAAACAAATGACTGACATGAAATTGTTTTTGTTCAATAACAATACTTGAAACCATTTAACTGTGAGCAAAAAAAAAGCTCCGATTCTTTTAAATATGTTGTTTACAAAATATTTACCAATCGTAAATATTTAATATATGTGTATAAACAATATATGGCAATAACTAACTTACAATGGTTGATAAGCCATAAAACTCAACCCGACCCAACCTGTCCGTATTACAATGCTAAATTGAATTGTTAGAAATAGAACTTTTTGATCCTTTAACTCTTTCTAAACAAATAACTGATCTTTAATTGAATTGTTAGTTTTTCAGAGCAATACTTGGAACCGTTTAACTTTGTTGACTTATGCTAAATTGAATTGTTAGAAATAGAACTGTTGAATTCTTTTTATTGTGTATATCTCGAAAATGTGTTAACATATCATATATTTATTATATATGTAAAAACAGGATTTTGCATTAAACAGCCGACAATAATTGATATGCAATAAAACTAAAGGAAAGCGAATCTTACGTTCATCTTAACACTTTGATAAAGTTGTTTTATGGGGATGGTTGTCTCTTTAATGTTTTCTTGAACTTAATATTCAAAAGAACTTTATATCTCATATTCGCTTCGAAGACCCAGGTGATTTCAAAGTCATTTTTCTTTAGAAAATAAAATGGTTTTATTTACTTTCAAATGCAGTAAATAATTTTCCCGACCATTTGATCGACTTCTTTAAAATCACTGTACTTGGTAGAGCGTAGCCGAACGGTTATAGTTAAAGCAATGGACAGGGCAATCCGAATTCAAATCATGGATGAAGCTGTTTGCGTTTTGCTTTCGTGCTAATGCTCTTAGGAAAGACAAATCCATCGATTATTCTTACACCAATCTATTGGTAAGATAGAAAGACAAATCACACAACATTTAACAGCTGTACATAGCAAGTCTTTTTTATCGAAATAGTTGATATTTAACTGCCTTTCATAGAAAGTCTTTTCATCGAAACACTTGACATTTAACAGCTTTACATAGAGCCTTTTCAGTGAACAAATTGACATTTAATGGCTTTTAATAGAAAATATTTTTATCGAAACAATTGATATTTAACTGCTTTACATAGAAAGTCTTTTCATCGAATCAGTTGATCGGGCTACTAATGAGTTGAGTGTTCGCCAATGGTCCGGGAGACCGGGGTTCAATCCCAGGTCGAGTCATACCAATGACTCAAAAATTGTACTTGATACCGCCTTGCTTAACGCTCAGCACTATAAGGTGAGGATCAAGGGTAAAGTGGAGCAATCCTACGAATGGAGAGGTGCCCTCCCTCACACTTCAGTGTAGTAGCTGCTGAAAAGGGAGCCTTCGGGTTTTCCTCAACTAAGGTCGCCAACTTTACTTACTTACATAGAAACTCTTTTCATCGAAACACTTGACATTTAACGGCTTTACATAGAGCCTTTTCATTGAACAACATGAATTTAATGGCTTTTAATAAAAACTCTTTTAATCGAAACACTTGACATTTAATAGCTTTACATAGAATCTTTTCATTGAACTACTTGAATCTAATGGTTTTTGATAGAACGTCTTTTCATCGAACCACTTGATATTTAACGCCTTCACGTAGAAAATCTTTTCATATCTTATACTAAATAACTTTTCATCGTGTGTGCGTGTATGTATGTAAGAGAGAGAGAGAGGGGGGGATAATAGATAGACAAAAGATATATAACCATTGAAAGAAGCGAGAAGTTTAGAAAGGAACCCCGATCATCGGCAAGTTACAGAACCTTCAGGTCAGCACAATTTTGTTGATTTTGGAGATACTTTTGCTGTTGCGCTTCCAAACATTTTGTTTTCATTTCGGCGATGTTTTTCTTTTTTAACTTTTATTTTCATTTACTTTATTTATTTATTTTTTTCCCTTTCTTATCTTTTTCCTTTCTTTTTTGATAAAATTCGGTTCAAGTAGTTCTCATCGCCTAAGATGTCTGGAATGACCCCAACGAACACCGTCAGAACCCCCTCGCCCCCAAAGAAAAAACAAACAAGGATCTCCTTTTGCAGTGTATGATCTGTCGTTTATAATAGGTCAAGATAAACGATAAGTTTAATTTTCCCTTTTCTATTCAAGGTTTCTGTTTTTCTCTGCCTTCCACCACTTTCTCTATTTTGTCCCTTTCCAATTGGATGCCTTTGCTTGGTCAATACAAACACAGCCCAAAATAAAAGAAAAGGCTTATATATATCATCATCATTATCAATTCGTGTAGCAAGCACAGATTTTCCTGACTCTCTCTCTCTCTTTCTCTCTCACCATTCATCCCTATCATCTATCAAACCCGGTAGGTCTTCCAGACTATCTCCTATGTCTGTATAGAATTGCTGTATTTGTCGCTGCCTCCCACCAGAGAGGACTTGACACAAGGTCAAATACCCGAAGGCCGATTAAAGTGGGGATAAAGGGGAGGGGAAGGTCAGGAACGAGCTGAGATTCGAACCCTGCTGGTCTGTGCTGCTCATCGACCCACTAAGTGCAATGTGGGTCTAATGAAGCAAGCAGTTTTACGAATCCAAATTTGGATCCGGGCACGTATGCCGGGTTATAGCTTTAATTAGACAGCAAGGTCTAGTGCTATACATAAGGGACAAAGGTTGCAGCTCGCCCAAACGAAGTTGGGGTCCTCTCGGCCTCGAATCTGCCATTGTTTGAATACCTCATCCGACACGAATGCCAGACGGCCCAGCCAAAAGGCCAGGAATTGCTGTACATAATTGCTGTAAGTAAGTTCTTGTTGGTCGATTAACATAAGCACGTCTATATGAAGGAGTCCATCCGAGAACATCACATATGAATTCGTCCTTGCTTCTCCAGCAATGTCCCGCATGACCTGATCGTCTTATTTAGAGGGTTTTAGAGAAGATAGGTAAGAGGACATACAGCTGATGTTTGGGGAGGTGTTACTTCTAGGATTTGTTCTGTATAAGTCGTGACATTCTGGGGCAGTTTCTGTCTAGCTTTATCTCTTGGCATTTTGTCAGGGTCCTTGTGATGCATCCGTACAGTAATATTGATACAACCGCTGCTTAGAAGAAATTCCGTTTTAATTTATCGGATAGATCAGACTTCCATATGATTGATAACCTATTCATTAGCTGTCCACGCCTTTGCTTGACGTCTATTGATATCACTTTCAGAAGATGAGATGCTGCTGCTGGGGTACGTGGATTTGTCCACTAATTTCAGAGAACTGCCATTTAGAGTGGAGATGTCTCCTTCTTGATTAAAACAAATATACACCGCTTTGTCCACATTCACTGGGAGGTCACTGCCTCCATCCGCCTGCAGCAGGCTATGCAGCCTT
The DNA here is from genome assembly GCA_963585895.1 of Sepioteuthis lessoniana. NCBI lineage: Eukaryota > Metazoa > Mollusca > Cephalopoda > Myopsida > Loliginidae > Sepioteuthis > Sepioteuthis lessoniana. The sequence continues at coordinate 83,105,794 of OY757914.1, forward strand.
GGGTAGGTGTATTTGCAAGAAGCGCTATATCATATATATAGTCTGCGTCCGTAATAGTTTCTGCGGGGTTTCGTCTGTTCCTTGCCTTTTTTTTTTTTATGGAAATCCATATTCTTTTATTAGATCTATCGATGTTCTAAGTGGGTAGTCAAGGCAGATTATAAACTTGTATGGTGCAATATCCCTTTGCAAAACAACAGCAGCAATGTCGAAGAAATCTGTATTTCTGTCCGTGGAGTGAATCTTGACTTTCGTGTTTCGATGTTGTAGAACATCATTATGGCTTTAACATTTTGGTGGGGGAGACCATAAGCTAAAAGTATATGCTCGGTCTTTTCTCTGTGTATGGAATCAAATGCCTTGGAGAAAACCGCAGACAAAAGTGACACCACAAGGTTTTTTGCATGAATACCCTCTATGATTCAACGGATGATTAGAATCTGTGATGTTGTGGATCGATTTCTCCGAAAACCGTTTGAATTTTTTTTCTAAGAATTTTCTCAATTTTTGGTCCAGTGCGATTGAGAAGCAGAACATTATAAACCTTAGTTGCTATGAAAGTAAAAGTTATGACTCTGTAGTTCTTGGCGATTCCAAGGTCTCCTTTCTTAGTGAAAAAGAGGATGCAGCCTTTTGTCCATTATTCAATTGTTCTCTGGTTATATACGGCGTTGCAAAATCAAAGAAGCATTTTTATCATAAAGGGTTTTCGGACTATTGTTTTCATCTTTATTGTTATAAAACGTTTTGGCCGATATGTCCTCCGGCCTTCTGGTGTTTGTAGGTTCCCGAGTTAGACAAACACCTGAAGAAGGCCGGAGGACATATCGGCCAAAACGTTGTGGAAATAACAATAAAGATGAACACAATAGTCCGAAAACCTTTTATGATAAAAATCATCAAGCATTGTTTCAGAAATTTAGTCAACTAATCAAAGTAATAAGTAAAGTAAGTAAATTTGGCGACCGTAGTCGATGGTGACCCGAAGGCTCCCTTTTTGATAGCTACTACACCAAGGTGTAGAAGACGGCGCTACTTTTTTCTCTGGAATGCTCCACTTTACCCTTGACACTTGCCTTAAAATGCTGAGTATTAAGCAAGGTAGCATCAAGTACCATTTTTTGAGTCTTTGGTATGAATCGACCTGGGATTGAACCCAGGTCTCCCGGGCCATTGGTGAACACTCTAACCATTAAGTCTTCAAATTTTCTTGTCTTCCGTAATTCCGGCGGGTATTTCGTCGAGGCCAGCAGCTTTTCTGTTTTTAATTTTTGTCAGTACTCTGTTGAATTCTTCTTGAATAAACTGTCCTTGTTTGATGTCTTGTTGGTTATAAATAATCCTTTTAATATTTCTCTCCTTTTAGGGTAGTTTCCAAACAGATTCTGCAATGTTCTTACCACATATGTATTCATTCTTCTTGGCAGCTTTTAACTTTGCTCTCAAGGTGCTCTTTCTTTGACTCACTTAAAAAAACCGTCAGTCACATTATTTGTGATTATGCCTCCTTAAGTGTCTGCGTGTTGGCACTAATTGGATTACTTTTATTACATAAGGACGTTGTTTTCAGGTTATCTCATTTTTTCCTGACCGCTACTGTCTCCCATGGAACTCTGTATTTATCTCTTAGTTTGGTTGGTATGTGTTCTGCTGCTGCTTCCATGTGGGCGTTCAGGAAGTTTTCGTATTCATCGTTCAGAGTAAGTGTTTCAGATGTCTTCAGAATAGTTCTAAATTTGTTTCTTACAGTAACCGTGTATTTATTGTTAATATTTCTATTGTTGAGTGATGACCAGTCATAGTGAGTGGTTTTGGCTGTTGTGTCTTATCCTTGGTAAGCTCAGACGTATCTTTGCTATGACAATGCTGTGATTAGTACATACGCCTCTCTTTTCCGAGTGCTATTAATCCATTTCTTATTTATGACTATGTAATCTATCTGTGCTTTAGCATTATTTGGGTAGGTACTATTTACCAACCCCTCCGCTCGGGCAGGATATGACACAAGGTCAATTTTTAAGCGGAGTTTAACAGGTTTTAATTCAGAGTTTTCCTTCTCCTAGACTAGTTGCCTCACCAAGGCTGAAGAACCTAGTCCGTCCTACTATTTACCCATAGCTGGAGGGAGAATAAGGGGGTTCATACCTTTCCCAAGGGTATTTGCCCGAAAGTGAACGTAATAGAGCGACTGGAGTACGAACTCGCGTACTACGATTCCGCAGTTCATCGCCTTAACCATTACACCACGAGGACACCCCATTATTTGGGTAGGTGTAGGTTCATAATTTTCCCTAATTTTTCTAGAATTTAATATTAAGGGAAGTTAGTCAATTTTCGAGTGAGAAGTCTGTTATCCTGCAACATGTGTCTATTTGAATACATAACCGTAGTATTTGTTAATTTAAGATTGGCTGTTTTGTAAAAGCAAATAAGATGAAAGTAGATAATTGAAGTCACGAGAGCAACCTTAGAATAAATTTAAGGAATTTCATCATTTGAAAGGTAGAATCGAACGAAGAAGGCCTGCAATGGAAATAGAGGGGACAGAAAAGAACAAAAAATAAATAATGAATATATGGACTTTAACTAAGTTAGAATTTGAAAAATTTTAAAGAAGTTTTTTTTAACTGTAAACATAACATTAGAATCCATCGGAAGCAGCATGGTGGATGTGAAGATGGATGAACCCAGAGTTAGGTCAGCTGTTCGCTTCACCTGATGTTGGGTGGAAGAACTCGACTGGTCAACAGACAAGACCAAACAGTTCGACGGCCAAGACCCATCTATAAAGAGTGGCATCTACTGATGAGATAAAAATAAACAGTAATCGAAAGATTACCATGAGTCTAAATCAAACCATATGCCCAGACCGCATAACCCTTCTCGCAAGAAAACAAGGAGCGCATTTCGCTAAGGTTGGAGCTCTAGCCACAGCGTTTAAAAAATCATTTGCATAACTCAAACTCAAACTTAAACGAAAGTACTAAGGTAAAAAAGCACAATACATCGAGCGACATTTAATGTTAGAACTTTAAATAGGATTGGCCAGCTACCTCAGCATCAAAAGAAGTACACAATATAGATATTATATGCTTACAGGAACCTAGATACTACCATTGCAAACGAGGAATATACCGGCCATTGCCTAATGAGCAGAGTGTTCACTAATGGTCCGGGAGACCGGGCTTCAATCACAAGTCGCGTCAAATCAAAACTAAAAAAATGGTACTTGATGCCGCTTTGCTTAGCACTCAGCACTATAAGGTAAGAATAAAGGGTAAAGTGGAGCAATCCTGGAAATGGAGTAGCACCCTCTCCTACACTTTAGTGTTGTAGCTATTGAAAAGGGAGCCTTCGGGTCACCCTCGACTAACTTTACTTGCTTTATATTGACAATGGATGGACGTTTTTTTCAACATCTTCCAGGAAAAACTCCGTCAATGCCGTCATAGAAGGGGTACGAATATCAATCAACCTCGTGCTACTAAACAACATCGAGAAAATACAACCGAGAATGATGGTAGCTAAATTTAACTGCAACCCCAGCACAACAATCATCTCCTGCTCCAGTCGCATCGAGGCCAGTGATGAAATGGTCCTCATCATCTTCTTTAACGAGCTATATTCATTTGTCCGTAGTAATCCCAAACACAGCGTTCTATTCATCGTTGGAGACACGAATTCTCAAATAGGTAAAGACAAAAACAATAAAATCTCCTCACACAACTCGTCAAACAGAAATGGGGAACATCTAATATATTGTTGTATAGTGGCTGGTACCATGTGACTTCCGGTATCGCGGAAGTATAAAAGACGCCATGTCTCTTAACCACGAAGAAATAGAAGCAGAAGCAGAAAAAGAAGCAAAGAGATAGCTCTGAAGGACGTCGGTCAATAGTAAGACCAACTTCGGACGTAACACCAACAGCACAAGACTTATAATACTAGTCGACTGTACCACTTGAATTAATAAACAATTAACTCTATTTCACTTTGTATCTTTTCCTTACCACGATACAACATGTATATATATATATATAGCAGGAGATGGTGTAGATGATTGAATAAAATGACGATATACAAATTTGTAAATTCTTATTTCTTTAAATTGAGGGAAAGGTTTGCTGAAAACAGAAATTACAAAGTATTTTCTTGTAGCAAAGATAATATTAGTCAGGGCGTAAATATTCTAAATGGAGATAGTTAAGATTTGTGAGCGTAATATAATAGTTTCTATTAGCCTAATCTAAAAGAACATATTTTGTTTATGTAATGTCTTGTGCATGAGTATCTCGATGAAGAGAGAAAAATGTATTTATACGTTAAAAGCACATACAGTTACTGCTGGTATTTTCACCAGGAAGCTTAAGCTGTAATATCATTATTTATAAATCTATGTAAACACTAACATATCCGCTCAATTTAAAAATAGTTAAGCGAAGTTAAAATAAAATACTTACTTAAAAGAAAAGAATGTACATATTCAACTCAAAAGAAATAAACCGAACGGCAGTTGAATAAATCAAGATAATTTTATACTAACAGAAGAAACATTTATTTCTCTCCATATTTATACGATTGAAGTCGGTTCTATATAAGGGAAAAAAAATTGATGATTTATCAATAATTATAATTTGATAAGAAATTGTATTTCTGATATTCTAGGAGGGAGAAAATTTCTTAAATTTCTTTGAGCTTGATCCTTTAAAATTTTCGCGGCAAGTCAAATATTGTCGTCTGTAAAGTATGTTGAAATTTAAAAACTATCGCGAATGCGTCGATTGGTTAATAAATGCAAAAAAAAAAAAAAAAAAAAAAAAAAAAACACATACAAGAATTACAGCTTCTGGAACCTAATTTTTTGCCTAAAAATTAGCCCTATTTTTTTAAATATGGGGATTAGTTGAGTTTTCGTATATATATATATATATATATATATAGAGAGAGAGAGAGAGAGAGACATGAGAAAGCTAGTGTTGGCTGACTAAAAAAGATTTACGTATATTAGTTCTGTGCGGACACTGTATGCGGTCTAGAAGATATGCTAGGACGATTGGAACTGATATTGAGAGAGATTTGGCATAACTTGATGATATATATATATATATATATATATATATATATATATATATATATATATTTGAGTGTATATGTGTGTGTACAACCAAATCATCATCGTCATCATCAAAATGTGCAGACATCACGGACTGCCGTAACTGTCCAACACAATACATTCTTACTGGTCATATCTCCTGGGAAGTCTTCCAGACGGCATCCAGTGTCCATTCAGAGCAGCCTAATGTAAGTTTTTAGTGATTGACCAATATTTGTGTGTCCATACGTCGGAGTTCATACAAGAACTTTCACTTCATTATTACTTATTCAGAAGTTCCAAGCATGTCTAGTTCGTCTTATTTGGACGCTTTGTGGTCCGACAGCCGCAAATTTGTTTGGTTCCACTTCTAGAATTTGTTCAAATCAGCACGCATGCATTTCTCGTCTAACTTTTTCCTCAAACATGTCCAAAGAGTCCAAGTGAAATATTTCCTTAGTGAATCTGGATCTGAAATAGGAATATAAGTTAATTTAATGATAGAAAAAAAATCAATGACCATAAAATATGAGCAAGTCAAATCTTGAAATTAGGTGTAGAGAGGTGCCCGTGGTGTAATTGTTATCATCGTAGGAAATGGACACAGCGACACGAGTTCAAATCCTGGACCAGGCTAATTGCATTTCACATAGCACTAATACCCTTGGGAAAGGTATGAATCCAATAATTCTCCCTCCAGCTATGGGTAAATAGTAGGACAGACTAGGTTCTTCAGCCTTGGTGTGGCAACAAGTCTAGGAGAAAGAAAACTGATTTCAAACCTGTTTAACTCCGCTTAAAAAAGTGACCTTGTGTCATATCCTGCTTGAGCGGAGGGGTTGGGTAAATATGATAAAATATTAGTAAATTCCATTTACTAAAAAAAAATAATGTAATTCGAGAAATGCGTATAATTTCTGTGCTCTGAATAAGTGACGACAAAATAAATTTATGAAATTACAATATTTACTTGCAAATCTTTTCACAGTTCCGGAAACTTTTAAACTTTTTCAGGATCAATTTTTTTTTAAAGAAAAAGCGGAAAAAAACATTTTTCTTATAAAGTTCACATGGTATAATTTTTCTTTTCTTTTTTTATTCTTCTTGCCTTGAAGATTTTTGCTGATAAATTTTGATTTTTAAACAGTCCTTATTTCTTTTTTCTTCGCTGTTCGGTTTGGTAACTGTATTCTCATCTTATTTTTTATATTCTTGTAATTCAAAAAGATATTTAATTTATATTTTTACAATATTTTCAATAACATTTTTCCCCACATATAATAGTTAGGATGGGAAAACTTCTGCCTGTACTCATTGTGAAAAATCTACCATTAATATCAATTTTTTCAAATCACTTTTTGTAGAATAAAAACTGAATATACACTTTGAATAAATTAAATACGATTTGTTTTTAGCATTAAGAATTGTATTGATTTTCCCTCGAGGAAAATCACATATGTTAAAGAGCCTTCCTGGTTTTAACATATTAAATTAAGATAAATTATCCTTCCTCGGTTACGATAAAATTCAATAAAAAAAAGAAGAAAAAACAAAAAACGAAAAATTTGCAAGACGTCTGCAGAAAAAAAAATTCTGTTCAATTAATGACCGCAGGTTATTATTTGAAATTTGAAATGAGAAATCCGTTTATAAGGATTAAAAATTAAAATTGCTTTTGTTTAGCAAGAAATTAAAATAAAATAACTTAAAGTTGATTATTCACTTCTAAACTGCAAAATGCTTTAAAAGTAATAAATATAAAATTATTCTCAATTATAGCCAACATAAGCGAAATAAACATCTCGCTCTTTTTACGTATTTAAACAATTCTACACGATGACCTAATGAGTAGAGTGTTCGTAAATGGTCCTGGAAGACCAGGGGTTCAATCCCAGGTCGATTCATACCAAAGATTCGAAAATTAGTACTTGATACCGCCTTGCTTAGCACTCAGCATTATAAGATTAGGGTAAAGCGGAGCAATCCAGGGAAAGGAGTAGCGCCTTCTCCTACACGTTGGTGTAGTAGCTTTTGAAAAGGGAGCCCTCGGGTCACCGTCGACTAACATGATAGGAACTTCACTAATATAACGGAGAGACAAGATTTTATCTCATCTGATCAATGCAATGGAAAAAATACACTCTGAATTAAAAATTGCAATCCAGTCGGCTGGAGTTGTAGGATACATTGGCTGCATCTCTGCAGAAGAGTAAGACTTCCTAGTCAAACAATCTGATGGTGAGGATCCAGCCCTGGTGCTTTGAGGTGTGTGTAGCACCTGATAGGGTCCTATGTGTGAGTCAAATAGAACTGTTTTACATTTAAACTATGTGCAAAAAATGGCTTATGCTGAACTGAATTCTCAGACATAGAAGTGTTTGATCATCTAACTGTGTGTAAACAAATGACTGATGTTTAATTAAATTTCTTTCTTTTCTTTCAATGGCATATCAACCTTTATAGGTTATTTAACGCCAAAGCTATTCTACTAGAAGAACAGTAGTAGTACCATTTTGCCCATAGATGGGAGGATAAGGGGGCTCATACCTTTCCCAAGGGTATTTGCCCGAAAGTGAACGTAATAGCACGACTGGAGTACGAACTCGCTTACTACGATTCTGAAGTCCATCGCTTTAACCATTACACCACGAGGACACGCCCTTTAATTAAATAGTTAGTGATTCATTGCAATACTAAGAACCATTTGACTATGTGCAACAGTGATCAGTAAAATAATTAATGTTAAATAGTAATACTTATAACCACTTCACTGTCTTCAAACAAGTGATTAATAGTGAATAGAATTTTAAATGTTAGATTGCAATAATTGAAACATTGAACTGTGTAGAAACAATAGCAATACGAATGTGCAAACAAATAAGTTCTAACTCATTTAAAAATGAAATTACCCACAAACTATTTGCCTACAAATTATATGAATGTCTATTTAAATGTGTGCAAGCAAATAACTTATGTTAAATTGTCACTGTTACATAAAAATACTTGAAACCATTTAACTAAGTTCAAAAAATGAGCTCAGCCTCGTTTAAAATGTTATCAACAAAAAGTGTTTATAAATCATATATATGTAATATATATGTATAAATAGGATTTGCCATTATATAACCTACAATTGTTGATATGCCATTTAACTGTATGCAAAAAAAAAGATTGGTTTGGTTTCTTTGTTTAATGGCATATCAACCTTTGTAGGTTATTTAATGTCACAGCCATTCTCCTGGAAGAACAGTAGTGGTACTAATTAACCCATAGCTGGGAGGAAACGTGGGGGTTATACTTTTCCCAAGGGTATTTGCCCGAAAGTGAACGTAACAACACGACTGGAGTACGAACTCGCTTACTACTATTCCGAAGTCCATCGATTTAACAATTACACTACGAGGACACCCACGTGAAAGAAAAGAAAAAAAAAAAGAAGAGGCTTTGCTCGTTTATCAACACAATGTTTTTATGAATCATATACATGTAATATATATGTATAATCATGATTTGCCATTGAATAACCAATAACAGTTGATATGCCATAAAATCAAACTAAACCAAATCATTTATATATAATATATATATAAAGAGGATTAAATAAACCAAAAAGACTGATATGCCTTAAAACCAAACCAAACCGATCCTTAAAAACTGACGGATTTTAAAGATAGGTAAAACTGGAATGTTTAGTTGAAACAAATCAAAACTTTTTCAAAGATTCAATCGATGAAAAAGCTGAAAAATTTCCACGAAAACAAATTAAACTTAAAAACCTTCTTAGCTTCGACTCGTAACTAATGAGCAAAATATACTCAGTTGTAAATTCTGGAATCCTCTCTATTTAAAATTTAACTGAAAATTCTAATTTTCACTTTTTATTTTTATATTTTTAGATAATTTCTTTATATTCTTAAATCAAAAATTAAAAAAAAAAATTATAATATATACACACACATATATATTTAAATATATTCTCATACATGTATATTGGTAATTTGTAAACAGTTACTCTACCGATTGCTAATCGTGTATAAACAAAAACTATACTTATATTAAACTGAATTGTTTTGATAAGAACTCCTTGACTTAACTGAAAAGCTTGAAAAAGAAGTGTTTTTGACAATTGAACTGTGTACTAATGATTAACTGGAATGTTTGTTTATTCATATTTACCAACCCCTCCGCTCGGGCAGGATGTGACACAAGGTCAATTTTTAAGCGAAGTTTAACAGGTTTGAATTCAGAGTTTTCCTTCTCCTAGAGTAGTTGCCTCACCAAAGCTGAAGAACCTAGTCTGCCCTACTATTTACCCATAACTGGAGGGAGAATAATTGGATTCATACCTTCCCCAAGGGTATTAGTGCTATGTAAAATGCAATTAGTCTCGGCCAGGATTTGAACTCGTGTCGCCGGGTCCATTTCCTAGGACGGTAACCATTATACCACGGGATTGTTTGTTGATTTACATAAAAATGGATTTGGCATTAAATAACCCACAAAGGTTTATATGACATGAACCCAAACAATCACCCAATCTACCGACAGCTATCTTTATCTAATGTTGTCTATCGTTGTTTGGGCGGTTATCGTTCGCACTGATGTTGTCTATAGTGGCATCTTGGTATTCGCTACGATCTGTTCTGTCGTAGACCATATTTACCAACCCCTCCGTTCTGGCCAGATATGACACATGGTCACTTTCTAAGCCGGGTTTAACAAGTTTGAATTCAGAGTTTTCCTTTTCCTAGACTTGTTGCCTCACCAAGGCTGAAGAACCTAGTCTGCCCTACTATTTACACTATGTGAAATGCAATCAGTCTCGTCCAGGATTTGAACTCGTGTCGCCGTGTTCTGTCGTAGACGGTTGTCGTTTGTTGTTTTTATAGTAAGCCAATAGATTCAGCCCGAGCAAAATTCAGAATTTTGGTCTTTTATTGCCATTCGTTGAAACTTTCGTTGTCTTTTGGAATCAAGTGGTTTATTTACAACAACGTCCTCATGAATTTGTTTATAACTGAGTCTGCGTATAAAACTGGGCCATTACCCTAGTAAGTAGAGTGTTCACCCATGATCCAGGAGACTGGAGTTCAATCCCAGGTCGAGTCATATCAAAGAATCAAAAATGGTACTTGATACCACCTTGCTTATCACTCAGCATTATAAGGTGAGGATCAAGGGTAAAGTGGATCTATACTGGGAATGGAGTAGCGCCTTTCCCTACACCTCAGTGTAGTAGCTATTGAAAAGGAAGCCTTTGGATCACCCTCGACTATGGTCGCTATCTTTACTTACTTTATAATTATTTTTCCCATCAATGTTAGCATCTGTATATTTATAATTTCTATTTTCAGACTTGATACAAGGTTTGTTTACTGTTATCTTATTATATATACTCAGATATATATATATATATATATATATATATATATATATATATATATATATATATATATAATAAGATAACTGTATATATATATATATATATAGAGAGAGAGAGAGAGAGAGAGAGCGAGAGAGACTATAGTAGGATGAAAAGAAGGAAAGATATGCATGTGTGGATAGATCGACAGATATTAACAGAATGAGATAGATTGTTAGATATATATAAATAGATAGATAGATATATAAGAATATCACCAGAATAATCAGCAAACAATTAGACATTAAACTAGGACCGTTCTCACAAGAAGAACTCGACTCGGTTCTCAGAAAAATTAAAAATAGGAAAGCTGCAGGGCTGGACGAAATTCCCCCGGAAGGATGGAAGACCAGACAATTCGACGACATACTGCTCCGCCACTGCAACGCAGTATACAATCAAAATCCGATTGATAGATGGATGAAGGGATGCATACTCCCCTTCCCTAAAAAGGGGGACCTCGGATTCGCCAAAAACTACCGAGGCATAACACTTACATCTATAGCTGCCAAAATCTACAATGCCCTACTACGAAACCGAATAGAACCCGAAATCGACAACATATTTAGAAAAAACCAAAATGGCTTCCGAAGAAATAGATCCACGACCTCACAAATATTAACCATCCGCAGAATCCTTGAAGGTGTACGGGCAAAGAACCTACAAGCGACATTAATATTTGTCGACTTTACCAAGGCTTTCGACTCCATTCACAGAGGAAAGATGGAACAAATCCTACTAGCGTACGGCATACCTAAAGAAACCGTATCGGCAATAACGATTCTCTATAGAAACACTAAAGTAAAAGTACGATCACCGGATGGAGACACAGAATACTTTGACATTGTAGCAGGAGTACTACAAGGGGACACGCTGGCCCCGTACCTCTTTATCATTTGTCTAGACTACGTACTTAGAACATCGATTGACAAAATCAAAGAGAATGGCTTCGAACTGACGAAGAAAAGAAGCAGAAGATACCCCGCAACAACAATTACCGATGCCGACTACGCCGATGACATAGCGATACTGGCAAATACACCTGACCAAGCCGAAACACTTCTGCATAGTTTGGAATGAGCAGCAGCAAGCATAGGCCTCCATGTTAATGCACACAAAACGGAATATATGTACTATAACCAAACGGGGGACATCTCCACTCTAGAAGGAACCCCACTTAAACTAATAGACAAATTCACGTACCTAGGAAGCAGCGTCGAATCAACCGAAAAGGACATCGAAACGAGGTTAACGAAAGCATGGACAGCTATCAATAGGCTATCGATTATATGGAAATCAGACCTAACCGATAAAATGAAACGCAGTTTCTTCCAGGCAGCAGTCACATCGATACTGCTATATGGATGCACTACATGGACGCTAACAAAACGACTGGAGAAGAAGCTAGATGGCAATTACACAAGAATGCTGCGTGCAATCCTGAACAAGTCCTGGCAGCATCACCCCACAAGACACCAACTGTACGGCCACCTGCCCCCTATCACGAAAACTATTCAAGTTAGACGAACCAGACATGCAGGACACTGCTGGAGAAACAGAGATGAACTCATAAGAGATGTACTCTTATGGATCCCCACACATGGCCGCGCAAAAGCAGGACGACCAGCTCGAACGTACATTCAGCAGCTATGTGAGGATACAGGATGTTGTCCTGAAGACCTACCTAGGGCGATGAACGATAGGGAGGAGTGGCGAGAGAGGGTCAGGGATATCCGTGCTACCAGCGCGATATGGTGATGATGATGATATATATATATATATATATATATATATATATATATATATATATTGGTCTAGCAGGTAGAGAGTTCGCCAATGGCCCGGTAGACCGGGGTTCAATCCCTGGTCGAGTCATACCAAAGACTCAAAAAAATTGTACTTGATACATCCTTGCTGAACACTTATTATTTTAAGATACGTATCAAGGCTAAAGTAGAGCAATGAAGGAAAAGGAGTAACACCCACCTCTACATCTCGATGTAGTAGCTATTGAAAAGGTAGCCTTTAGGTCAACCTCGATTACGGTCGCCAACTTTACTTTAATGTTTATAGATAGATATGAACATTAATAGAAACAGGTATACAGGAAAGAAAAGACAAAGAAGAAAAGACAGAGCCCTTGAAACTGCTGTACACACAAGAAAGAAGAGAAATATTTACAGACTGATTTCGAACTTGATGTTTCCTTTAAAAGGAAAAAAAAAGAATTAAAAATAGAATTAAAAGTAGGCTTAATTCATCCACTCTGTCCCTTTCGAGATGCACCGATACACACCCTCTCCCAGTCCTTTTCTCCCTCAGTGAAACGCACTGACCTAGTTCCATTGTTGTTTTAACACTGTTTTAATAACTCATTAGGATATTCGTTGCCCGTCTGAACCGGATCAAAGATTTAATAAGAGTTGACGGCATTCCACAAACACAGAGACGCGTCGATGAAGCCAAGAGACATTGAATACGAGAATCTAATGTCCGTCACGCCCGCGCGTGATCACACCATGATACCCATATACCTATCAAAACTAAACACGACTTTTTAGCGTAGCTAAACCAGCAAACCAACTTGCTTGTGTACTTAGTTTCTCGTAGATTCCTCGCAACTTTTGGAAAGGCACAGCTATATGAAAGACCGAGGGGAGAAAACCAGCGATTTTTTTTCTTTTCACAAGAGCTATGAACATTGACGATTCAAGTGTACACTTCTCTAAGACCCAATCCTTTAAACATTTCACTGCTCACCAAAGAATAGGTGTCTATAAATCACTGCATTTCCGTACTATTGATCAAAATCAGCACTCAGTTGCGTAGCAAGTTGAGTAAACTTCTGATTTCTATTGAAGGGGAGTTATGGCTTGTTGGAGCATTCCATTGTGACTACGCGGGCGAGTCCATTTCCTGGATTATAATTGGCTTGCTGATCTATGCGTGGACACATTAGTATGTAAATACAGCTTCAATTTCGTATTGTTGGAAGAACTGTTTTTGGGTGGCATTTAGCTGGCCGTTTCAGTTCTGGGCGGTTCTGCTGTGTGTGCCTCGGCACTGGAGAGTTCCTCCGGCCTCAGGGAACCATCCTCCCAGGTTTTTACCTCCTTCGGAGGTGGGTATTGCCTGGCGCCCGAGGCTCCCCTAATAAGGGGAATGCCGACGGGGCCGAAGGTATTTTTGGCAATGTTGGACGCGTGTGGGCTTTGCCCTGTGACCGGATCCACCTTAAAACGGCCTTGTGCCACATTTGTCCGGTGGTTGGACGGATGATAAATATCCGAACTGTAACAGGTTTCAGCCTAATTTGTTATTGTCAACCAACTGGACGCTAGCTGGAACCCCTGGGCAAGTAAATGTCATTATTACTACTGTTATTATTATTCTACACATACTTCCTTTACACTGCCGTTAGATTATGGGGATTAAAAACAAAAGTAAATGAAAAAATAAATAAATGCAATAAGTGAGAGTTTTTGATGTGGTCTCTGACGGGTTGTGCAATCGGTGCATGCCAAAAAATGATAGGCTTTTTGACACTAAAGAGAAACTCTCGCAGAAGCTTTTCTTATCTCGACTTGAACGGACCTTTTTTCTCGGCTGCCCGTTGGAAGTGCACGTGCTGGCTAAGTTCCAGGACTTTGTGGCACGCTGCGTCTCCTGCTAGTAGTAGTTAGACACATGGCGGACCCTTAACTTGTGAGAGGTAAAAAAAAGATGATTCCCTTATGTTTTTCAAACGCCTTCTCTGGAGAGCTTGACTAATTCTACTGGTTCAGGAAAATATTCTTCACACAAGAATGGTTCAAAACCCCAAAAAATAAAACTTCGGTCTAAAGCTTTCCTAGCGTCCTTAATTCCATTACAGCTTCTACAGACAAAAAGAAGACAAATGAATGGGTTAAGAAGAACAAAAGGAGTCAGTTTACAAACCTTAGAATTTCTCAGCAATAACAACAATTCACGTCTAGCACTAATAACCCTTCTTATGGCCAATAAGACGCACATGTCTGTCTGAAACATTGAATTTGAAAAAGCCCAAAATTAAGATGAGAGGGAATGAGCAAGTTCCAATCTTCACTTCGCGGTGAAGGGGATGACAATAAGATATATATTAATTACCTATGCTCTTTTCTTTAAGTTTCATTGTCTTCTAAGCCAATGCCTGAGCCAAAGCTTTGGTCATTGTACCTCTGAATAATTATCCTCCATCTGAAAAGAAGAGCAAAACCACATTCGAAATTTAGGACCCTCTTCAAACCATTTGGACCAAGAGGCGGAATACTCTTTTACCAACCTTCGCTTCATAGTCCTCTGAATGGCATAGTGATGTCAAAGTATAATTAAATATCAGAATCTTCAAAATTAACTTCAAGCCAAAGTTCTTCCGTCAAATGATTCAAAAGCTGGAAAGCCAAAAACAAATTGTAATACGGACGGGTTGGATTGGGTTGGGTTAAGTTTTATGTCTTATCACCCAGTATAGGTTATTTAATGCTAAATCCTGTTTATGCATATATATTAGATATATTTGATAGGTAAAGGTTTTGTAAAAAGCATTTTTAAACGAACCTGGGCGGTTTTTTTCGCACCCAGTTAAATGGTTTTAAGTATTGCCATATAACAGTGACAATTTAACATTTTTTGCACAACTGTTCTATTTCTAACAATTCATTTTAGCGTAAGTCAACAAAGTTAATCAGTTCCAAGTATTGCTATGTATAGCTAACAATTCAATTAAACATCAGTCATTTGTTTACACAGTTAAATAATCAAACTGTTCCATTTCAAGCAATTCATTTCAGCATAAGGGATTTGTTTGCACTCAGTTAAAATGTCAAACGGTTCTATTTGTTACATAGACAGGACGTTATCAGGTTCTACCACTCGGGGTCAGAGAGAACCTAGGAACAATGGTAATGAAGGTGTACTCCACGTTCCCCAAAGCTCCAAGACTGGAGCATTACCAGATGGTTTAATGTCATATCTAGGACACTCGTTAGGGGAGGCTTACTCCTCTGCACATATGCAGTCAGTATATTCTACAGCCCCAGCCGACTGAGCTGAAATACGGACGCGGCCATTTGTGTCATTCAATGAGTCGGAAAAGGAAATTCCATTCCTCTCATCTAACCTCTTGCTGGTAGATCTGTTGAGATGAAGCTCGGTTCCCATCACCTACTGTTCATTCAGTTTTTATATACGAAAAACTCGACACAAAATGCCAACATCACTGAATCGCTTAGTATAACTGTTACCGTCAGAGTAAATGGAATCGACGACCCGAGTTCAAATTCTGGTCGAGGTTGTATGCTTTTTACTTAACGCTAATGCATTGGTAAATGCATGAATCCATCTGTTCTCCCAGCCCATATACAGGTTATCAGTAAGGTAGACTGGGTTCTTTAGCCTTGGTTAAACATCCAGTCAAGGAAAAAACTCTGAATTCAAACGCGCTCTACCTTGTTTTTAAAAATATTGCATATGTTACATACTTAGTCAGGCGGAAGGGTTGGGCAAATACATACTTCCTGTATGATTTTTTTTCTTGGAAAATTTCAAAATCCAAACCTTGTAAAACTTTTAGAATCTTTTAAAATCCAGATGGTTCAAAACTTATGAATTTTTAAGATGCAAAGTCTTGAAGCCCAATTGATGAGAAATATTTTTTTACTTCACATAGAAATTGACCTTGGGTCACATTCTGGGGTTGGAAGTATTGTTGTTGTTGTGGAAGTGTAGTGTTGTAGCTAACGTGTTAAACTACAATATCGTGGAAAGCAAGTTCGAGCTCTAGTCGCGCTAGTTCGTTCCCTTTTGGACTAATACCTTTGGGAAAAGTTTCAACGACCATATCTCCCAAGGTTATGGGTAAAATTGTACCACAACTGTCCTTCTACAAGGATCACTTTGGCATTAAGTAACCTATGAAGGTTGATATCCCATTAAGTAAAGAAAATAGACAAAACAAATCCTGGGTTTAGCTTAAAAACATACATCATTGGCGTTCCAATACTCCTTGAACTGAACTCGGTTAGTGAGATTTATTTCCAGTAGAACCATCTGTTCGTACCGAATTAACTTTGCACAGAAAGGGTTATGATGACAAGGCATCGCATCATGACACCATCTAAGACTAAACACTTCTTCTAGCATGGTTCAGTGGATGCAGGCTCAATCAGCATATCAATTCGCTATTGTATTAATTCCTCAACTGACAGACCCAGGTGAACTGAGGAAGTCCTCAACTAACGTTACCCCGTACCGAATAAAACTGGCGTTAGTAAATATCATTGTAGCTGCTAGCTGCTCACGTTGTGATTCTTCGGTATACGAACATCACGGTTAACGACGATCAACATTGTGTTGTCGTCAGGGAATCGAATTTCCCACCAGGAACCGTAACTATTTCCGAGACCATAAGTTCTGTGAGCCGAAACCTATTGCAAGTAATATTTACAACCTTCTCTTGGTCGTACAATGATCAGTAGTCGAGAGCGACACGAAGTCTCTTTTTTCAATAACTATTACACCGAAGTGTTGAGGAGGTTGCTACTCATTTCCCTGGATTGCTCCACTTTAACCAAGATCTGTACCTTATAATGCTGAGTGTTAAGCAAGGATGTATCAAATACCATTTTTTAAGTCTTTAGCATGACTCGACCTGGGATTGAACACCGGTCTTCCAGGCCATTGGTGAACACTCTACCCACAAGACCAGTTTCATTATATACAGCTCAAATCTGAAGTATTTAAAGTCAACGGAGACGCGACCAGTTTCGCTATAAAAAGCTGCAGCCAAAGACAACCCAAAGAAAGTAGAGCTTTGCGCAGGGGGAAGGGAGGAAAAAGGGAGCCCACTTTGTTTCTTTCACAACCAAACGGGATCATCTTGGTTTCCTAACGAGATTCATGAACTCAGCAGTCCATTTATTCTAAACTACTCTTTTCAGAGCAAGAAAGTCTTTCTCGACGATCAGGCTGAGAAAACCGGCCAGCCTGACACATGGACACCCAAAATAGTAGATTAGGCAGCTTGATGCAGTAATACCCTGACTTACATCTCAATTAGCCCAGTACGATGATGTCCAGCAACTCAGGCCGCATTCCCTGGCTAGCCTTATGGACGGACTGTACCTGTCCGCAAGTAGTGGGTGCCGCTCGGACCGACGACGAATATTCATCTCTATTAACAGAGGCCCTCCAAACCACTTTGAATAAATAAATGTTGTCAAATTTGTGTCGAAAAAGAAAGCAAGCAATTTTATTATGAACTAATACCTCATTTAGCTTTCCTTGCCTTTCCTTTGTCACTTCATTCCTTCTTAAAAGTTTGAAGGATCGGCCACCATAGACAGCCCAACAACAACAACAACAATATATATATATATATATATATAAGTAAATTTGTTGACCAATGTCGAGGGCGACCAGAAGGCTCCCTTTTTAATAGCTACTACACTGAGGTGTAGAGGAGGGCGCTACTCCTTTTCCTGGATTGCTCCACTTTACTCTTGATACGTACCTTATATTGCAGAGTGTTAAGCAAAGGGGTATAGGTACCATGTTTAAAGTTTTTGGTATGACGTGAGCTGGGAGTGAACACAGGTCTCCCGGACCACTGGACCAATGAGCCGATATATATATAAATATATATATATATGTCATCATCCTTATGTCGTGCCGCAGTCACGGATATCCCTGACCCTCTCTCGCCTCTTCTCCCTATTATTCATCGCCTTTGGCAGGTCTTCAGGGCTACATCCCGTATCCTCACATAGCACCTGGATGTATGTTCGAGCTGGTCGTCCTGCTTTTGCCCGGTCATATGTGGGGGTCCATAGGAGTACATCACTTATGAGCTCGTCCTTGCTTCTCCAGCAGTGACCTGCATGACCTGTATATTCGCGTAACTTGGATAGTTTTCGTGAGGGGAGGCAGGTGGCCGTATAGTTGGTGCCCTGTGGGGTGTTGCCGCCAGGACTTGTTCAATATTGCTCGCAGCATTCTTGTGTAATTGCCGTCTAGCTTCTTCTCCAGCCGTTTAGTTAGTGTCTAAGTAGTGCATCCACACAGCAGTATCGATACGACTGCTGCTTGGAAGAAACTGCGTTTCATTTTATCGGTCAGGTCTGATTTCCATATGATCGATAGCTTATCGATAGCTGTCCATGCCTTCGTTAGCCGCGTGTCGATGTCCTTTTCTGTTGATGATACGCTGCTTCCTAGGTAGGTGAATTTGTCAACTATTTTAAGAGGGGTTCCATCTAGTGTCGTGATGTCGCCTGTTTGATTTTCGCACATATTGGAGAAGTGTGTAGATAATTGAATAAAAAACCGATCTACAAATTAATGAAATTTTTATGCTAAGGAAATAAAATTTATCAATTTTTATATCGTTTTTTAATTTAATAAAATGAAAAGTTTGTTGAAAAAGAGAAGCTACGAAGTCTTTTCCTGCAAAAAGAAAATATGATACTTAAACGTATAAACTTTAAGAGATAAGATAAATTTCATGCGTAAAATGTAGCAGTTTGCGATTGTCTAACTTCAGTTGATATATTTTGAGTGCAAAAAAAATTTGTGTGCGTATGTCACTATGTAAGGGAATGTCACGTGGTCTACCACTGAGAGGAGAAAAATAAGGAATTTCTACTACCCCCCCGTGTTTGAATGGACAGGCCGCCAAAGGCTGACCGTTAAAAGAGAAATAAGGAATGTAGGTCAACTTCGGCCGGCCTGTCGGAGAAAGTAAAGAATGTGGGTCAGGCTATCTGTACTCCGTAACCTCACTCGGGTGAAAGAGATAGTAGTCCGAACGGATCGCCTACAGAATGAAAGCCAACGGATGTTTGCATTCTGTGACCGGAGGGAAGAAGATAGAGGCTAAATGATTGGCCAGAACCCTAAAGCGGAGGTGGCACCTTCTTCCGTCAGCGGAAACAGGGATAAAGAAAATCGGTTTTGAAGAGAGATATCGCCGTGAACAGATGGGGCGAATCTGATGCCAAACTCCGGGTGAAGAAGCGAAATAGAGCTCTGGACAAGATGACAGACGCATTCAAGCCGAGCTATATATATATATAAAACCTCGCTAGCCCGTAAAAGAGAAAATACTCTCCGAAGGAACCCGTCAAAAGATAAGTAAACATCAAGACTGTTTCTCCCTACACCCTTCTTAAGTATTGCAATTACTCTCTCTCTCTCCCTCAATTTAAAGAAAGAAGACAGAAAAGGAAAAGGAAGAAAGAAATTTATATTTATGTATTATCCGCTGATAATATAGCCGACACGGTGAATATGTGTTTCCGCGTATATATAAAAATCTTGTCATATTCTAATGCCCCCACGTGTTGAAATTTATTCATTGTGTTGTCTGCCTGTCAAGATGTCTATTTCATGTTTGTTTTCAGCTTCGTTCGCCTCATGTTATTCTCGCCTAAATTGTCCTATTCTTTCCTTTAAAAATATTAAACGTGAAACCGGAATTGTCGACTTCTATAGTTAATATTATTATATCAAAACCTAGAGGCTCATACCTTCCATTATCCGAGGGGTAGGAAGAGCTAGTGGCCTAGTGGGTGTGTGTGTTAACGTGAAGTTTGGAAACCCCTTGCCAGCGGCGGTCAGTCTAGCCCCAAATTAACCCCAACATAATCTGCCAGTTTCCCTACGCCCAAAAGGGGAATCTTAACTGGAACTTATTTTGCGAGGGATCAAGTGCCAGGCCGCCCCGTCTTCACAAGTGCAAAAAATAAATCCCCGTCTTGGGATTTTTATAATTTTGACGTCACAGGGAGAAATTATATTTATGAGTTAATATGTACGCGAATGTCGCAAGAATTTTCAACAGCAATGGAAAGAATATTAATACGAGCATGTCTGTAAAAGCAAATTGTTTTTCTTCAATTTAGAATAAGAGATGTTGAAATTAAATGCATACCTGAAGAAAAAGAACGTTAGATTCCCACTAAAAGAAATAAATAAATAATGTGGAAAAGTTTTTAATAGGTTGCAGAATAATTCTGTAAAATCTACTGAATATGTAATTATTTTATCGCTATTAATGAGATTGTGATAGGCTCGAAATTAGATGAGAAATTTTTCTGATTTATCTGTTACTAATTTGTTAAAAATATATTTTTAACAATGTAAGAGGGAAATGATTTTTAAAAAACTATTCTGGGTTTTGATCCTTGAAATTTTTTGCGGCAAAACAAATATTGACGTCACTGAATCTCAATTAAGTTATAAAACGGACGTGTAACCGCAGATTGGTCCATAAATACAAAAATACTGACACAAAATTACTGTTTCTGGGGCCTATTTTTACGCAGAAATTAGCTCTTGCTTTTAGTATGGAAATCAGTTGATTTCTCTCTCTCTCTCTTTAACACACACTCACCCCCCACGTATATATATATGTATATGTGTGTGTGTATATATATATATATATATATAACATCACACACACACACACATACACACACATATATATGTGTATGTGTGTGTGTGTATATATATATAAAACATCACACACACACACACATACACACACACACACACACACATATATATATATATATATATATATATGTATGTATAACATCACAGCTATATGATTGCCCAGTCGGCTGGGGCTGTAGAATACACCAACTGCACCTCTGCAGAGGAGTAAGACCCCCCAACGAGTATCCTGGATATGACACTAAACAATCTGATGGTCAGGTTCCAGTGATTCTGGAGCTTTGGGGAATGCAGAGTACCCCTTTATTGCCTTCGCTCCCATGTCCACTCTGGCCCGGAATGGTAGCACCTGATATGGGTCCTATTTATGGGTTAAATAGAACTAAACCGTGCTTCTTTCACTGTACTGATTTTTGCATTTAAACTACGAATTTATGCTAAACTGAATTGTTTAAAATAGAACTGTTTTGACATTGGAACTGCATACTTGTACTGAACTGAATTACTCGAAATAGAACTGTTTAGACGTTTAAACTGTGTACTTATGCTGAACTGAATTATCTGAAATAAAACTGTTTGACATTTAACTGTGTATTGCCTACTCAGCTGGGGCTGTAGAATACACTGACTGCACCTTTGTAGAGGGGAAAGACCCCACCAATCTGATGTTGAGGTTCCTGCAATACTGGAGCTTTGGGGAATGCGGAGTACCCCTTCATTGCCATCGCTCCCAAGTCCACTCTGACCCGGCGTGGTAGCACCTTATAGGGCCCTATCTATGGGTTAGATAGAACTAACGGCATACTTATGCTTAACTAAATTGTTTGATTAAACTGAATAGCTTGAAATAGACATCTTTTTGACAATTGAACCTACTTTCATTTAAACTGTGTACTTATGATAAACTGAATTATTTCAATTATTTAAGTATGACTTTGAAACTATTTACACTAAACTGAACTGTTGAACATAGATCTGTTTTGATATGTAACAGTGTGTAATCAAAATCTGTACTAAACTGAATTATCTGAATTAGAACAGCTTGACTAAACTGAATAGCACGAAATAGAAATGTTTTTTTCACAATTAAACTGTTCTTACATTTAAACTGCGTGCTTATGCTAAACTTAATTGTTTGAAATTGAACTGTTTTTGACATTGAAACTGTACTTACACTAAACTGAATTGTTATATATAACTGCTTGAATAGTTTGAAATAGAAATGTTTTTGACAATTAAACTGTGTACTTATGTTAAACTGAATTGTTTTGAATATAACTGATTATATACATAAAAATAGATTTGGCGTTAAATAACCTACAAAGGTTGATATGCCATAAAAACCCAACCAACCAACCAATCGCTGTAGGAAGCAACTATATAGACCAGGGTTTGAAAATCAGCAGTTTTCTTTTTCCTTTCGTTTAGGACTTTTTCTCCTCTTCGTTTTTTATCAGCCGTGAAAAAACAACAACAAACAAAAAAGCAAACAAACTTAAGTATAAAGTTGAAAGAAAAATTTAAAAATGTATTTACATTCCAGCTGGTGTGACGGCTGGTCAACCCCGTTCATAGTGTTCAGTGGATAAAAGCTTTGATCTTACGTCAAAATAGGATTGGAGGTGGTGAAAATCAAAATCAGTTTTTCTTTGACTTTTATTAAATAAATTTATTTGTATATACATTTTAAAAAAATAGACAAAAACATTTTGTCTTGCGACTAGCTCTTTAGCAAAATTCAATCCAAATTGTTTTTTTTTATTCTGAAAGGTTGTCAACCTTTGATATAAGCCATCATCAAAGCAATGGAAATCTACTCTGAATAAACGTACACACAGATGACAGGGATGGTGATGAAACCGCCGAGAGAGAATAATATGCCCAAATTATGAGCATCAATTCTTACTGATAGCATAGATTTCCCTGACTCTCTCTCACCATACGTCCCTATCATACATCGCTCCTGGCAGGTCCTTTAGACTGTATCCAGGGTCCTCACAGAAATGACGTATCTAAGTCCTTGCTGGTTGGCCAACACACTTGCGTCCATGAGTAGAAGTCCATAAAAGAACGTCACTTATTTGTTCATCCTTACTTTCAACAGCTGTTCCCGTCATGCCATGCTTGTCTTACTTGGATGAGTTGTGTGATGGGACCATAAAGCCGCTGTTTTGTAAGGTACTGCTTCAAGGATTCGTTCAAAACTACGTAGCATACTTGTGTAGTTCCCATATAACATTTTGTCCATGTGTTTTGTTGAAGTTCAGATTGTGCTACCATACAGTTGTACTGACACAGCCACACCATGGAAGAAATCCCGTTTTAAAATGTCAAGATATACAAATATAAATATCAGCTAAGTCTAGAGAAAAACTAAGGAAACTAGTTAGACTCGGCAAAGTTTGATTTTAACGGCATGTCAACTCATCTAGGGATATTTAATGCCTGGAGTTTAGGCAAATGCGTTCATTGAACACATATGTTTACATTTTTGTGTTGTTGTTTTTCAAGATTTTTATTTTTTTTGGTCTGTGGTCCTTTCGAATAAAAAAAAATGTAGAAACAGATCTATTTGACCCATAGATTTGACCCTATTTGATACTAATATTTTATACTAATATTTTATACTAATATTTGATACTAATATTTTATACTAATATTTCGAATAAAAAAATTTAGAAACAGATCTATTTGACCCATAGATTTGACCCTATTTGGTACTAATATTGCGGTTTAGAGTGGAACTAGAAGTAATAGCAATGACGAAGAATTCCACACTTCTCAAATCTTCAAAACTGGAGCCTCACCATCAAACCCAGTATAGTGTCATATTCAGGACACCCAATCATAGGGTATCAAATATTCCTATCGAATACAAATAATGTTCATACAATTCTACGATTTCATGCATTCATATCTAATGCTAATAAGAATGTTGTTTCAAGCTATTGTTTCTCTTTAATCATAGTCACCTGCTTACACATATAATATGGTTTCAAATAACTAATTATAATCCTAAGTAAACAATTGCAGCTGTTCTTTTATGGTATAAAATAATAATAATAATAATAATAATAATAATAATGACTCGCATAAACTCCGATGGGACTTTAACATACAAACGGATCACCTAATCCCGGCCAGAAGACCAGACCTCATAATAATCAACAAAAAAAAAGAGAATCTGCAAAATTGTAGACTTTGCTGTCCCAGTGGACCACAGTATAAATCTGAAGGAATGTGAAAAGAAGGATAAGTACCTCGACCTTGCTAGAGAATTAAATAAGCTGTGGAACATGAAAGTAACGATTGTGCCAATTGTGATTGGTGCGTTAGGCACAGTAACTAAAGGATTAATAAAAGGCCTGGAGGACTTGGAAGTTGGCGGACGGGTAGAGACTATTCAAACGACAGCATTGCTGAGGACGGCCAGAATACTGAGACGAGTCCTGGAGGCTTGAGGAGACTTGCTGTCACTCAAATTCCAGTGAAAAACCATCAGCTAATACTGATGTGAAAAACTCTAGAGGAGTAAATAATAATAATAATAATAATAATAATAATAATAATAATAATAATAATACAGTTCTATTTGACTCAAATATGGAACCCAAGTAAGAAT
>OY757914.1:83135402-83137902 GCA_963585895.1 Sepioteuthis lessoniana
AAACAGTTCTATTTGACCCATAGATCAGGTGCTACCACTCTGGATCAAAGTGGACCTGGGAGCAATGGCAATAAAGGGATAATTAGCATTCTCTAACTCTCCTGGACTGGAGCCTCACCATCCGACTGTTTAGCGTCATACCCAGGATGCTCGTCGTGGAGGTCTTAGCCCTCTTCGGAGATGGAGTCGGTGTATTCTACAGCCCCAGTTGACTCTGCTGGCTTAAAATAGGTGTCTGAGTAACCACCTTTATCACTTAAGAAACATAGCGATTTAGATAATTTGTATTGTGACGGGGCATAAAATATCTATCTCAGGACGAGAGTTTATTTTACGCACGTGTGACCTCGGGACAGTCTGGCACTTGACCACTCGCAAAATAAGTCGTTGGGGCTTGTTAGTTCTCACACAGAAGGGGAAGGGAAATTAAATCTTAATTTTTCCTCTCTCGGTGGCAAACCACGTCACAGTATATTTTGCTTTAAAACGTTCATTGTAATGAATAACTAGGTTGTATAAGTCAATATATTTTATCATTCATTTTTATTATACATTTTGGAATAAGCTGTATTCTTAGTTAACGTTTTCTCAGTTGTTTTTTCTTGATAGCATTTATAATGATTTTATCATCAACACTGACTTGGAATAAAAACAAAAGGGAGATTATTTTTCTCCTGATACGGAAAGGTTAGCCTCATTGTTAATTGAACCACCCTTCAAAAAAATCAACTGAATTTTTCTCAAAAAATAAAATATATTCACCAACAAAAAGAAGAACTTGTTTCACAAAATCGTGTTTTCAATTTTCCCTTTAAAGATTAGAAAATATCATTTAAAGTTACAAATTAGAAAATAATGTTCTTTTCAGAAGTTCAATTTATGCCTATTTTCAACACACACACACACACACACACACACACACACACACACACACACACACACACACACATATAAATATATATATATACCAACTTCTCCTCACAAGGAGGTTGCGACACAAGGGCGATTTTTAAAGCGGAGTTTAATAGGTTTGAATTCAGAGTTTTCCTTCTCATAGAATGGTTGCCATACCAATGTTAAAACGCCCAGTCTGCCCTACTAATAACCCACAGAAGAGGTAGGATAGTCTGACTCCTGCCTTTCTAAAGGTATAAGTGTTATGAAAAACGTGAACAGCCTCGTTCAGGTTTTGAACATTTCTTAGGTCAGTAGCCAATATAAGACAAACGCCGATATATACAGGGGGGAACGATAAAATTGCCATCCTAAAGAAAACAACACTACAGCTTTATTTTAAAACTTTTATTGAAAAAATCAATTCAGATAACTTGATTATGTAGTAGAGCTGATATCTATTCAATGTAGCCGCCTTCAGCCTCAATCACCGCCTCGATACGGATCCGGAACTGGAAGCATGCCTTTTCCACAAGCGCCGGCGGGGGCTCAGCGAATACTCGGCGGATGGTGGCGATCAGGCTGGCTTTGGTGTTGTGGGAGGTCATGTTGGTGATCTCGACGTATGACCAAACGAAGTAGTCCAGCAGGTTCAGGTCGGGGGAGGAGGGGGGCCAGTGAGAGAAGGGTACAAAGTCGTAGCACTCCTTTTGAAGCCAAGCCTGGGTCTCTTTGGACTTATGGGCCGGCGCCGAGTTCTGCTGCCACACCCAGGGTCTGCCACAGGCCACCTAATTGCACCAGAGGATCACCACACTCTTCAGCACGTCCAGGTACACTTTGGTGTTGACTTTCAAGCCGACTTCGAAGATATGAGGTGGCATGATGTGGCCCTCACTTGAAAGCACACTAAAGACCATAACCGTAGTCGGAAACTTTGTTTTCATCACCCTGGGCACGTCCCTATTATTCGTGGTAATCAAGCGATGGTTCTGGCAATGGTCCTGTTGTTATAACTTGGATCGGTAGAGAGCACGACTTGTACAGCGGTTCATCTCCGATCTCGCTCGTTGAACATTGTGTCACTTTCAGACATGATAGAAGACTCCTATCGCTCTTGGGATTTGTACACAACTGGCCAACTAGTAGATGGTCTGCAACAAAAAGAGAAAACTGGTTTTCATTAAACGGAAATGGAATCATGTCGTCTTTTCTAGGGCGACAATTTTATCGTTCCACCCTGTAATATTATAGGGCTTTAAGAATAAGAAAAATTATATAGAAATAGCAAAGAAATTTCTAGTGTTTAAGACCAAGACATCATTACTGATCACTAAGTCCAAAATTGGTTTTCTGTTTCGTTCTGGCGATAAGACATTGAGAGATGAACCCAGACCAGAACGTTCACTAGACCTCGATCAGGATTCTTTAAGAGTATTCGTAGAATGCAATCTACAGAAAAAGTACTGTAAAATTAGTGCAAATACATTTTTAAAAAAATTGGTTTCCTCATAAACTCAGAGAGAAGAACAAGAAAGATCGCGCGTCTATAGCGACAAGTCATCTTTCAAGACAAAGAAATAATTCATTTATCAAAAATATCATA
>OY757914.1:83142902-83162902 GCA_963585895.1 Sepioteuthis lessoniana
TCTTACCCTGCTGTAGAGATGCAGTCAGTGTATTCTGCAGCCCCAGCCGACTGGACTGACTTCACTACGTGTTGTTTTCAACAAATTCTGGAATCAGCACCCAATAATATAGCAACTGTGCGGCTATTTTCTTTCCATAACGCAAGTGGTCGATATAAGACTCGCAGACAAAGTGAGGTGGATCTCATGAGCAACGTTCTCCAATGGAATCCTGCACATGAACATCCCCAGTGTTAGCCGACCAGCAAAAACTTGCATACATCAGGTCAGTGCGGATACTAGACCTACTAAGAGCGGTGGCTAATAGGGGCGGATGCCGGGAGAGATCAAGCAAATCTGTGCTGCCGGTACGCCTTGGTGATGCTGCTGATGTCATTGATAAAAATGTGCTCAATATCGGTGATAGAGCTAGTATATCTCAGTTGGGATAGCGTTGACACTGAGTCAACGGCCATTGATGTTTGTTAGTTTCTTGTATATATGATCATAGGTTTCGTTTTTTTGACTGATAATTTTTAATAGCATGTTAACCAGTCTGGGTTTATTTTATGCCTTAAGATTAGAGAGTCAAGGTTATTGTATATTTAAATCATTATTTTTGTATAGCTGATTCCTTAGAGTGTTTTTTGTTTTGTTTTTTTCGCACACTGCTTATTCGATTAGTAATGATGTTTGAACAAGTTTATTTGAACAAGTATTTATAGATGAGTCCTTAACAGGTATTACCACTCAAGAACAGAGTAGACCTGCGAGTAATGTCAATGAAGTGATGTTCCATGTTCTCCTGAACACACTAGCGTGGCTGGAGTTCGAACTCGCTTACTTCTAGGCGGCAGTCAATGGCTTTAAACATGACGCCAGGGTAAATTCATTCTTGTAGAATTCTCGTATTACTATTTAACTTATTGCTGGTTGGTAAACGTTAGGAAGAAGAATGGCTGTACAGTATATATATATATATATATATATATATATATATATATATATATAAATAAATTATCCAGTCAGTGTCCCTGACGAAACGGAGAATATACCAATAATATTCTACGCCGAAATAAATTTATTATGACGGCTTAACCGAGTTTGAGTCTCCATTTAATTGTACTATATATATATATATATATAAATTACATCCAGTTAGTGTACAGAGTCTATGGGTTTGGAATATTCATAGATAGGATATATGAGAGATTTCATATAATTCTATAGGTGTGCTCGATGTATGACTATATATATAAGGATGTATATAAACAAAAACTCACATACACAGCGAATGTATCTATAACGTAAATGGAAGAAAGCTCAATCACAGTTATAGTGCCATTATAAATTCATTTCGACGAGTCTTTTTCCGTCCCCCAAAAAGTGTGTATGCCATCTGAGGAGGCAAAATAAAAACTCGTTGAAATAAGTTCATATAACTGTGCGTTGAGTTTTCTTCAATTTACGTTACACACACACACACACACACGCATATATATATATATATATATATATATATATACACACACACATATATATACATATATGTATATATATATTTGGGGATTTATTAGAGCAGTCAATAACTTATCGATTTCTTTAATACCTTTATCCAAACATCTATATATACATATATATATCTGTGTCCATGAATGTATGTATGTATGTGTGTGTGAGAGAGAGAGAGAGAGAGAGAGAGAGAGAGAGAGAGAGAGAGAGAGTGTGTGTGTGTGTGTGTGTGTGTGTGTGTGTGTGTGTCAACGTATTGATTCATCTAATCCTCTTTATTGTCGGTATATGTTTTTATAGAGGAATGTATTGTTCTTTGTCTTCCAATATATGCGATAACAGAGAGTTAAGAGGTTACTGACAATTTACTCCCATTTTTTTGTTTCATTTTCCCTTTTCGGTGAGTAGAGAAAGATCCTTGACACTTAAGAATGAAAAGAAAAAATATACGGACCTAAAAGAATACCTTGTTGTAATTGCAACTGCTACGAAACAGTTTAAGCAAAGTGACTCGGCACCACTTTGTCTCCCAATATTTTCTTTTCATTAGTCGAAATTAATCTCTGCCTTTTTCAACGTGTTTTTGCGCCACACACGCACCTGTGGAACCTGTCACTCAGCTCTGCTCACCCACCCGCTCAAATGCAAACCGACCGCCATGAGACGCTCTCAGATTGGCTCTCTTTGTTGACACGATGAGAATGGCTAGGGTCGTACTGTCGCGCTGAGTTCTTGGTGATTTTGTGAAGACTATTATAGTATCACTACTACTATTTTTGATTTAAAATAAAATTCTCAGGTAAGTTCATTCTCAAAAGGTAATTTCTTTTTTCATTTTGGCCGAAAATGTTTTACCTATAATGACGATGTCTTACCTCCCTCCAAAATTATCGACATCATCCTTAGAGAGGTTCGTTGTGTTTTGTGGCGTATCAACCAACCCTTGGAGGTTATTTAATGGCAAACCTTGATTATACATACATATTAAATATATAAGCTTTGTCAATGCATATTTTGCTGGAGCTGATTTTAGCATATTTAAATAGTTACAAGTATTTCAATGAAACACTAACAATTTAATTCAAAAGTCATTTGTTTTGCACACTGTTAAACGGTAAAATAATTCTATTTGACCCATAGATGGGACCCAATCAGGTACTTTCACTCTATGTCATAGTGGACCTGGGAGTAATGGCAATGAAGGAGTACTCCGTATTCCCCAAACCTTCAGGTCTGGAGCGTTTGTGTTATATCCAGGACACGCGCTGGGAGTCGGATGTCAGTGCTGCGATACAGTCAGCGTATTCTACAGCTCGAACCAACTGGGCTGGCCTCTATTTGCACTAATTGCTATCTACAGACGTTCAAAATATGTATGTATGTATGTATGTATGTGTACGTTTATTTATTTGATTACACACACACACACACACATATATATATATATGTTGTTGGCGATCGTTGTCGAGGGCGACCAGAAGGCTCCCTTTTCAATAGCTACTACATCGAGGTGTTGGGGAGGGCGCTACTTCTTTGCCGGGATTGCTCCACTTTACCCTTGATACATACCTTATATTGCTGAGTGTTAAGCAAGGAAGTATCAAGTACCATTTTTAAAGTCTTTGCTATGACTCGACCTGGATTGAACCCAGGTGTCCGGATCATTGGCGAATACTGTACCCACTAGGCCAATGAGTGAACATATGTATATATCTATGAACATATATATGCCTATATATGTAGATAATGTGTGTGTGTTCATACATATATGTATGTACGTATATTTTTTTATAAATATGTATATTTGTATGTACTTGTTTGGATTGTTTGTTTATCTTTTCATGGCATATCAATATTCGCTTGTTATCTACTGCCGAACCATTCTTGTAAAAGAACAGTAATGGTTACTATTCAAGAGATAAGGGGGTTCATGCCTTTTCCGAGAGTATTAGTCCGAAAATGCACGTAATAGGGTGACTGAAGTACAATCTCAGTAATTTCGATGTCACAGTCCAGGACGTAAGTGACGACGCCATAGGGACGACCCTTATATACATTTGTTTAGTTTCGTCGGATTCAAGAGAAAACTTATTCAGAAAACAACGTATTTAACTTATAACGAAGTCACACGAAAAGCTCCAGTTCCCGCTGAATCACTGAAATTAAGTAGAGATGAGCCTGTTTCGAAGTAAGATGGGTAACCACTTAAGTAACAGATCACCGAAATTAAGCAGAAATAATCGTGTTCCGTGCTTGAATAATTGGTTTAGTTGAGTTTTATGGCATATTCACTATTTTTGGTAATTTAATGCACATCCTGTTTTTGGTTTGGTTTGGTTTCTTTGTTTAATGGCATATCAACTCTTTGTCGGTTATTTAATGCCGAAGCCATTCTCCTAGAAGAACAGTAGTGGTACTATTTAACCCTTAGCTGGGAGGATAAGGGGGTTTATACCTTTCCCAAGGGTATTTGCCCGAAAGTGAATGTAATAGTGCGACTGGAGTACGAACTCGCTTACTACGATTCCGCAGTCCATCGCTTTAACCATTACACCACGAGGACACCCCCCCATTCTGTTTTTACATATATATTGAATATATTTGTTCTGTAAACTGATTTTGTTGATACATTTTTAAACGAAGATGAGCTCATACTTTTGTACACAGTTAAATGATTTCAAGTATTTCTCTCAAACACGAATATTTCTATTTACCGTTAATCATTCATTTGCACTCACTTAAATGGTTTTAAGTAATGCTAGTTATCTCTATTGAATCAATTAAGCATCATTCATTTATTTACACAGTTAAATGATCAAACAGTTCTATTTCAATTAATTCAATTTAGCTTAAGTCATTTGTTTTCACATTTAAAATGTCAAACAGTTCTATTTGACCCATAGATAAGACCCTATCAGGTGCTACCACTCAGGGCCAGAGTGGACTTGGAAGCAAGATCAATAAAGGGGTATTCCGCATTACCCAAAGCTCCAGCTTTACTGGAGCCTCGCTATCAGATTATTTAATATCATATCTAATACACTTGTTGGGGGAGTCTTGCTTCTCTGCAGATATCTTGTCGGTGTATTCTACGGTCCCAGTTGACTGGACTGGATAGTTTAATATAATATCCAGGACACTCGTTCGAGTGGGGGTCTTACCCCTTTGTAGAGAAGCAGTCGGTGTATTCTCTGGCCCCGGCAGACTGGGCCAAACAACTCATGTTACACAACATATTGAATTGGAGATGTGTTTAACGTAAAGATAGGAAATTAATTTGGGAAGCCGATTTCAAATCTTGGTAAAGTTGTGAGGGTTTCAGTTCATGCTAATGCTTTTAGGAAAAGCATGAATCCATCACTTCTAGATCCAACAATCGCTAAATAGTTGGGCAGAGTGGGCTCCATAGCCTTTCTTAGGCAACTAATCAAGGAGATGGAAAACTCTGAATTCAAACCAGTTGTACTCCGCTTGAGAAGGAACTTGTTTCTGGTGACAGAGGAGCTGAGTTAATACAACAACTATATTTTCTAATTGTGTGCTAAAACCGACTTGATAAGAAATATGTATTAACCCTATCTGAAACGTTGTTAGATACAAGAAAAGTATTTGTATCTTTATCGCTGTCTTAACTCTCGAAGACATTGATACTGTAAGGCTTTTGCTTTTGCTTATATACCTATATATATATATATATACATTTATATATATATATATATATATACATTTATATATATATATATATATATATATATATATATATATGGTAGTTGTTTTAATTGGAATCATTTTGAGATGAGGCTTCTTAATCTGAGAATTAATTTTTTTATTTATTGCGGACTTTTTGTCCTCATCTTGGTAGTTTTTTTTATGTTTTTTCTTCTTTCACTACGTTTCGGTCAAATTTCACCTCTGGCCTTCTTCAGGTGATTTACCACGACCACGGATAAAAATGCTGAGTTTTGTAACCGTATCCCCAGTAATTACTGCCTTCCATAGTTGTTGTCTATCGCACCACGTTTTTTGACCAAGTAAACCCTTAGCCGGCTTGGGTAGGATTTGAAACCGCTATCTTCTGACAACGCTCATCTGGAACCGTAGAGACTCAACGCCTCTATCCGCTGCGTCACGGCAGTAATTACTGGGGATACGGTTACAAGACTCAGCATTCCTATCCGAGGTCGCGGTAAATCACCCGAAGAAGGCCAGAGGTTAAATTTGGCCGAAACATAGTGAAAGAAAAAAAAACAACCCCAAAACTACCAAGATGAGGACAAAAAGTCCGCAATAAATAAAAAAATTAATTCTCAGATTAAGAAGCCTCATCTCAAAATGATTCCAATTAAAAAGACAACTACCCTATATATATATATATATATATATATATATATAGGGTGTTTCGTCATTTTCTTTTAATGATCGGAGACAAATCAAAGGTCACGAATTATAGAGTAACACAAATTACATTTATTTAAACATAACAGGATAACATATTAGGATCTGCGATTATTTTGACTAAACGTGAACCAAAAATGTCAAGAGGAACCCTAGAGTATATGCACCAGATATCCGCGGTTCAATTGAAGGAATTATTGATTGGGGCGTGCTAAGTCGTTGATAATTTGGGCCCATCCCTCCTGTTTGAACGGAGACCCAGATGGTGAGGAACCCTTTGCCCAATGATCTTCACAACTGTCAAATGTATTGAAATTGAACTTCTTTTATTGTCTTGCTTGAACAATCTTGAAAGTCATCATTTTGTAATATGTCTTCGCACAAAAGGATCTTGTGCTTCATAGTCCAATGTCTGATTTTGCTATACTTGGTTAAATGTATTAAAATATTTACTATTAACCAGCAATAATCTGAGAAGAGTTATGGTATTGAGGCTTGTTAATCTATTTTCTAGCTTGAAATTTGTTGGATGTTCCTCATCTCTGTTTGACGAGCTATGTAAGCTGAATTTGTGGTTTTCGTTTTTACTAATTTGGGCATTCATATCTCCACCAACGTTGTGCTTCGGGATACTACAAACAAGGGAGGATAGCTCGTTATAGAAAGCGATGAGCTCAGTTTCTTCTCTAACATTAGTAGGGCTGTGGCAGGAGATGATTATTACGCTGGAGTTGCCATCAAAAGTAGCAACCATCATCCTGGATTGTATTTTCTCGATGCTATTTAGTGATTTTAGGGCCCTTGGTCCTATAAGCATACCTACCCTTCCTTTTGTAGCATTAACAGAGTTTTTCCATGCAGATGCAGAGACTAACGTCCATCCATTACCGGTATCGTTATATTTAATATTTTCGCAAATATATATGTGTTCTTGTATGCATATTATATCTATGTTATGATCTATTGCCGAACCTCCAGTAGTTGGCGTATTCTATTTTAAGTTCTAATGCTGGATGTCGCTATTTGTATCGTGTGTTTGCATTTTAGTAATTATATATATATATATATATATATATATATATATATATATATATATAGCCTAAGTAATTTTTCTGTAAAATACATAGTATATGAGAAAGAAAACTTGACAATAGGTACAATTTAAGATAAGCGATGGTGACAGAATAAAGATTTTATGTGTATGATACGAACACTCAACAAATGCAAAATATACGACTTTTAGTTCCTTCCTACCTGTCAATTAGCTAACCTACTGACTCAGTAGCCAACCAACATTATAATTTTATGTTCTGACTATACTTAATAGCCCACTTTCAGGCTAAACACACACACACACACACACACATATATATATATATATGTTCCTTTAAATCATTTATCTTTTGGATTCTCACCTCTTCATTCTTTCTCTTTCTCTTTATCCCCTTACCTGCCTATTCGTTATTTTGCCAATTGTTTGGCGACTTGTGATACTTAATTCATTGTCTGTTGTCTATTACCGAATCTATCTCTCTATCTATCTATCTATCTATCTATCTATCTATCTATCTATCTCAATCACTGTGTATCAATCTTTCTATCAATGACAGTTTGTTTCTATCTATCTATCTATCTATCTATCTCATTTTGTGGGGAATTCACGACAGCATCGTGGTTAATGTGCTAAATCGTGACATTGTAGTCAGTCAATTCTAACTACTGTCATGACACCCCTCTGTCTATATATATATATATATATACGTGTGTGTGTGTGTGTGTGTGCTGTTCAAACATTTTTGTACTTCGTGAAGTTAAGTCTTTCGTATTTCCCATCAATATTTAAATTGCAAAATAAACGGAAAAGAAGAAATGTTATACACTTTGAAATAATTGAAATTGTCTTTAATCTAATAATTTTAATTAGCTTCTCCAGTCTGATGTTGAGAAAGTAAATGTTGAATATCAAGTTCGATTTCTGTAAGTTAAACGTCGAAAGTCTCCTCCGTCAGAAATTATTCGAACATTTCTAAGGTTATAAATGATTCATAATACCAAAGCCTCATTCAACCACATTCAACGCAATAATCATCCACACACACACATACACACATATACACATATCCATACATAAAATAACTTAGATTAAACAGGAAACTTCAATAAAATCTTTATTTTAAGAGATTGACCACTGGATTCAATAGACAGTTTTTTAGAGAATAAAAAATAAGATCTGATTTAGGACTGCCTATCAATATGCTGAATTGTGTCATATTATTGACAAGAGATGCAGAAGGCATGATAGTTAAAGACAATGAAAATGGGAATTCGAGTTCAAATCCCAGCTTAGACGGCTCGCAAAAATACGTTGTGGGAAAAGTCAGAAATCCATCCCTTCAACTCTTTATTAAAAGAGCAGGAAATAATTTTCTTTCGCTGTCTTAGTAAATGAGTTTTGGAAAATACAGCCTTCAATCTAAAATTAAGTGGGCGTGGGGCTAAAAATTTCATCCCGTAAAAAGCTATTGACGTTTAACTTTCGTACTAATATCCTTACGAAAGGCAAAAATCCATCTCCTTTCCCCTCAAGCATAGCTAAGTAGTAGAGCAGACTAGAGGTTTTAGCCTTGGTACGGCATCCAGTTTAGGAGAAGGACAAAAATGAAATCAAACCAACTGTACTCCGCTTAAAGATTGATCTTGTGTCGTATTCTGTCCTTAATGGAGAGTATGAGTTAATACATTGTTAAAACCTTAAAATTTCACAGCCCCCCGTTTAGGTTATTCGCTGATTATATTCTCATTATGCTGGTAACATTCTCCCTTCTAAAAAAAGGTGTCCTGGGAATGACACTTGATTCCAATTGATGGTGAGGCTCCAGTTATCGAGATTTGGGGAGTGTGAAGTACTTCATTGCTATTACTCTCAGTTCCACTCCGACCAGTTGTAGTATGTATTTACCTAACCCATCCGCACAGGCTGGATATGACTCAAGGTCAATTTCTAAGCGGAGTTTAACAGGTTTTAATTCAGAATTTTCCTTCTCCCACTCTGGCTACCTAACCAAAGCTCAAGAACCCAATCTGCCCTACTGTTTATCCATAGCTGGAGGGAGAATAATTGGGTTCATACCTTTCCTAAGGGTAATAGCGCTATGTGAAAATGCAATCAGCCTCGTCTCGGATTTGAACTCGTGTTGCCGGGTTCATTTCCTATGACGATAACCATTATACCACAGGCTTCTTCATTCTGACGTTAAGGTTCCATATATGGGTCAAACAGATCTGTCTGTAAATTTTTTTCGTTCGATAAAGCCGTATGCCAAAAAAAAATCAAGAACAACTCTTAAACAACTGCATAAAAAATGAAGTACTATGAATTGAATTCCCTAACCTCAAGGCGTAAAGTGACACAAGATGAGATGACATACCGTCAAAATTAATCAAGCAATCAATCAAACCAGTCCTATCTATCTACGGCACCTTACGATGGATCGATGCCTTGCTAATTGCTTTTATACTCCATTGCTAGACGGTTTCCATTGCTGTTGTCTTGTGCCAGACGAAGTTTACTTTAATAAGATTTGTTCATTTCTATACCACGCATATTTGTTTCTTGTATTTATTTGTCGTCTCTACATCAGCCATTCATTACACTTTCACTTTCACTTTCGATCAACGATTTATTAGACAATTTGACATGTGATGTTTTGACATCGTAATGCCAAGGAAAATCCCTTCTGCACAGCTTTCATGTTTATCAATGGCCGCCAATCGACCATTTCGAAAGAAGAAAAGAATGAACGTCGTCCCCAAATAAAACATCGGTGCGTCACGCAATTTTATAAAACTAAAGAAGATTTTTATTTCATGATTCTTTATTTTTATTTTCACTTTTTCCCCTTCAGTTCTGTCCTGCTTTCTTCATTTTTAGCAATTTCTTTTTTGTTAGTTCAAAAGGAAAAATTGAAGTCAGTTGATTAGACGACTTGAAATAAAAAAAAAAATGTTTGCTTCCTTTTAATCAGAAGAATTTCTAACATAAAAACTTGTCCTTCATTTTTTTCTCTTTATCGCTTTCTGTTTTACATTCGAATATCTACCGTCGTTACAGACCCCAAACGAATGTTTCTGGTAAGGTTAGTAGTGGTACTATATAACCCAGATCTGCGTGTTGAGGGATATGGGGTTCATTCCTTTCCCAAGAGTATGCGTCAAAAAGTAAACGTTATAGCACGACTGGAGTTCGAACACGCTTACTACGATGTCGTTGTCTAGCACATTAACAACTCCGCGACGAAGAACCTCCTCAGACTGCTATTTAAGGGATGTTTTTTTTGGCATGGAAGGTAAAACACAAGAGAATACAACTCATCTTTTATGTAAGGACCTTTTATTGTTTTCTTCTAGCTCCGTTCTGTTTTTGAGGCCGAGGAAGTAGGAAGAAATAGACAATGAACAATGACGAGCTCATAAGTGATGTACTCCTATGGACCCCCTCATATGACCGCGCAAAAGCAAGACAACGAGATAGAACCTACATACAGCAGCTCTGTGAGGATACGGGATGTACCTGCCAGAAGCGATGAACGATAGGGAGGAGTGGCGATAGAGGGCCAGTGATATCCGTGCTGGTGGCACGACATGATGATGATGATGATGATGATGATGATATATATATATATTTATACTAAATGAACTAGAATTTTTCCATTTAAAAAAATCAGATTGAAAAAAAGATTTTATTCCTTATTTGCACTTTTTCTTTTTTTGAAGATCCTTGATGGCACCTCTCCCAGCACACTGCTTACGCCGCGCAACTAGCTTAATTGCCTGTACCCTGAACTGGCACAGCTCCCAAACTGGAGCCTCACTATCAGATGAAGTTTAATGTCATAACCAGGGCACAGAAATTGTTTCAAGTTTTGCTAACACTTATGATTCTCTTTAACATTGTTCATTCTATTTAACATTATTCATTCAGTTAAATGGCTTCAAGTATCGGTATCTTATTCTATATGATTCTATTCAATATTAAGCATCTGTTTACACGCCGTTTTTTTAATTTGCTTAAAATGCTCCAAATAAAACGGTGTTCAACAGCCATAAACCCCACAAGTGTTTCATTGAATTTCTATTCTTAACCTAAAGTCTAAAAGATATATCAGTGTGTGACTACGAAAACTAAATTATTATAATAACTTTACTGAAGTATTTAGAGCATCAATATCAGATGATTTTTTAAAATATATTTAGATATAATAAACCTGTAAAAGTGAAAGTGAAAATGAAAGTGAAAGTAATATTTGAAAACGTGATATAAGTAAAAAAGAGAAAGTGAAGAAAATCATCATAGAAAATTATGAGATATGAACAGTTTATAAGATAATACCCGTTTAATGGTAAAAAATCAGCAGTCGATAAATCCAATGTTCCGCATTTTGGGGGTTGGAGGGGCAAGGGGCAAATTAAAATAAAACATTAAACTGTAAAAAAGAGAGGAAGAAAGAAAGAAAGATTAAGTGAAAGAAAAAAAGAAAGAAAGAAAGAGTTTGTTTGGTTTGGTTTGGTTTGGTTTTATGGCATATCAACCAATGCAAGTTATCTAATACCAAATATATATACAGTTCTTTTTCAGGTTAGCATGAGTACAGTTTTTGTTTACACACAGTTGAAAATGTAAAAACATACATTTTAAACAATTCTGTTTAGTATAAGTTCACTGTTTAGTCCGATTTGACCCATACATAGGACTCTATCAGATGCTACCATTATAGGCCAGAGTGGACCTGGGAGCGATGGCAATAAAGGGGTACTCTAGAGCCTTACCATCAGATTGTTTAGCGTCATATCCAAGAATCTCTTTGGATGAGACTTACCCCTCTGCAGATATGCAGTCGATGAATTCTACAGCCCCAGCCGATTGGGCCAAGGAAGAAAGAAAAACTTTTCACCTATCATATTAACCATATTTACCAACCCCTCTGCTCGGGCAGGATATGACACAAGGTCAATTTTTAAGCGGAGTTTAACAGGTTTGAATTCAGAGTTTTCCTTCTCCTAGACTAGTTGCCTCACCAAGGCTGAAGAACCTAGTCTGCCCTACTATTTACCCATAGCTGGAGGGAGAATAATTGGATTCATACTTTTCCCAAGGGTATTAGTGCTATGTGAAATGCAATCAGGATTTGAATTCGTGTCGCCGTGTCCATTTCCTACGACGATAACCATTACACCACGGGCACCTCCATAGCTTTTCCCCTATGATATGAGAATATTACATGGAACCATGTTATAAGGATTGACTGATTGATTGATTTTAGTGGTAGGTGAATCTATTAAAGGTTATTTCACATCAAATGGTTTCAGAATTACATTCATTGTACATTCATATTTAAATTTTTGTCTGATTGATTTTTAAGTTGGTTTTTTTTTTTTTTGCACACGGCTATATCAACTACGAATAATTTTCAAACAGACTTATTTGACCCATAGATGGGATGTTAACAGGTACAAACACTTCGAGTCAGACAGGAACTTGGAGTAATGGCAATGAAGGGATACTTCTTACTCCCCATACTTCTAGAAGTGGTGCCTTATTATATGAAGCAGTTTATTGTCATGTCCAGGTGACTACTAATTTGGTGGGAGGTTATCCTACCCCTCTGCAGGAGATAGAGCCAGCGTATTCCACGTCCCACCAACAGGACCTCATCCGTACTTATGTAGCACTGTCACCGTTGACTGCTATGATAGGTAATCCTCAGCTGTGAAGGAAAAAATACCATTCGTTTTAGCTTTAGAATATTCATTGTCTTATAATTTCATCTTAAGGATTCACCGTGGCGTGATGGCTCAAGTGCTGGACTGCAGCCTCAAAGTAGGTGAGTTAGAATACCAGTCACACTATTACTTTCACTTTCGGATTTATACCCTCGTGAAAGAAATGTACATCCTTATCCTCAGGTATGGGTTGAATAGTATCGATGCTGTTCATCTACAAGGATGGCTTTGGTAGTAAATAACAAATGAAGGTTGATATGCCATTAAAAACAGAAAGACCCTTTTTTCATATTTTCAATCTATAAAGCCATGGAAATAGGAAGAAACGGACAATGTATACATAGGAAACAGAATAATCTTTTTTTCTCAGAACAGCAGTCGTCTCATATCTTTGATTCGCTCTTCGTTTTTCGTCCACAGCGAACTTGGCTTCTTTGCATCCTAGTCACAAAAAGAGAAGAGACCGAATCATGAAATTATCTATATATCTATCTCTCTGTCTATGTGTATGTATGTGTGTGATTGTGTATCTGTGAGAATGTACCTGGATTCACTGAACAACCGACCTAAGCGCTAGATCAAGCATTATAGCTAGGCCACTGGGAGAGACGTTGAACTCTATCAAACCATATTTCCTTCGACCACTTGACATCCGTGTTTCGGTGTTATTTGCACACGGTTATGGTACACGGTTAGCGTTTCTGGAATAAAGAAGAATCATAAAGTGATTTTAATCATCGATCTATATTTGATATATGAATATAGATCGATATATATATATATATATATATATATATATATGTGCGTGTGTGTGTGTGTGTGTGTGTGAGACCTATTTCTTTTCCATTCATCAAGTCACACATCCGACAACCGTAAGAAAACCGAATAGCAGTCTTCCTTCTATAAAGAAAAATAAAGCAACATATCTGATAGACGAGTTTAATGTAATCATTATATAACCAAAACGGATATTGTAAGGTAATATTTATCAACAAATCTACTGCATAGAAAATATTTTGCCAACTATATTAATAACTAGTTGTTCAAAAATAAGTATACCAGTTACATATACATTCGTGTATTTTTTTATTTTTGGTTTGTGAGGTGATGCAATTTCATTTTTAGTCGAAAAGTTTCAATGGCTTAAAAGATTTTGAAATAAATAAGAATCTAATAAAATACGTTTTGTGTTGTATGTTATATAGTCATTTGCAGCGACACAACGATAAAGACGCAGGAAGGACTTCTTTAGAAAAATATTCACCTCTCACTTTATTGCAAGGGTTCGAAAGGTTAGCATGTGAGAGGATGCTGGAGACCGAACGTAAACTTCATATTTTGACCCCACTGTTATGACCGTCACGTTGTGTCTTGTTCTCCTGATGTTGGGGTCCATTCCATCGGGGCTTTCCGAGGGCCCTCTCGGTCGGGTGTGGCCTTCCCTTACCACATCTGGTCTCTACTGTCTGGAATTATACTGGCAACTGCATCGGGGGTTTCCGAGGTCCCCCTCGGTCGGGTGTGGCCTTCCCTACCACATCTCGTCTCTAACCCTCTGGGAGTCTGCTGGCAACTGCTCTGGGGGGTTTCCAAGTGCCCCCTCGGTCGGGTGTGGCCTTCTCTACCACATCTGGTCTCTACTGTCTGGAATTCTACTGGCAACTGCTTTGGCACCCCAAACTCAACTGAGTTAAATAATAACTCAACGCCCACACGATCGCCTACTGGATCTTTGAATCGGATGTTTGATCTTCATCAAGCGGAAATAACTGTTATGCAGTTCAGAGGTTACTCTCTTCCGGTGCATGACTGTAATGGCACAATGAGACCTTCACCTTGTTCCATATCATAAGCCTTAATCCGCCCACGCGATCTCTTTCGATTACTGGCCGTTGGAATGTGTCACTTCCTTCCGGTGTATCACCTTGGAATAGCATTTTTGGGCCGGGGCGAAGGTCAAAATATTACATGTGTTCCACTAGAAATAATAAGATCCTAGCATCTTGGTTTTTGGGAGGTTATTTTCTCTACGTGAACAGTAAAACAGACTTGATGTGTTTTAATCTAAATGGCACCATCTTCTCAATAAATGGCTTGCTGTCGAAATTTATGACCGGTTCATATACCTCGGTAAGAATGTATCATCGATAGAAAGTGATGTTAAAATACGCATAGGTAAAAGTACGGTCTGTTATTGGCAGGTTATCGACTATAGGGAAATCTGACCCCCCCTGATAAAATAGAATAGGAATTCTTCCAAGTTTTAGCCGTATCAGTACTATTGTACGGTAGCCTCAATTGGAATCAAACGGAACGCTCGCAGAGTCAGCTAGATGGAAACTACACAAAGATGCTGTGGGCCGTCTAGAACAGATCATGGAAGCAATTTGTACGACCATTTACCTCTCATTTCACCAAACATCCATGGAAGAAAAGCAAGACATAATGAGGTAAGCACGAACCCATTAGCGACGTTATCCAGTGGACTTCAACAGTCATGTTGGCTGACCAGCAAAAACTTACATTCATCAAGTCTGGTTGGTCCCGGGATCCATCTAGAGGACTTAGCAAAGTGCGATGGTCGACAGGAACAGAGGCCAAGAGAGATTCAAGGGAATCCGTGCGGTAGACACACATTGATGATGATAATGATGATGATGATGATCATCATCTTTAGTTTAGAATGACATAAACTTTTTATTTAAAAAGTTGTTTGAGGTGTACTTATTTATGGATAATAGTGTAGCACTTTCTCATCAGACACCATTGTTGAATCAAACTGACAGATATACGCCGATCTGTCAGTTTTATTCAATTATGTAACCATCATTGCCTAAAATCAATGGTCGACTAACACATGAAAGTGACTGGTACATGAATATATGGTACCATCATTTAGGAAGCGTTTTTCTTGATGATACGTTTCGTTAAAAACAAAGGTGAGTATACACACTAGACGGAACCTCTCTGAAACTGGTTGATAAA
This sequence comes from Sepioteuthis lessoniana, assembly GCA_963585895.1. Classification (NCBI taxonomy): domain Eukaryota; kingdom Metazoa; phylum Mollusca; class Cephalopoda; order Myopsida; family Loliginidae; genus Sepioteuthis; species Sepioteuthis lessoniana. The sequence goes on from OY757914.1 coordinate 83,158,554, forward strand.
TTTACCTACCTAGGAAGCAGTGTCTCATCAACGGAAAAAGACATCGACACACGGCTAACGAAGGCATGGACAGCTATCGATAAGCTATCGGTCATATGGAAATCATACCTGACCGATAAAATGAAACGCAGTTTCTTCCAAACAGCGGTCGTGTCGATACTACTATATGGATGCACCACCTGGACACTAACAAAACGGCTCGAAAAGAAGCTAGACGGCAACTACACAAGGATGTTGCGGACAATATTAAACAAGTCCTGGCGACAACACCACACAAAGCACCAACTATACGACCTCCCATCACGAAAATTATCAAAGTTAGACGAAACAGGCACGCAGGACACTGCTGGAAGAGCAGAGACTAACTCATAAGTGATGTACTCCTATGGACCCCCACTTATGGCCGAGCAAAAGCAGGAATACCACCTCGAACATACATACAGCAGCTATGTGAAGATACGGGATGTAGTCCAGAAGACCTGCCGGAGGCGATGAACGATAGGGAAAAGTGGCGAGAGAGGGTCAGGGATATCCGTGCGGGCGGCACGACATAATGATGATGATGAGGATGTTAAGTTTAATCCCACTCTGTCGGAAGAGATTAAAGTATCCTGATTGCATCCGCTGCAGAAAGTTAAGATCCACCCACCGTAAAAAAAAAGGCGTCCTACATATTATATTATATTACATCTGGTAGTAGAACTTTAGTTCTGGAGTTTTGGTGAGTGTGTAATCATATTTTATTTGTCACTAATCTCTTCTACACTCTGGCCCGGTGTTACTACCGGTTAAAATTCTATTAAGGAGTTAGATAGATCTGTTTGAGATGATGAACAGTTCTCCCGTTTAAAATGATTGAGAAAATTCATTTTTGCTGTATATATAATTCGAGACTTTAATTGTTAAACTGATTTTGGTATTCAAGAACGTAATAAGAGCAGACATAACGTAATAACCAACCAAACCAGATGGCGTGGTACGTTCGATGTGAGATGTGGCAACAGGATTGTATTTGATTTGGTTTGGTTTTATGGTACATCAACCATTGTAGGTTTTTAATGCCAAATCCATTTTTATACATATAAGTAAAAGTTGGCGACCGTAGTCGCGGGCGACCGGAAGGCTCCCTTTTCAATAGCTACAACACCGATATGTAGGAGAGGGCGATACTCCTTTCCCTGGATTGCTCCACTTTACCCTCAATAAAGTAAGTAAAGTTGGCGACCATAGTCGAGGGTGACCCGATGGCTCCCTTTTCGGTAGCTACTACACCAAGGTGTAGGGGAGGGCGCTACTCCTTACGTACCTTATATTGCTGAGTGTTAAGCAAGGATGAATCAAGTACCATTTTTAAAGTCTTTGGTATGACGTGACCTGGGATTGAACCCAGGTGTCCCTGACCATTGCTGAACACTCTACCCAACTGGACCAATCAGCCGGTTTCATACAAACAGTTCTATTTCAAACAATTTAGTTTAGTATAAGTATAGCTTTTGTTTTTTACCCACAGTTGAATGTCAGAACAGTTCTATCGAACAATTCAGTTTAGCGTAAGTACAGTTTCAATGTTTAATCAGTTCTATTTCAAACAATTCAGTTTAGCATACATAAAGAGATTCATTTCAAACAATTCAATTTAGCATAAGTCTAACAGTATTGTAGTTTTTGTTTTCGTGTTTTACCTTTGGCTAAAATGGTTGGAATATTTCGAGTATCGTCCATTAAAGAAATTTCAGAGGTTACACATGAAAATTCGAATCTTGCTCGAAGTTCTTCGCTTATTTTGGCTTCACGCTACTTAGATTAACCAATCGGGGAGTTTTTGATCCAGGAAGTAGTCATACAAAGGAACAATAAGATGATAACCCGTGGAAAACAAATACGTCTCCATAAATCGGATATTTTAATGGATATTTCAACAGGACTTCTTACATTTTCAAAAAAAGAAATCTATCTATTTATCTAACTATGATTCAATCCTTTCATATATTCCTGTCATTTCACTTCTCCTTTCTTTCGATCTCCTTTTCTTCCATTCCACTAAAAGACAATTATCTTGAGATTGTACTATTATCACTTCCTTTTTTAAATTCTTTCTTTCTTTCTTTCTTTCTTTCTTTCTTTCTTTCTTTCTTCGACACAATCTTTTTCACTCACCTTTATTTTTTTTCTTTCATTTTCCTTAACTTTTCCTTTTTCATCCGACACCTCACTCTTTCTCAGCCCAGTCCATTGAAGCTGTAGAATTGGCTGACTGCCTCTCTGTGTATGGCCTGGATATGACAATAAACCATATGATAGTGAGGCCCCGGTTCTAAAGCTTCAGGGAACGTAGAGTACTGTAATATAATGGCGGAGAGATTTCGTTTCATATATCTTGCCTTTGGGTTTAGTTAGGCTGAGAACCTTTCGGCTCAGCACATGGGTTAGTTTGGTGCAAACTTGAGCGCAGGTGTTAACGTACGCGTGGGGAGGATGTGTCGTTCACGGATGTCAAAATAAAAATACCAGATAGAAAATTGTAACTTGGGGATGTGAATGACGTCATGCTCCAGAAGTGCGCGCGGAGGATTTGGGGGATTTTGAAGAAAGTCAGTTAGTTGAGTCTTGCGGTCCGCAGAAGAAGGGTAATTTTCGCTAGCTCACAGTGGCCTTGTGGCGGGTTCCACACGTGTTGCGGGGGGGGGGGGCAGATGGAAAAGTCAGCATAGAAAGATTGTGCCTCTCTCCTTATGTCGAAAAACCCTTTAACTCAAAGGTTATAAAACGTTTTGTGCCTGAAATAAGAAGTCGTAAGTGTTTTTCGTGTTTCGAGATTCTTATGTTCTATGCATATATGTTATGAACATTCTATGTAGGTTTCACACATATCCGCATCATGGGTATGCTACAGTACCCCTGCTTTACCATTACTCTCAGATCCACTTTGAGTGGTTGTACCTATTAGGGCCCCTTCTATGGGTCAAATAGAAATATCTAATCATTTACTAAACTTGAAAGCATTTATCTGTATGTAAACAAATAATTAATGTTAAATTGAATTGTTAGTAACCCTTTAACAGTGTGCAAAATAACTATTAGTATCTGACAGCAATACTCGAAAATATTTACCTGTGTGCAGACAAACGTGCACATGGTTATATTTAAAAAATAATTTTACCAACAAACTATTCCCTAAGAAATTATATGTATAAACAGGACTGGGCTTTAAACAACCATCAACAGTTAATATGCCATTAAAATAAATATCCTAAACCATCACTCTCTTTCTCTTTCTCTCACTTCTTTAAGCGCTTTGGATAATCATATCCAATGATAATTTTTCTTTCTTTCTTTCTTTCTTATAATATTTTCTTTCTTTCTTTCTTTCTTTCTGTTATTTTTTTTTTCACTTTTTTTTATTAACCCTGTGGCGTAGTGGCTAATGTGCAAGACTGTGACTTCATTGTAAACGAGATCGAACTCTAGTCGCGCTATTACATTCACTTTCAGGAAAATACATTTTGGAAAGGTATGAAATTCCTAATCCCTCCGAGGCATAGATTAAATAGTCTCACAGCTGTTCTTCAACAAGGATGGCTTCGACATGAAATACCTCAAGAAGGTTGATATGCCATTAAAACAAAGAAACCAAACAAAATCAATAACCTCTTTTTACTCTCGCTAAACTATCTCTCAATCTATCAAACTACCTATCTGATTAATATCTATATCTCTATTAATATATCACAGTTGGTATTATACTTCATTTGATACAGTCTTTCTTTCTTTCTTTCTTTCTTTCTTTTTCGAACCCCTTATATCTTCTCTCTTCTTTTATTCTCCTCCTTTTATTTTCCTTGCCACCTTCCCAGCATTCTTTTTCCCCTACCTATCACGTCTTGTGACTTCCTTGTGGGAATTACGTTTTCTCCCATTACACCACCTTCACACACACACACACACACACACACACACACACACACACACACACACACACACACACACACACACACACACACACACACTTGTCCGCCTGCGCACCAGCGCACATAAGATGTAGGTAGCATCTAAACATGACACCATTTGATTTATTGAAAGTTCCGTCAAGACGAAATGCCTTAATTTCATCGTGCCTGACCTAAATACCATCCTTCAGATAAACACGCTTCTGAAATTCAAAATAAAATATTTAAAGAAAAAAATATACTAAAACCTGAAAAAAGAAACAAAACCCTTAAAAAAAAAAAAAAAAAGAAAAAACAATAAATATTATGTTGCCAAAAAAATTTGAAAAGTAATGAATATAAAATAAGCAATGCATGAATTTTTTTAAAAATTCCAAGAAAATTGAAAAAAAAAATTGTATG
>OY757914.1:83167902-83180402 GCA_963585895.1 Sepioteuthis lessoniana
TATTTACCCATAGCTGGAGGGAGAATAATTGGATTCATACCTTTCCCAAGGGTATTAGTGTTATGTGAAATGCAATCAGTCTCATCCAGGATTTGAACTCGTGTCGCCGTGTCCATTTCCCACGACGATAACCATTACCACACGGGTACCACAACCATGTAACAGCTTCCGCTTATTTACACAGGTGCGCCCTGTGCAGAAAAATCTCTGATGGACGGCTCGGTCAAGGGTCAAAATGCAACATAAAGAGCCCAGCTTATCCTACAATTCATCACCTGTTGCAAGAGAGATAGAAAGAAAAGTGTATTCATACCTTTTTCCCAACGCAATAGCCTGATTTGAGCCTAGTCCAAGATTTGAACTCGGTTCCTCAATTTCATTTCCCTACGACTATAACTTCACTTACATTCTATGTAGATATAACATATCTTTATATCTGTATATATGGAAAGCTTATCACGTTGGTTAGAGGGTCGATCATAAAGTAATGCTTCCTGTGTTATTATTTTTCTCACATAGGCAAAAGTCTTAACGTCGAGAGCAACTTAATATATTGAATGACCATTAAAAATTCAAATTCTCTCTCTCTCTATATATATATTTAAACAAGTTTTTAGTACAAGAAAATTGTATCCTAAATTGTTTGTTATTTAATGGCATAGCAATCTTCTCTGGTTATCTAATGCCAAATCTATATTTATAGGGCAGTAGTGGTACTATTTAACCCATAGATGGGAGATTAAGAAGGTTAATCCCTTTCCCAAGGTACTTGTCCGAAAGTGAATGTAATAGCGTGACTGGAGTTCGAACTCGTGTACTATGATTCCGCAGTCCAGGGCATTAACCATTACACCAAGGGGACACCCACCTCATACAATTAATTGAATCAGGGGAATCATTTTATTAAACTAGTTTAAAATAATAAAAATAAACTAAAGGGACCTTTTTCAATAGTCAACAAGAATTGATTAAAATAAATAAAATTCATGAACAAGTGGGGTAATATTATTAATAAAAAAAAGAAAAGCCTTAGAGAGGAGGGAGAGAAAGAACCCTCAGCTCTTCAAATTCCGGCTTGACTCCCTAAATAAACCAGGACTGTACAAGGTAGGGCGAAACAGCACGATAGCTAAGGTTTTAAGAATGGCCAAATGTTTCTTGAACCTAGCCTTGTGCAAGACAGAGAAATAATCATCAGATTAGTTTATCCGGCATGAGTAGTGTTCACTCAAGTGATCACCGACAGCCGGGTCAAGTGTTTGTGAAGACCCGGATGTCGTTTTTTTGTTTTTGTTTTTGGACCGTCTAAGTAATTTTCGTGGGACATGCCACTTAACTCGAACCTCTAGTCCTACCGTTATAGTCAGCATCACCCTGACATTGGAATTTATATTCCATCATGCTTTGTTGAATTATGGGTAAGACATCTTTTTGGGGAGATGAAAAGGCAGATCTTGAAGTAAAGGTGTTTCTCACCTTAATCGAGTTAAGACAGAGCATAACAAACCCGGAGATTTTGTCAGCGAATTGCTGGCTAACAGATCCAATCCACGGGATCGTCACGAATACCGAACACTAAGAAGGACCAAACAATTTAATGGTGTTACATTTAGATATCGTTGATCTAATACCATTTAAGACGGAATTTTTATTTATTTATTTATTTATTTATATGGTAGTCAACCAGTGGACAGTATTCCTAACAATTCTTATGCACCACATAACGTAACTTCAACAGACTGTCACAAACATTTCCAACTTAAACTCGTATTTGGTGAATATATTTAAAAAGAAAAATTAACACAGTGATTAAAATAAAATAATAAAAACTAAGTATTATATTAACGCTGTATCACAAGCCATTTTCAACAGGTGATGCATTGACTGTAAACACTACCCGGAACGTCACTGTACTTAGACGACCAGTCAGACAACTACGGTGTTTTGTCTGCGTAGTTTTATAATAGTGCAATATATTTTTAAATCATATGTATATAAAGGCTAATGTGTAAGATTTGAATGTTTCATGTATGGCTGATGCAATTCTTATTTCAAAGAAAAAATATGTATACCATACTCTTCTGAAGTAATGACAGCTTAATGAGACAGAAGGGTCGTTTATTGAATATACACACATTGACATTATTACTGTATTTACACGGTATAACATTCTATATAAAGGTCTCCTGAAGGTCATTTTATTGACGATCTAAGCTTTGATTATAAGATACCACACCGTGATTTAAAAAGAATCTTCTCATATACAGTTATAAAGTTAAACTCCAATAAACTTATTTTATGCTTTTGTTACCAGTTATCATTGCCTATCTACATTGAAGCTAACTAGTAAAGTTTTAGCCTACCTGTTTTCTACTGTACGTTTGGTGGATGGGGCCAACCTTTAATGCTGGTATAAAATCAACATTTTAAAACACAGAAATCTGAAAAATGCTGCAGAGTTAGTACTGTGGTGTAATGTTTACCCTCGTGGGAAATGGAATCGGTGACGCGTGTTCAAACCCCTGGACGAGGCTGTTTGTATTTCCCATAACACTAATATCCATGGGAAAGATATGAATCTTGTTATTCAGACTCCAGATATGGGTAAATGATAGCGTAGGCTTAATTCTTTAGTTTTGGTTCGACAACCAGTCTAGGAGAAAGAAAACACTGGATAACACTGTTAAACTCTGCTTAAAAATGATGTTGTGTCTCATCCTGCCCGCGTGGAGGGGTTAGCAAATACAAAGAGAGTTAGAGAGTTCAAACGGTGGTTCAAGTGAGAACGTTTAATCTCCGCAAAGTCAGGGATTAATAGCTTGTTCTGAGATAATTTTTGATGCTTTAAAATTAATAGATTTGTTTGATTTTAATGGCATACCAAACTGTAAGGGGTTGTTATATTCCTAGAGGCTAGGGAACTGCGCACGATTATATTCAATTTTGGTCTTTTTTTTTTCTTAGTTTTTAGTTCTCTGCCCTCAGTTAGATGAGATCAGGTATTCCTATCTAAGAGAAATAATCTACAAACATATCAATTGGGGAACCAAACCAAGATAAGAGTGAACCGGGGAGTCATAGTGTTATATAATTAAGGTAATTTTTTTTTTATATTAATAATTTTTTTGTTAATTATATTTTATTATTCAGTTTGGTAAGACTTTGAAATACTCGGGCCTCTTAGTTCAGGTGCATAGTCAGATGGCACAGTCTTACGCCCGTGCGGAAGGATATGACAATCATCATATGTCATAATAAACCATCAGACAGGAAATGGGGCTGGAGTGTGAATGACCCCATGCCCAGAAGAGATGGTCCTGAGAATTTGACGATTTTGAAAAGACAGGTAGTTGAGGTCGACCTTTGAAAGTTGCGTTTGAGTTTTTCAGATCTCGACCCGCAGAAATGAATCGAGATCTTAAACAACACAAGATGTGCATAGTTTGATTAGCATAGGCTTTAAAGAAGTGTTTCTCTCTCCCCGTGTCACCAAGGACCAAAACCAGAAATTAATAAACCCGTTCGTATCTGAAACGACAGAGTCCGCATGTATTTGTATTTGTATTACTGTTGTGGCCAACTGACCCCCGTCACGAAAACTATCCAAGTTAGACGAACCAGACACGCAGGTCACTGCTGGAGAAACAAGGACGAACTCATCAGTGATCTACTCCTATGGACCTCCGCATATGGCCAAGCCAAAGCAGGACGACCAGCTCGAACATACATACAGCAGCTATGTGAGGATACGGGATGTAGCCCTGAAGACCAGCCAGAAGCGATGAATGATAGGGAGAAGTGGCGAGAGAGGGTTAGGGATATCCGTGCTAGCGGCGCAACATGATGATGATGATGATGATGATTACTGTTGTTATTGATATCTTTATGAATATACAACAATAGCAATAAAGGGATATTCCACGCGCTCCAGATCTTTAGAAATGGAGACTAAGCACTACCTGTACGTATCTTCTTGGCATGAGCAGGATGCGACAAAAGGTCAGTTTTCAAGCGGAATTTATCAGATTTAAATTCAGAGTTTTCCTTCTCCTAGACCGGTTGCCGTGTCAAGGTTAAAAAAAAACAACATTCTACCCGACTATCTAATTATAGTTGGAGAGAGAAGAGTTAGATTCAAACATTTCCCCAAGAGTATTAGCACTATGTGAAATGCAATCAGCCTCGTCCAGGATTTTTGAACTCGAGTTGGCGTGTCTATTTTCTATGACGCAGTCAATTACTCAAGGAACGCCAGCAATTGTAAGTTATCATGATACTCAGAATACTTACACTTTTACTGGGGCGTGGGAGTTCATTCCCCTTGACAAGGGATATAGTCAGCGTATTCTCATACTCAGTGACGAAACGAACGTCGACGTGAGTAAATGGCTCTTCAGGCTAAGTCCGAAAAGCTCTACTCCGGTGACACCATTGACACACACACACACACACACAAACACACACACGCATATATATATATATCTCTATATCAGAGGCGGATACGGGACTAGTGCTACTCGTGCCAGGCACGACCAATAACTCGGTCAATGTTATTCAAAATGGATTAAAAATCATCCATTAATTTCAAGCAAACATACTTAGTCTGATCTCAATTAAATTACGTATCTATTCAAGTTTCGATAACTAAGTAACCAAAAGTTCATAAATATATCTGGGAATAATACAACGATGCTGTTTTGAACGGATGGTCTTTGTCCGGCCACCGTCAGATTCATTGAATATCCCATAAAATCGGCTATAATGTTGAACGCCCGATCCGTGCCAGGCACTAGACCCTTATAATAACAGTAATGTTAGAGAAATACGCTTTTGGCTGTAGCCAATAGCAAAAGCAACCCTAACACTGTGCTAAAAAATCTTAGCACGTGTGACTGCTGATAGATGTATTGGGAAGAGGGAGAGGGACAGAGAGAGAGAGAGAGAGAGAGAGAGAGAGAGGGATAGCAGATTAGAGCCGTCGCCGACGTCATCATCATCGCTATGGTAAATGTTGGTTAAATGGTAAATGTTGGTTTTAATTCGTTTTTTCACTAACAGATGTCTATTTCTTTAATGAATGTTGCATATATTACATTCTGTAACTGAAATTTGTTTATTTGAATACATTTTCAACAAATAATCTTTATTTTAAGCGAAATTGAAACTACTAGCTGTGTCTGTGTATATTGTCATCAGTTTCTTTATTCTAATAAACATATTTTTCTCGTCATAGTAATGAACATCTTCTCTTTTCTTCTATACTTTTGAAAGGAAAAAAAACTTATCTACTCTATTAACAAGACTACAAATTATATAGTATCTTGATTGTTTACAAAAAAAAAAACACCATGCAAGGTACGTTTGTCAATCTGTGCTATACAATGGAGAATCACGCAATAGCAACTATGATGACTTACTTTGGGTCCACGGACCACGGGTTGGGAACCAAGTTGACAGAGGGTTGGGTGGGGCACGAGTAGCAAAAATAGGCTAGAGTCGCCACTGATCTATATATATATATATATATATATATATATATGATGCAGACACTCCATTAAAAAGCATCTTCGCATACATCTGACAATAAAGGTTGATGGTGATCATTTTTTGGCTCACCTAAATTCAACTCAACTTGTTCAAACGTCGTTCTAATAAAGAACCTGACAATGAAGATGATTGATTAAAGAGAGATATGGAGGGTAAGAAGTGACTTCTTTCCAAGAAATTGAAAAAAAAAAAATGAATGTGCAAAATGAACAACGAAAAACGAAGATTCAAGCGAAAAATTATCAGCCCTTACTACCTACCTTATAAATAAAAAATTCAAAACTAACCATTAAAGCGTTTCTCCATCTCTCTCCCCACCCCACCTCTCTCTCTCTCTATCTCTCTCTCTCTCTCTCTCTCTCTCTATATATATATATATATATATATATATATATATATATATATAAACTGGAAATGATAAATAACGTGTACCCTGGACATTTTTTGCTGAAGTATATTATTTTTTTTTTAAAGAAGGAAAACAATTTTTAAAAAGCGAGATAAAATAAGAATTTAAAAAAATCTACGTGAAAGAATTCGCTAAAACAAATGCAAAATTGATTTTTAAAATACGATAAAATAAAAACTAAACCAGAAAGCGAACATCATTTCTATTTTTTTTTTCCAGACGAGTGAAGCACGCAAGACAAAGTGTTGGCAGTGATTTAGAAAAAAAAAAAAAAAAAGAAAAAAAAAGAAAAAGAAATATTGAAAATTCCTGACAAAAAATGGTCCCTCCCCTCAACCTTTGTACTATCTAAAAGTACGAGTAGAATAAAGATTCATTGTGTTCGCATATTTGCACGTTTTTCAAACCGCGGTTCGATTTATCCACAGCAAGCTTAATCAGCAAAATGTTAATCAAAGTAAAAGTAACGTAATTATTTTTGTATAATACGCAATTTTACCAAGATTTGTGAACTTAAAAGCTACTAGTGTATGTTATTCCCAAGAAATAAATAGTACCTTCCTTTTGACTGCATGAATCGATATATTTGGGATGTCATGACCGAAAGTAAGTTATATATCTCTGATCCAATTGTTATATATTGACCCTCGACCGAGTCGTCAATCAAGAGATACGCCCGTGTAAATAAGCCGAAGAAGAGCGGAAGCAGGAGAAAAAATATAGACAGGGTGCCTGCGGCCGTTAGTCAGAGTCGCTCTATATTTGTATATGTATATTGTAACTTGACATTTTCATTTCGATCGAGTCACTAAAAATATCTGAAAAATAATATAAAAATAAAATTAAAAACGAAAACGTTATTAATTTTTAAAGGATTCAGTATTTGTGGGCCACCCTGTACATTTCAAAATCATTTTAAACATAATCTCAATCTATTTGACCCATATGGTACTATAACATTTACTAACGCTCCGGGTCAAAGTGGATCTGTGATTAATTTCTACGAAGGCGTGACTTCACTTTACAATATTTAAAAAATAATATGAATATCAAATTAAAAAGAAGTAAGTTATGAATTTTTAAAAATGCTTCAGAATTTTGTGGGCCACTCTGTGTTACACACGAAGTGTTTGTTTTTTTTTTCGTTAGCCGAAAGTGCGTATTATACAGGAATTAATGTTATAGTCGTGTAATTACGCTACTTTGCAAAATAAACTGAGGGATAATAAAAAAAAAAACTCCAGTCTATCAAAGAATTGCGTCAAGGCTGTTGAATGTGTATGCTACGGAACAGTAGACACTCTAACAACATTTTCAAAGTTGTCAGGCATCTTGTGACATAGTAACACTTATTACAATGCAACGTCTATGTATCGATATACCCAACCCCTCCATTCCGAGCTGTAAACAAGGTGATGCTTTATCGAAGTATTGGTAGTTTGAATTCCGAGTTCTTCTCCCAGACCAGTTGCCGAACCAGGGCAGAAGAGTTCAGACTGCCCTACTATTTACCCATATCTGGAAAGAGAGGAGAGTAATTTACTAAGCTTTTCTTGCTGAGATGTGGCACAAAGCCGTATGAATGGGGTGAAGGTTTGGTAGTCTAGCTTGCTAACCATTAGACCACCCGAGGTGCCCAGGCGGGAGAGGAAGTGGATTTATGTCTTTCCCAATGGCATTTGCGCGAAGCCTTAACCAGGATTTGAACCTAGCTTGTTCAGTCTATTTGTTTACAATGATTGCCATTATAATAAATGTATTGCCATATGAAATTTTGCTTGTTCAAATTCTTATGCTCAGTAAGACCCTGCCTCCTCTCCCAACAAAAGGAAGAGTCCTGGGTGTGACACTTAACTACACCTGATGGTGAGGCTCCCCTCCTCGAAATCTGGGGAGTGTATAGTACCATTTTACTGCCATTACTCTCAGGTCCACTCTGACTCGACTGAGCATTTCCTGTCTGAGTTCCATCTATTGGTCATATAGATGTTTCACAAAAATTTGAATATATATCAACAATGAATACGATTCCTTAATATACAGGCATAAAATAACCCTAGACAGGTTCACATGCAGTTCAAATCAATAAATCAATCAATCCTAAATATCACAACACTCCATATATATATAGGTTGCTGTATTTTGCATTTTTAAACATCAATCTTGATTTAACATCACTAATATCATCCCTGATAGTCCTGATGATGGTTCATTAGAACCGAAACGCTATAGTGCCGACTTTACTTCTCAATAAATCTCTCCTTTTACTTGGATTACCTGGTTATCAATTCTTCTTTATATATATATATATATATATATATATATATATATATATATATATATATATATATACCAGTGTAACTCTTCTTTATTATGCTATCCGTAGTGATTCGAGGTAGCCTTAAGATTCTTATTTTAAGTTTCGAAATGTTTGCAAAATGTCATCTATCAAAATATGTACTTTTCATACCACGATGTCATTTTCAATAAACATTGATTTTCAAGATTGAGGTTGGTCAGCCATTTACAATCAACCGTATTTGATTATCTGTGTGCTGAGCTACTGAAATAGTGACCGATTAAATATCTGTAGTTCCAGTGGTTAATGACAGCCTATTTCACTGTTTTGTGCAGTGTTGAACGTAGAAAGTAACTATCCAGTCCAGTAGGCTGGGACAGTTGAATGGGCCGACTGCATCACTGCAGAGAGGTAAAACTCCCACCCACAACGATTGTTCTATAAGTAGCACTCAACCATCTGATGATGAGGCTCCAGTCCTGAAGATATGGGGAATGTGGAGTACCCCTATATTAATACTGGAGCAGTATAGAGAACTGGATGTTTACCATAAGTTGTTATTAGTAGAAATGACAGAAATAATGTTGTGCGCACCCGGCTTGACGCATTATTAAAAAAAAATTAATAAAGAATTAGGAACCAATCCAAAACGTTCGTGCCCAACATAAAAGATATTTTCGGCCGAGCCTTTTGATTCACCTAAACATATATAAATAAAAACCTTTTCGACCAGCAAATAGAGTTTCCAACTCCAGCATACAGAGTGATGTTACCACAACAGACTACTACTATTCAACACACAAGGGCTAACGTCTTCCTACCTCTTCACCACCAAACCTGAAAAGTTTCACTTGCCTACTAAAAGACATTTAAGTTTCTCTTTTACAACTAATATTCTTGATGTCTTCAACTTGAATTATTGACTTTGTTATAAGAGCAAAAATATCCACTTTCTCAACAAGAACTCTCACACACATATTGAACAAAAACTTTTGAAAAATTGTTATTTTGTTATGTAAATTTTTTTATTTTGCAACGTATTGATATTTAATGTCCTGTTGCTTTATTTTTATGAGGGTTAATCTGACTAAATTAGCAACTTTCATACGCCTGCATTATTATTATTCACTGATCCACTCTGACCAGGAGTGGTAGGATTCCATCAGTGGGTCAAATAAAATTATTTAATCATTTTTTACGATTAGCGTTAGATAGCAATACTTGAAACCATTTAACTGTGTGCAAACAAATGACTGATGCTAAATTTAATTATTACTCTTACATAGTAATACTTGTAACGATTTAACTGAGTTTTGTAGAAATACTTGAAATCATTTAACTGAGTGCAAATAAAACTATTAGTGTTAGATTATAATACTTGAAACCATTTAACTGTGTGAAAATAAAACTATTAGTATTTGATTGCAATACTTGAAACCATTTAACTGTGTGCAAACAAATGACTGATGCTAAATTTAATTATTACTCTTACATAGTAATACTTGGAATGATTTAACTATGTGTAGATAAAGCTATTAGTTGAATACTTGAAAGCAATACTTGAAACCATTTAACTGTGTGCAAATAAAACTATTAGAATTAGATAGCAATACTTGAAATCATTTAACTGTGTGTAAATAAAACTACTAGTGTTAGATAGCAATACTTGAAACCATTTAACTGAGTGAAAACAAATGGATTCTGCCTCTCGTTTTAAAATGTAATGTAAAAACTATTCGTTTACAAATCATAGATTCATATATATATGCAAACAGGATTTGGCATTAGATAGCCTTCAAGAGTTGTTATGCCATAAAACATATCCAATGAAACAAGTAGCTGTCGTACTTTTCGAGTAAAAATATCACACACACACACACACACACACACACACACACACACACACACACACACACACACACACACAGTGTAATTATGAAGAACTGCGGAAACGTTTATTTATTTATTTTTTGCTTTTTATAAAAAAAAAAAAAACATTCGCTGCAACCATCAGAACATTAGCAAGAAAATATTTTTAAAGTCTTTTACTGAAATACGTATGATCTCTGAGATGTGTTACTTGAGAAGAACTCAAGTGGTTCCCTCCCGGTGACGGCCGTTGCTGCCGACGCCCGTGTGGGTGGAGGAACTGGAGCCAAGACGACGCACGTGTCGATGGTTATAGTGGACGTGAGGGTGGTTGTAGAACTGAGGGTGGGGGTGGAGTTGAACCGAATAGAGGATTGCTCGTGTCGGCAGAGGAGCGAGTGAAGATGTAGAAGATGATTGGGTGGGGGTAATGATGATAATGACTCTGTTTCCAAGGGGAGGTGCAGCAGGAGTTACCTAATTGACAAAAAGAAAAAAAAAAGAAAAGGATTGTAAGCTGGTCGTAGTCAAGTAGATTGCACTCGTATCACACACACATACACACACACACACACACACACACACACACACACACACACACACACATATATATATATATATAGGATGTTTCACAATTGTTGAAACAAAAACAGCGGCCTTTTTGTTTTTTTCCTGTTGACATTATTCTCTTTCTCTTTTAGGACTATTGCCGGGAAATGTTTAACTTTTTGATATATTTTAAGAAATGTAGCAAAATCATACCGTGAACGACGCAGAAAAAGTTTGTTTGTTAGTTTAATTAATTTAATGCCGTATCAACCCTTGTAGGTTATTTAATGCCAAATCCTATTTATACATATTAAATATATATGATTTATTTGGTTTTGTTTGGTTTTATGGCATATCTACCATTGTTTGATATTTAATACCAAATATCTTGTTTTCCCATATATATCAAATATATAATTTGTAAACATATTTTGTAGACACACACAGTTGACTGATCAAACAGTTATATTTCTAACAATTCAGTTTAGCCTAAGTCAACTAATACAAATGATTCCAAGCATTGCTATATACCATTAACAATTCAATTAAAAATCAGTCATTTGTTTACACATAGTTAAATGATCAAATAGTTCTATTTCAAACAATTCAATCGAGCATAAGTCATTTGTTTGCGCACAGTTTAGATGTCAGATAGTTATATTCGACTCATACATAGGACCCTATCAGGTGCTTCCACACCGGGCCAGAGTGGTCCTGGGGGTAATGCCAATGAAGGGGTATTCCACATTTCCAAAATCTCCAAGTCTGGAAACTCTCAATCAGATTATTTAATGTCATATCCAGTATACTCGTTATCGGTGAGCTTACCCTTCTGTATAGATGCAGTCGATGTATTTTACATCTCCATTTCGTCTTTCAAGATCGTTCAAGCAAGATACAGAACCAAGTTCAATTTTAAATCATTTCCAAACAGGAGTCAGATTTTCAAATTAGTCAAGAACTTAGAAGCTCATGGCTCTTCTAAAAGTTGTATGGCAACTTGCTATTTTTGAGAAGATTCAAGCAATCACCCTACTTTGCCCCCAACACCCTTGACATCCTTGATACTTTTGTTTTATGTTTCATGTTTGACGTGCTTGCAGATCCGAAAATGTTGTCTTTTAATAATGAGGTTTTTATTTCTCTATCGTTTGCGTTCTATGATTTGTAGTTGATTATTTTGTTTCAAAAATTGTGAAACATTCTATATATATATATATATATATATAGGATGTTTCACACACACACACACACACAAACATATATATATATATATATAAATATATATATATATATATATATATATATATATATATCATCATCATCATCATCATGTCGTGCTGCCAGCACGGATATTCCTGACCCTCTCTCGCCACTTCTCCCTATCATTCATCGCCTCCGGCAAGTCTTCAGGATATATATATATAAATATATATATATATATATTTGAAATTATTTTTAGTCGGATATGTTAAAGATATCTATGCTTTTGTTGATGATGTATAAAGATGATAGAGTGACAATAAACTAAATAACATGGAACCGATACTAAAACTTACTTACGAACTTGAAAAAGATAACTCCTTACCTTTCCTTAGATATCCTATTAATAGATAAAAACGATAAATTAAAATTCAAAGTCCTCCACAAAACCAACAATAGAAATGATTACATCCTTTTTTTTTCTAACCACAGTGACAAAATAAAAAGAGGTATTCTAATTAGCTGTTTCCTAAGAGCCCTAAGAATTTGCTCTCCCAATCGCTTAAACAATGAATTTGAATATATATATATATATATATATATATATATATATATATATATTTA
>OY757914.1:83185402-83192902 GCA_963585895.1 Sepioteuthis lessoniana
CTTATCTATCTATCTATCTATCTATCTATCTATCTATCTATCTATCTATCTCATTTACATTAAGCTTGAAATCACAACTCCCCCACCAAAAAAAAAACAAAAACAAAATCAAAACAAAACGAAAAGACAAACAAAAAGAAATCACTAAAACGAAAAAATGAGTTGGCTGGTTGTTTAGGTTTTATGGCATATAAACCTTTGTGGGTTATTTAATGCCAAATCCTTTTAATACTAGTAATCAGTTCTTTTCAAACAATTTAGTTAAGCTTACAAAAACCGTTTCATTTTAGACAATTCAGTTTAGTATAAGTACGCAGTTTATATGTAAATACAAAGTTTAATTATCAAAACACTTCTATTTCAAGTTATTCAGTTAAGTCAAACAGTTCTAAATCAAACAATTTAGTTTAGTACAAATACACAGTTTAAATATCTAAACCGTGCAATTTTAAGTAATTCAGTTTAGCATAAGTACGCTGTTTAGTTCTATTCGACCCATATATAGGCCCCTATCAGGTGCTTCCACAACGGGCCACAATGTACCTTGGAGCAATGGCAATGAAAGGGTACTCCGCAATTCTCAAATCTCCAAGACTGGAACCTCAACATAAGATTGTTTAGTGTCATATCAGGACACTCTTTGTTGGGGTGTCTTAACTTCCTGCAGAGTTGCAGTAAGTATATTATACAGCCACAGCCGACAGGATAAACAAAACAAAAAAAAATAAAAAATAAAAAGAGAATAAACAACCAATCATTGGGTGATTTCTATGAAAAAATGCACTTAAATGATCTTACTTAGAAAAAACCCATCAAAAACAAAACAAAACAAAACAAAACAAAAACAGAAAATAAAATGTAACAATTTCCAGTTCAGTTGCCAGCTGAAGGATACATTTTGTGTTAAAGGGCTTCATATTTGCACTGAACATCTTTTTTTAAAGTTTAAACTTATCGATATAACAGATACAAATGAGATATTTAGAATCTTTCCTTTAATCCAGAAAAAAAACATCAATATCATCATGGATCAGTGTCTTAGCAGAACACCATCGGATTGGCTATTTCTCTAGCAATTATAAATCGTTGAGCAATTTTAAATTCGTATCATTTCTTATCTACATTTAATAGAATTAATTTGGAAAGAATTATTTAAAGTCTGATGAATTCATTTTATTGTCATCATTCAAATAACTGATTTTAAACGTTTATCGTTAAAATCAATTCAAAATTACTTCTATATTTTCTCATTTCTAATTGAATCGGGCGTTCATCTGGAAAGAGAGGAAAATGTTTCTTTGCACAAGAATACAAAGCAGCATAACAATATTTCACTAGTGTGGATAAAAGCTCATCTAAAAATCGTGTGCATGAATCTTTGAGTCAACAAGGAAATTAAGTTCAATGTTATATAACATATATGTTTAGCTGAAGCCAAAATTACATTATATTTTTCAAACACAGACACACAGTCAAACCGGCATATATATAGTCATCCACAGACAGACTGTTTCGTTCTATCAGAACTCTTCAGTGTGGCTAGACACGCAGGACGCTCGAAGCCGGAATCGAAACCCGTCCAACTTTAGGATAGACTAAGGCTTCAGACAACACGGACACAAGCGGACTACGTTGGCTAAGGGAATTTTTAGGTATTTTATATTTAGCAAACAGCAGCAGCAGCCTTTGTTTACATTTTTTCATACCCTACCGGCTACCAGAGAGCTCAATTCTTTCGAAGAGCCTTGCATTACGCTAACAGTGGCCGACAATTTCTTTCGCCAGAGAGCTCAACCCCCATGGGGGAGCATATATATATATATATATATATATATATATATATATATATATATTTCCTAGTCATTCTCTTCTTGACCTTGTCCAGTCGGCTGGGGCTGTAGAAAACACCGACTGCACCTCTGCAGAGGGGCAAGACCCGCTAATGAGTGTCCTGGATATGGCACTAAACAATATTGCAATTGCTCTCAGGTTCACTCTTGCCCGGAATGGTAGCACTGACAGGGCCCCTTTTATGGGTTAAATAGAACTAATTGTATACTTATGTTAAACTGAATTGCTTGATTTAGAACTGTTTGACTAAATTGAATAGCTTGAAATAGAAATGTTTTTGACAATTAAACTGTGTACGTACATTCAAACTGCGTGCTTATGCTAAACTGAATTGTTTGAAATGGAAATGTTTTTGACAATTAAACTGTACATACTAAACTGAATTGTTTAATATAGAACTGTCTTGCTATTTAACTATGTGTAAACAAAATCTGTGCTTATACAGATTAGCTGAATTAGAACTGTTTGACTAAACTGAATAGCTTGAAACAGAAATTTTTTTGACAATCAAACTATGTGCTCATGCTAAACTGAATTGTTTGAAATAAAACTATTTGCTTAAAAATGAATTCAGCGTTAAATAACCTACAAAGGTTGATGCGCCATAAACCCCAAACAACTAATCAATCTTGTTGGCAAAGCAAGAATCATTCAGTACATTATTGCACACACACACACACACACACACACACGTCTGCCAAGTAAGGTGAAATCTGATAGAACCTGGAACGTTTTTTTTTTGTTTTTTTTTTATTGTGGTTTAGTTTTGGAAATGACTGTACATTCTAATAATCTTTGGGCACGACCGAAACGCCCTTTTCTCCCACATGTTAGATCTCAAACACACTTTTAATTTTTCCCAAGCCACTCTAATCAAACCAATACATTGCAAAAAATCCCGCAGATTATTAGAATCTGTAGTCATTTCCAAAACAAACCACATAATATATATATATATATATATATATATATATAGTAAGTAAAGTTAGCGACCATAGTCGAGGGTGACCCGAAGGCTCCCTTTTCGATAGCTACTACACCAAGGTGTAGGGGAGGGCGCTACTCCATTCCCAGGATTGCTCCACTTTACCCTTGAACCGTACCTTATAATGCTGAGTGTTAAGCAAGGTGGTATCAAGTTCCATTTTTAAAGTCTTTGGTATGACTCGACCTGGGATTGAACCCAGGTCTCCCGGGCCATTGGCGAACACTCTAACCGCTGGGCCAATGTCCCGGTTATATATATATAATTATATAGCTTGCTAGCAAGGTAGCTTGAAAGATAGATAGATAGACAGAAAGAAAGATGTGATATGGATTTTCTTTTGAATAATCAATGCTAATTATATCACACAAATTTCAAATAGAAAATTACCTACAGGAATAAAATGTTTTAAATTGTTTCATCCTTTTCGTTTCATTTAGTAACTAACAAGACCTGATGTAGGTAAAAAAACCGAAACGTTGAACGTCGGCATATATTTCTAGTAATAAAATCATCCTCAAAAGATCTTGGGGTTTTTTCATCTTTATAAATTTTCATACTGTCGGATTTATTTCCAGTGATTCCTATGGCAACTCGAGTTCTAAACCTGGACGAGGCAGTTTGCATGCACTAACACCCCTGGGAAAACAAAGCATCAAACTATTCTCTCTTCAGATATGTGTGAATTGTAAAGCAGACTTGTATCTTTCAATTCAGACCTGTTAAATTCAGCTTAAAAATTGACCTCGTGTCACATCCTGCTCGTGTGGAGGGGTTGAATAAATACATTTCTATCTATCTATCTATCTATCTATTACATCTAATTGAAGAAAACGGCTTTGAATCAAAAAGGGTATCTAGCCTATGATATCCCAAGGAAACTATTACATATATTGACAACGTGGATGATCTAGCACTTCATACTCTAGCCGAATCACTGCTGCATATTCTGGAGCAAAGAGCAAAAAGCATTAATCATCTTATTCTAAGTCTTGCTAACATGACTGAAATATAAAGAATGATATTGTTGATTTCTCAGACAAATGGTTAAATTTAAGATGATGATGAAGAATGTTCTAGAAATTGTGTTAATATTGTTTATGGCCTTTCAACGCTAATGACCAGAGAATAAAATCAGTTGCAAGTACTAAACACCCACTTGACAGATTTGAGAAGGAGTGTTGCAACTGGGACGGAGATTGAGAGATAATGTCTCATCTTTATTCCGAGCCCCCCATGTCCATTCTCCTTTGGTTTAAGCCTTTTTCTCCCATTATCTGACGCAAACTCTCCGTCTCTCACTCTCTGAATTATCACCCTCCCCACCTATCAACAGCGCAGTGCCGATATGAACAGCACCAGTAAAACCCACTTTCTATTCAGTACTGGTGAGGCGACAAATCGACGAAATTGTTTAAGGGATAAGGATATGAATGCAACAAAGATAACATGACTAGATAATAAGTCAGTTTCAGTTATTATATGGATCAGTGAGGAACTAATCAACGTTTAATTCTTGCTATCCCACGTCCTTCCAGTGCCTTTAGGCCAATAAACATTAATAACATAAATAATTTTTCTTGGAGATTCTCGGCTCTCATAACTTTTCATTTTCTCAATGATACCGCTTAATTGCAACTGCATTGGTTTGGTTTCTTTATTCTAATAGCAGATCAACGTTCGCGGGTTATTTAATGCCTATGTCATCCTTGTAAAAAGACAATAGCAGTACAATTCAACACATTGCTAG
This sequence comes from Sepioteuthis lessoniana, assembly GCA_963585895.1. Classification (NCBI taxonomy): domain Eukaryota; kingdom Metazoa; phylum Mollusca; class Cephalopoda; order Myopsida; family Loliginidae; genus Sepioteuthis; species Sepioteuthis lessoniana. The sequence goes on from OY757914.1 coordinate 83,189,989, forward strand.
TGGTGATAAGGAGTTAATTGCAACTGCCTAATAATGATGAAAGCTTACTAAGAGAAAAACTCAAAATAAGATAGAAAATCTTCCAGTTTGTAGCCGTGTCAGTACTATGCTACGGCAGTAACACTTCTATGTTATCTACTGAAAGCGATAAAGTTATAAACAATATGGAAATAAAATGGGAATTCTTCCAAGCTATAACGATGACAGAACTACTGCATGGCTGCACCACTTGAACCTTATCGAAGCGCTTGGAAGCTTAATAAAGTTTAATGGGGACTACTCAAGCATGCTGCTTGTTGTTTTGAACACATCCTTGAAGCAACACTCTAGAAAGCAGCATTTGTAAAACCACCAACCTCCCATTTCGCAAACAATCCAAGAAAGAAAAACAAGATATTCTGGACACCGCAGGAGAAGTAACGACAAACTCATTAGCGAAGTTTTTTCTTATGACTCTTCTCCATGGACCCACCAATATTGACTGACCAGCAAAAACTTACATTCATCAGGTCTGTGCAGACACATCATGTCATCTAGAAGACTTGCTAAAAGCGATAGCTGATATATATACTTATATATAGCAATTGGGAGACAATTAAATCTGTGCTGTCGACATAATTTGATGTCGATATATATATATATTTATATAATGCTATATGGATGAACGACATGGACGCTGACTAAACGGCCGGAGAAAAAGCTTGACGGTAACTATACAAGAATGCTTCGAGCAATACTGAACAAGTCCAGGGGGCAACACCCCACAAAGCAGCAGCTGTACGGCCACCTACCACCCATTACGAAAACTATCCAAGTTAGCCGAACCAGACATGCAGGACACTGCGGGAGAAGTTAGGACGAGATCATAAGTTATGTACTCCAATGGACCCCTTCACATGGCCGTGAAAAAGCAGGGCGGCCAGCTCGAACCTACATACAGCAGCTCTGTGTGGATACGGGGTGTATTCCTGGGGACCAACCGGAAGCGATGAACGATGGGGAGAGGCGGCGAGAGAGGGTCAAAGATATTTTTGCTGATGGCGCGACAAGATGATGATATATATATATATATATATATATATAAGTTAAAAATCAATCTCTAAAACAAGAAAACAACAGGTGACTTTTATACAAAGAGGCAGTGTTCTAAACTCGGTCATAAAATTGGAATGTTCTGTCGATGAGGCTTAGCTTATGCTGAATATATCCCCTGTTGAGAAGTATGGTCTCGTATACCCCCACCCCCCAAAAGTGGTGTCTTGCATAGGACACTCAACTGCATCTGATAGTGAGGCTCCTGTTCTGGAGATCTAGAGTGTGGATTACTCCTTCGTTGCCATTACTCTAAGGTTCTTTCTGACTCACACTGATTGTATCTGTTAGGATCCCATATATGGGTCAAATAGATCTGTTTAAAAATCATTCAAATCCGATATAATTAAATAAATAAATAAATCTCCTTAAAAACAAAAAAAAAAATGTAAACAAGAACGTACAATGAACGTGAATCTCAGCCTAAAATAACCGTTGACGGGTTGACATACCGTTATTAATCTTACAATCAAAATTGTAATTTGAACAGAAAAACGCGATGCACACATACCATTATTATTTCTACAGAAATATGACACATTCAAACGGATGTTATTTGATATTATTTATTGCAGAACTCTAGCATTGAGTCTTTATAACCAACAATAAAAATGTATTGAATCATGTAAGAAGTGTTGTTATTTTTGGATTGCAGCATATTTGTATTTTTGGTTTCAATCAACCAAAATTTCAGAACTGAAGAGATTTTTCATCAATAATACTCAGTAATAAGTGAAGAGGAAAATGAAGAAAGAAAGAAAGAAAGAAAGTAATCATATTAAGCATGAAGTAGAAAAAGAAAAATGCAAGGAAGTAAAAAAAGGAAGAAAAAAAGGTTAAGAGGAAGAAAAGATAGAAAGAAAGAAAAAGGGGAGCTATGACGGGGAAAAGAAAGCATATATTAAAGATAATGTAGGAAAGGAAAAATGTACGGGAGGAATAAAGAAAGAGAGAGAGAGAGAGAGAGAGAGAGAGAGAGAGGGGGGGGTGGAGAGAAAATGCAAAAATTAAAGAAAGAAGGAGCACGAATAAACAAAAGATACATTGTCATCAAAAGTCTGGTTTTGACCACAGTGTCAGTTTTGTTGTGTAAATTTTCTGTGTCATCGCAAAATGAGGACAGGAAGAGATATTTCTTTTATGGACATAGGGCGAGATTAGAATAAATATAAAGATTTATGGAGGGCAATTGACACGAAAAAACCCCAGCAATTCAATTCCAAGAACTTGAGATAAATATATATATACACATATATATATATGTGTGTGTGTGTATGTGTGTGTGCAAAAACCTATATTCGTACATATCAACCTACATATCATCATCATCATCATATCGCGCTGGTAGCACGGATATCCCTGACCCTCTCTCGCCACTCCTCCCTATCGTTCATCGCCCTAGGTAGGTCTTCAGGACAACATCCTGTATCCTCACATAGCTGCTGAATGTACGTTCGAGCTGGTCGTCCTGCTTTTGCGCGGCCATGTGTGGGGATCCATAAGAGTACATCTCTTATGAGTTCATCTCTGCTTCTCCAGCAGTGTCCTGCATGTCTGGTTCGTCTAACTTGAATAGTTTTCGTGATAGGGGGCAGGTGGCCGTACAGTTGGTGTCTTGTGGGGTGTTGCTGCCAGGACTTGTTCAGGATTGCACGCAGCATTCTTGTGTAATTGCCATCTAGCTTCTTCTCCAGTCGTTTTGTTAGCGTCCATGTAGTGCATTTATATAGCAGTATCGATGTGACCGCTGCCTGGAAGAAACTGCGTTTCATTTTATCGGTTAGGTCTGATTTCCATATAATCGATAGCCTATTGATAGCTG
>OY757914.1:83195402-83200402 GCA_963585895.1 Sepioteuthis lessoniana
AATTTCTTACAAATACATGTATTCCTACTTGCTGTTCACACTTTACCAATCATCCGGGCAATTTCTATTTGACTCATAGAATGGACTCAATCAGGTGCCACCACTCCGGGTCACAGTGGACCAGGGTGCGATGGCAATGAAGGGGTACTCCGTAATCGCCAAAGCTCCAGCATTATTTGAACCACACTATTAGATTGTTTACTGCCATATCACGACACTTATTAGGGATGTCTTACAATGTCAGTGTATTCTATAGCCCCAGCCGACTGAGCAAAACCGGCCCAGGAGAGGGAAAACTGAATTTAAACCTGTTAAACTCCGCTGAAGAATTGACTTTGTGTCACACAGTGTTCATGTGGAGGGCTGATATATATATATATATATATATATATATATATATATATATATATATATATATATTATTTCAAGAAAAAACAATATTTGGTCACATTAGGATAATAAATTTATTTCCATCCTGTGAAGAGCACTGATATGAATCAAAAACTCTAAAGTGATTTTTAATAGGACTTCATCAGATCCAATAATGGGATAAAATAAATTGCAACCATATTTAAATTTAGGCATAGAAATAAATTTAAACTATTGTCGAAAATTCGATTAGATAGTCAAAGTTAATATTTAACTATAATTTATTAAACTGATACAGATATTTTTACATGGTTAAAGAAATCTTACCATTAACGACAGCGGTTTTAGCACCTTTCAAAGAAAAAAATGATGACATACTGAATTTAAAATTGATAATTTTGTGAGAAATAGTTAAAATTTGGATACGTATTACTGTAATTACTAAAGTGTTAATTTTCTTGGTTTTGTAGTTGTCTCAATCTAAAACGAAAAGGGAACGGAACAAACCTTACATGGGTAAAGGCAATACATAGCTGAAATGGATTTTGTTTTTTCCTCTCTTTCCTTCCTTTGACTATCCCTCCTATCTGCTTGTAATGTATTTTATTTTCCTATTGGATCTGATGAAGTCCTGTTAAAAATTATTTTAGAGTCTTTGATTCATATCAATGCGCTTAACAGGATGGAAATAAATTTATTATCCTAATGTGACTGAATATTGTTTTTTTTTTTCTTGAAATAATATTATTTGCTCTGTGAATTTAATTACATTGAGCTCCACAACAGGAATATTTAAATATTTGAAATTTGTATAATTTATTTGTCCTGACGGAATTGTTCCCTACTCCGGATTTACTGGATTGAATAATGCACACACCCACACACACCCATATATATATATATATATATATAAGGGGAGATAAAGATGCTGATAAAGAAGTTGATTGAAGGAAAAAAGAAGAAGAAAGAACTAGCGAAATTATGTGTCTTGACTTAGTCAACTAAAACCTGAGAAACATTAGCACCAAATCGCCCATCAAATTTATGAGTTGACTGTTGTTAGCGCTGCGAAACGTCGCTAAACAGATCATAAAGACAGCTCTCTGTGATTTATAGACAATTAACATAAATGCTTTTCTAGTCCGTCTTTTCTGTCCACTGCTGAATTAGAATTGAAATGGTCTTTCCGCTTTGGTTCCTTGGTCATTTCTTTCTATCTAATAAATGAATAAATAAATAAATAAATAAATGAAAATCAAAAATAAATAAATAGATTGATAAACCATAAAGCAATGGGTAACCCAATATCATTCTCCTTCGTTAACTCTTGAGATGGGTCATGTTGGTTCGGTGGGTGAAATATTATGGAATTTTACTAACGCTCACCACTGCACGTTAACGATTGACGCTTAAGACTGTTCTTTGAGGACGATCTACAAAAGCGCTGGATCACCTATTTAGTTTCCACCATAAGGACACCAAAAAAAGAAGCACTCAGTGAGGAACTAACTTATGAATAGTGATTTGCTACATTTGCCATATAACCGTTATGTTGCCATTCTTATACTGTAAGGTCAAGTCCGACCATCCTATCATTCTTTCCATGAAAGACCCAAGTTCGAATCCTGGACAAGGCTGGTTGCATTTCACTTACTATATCATCATCATCATCATCATCATATCGCACTGGTAGCACGGATATCCCTGACCCTCTCTCGCCACTCCTCCCTATCGTTCATCGCCCTAGGTAGGTCTTCAGGACAACATCCTGTATCCTCACATAGCTGCTGAATGTATGTTCGTGCTGGTCGTCCTGCTTTTGCGCGGCCATGTGTGGGGATCCATAAGAGTACATCTCTTATGAGTTCGTCCCTACTTCTCCAGCAGTGTCCTGCATGTCTGGTTCTTCTAACTTGAATAGTTTTCGTGATAGGGGGCAGGTGGCCGTACAGTTGGTGTCTTGTGGGGTGTTGCTGCCAGGACTTGTTCAGGATTGCACGCAGCATTCTTGTGTACACTTACTATATATATATATATATGATTGAACAGCACCAAAAAAGAGAAGATTTTTTGCATGTATATAGAGGCACCCTGTATGGTTTTTACTGGGTGTTCCATACTTCCTGGATTGTGCGAATAAGCAATGATTAGTAAAAACCTTCCATAAAGAACCTTAGATTTGTGCATGATGAAAATTTAAGAAATATAGGTAACAAATAAATAAGTAAAAAAATTTAGAATCAAATTAAAAAAAGAAAAGAAAAAGAAAACTATTAAATTTGCAGAAACTCCCGGAGATCCCTTACAGGAAAAGGAGATGACGCATTCGTAAAAGAAAAAAAGGCATCCCTCTTGACAAATGGGACCAGGTATTTCTTCTCTTCCAGGCAGTGACCAGCGTTTTGATAACATCGTTGCTTTCTGGAGTCTGGGCACCACGCATACGTCTTTGGACATAGCGTAGGTTAGCCCCTTTCACCCAGTAGCAGCTCTATCTCGGTCAGCATTATGCAAGACCAACAACTGAACTATAAACTAACACTTACCGGACTTTGACAAACTACCAAAAGAAAAACTAACCCTAATGGAAGCCCGAAATACCAAATGCGGACATATACATACATGAAAATGATTAACGTATTTTTGACACCTTAAATGGGGGATTCAACCATTTCTATGTATTTAGGAAAACTCCCTCATCCATGGAATGGTTGTTGAACCTAGCAAATAAAGGAAAGTATAAAAGAAACGTCTTCGTCTCTTATCTGTTGCTGGCTTTTCTTTTGTATAATTCTTTTTGGGACTTTCTTGGGCAAGGCATTTCACCGACCAGACAACGTGGGGGTAAAATAATATAACCAAAATATGGAATCAGATATCTAACGGCAACACATCCTTGCCCATTGCCCCTGACCTTCAGCCTCAAAACCCCACAGAAACAAGACAATTTTCGCAATGTTTTCAGTTCAAATGCATGGAAAGTTTCTCTTCTTTTTTTCGTTTATTTTGTGTCTACGTGCCGTATTTGACGGCATATAGGACGTAGGTATTTTACTAAAACCCTTTTAAAATTTCCCGGTGACTTTTATGCCATATGCAGGTTTTTTTTAATGTTTTTTTTCTTTCTTATCTTTGAATAAAATGAAGTTTTTATAGGTGTGTGTTCTTTTTTTTTTCTATTATTTTTCGTTTCATTGTAATCATAGTTTGTTTAACCAAAATCACACTGTACCATTTGCTAATAATTTTACTAATTACAATTTTTTCTTGAGTACCCCTGCTGAAATCAGAGTGCGTCCTTTACACCCACGCGTCATATATGCTCTCGAATATGGTAGTTATTTGATTTGTTTTTAATGATATAGTAGTTTTATGTATTTTTCTTTTAAAATCGGAAACTTTACTTTCCATTTAGTTTGACATGGTTAAAAAAAAAACTTTAAAAGCCATTAAATGAACGAAAGTATTTAAAACTTCAATTTTGATTTTTTTTATACTAACTTAATGTGGAATTGAATTAAATAAGTTGTCTCCCTTTAATCGAGGGCGACCAAAAGGCTCCCTTTTCAATAGCTACTACACCGAGATGTAGGGGAGGGCGATACTCATTTCCCTGGATTGCCCCACTTTAACCTTGATACGTACCTTATATTGCTGAGTGTTAAGCAAGCAGGTATCAAGTACCATTTTTAAAGACTTTGGTATGACGCGACCTGGGTTTGAACACAGGTCTCCCTGGCCATTGGCGAACACTCTATTCACTAGGCCAATGAGCCGGTAGATTGAATGAAGTAGATAATCTTAAAAAAAACCTTCCAAATGCTACGGAAAGTCCTCTGGCACAATGATTACAGTTTTTAGACTGCAGCCTCGAAGTAAAAGAGTTCGAACTCCAGTCGCGCCATGACGTTCACTTTTTGATTAATCATCATCATCATCATGTCGCGCCGCCAGCGCGGATATCCCTGACCCTCTCTCGCCATTTCTCCCTATCATTCATCGCCTCCGGCAGGTCTTCAGGGTTACATCCTGTGTCCTCACATAGTTGCTGTATGTAGGTTCGTGCTGGTCGTCCCACTCTTGCACATCCATATGTGGGGGTCCACAGGAGTACATCGCTTATGAGCTCGTCCTTGCTTCTCCAACAGCTTGTATAGTTTTCGTGATGGGGGGCAAGCGTCCGTATAGTTGGAGTCTCGTGGGGTGTTGTCACCAGGACTTGTTTAATACTGCTCTCAACATTCTTGTGTAATTTCCGTCCAGCCTCCTCTCCAGCCGCTTCGTAAGCGTCCATGTGGTGCATCCATATAGCAGTATCGACACAACCGCTGCCTGGAAGAAACTGCGTTTGAATCACTTTTTAAATAGTATCAATACTATTATTTTTACAAGGACAGTTTTGACATCGAATAACCTATGAGATATGTAAGATCCCCTCACGAAGTATCCTTGATAAGACATTAAACCATCTGATAGCAAGGCTCTAGTAATACTGGCGCTTTGGGGAATGTGGAATGCATCTTCAATGCTATCGAGTGGACCTGGGAGTGATGGCATTGAAGTGGTAGCAGTTGATAGGATTCTATCTTTAGGTCAAATATAACTGTTTAGCATTTAAAACTGTCCAAACA
>OY757914.1:83205402-83227902 GCA_963585895.1 Sepioteuthis lessoniana
AATTAGCCTTGTAAAACACCGTTAAAAATGTCGAAGTATTCAGGTGTTTCTAGAGCGTGACTCCTCCATTCCAATATATATATATACATATATATAAGAAAAGTATATAGGAATTCGTGATAGGTTTTTCGTGTTTTAATCTGAGTTTATTTTTATTTTTTTTAAAGTTTGAATGAAACTACCTTTGCCAAAGGTTATTATTTCCTTCCTTGTGAGTTTTTCGCGCCAGCGTTAGCTAGTTGTCTTTCCCTGAAGTCTAAGTGACAGCCAGTCTCCACAAATCTCCAGGACTCTTCTCAGTATTCTGACCGATGAGATGTGAATAGCTTCGCTTTTTACACTGATTTCTAATTCCGCCAGTTTCTTTTCCAAACCTTTAGTGACAGTTTCAATTGCTATCATCTTCGCTTTAACGTTCGACTGTTGCTTTCGCTCTCTGGCAAGGTCCATGTATTTGTGTATCATTTGTTTTCTTTTCTTTTCTCTCTGTAATAAACATGAACAGCAATATATACAAGATGTTAAATTCTCTTGTTCTTGTCAATTAATCCTAAGTTTGGTCTACTGGCTGAGATTAAGTGATTCGTTTGTTTCTCAAAATTCTCAGTGAATTTTATTCGTTTCGTTTTCTTGTACAGACTCTGGTTTGTGTATTTACGATTTATTCACGTGTTCTAATTCTAATATCTTGTACAGTTCCCAGTGGACCCCCTTTCCCACCCAGTCGTCGCAATTCTTTTACTTCTTTTGAGCCAGTTTGCTCTATTCGTGAATAATGCGATTAACCCTTTCATTTTTGTTTGCTTATATTTTACACTTATTATCAACTTTCGCTTTTATATGGTTGGTCCTTATGATATTATTTTGTGCTGCTATTAAAAGAGATTCAGTTTCTCTCATGAGGTTTCCTCAGCTTACCAATGTCTATTATTATTATTATTACTTTATTTTCAATTTCATTTTCGTTTGTTTACGATCCTTTTTCGGATTTTACCCAAGAACTAGTATTTAGGAATTCAGTGATTATATGTATTTCATATTTTATATCTTTTTTTTTTTGCCGCCTCTTTCGGGTGATCTATTTCAGTTAAATTGATACTACTCTTTTTAGGAGATGAGATATTCGCCAAAGAGCAATTTTTTATATTTCATATAGTCAGAGACGGCCAGGTATCTTGTAAATATACAAGGTGGAACGATAAAATTGTCGCCCTAGAAAAGACGACATGATTCCATTTCCGTTTAATGTAAACCGGTTTTCTTTTTTTGTTGCAGACCATCTACTAGTTGGCCAGTTGTGTACAAATCCCAAGAGTGAGAGAAGCCTTCTATCATGTCTGAAAGTGACACAATGTTCAATGCGCGAGATCGGAGATGCGCCGCTGTACAACTACTGCTCTCTACCGATCCAAGTTATGACAGCCACAACCATCGCCTGATTGTCACGAATAACAGGGACGTGCCCAGGGTGTTGAAAACAAAGTTTCCGGCTACGGTTATGGTCTTTGCTGTGGGTGATGCCCTGGTGCAATCAGGTGGCTGGTGGCAGACCCTGGATGTGGCAGCAGGACTCGGCGCCGGCCCACAAATCCAAAGAGACCCAGACTTGGCTTCCGAAGGAGTGCTACGACTTTGCACCCTTCTCTCACTGGCCCCCCTCCTCCCCGACCTGAACCCGCTGGACTACCTCGTTTGGTCATACGTCGAGAACATCACCAACATGACCTCCCAAACACCGAAGCCAGCCTGATCGCTGCCATCCGCCGAGTATTCACCGAGCTCCCGCCGGGGCTTGTGGAAAAGGCATGCTCCCAGTTCCAGATCCGTATCGAGGCGGTGATTGAGGCTGAAGGCGGCTACGTTGAATAGATGTCAGCTCTACCACTTAATCAAGGTACCTGAATTGATTTTTTCAATAAAAGTTTTAAAATAAAGCTGTAGCGTTGTTTTTTTTAGGACGACAATTTTATCGTTCCACCCTGTATTTATCTCTCTCTTTCTTGGTCATACCCAGGGCTCCCACAATTACTGGCACGGTAGTAGTTTTAAGGTGCCATATTTTCTTTTCAGTTTCCTTTTCCATGTGTTTTTACTTATTTATTCACTTATTTTATTATACTCTTCGACTGATATGTTATTTATTATCTGTTGTTACTGACATATCACTGAGAAGGTATATTTTACATTTATTGGACTATATTTTGTCTATAGCTCTTTATTTTTGTATCAATTTGGATAGCAAAGTCCCAGAGAATTGTAGCCTCCTATTGTTTCTTTTATTGGTTTTAGTTGATAACAGTTATTACTGGAGGCGCCCGTGGTGTAATGGTTAGCGTCGTAGGAAATGGACACGGCGACATGAGTTCAAATCCCGGACGAAACTGATTGCATTTCACATAGCACTAATACCTTTGGGAAAGGTATGAATCCAATTATTCTCCCTCCAGCTATGGGTAAATAGCAGGACAGACTAGGTTCTTCAGCCTTGGTTAGGTAACTAGTCTAGGAGAAGGAAATCTCTTAATTCAAACCTGTTAAACTCCGCTTAAAGATTGACCTTGTGTCATATCCTGCCCGAGCGGAGGGGTTGGTAAATATGCATAACAATTATTACTATCTGATATTCCATAGTATTTACACTTTTTTTAATGGATATATTTTATCGTGTCTTACTTTGTATTCTAACAGTGTTACGAATGGGCAAACGGACACTAAGTTTTTGGTTTGCACAATCTAAATATTAGGTTTAATCAGTTTTTGCAGTTGCCTGATAATTTCTAGTTGGTAGACTCTGGATGTGTGCCGCTATTATTAACCCATCTATGGTTAAATATCATAAAACCTAACCAAATCAAACTTTGCTGCTTAATGTTTTAAAAAAAAATCCTGGAGGCAACTCTCAAAGTAATAGTAGCTGCCTGACCACTTACTTCCCTTCTTGCAACCATCCAATTAAGCCAAAAAGTTTCTACTCGTCACTGTTGGAATAGCAAGGATGAACTCATAAGCGGCTTTCTTCTCTGGACTCCTACACATGGATACACCAGCGTTGGCCGACTCGATACAGTCCGGAGGACCTGCCAAAAGCGATGAGCTATAGAGAAGGAAGGCAAGAGAGAATCGATGAACTTCGTGCTGTCTACGCGACTTGATAATAATCAATATTCATTTTTGGGGTTCTATTTTCTTCTAATATCTTTCTGTTTATATTTTTCCTTAATTCTATTCACACCTTCAGTCATTTTTCGTTTTATTTCAGACAAAAAAATATGCCATATCATATACCTCTATTGATTAAACTGCGACCAAAAACAGGGAAGAGTAATGTTGAGTGACCGGGAAAAAAACTGCAAGCTTTTCAATAAAATAACAGATGCATGAGAAAATTCAATGAATTTTCTAATGCCTCATTAACAAAAACAAAAAATAAAAAAACACTAAAGATTTCATTAAAATCGGATAATTTCATCATTTTTGTTCCTTTTTGGAAAATCAGTACGTATGCTCCATGGCAGTCATGTTCTTAGTAGCTAATATATATATATATATATATATATATATATATATATATATTTGTATTTGTGTGTGTGTGGATTTGGCATTAAATAACCTTCAAGAGTTGATATACAATAAAACACCGACCTCCGTAACTAAACGCCACAGAGAAGATATTCTTAAAAAAATATATTTCTTTTTGGCCCCTTTTTTCCTTTGTAATGAAAGAAAAAAGAAAAAAGTTACTGCAGAAGGATGCTGTTAATACTAATATAGGTCAACTTTTCACTGGACTGGGACAGTAAAAACAAATTTTTATCCACACTGTAAAGTTCAGATGAGGGCGTAAGACTGGAAGCGGAACACAGGCAAGATATAAATGGGCTTACAGCTCGAGGGTAACCCGTAAGGGAGGAGTTGGGTGATGGAATATGTCCTTTATTGGAGGGATTCAGCGTTAAAAGGTAGGGTTTCCTTGGGCGGTACAGTGGGGTATAGAAGGGAGTTTTAAATCCGGCAAAATGGCTCCATCCGGTCTCCATCCGGCCTAAGTAATTTGATGAAGACGTTTTATATATATATATTTATATATACACGCGCACACCCACACTCAAACAAACACATGCACACATATATGTGTGAATGTGTGCGTATAAGCCTGTATTTACTGAATTAAATATTTTAAAATATAGATATATATGTATGTCTATATACGAGTAAGTGTATGTATGTGTGTATAAATGAACCTGAACGAAGTATTATTTTTTCGTATCACTATGATGATCTGTCCCTCATATGATTGTGTATGATGGAATGGCTGTAAATCACTGTGTGTGTGTGTGTGTGTGTGTAAGCTGGTATTTACTGAATAAAAGAGTTTTTTCAATATACTTAGATGATTCTGGGAAAAAAAAACAGGAAATAAATCCGACTGGATGAAAATATATAGAGATGAAAAAAAAACATAGGGTCTTCAATGGATGATTTTTTTTGCAGAAATATTTGCCTACGTTAAACGTTTCGGTGTTTAGACTTCATCAGGGCGTTTACGTTATTAAATGAAACGAAAAAGATGAGAAAGTTTTAAAAGATCCAATTTCGTAGATAGCGTTCTGTTTCAAATTTGTGTAATATAATTAGCGTTCCAAAATTTATTTTAAACCACATCTATCTAGAAAAATTTTTTATGTTAAAAGAATATCTATCTATCTATCTATCAATGGAGGTTTATGCTAAGCTTCTAAATTATATTTGACCAAACCATAATTCATATTTTTTCAAGTCTTTTCTGTGCTCGTAAATTTGTTTAGTAATACTATGAGAGGTTTCATCCAATTATTTTTATTACAACCCATGGAATATCGTACTTGCTCTAGATTCGATGTGGGTATTACTATTTTCATCATTACTTAAATTTCTTATAATCTCTGAAGTGTTTGTGGCGGTTTCAATTTGATGGTGGTATAGTCTTTTTTTTTCGATGTTGTTTCTGGTTGAAGTTTTTGGGTAAAATGATGGATCCATATAAGAAATTATAAGATGATTTATTGTTTTGAATTTATAGTGGACGTTTTCGTTTGGAAATTTCAGTACATTTATTTAGTATGCTGTAAAAAATGTTGTGAGAAAGTATGTTTTATTTAGTAGAATTCATCATTTAAAAATCTGGCTCAGATATCATAAGAGCTATGAAATAAAAACCTATAATTAATCCTCGGTTTATTTCGGTGTTAAGATAGGAGGAAAAACGTATATGGTTTGGTTTGGTTTGTTTTTATGGCATGTCGACAATTGTAGGCTACTTAACACCAAATCCTTTTTTATTCGTATTAACAGTTCTATTTCAAACAATTCAGTTTAGCATAAGTACACAGTTTAGTCGTATTTTAACCATAGATAGGACCCTATCTGGTGCTACCAGTCCGGGCCAGAGTAGATCTGGAAGCGATGTCAATGAATGGGGTACTCAGCATTCCCCAAAATGCCAGTATTACTCAAACCTCACCATCAAATTATTTAGTGTCATATCACAGACTTTCGCTGGTTGGTGGGAGGAATCTTACCCTTCGGCAGAGTTCCAGTCAGTGTATTCTACTGCCCCAACTGACTGGGCCAAAAAGCTACATGGTCATTTTTATTTGTGGATTTGTGATGAGCTTTAGCTACAAGTTTATTTTCATTATTTATAAATCGAATATTTTTAACTCATAAGTAAAATCAATGCTAGTTTCAATATCGTTTCGTCTATCCGTGATTAAATCTATTATGCCCAAATATTTTAAATATTTCCATAACAAAGTTAATATAATACTTTTTTATACACAGATTAATGACTTAAAAATCACGGATGGAGAAGGATTGTGGGGAATTCTGTGCTATCAGCACGATTTGATTATATATATATATATATATATATATATTGGACAATATTTAGTTGATAGCTGTAAAATGATACTAATGTTTTAGTCATCAATGATGCGTTAAAGAATTTAACTTATTCACCCCAAAAAGCTTTTTTTAGAAATCTATCTTAACAGACGAAGTGATTTACATTTTTCAGATTGATTAATTGATTTGATTTAAATGGCTTATATTACGCCCAGACATTAGAGAATTGTGTTTATTGTAAATTATATTTCTGTCTAGTTGCTCCATAAGTTTTATTTTTGCCCACAGTCCAGTCGAATAAGAATGTTTTTAAGCAGACTTATTTAGCTTATACATTGGAACCTAACAGGTACGACCACCCGTGGCCTCCGCGATATATATTACCATATATTAGAGTATAGTATGGTATTATAGCGACGGCCACGGACCACCCCGGGTCAGAGTAGACATCGGAATACGCGGGTGAAGAGGTAATCCACACTCCCCAAATCTCAAGTGCTTGGACCTTCCCATCAGATACAGTTTAGTGTTATATTCAAGACACCTCTTTCTTCTCAGGGGGTTATAGATGGCAAATTCTAAGCTTCACCAACTGCGTAGACAGTTTTTAAGGTTACAAAGAAAAAAAAATTAACAGAATAACAGTAGTGGTACCATTTAACCCATAGATGGGATGATAAGGTGGTTCATACCTTTCCCAAAGGTATTTGCCCGAAAGTGAACGTAATAGCGCAACTAGAGGTTGATCTGGTTTACTAGGATTCTGCAGTCCATCGCTTTAACCATTACACCACAAGGACACCCTCTCTTCAACCCTCGTTCATTGGAGTTAGGTTAATGATCTCAAAATAGATTAATAAATAAAATAGAATATGATTCACAATGGTCATCTTAAAAGATATTCTTCTCACAGCATGCAGAAATTAATCATTTTATAAATTTAATAAATACGTGATAACATAACACTTTTAAAGCCATTTTTTTCTCTTTTTCTCTATTTCTTCCTGTATGTCAATCTGTCTTTATATATCTCCTCGTTTTTTTATCTCCCCGTTAAACCGTTGGCTTTAACCTCGTATCGTATGATGATATTGAATCTTTTGTTTAAGAAGGAAGGAAGGAATGCGAACGCACGTGTGTGTGTGTGTTTTTCAGAGTGTTTGTGCGTGGAGATTTTCATTAAAGGAATCCATATAAAAAGCCCCAGCTAAGAGAATAAAGCAATTTCCGGTTCATTTAACGATTAAATGATAATACTGTTGAAATCAGGCTGAACATAATATTTTCTTTCATTCTTTCTATCTATCTATCTATCTATCTCCACACACGCAAATGACGTCCAGTACGAATGAAAGCACAACAAAATTATCATTCAGTCGTAAATTGTACTGGAAATTGCTTTATTCTTAAAATTCGAGCATGCTTGAATTAGAGATCATGCTTTATATATTTATATATATTGTCATCCATAGACAGACTGTTTCGTTCTATCAGAACTCTTCAGTATGGCTAGACCCGCAGGACGCTCGAAGCCGGGATCGAAACCCGTCCAACTTTACGATAGACTAAGGCTTCAGACCACACGGCTACAAGCGGACTACGTTGGCTAATGGAATTTTAAGGTATTTTATTTTTAGCAACAGCAGCAGCAGCCTTTGTTTACATTTTTTAATACCCTATCGGCTACCAGAGTGCTCAATTCTTATGAAGAGCTTTGCATTACGCTAGGGGCGGCCGACAATTCCTTCGCCAGAGTGCTCAACCCCCATGGGGGAGCGTATATATATATATATATATATATATATATATATATATATATATCTGTGTGTGTGTGTGTGTGTGTGTGTGAGTTTGTATGCACACGCAGGTATTTTTGTGCATGTATGGGTGCGAATCCACGAGCACGTTTTTTGTGGACGTAGACTGAAAAAAAAGATTTCATCCAGCCCAATTAAAAATCTAAAACATTTTCATCAACTCTCAAACTGAGATTTGCTTTCGCTCTTCTTAGATATCTCTCTCTCTCTCTCTCTATATATATATATATATATATATATATATATATATAGGGAAAGAAGGAGCGCCCTCCCCTACATGTCGCTGTTGTAGCTATTGAAAAGGGAATCTTCTGGTCGCCCTCGACTACGGTCGCCAATGCAAATTTGGTTAAAGACCATGGAACTTAAGACTTTATGATTTTATGTTGCTTTTTTCTTCCTCTTTGTTAGTGTCTTAGAATCAGCGTTCATTTGACAGTGAACTTGCCAAAATACAGACCCATAATACCTAAATTTGCCATATAACTAACATCCTCATCCGTCGTCTTACATACCACACCTCTGATGCTGGTGTCATCAAACAACATATAAATAAAACATAAGTTATTTCGCCGATAAAAATTCGCATCTGCTGAAATACGAAAACTCCTCTGCAGTAACACTGAAATCATGTGGTGATGATGTAATGGTTAAAGTGCTGGACTTTCGAAGTCGTAGTATGCGAGTTCGAACTACAGTCACGCTATTACGTTCACTTAATAATAATATACTAAACAATTAACAGGCTTACTAAGGCTCCCCCACCCACTCACTAATGATAGAAATTTACAAGAAAATAAATTTCGCAACCAAACTATTAAAAAAAAAACCAACTAAAAAGACGATCCATGCATATGATCGTAAAAACTTAAGAGCAAAACCGAGCACAATTTCTCTAATACAAAGAAATTGATACGAAAGCTACAAAAAAAAAAAGATGAAAATAGAATCATTAAAAAAGAAAGCTTTGTGGTCTTTAACTAAAACTTATATATATAAAGTAAAATGGCCGACCTGAAGGCGCTTTTTTCAATAGCACAACATCATCTCGGTGGGTTGATCTACTTTACCTTTGCTACGTACCTCATAATGCTGAGTGTTAAGCAAGGAAGTATCAAGAATCATTTTTGAGTCTTTGGTATGACTCGAACTGGGATTGAACCCTTGACCATTAGGAAAACACTTTAACCACTAAGCCAATAAACCACAATGTTCAAATATGAAAAAAGACAATAAAACAGCAACAAAAAATGGTATTCCGAGGATGATTGAAAAGAAAACATTTTCATGATAAAATCCCTCTTTTTTTTTTTCGTTTTATTTTAAAAATAAAATTAAATATGATTTAGGAGATAGAACCACAGATATTAACTGCTTAGACTATGATTCATCGTAAAAAAAAAAAGCAGAACGTTAAGTGGTGGCAAATAATTCAACTATAAAAAAATCATCCTGGTTTTTCATATTAGCACATTCACATTCCGTCACAATCCGTCACATTCAGTCACAATCCGTCACATTCCGTCACAATCCGTTACATTCCGTCACAATCCGTCACATTTCGTCGGATTTACTTCAGTTCTCTCTCTCTCTCTCTCTCTATATATATATATATATATATATGACCGCTGCTTGGAAGAAACTGCGTTTCATTTTATCGGTCAAGTGCTAAATGGATGCACTAACTAAACGTATGGAGAAAAAGCTTGACGGTAACTAAACAAGAATGCTGCGAGCAAAATTGAAGAAGTCCTGGAGGCAGCACCCCACAAAGCAGCAGCTGTTCGGCCACCTACCCCCATCACGAAGACTATCAAAATTAGACGAACCAGACATGCGTGACACTGCTGGAGCAGTAGGGACGAGCTCATAAGTGACATACTCCTGTAGAACCCTTCACATGGACGAGCAAAGGCAGGACAACCAGCTCGAACCTACATACAGCAACTCTGTGCCGATATGGGATGTAAACCTGAAGACCTGCCGGAAGCAATGGTCGATAGGGAGGGTTGGCGAGAAAGGGTCAGGGATATCCGCGCTGATGGCACGACATGATGATGATGATGATGATGATGACCGCCATGAGTTCAGATTCTTTCCATGACAACAGTCCAACTAGGTGATAGTTAATGAAATGTTTTTTTGATCATGGCTTATGTCTACTTGTCATAATCTCATTTCACGTATTTACCACCGATACCACCTTAGCGCACCGAAAATAATCTCTTTTTTGTCTCTTCTTTTTTTTTTACAGACATTGTTTTTCTTTCTTATCATTTGTACGAATCATTTTTCATTTTTTTTTCTCCTCTTCTATCTACACACTTTTTTCTTTCATTTATTTTAATCCGATTTCCTTCTTACGGGTTTCATTAAAGTTTGATATCCTCCGCACCCCCTTCTTTCTCTCACTCCCTCTCTCTCTAACTTACTTTATTTCCCATTCACTCTCTCTTTCTCTCTCCCTTCATTTCTATCCTTATTTTCTCGTTCTCTTTCTCTCTTTCTCACATTCTTTCTTTCTCTCGCTTTCTCGCTCTCTTACTCATCCTTTCTGTTTCCATCTCTCCTTCTCTCTCTCCCTTTATTTCACTTTCTTTCTTTTTCCCTCTTTTACTTTCATTCTCTTCATGTCTATTTCTCTCTCTCCTTCTCTCAATCTCTCACTTTCATTCTCTTTCTCAACTTCGCCCTCTTTGGCTCTCTCTATCTTTCTTTTTCTTACTTTGTCTCTCTCTTTCTTCACATCACTTTCACTCTCCTTCTCTTCCACACCCCTCTCTCTGTCTTTCTCTCTCTTCATCCATTGCTATCGGCCATCGTTCTCGGGAAGTCTTCTAGACTGAATCCAAAGACCCGCCGAGTAGGTGAACGTAAAACTTTGCTGGCTAGCATGTCTTCTTCGTCTTACTTGGATGGTTTGTGCGATAATAAGTAAGTGGCCGTGAAGTTTGTATTTTATAATGAAGTACTTTCTGAGTTTTTGGAAACCCGCATTATCATTGAGTACTCTTCGTTTCAATTTTTATCTAAGTGTTGTTAAAGTCCTGATGGTGCTGCCATACAGTAATACAAACACGGCTACAGCTAGGAAGAATTCCTGTTTTATATTACCAGATTCCTATATAGTCGTTAATCTGTCAATAACAGCCGATGCCTTTCCCATACATATACTCAGCCCAGTCGCCTGGGACGATAGAATACACCAGCAGGTGGGTAAGAGTCTCCACAACGTGATATGGCGCTAAATAATCTGGTGATGAGGCTCCAGAAATGCTGGAGCTTTGGGGAATGCGGAGTACCTTTCATTGCCGTAGCTCTCAGGTCAACTCTGATCCGGAGTGGTAGGACCTGAAAGAGTGATGACTATAGGTCAAATAAAATTGTTTGATTTTTAAACTCTGTAGAAACAAATGACTTATGCTAAATTGAATCGTCAGAAATAGACCTATTTGATCATTTAACTGTGTAAACAAATGACTGATGTGTAATTGAATTGTTAGTGATACATATACCTGGATATACCTGGAATCATTCAACTTTGAGTTATGTCAAATTGAACTGTGAGAAATAGAACCGATTGGTCATTTAAGTGTGTGTATCTTTCTTTCTTTCTTTCATTCTTTCTTTCTGCATTTTTAAATTGATCTGTTTGTTTCTTTTTTTTCGTTAAGAAATAAATAAAGAAAGATGTGAATAAACTATTTATTTACATCTTTCTTTTTTTCTTTCTAGAATTCTTCTTTTCTTTTCTTTTCTGATATCTATTATCATCGTTTATTTGCTTGTTTCTTCTCTTCTTTCTTTTTTTAATTCATTTGTTAACTTCTTTCTTTCTTTCTTTCTTTCTTTCTTTCTTTCTTTCTTTCTTTTTTTAGCGTTGCATTTTCTCTCCTTTTCTCTATTCTCTTCATTTCACTTTTTTCTTCTTAAGTCTTCGACCTTTCTTTTATTCATTAATTTTCCTTTTTAATTGTTTTTTTTTTTATTATACTACTTTTACTTTTTTTTTGGCTTAAAATCTCACTAATCCGACAAGTCCCCACAGTTTTGTGGCTAAAGTGCTGAACTGCAGCCTCGAAATAGACGAGTTCGTACTCTAGTTGTGCTTTTACGTTCACTCTCGTACTTTTACCCTTGGGAAATATATTTAACCCCCTTATTCCCGTAGTTGTAGGTTAAATAGTATTACTGTTTTATAAGGACAGCTTTGGCATTAAATAGCTGACAAAGGCTGATATGCTATTTTACTAAGAAACCGTACCCATTTTATCTTTCACTCTTTCTTTTATCTACTTTTTTTCCTTTGTCAATTACTCTTGGTTTTTTACTGCCTTTTTCTTCCAGTTTTTCTTCTCGTCTTTTCCCCTTTTCATTTCTCTGTCCCGAGTATAAGTCTTCCTTTCCTCTTTGATTCTCTTTCAATAACTCTCTTTTTAAATTTCTTATTTCCTCTTAAGCTTCTCCTCTTCCAACTTTTTTTTTTTTATTAACAGGCTAATAATTTACACCTCATTTATCTACAGTAGTCTGCCTTCTGTCGAAAATTCATGTGACGAATGGCCAGTTGATATCTAAATAATACTGCCTGAAACACGAAGGGGAAATTGAAAATTTAAATAATTGACTTGAATAATTATTTCCATATGATGGCCAATCAATTCTCGAATTTCAGTGGGATTCGTGCTATTTCCTAAGGCCGAGTAACTTGTACATTCGAGGATGGTTATCTAGATTCGCCCACTGACATATAAGTTAAATTTTAGGCTGTAATTCTCACTGTAATATGTATATATAAGAAATTAGATACTTTCTAATGAATTAAGTGCAATGACAAGTAAAGATTTCTGCTAAAATTGTGTAAGAGCAGGATGTGGCACAAGGTCAAATTTTTAGCGGCTTTTGACTGGTTTTAATTCAGAGGTTTGTTTCTCCTAGACCGGTTACCATAGCAACGTTTAAAAGCCCAGTCTGTCATTTTATTTATCCGTATCTGGAGGAAGAATATTTACATTTATACTTTTCCATGACTGAAAAGCAAACAGCCTTGTGTAGTATTTGAACACTGGTCACCGTGTCCATTTTCTATGACGATAGCCGTTACAACAGCATCACCTCAAAAATAATATGTAAAGTAGATGTATCATCATTAATAGACTGCATATATATATATATATATATATATATATATATATATATGTGTGTGTGTGTGTGTGTGTGTGTGTACGTATTCAGGTCTGTTTGCATTCCATATAGCCCTAATACTCTAATCCTATTGACCCAACCCCTCCGCTCGGGCAGGATATGACGCAAGGTCAATTTTTAAGCGGAGTTTAACAGGTTGGAATTCAGAGTTTTCCTTCTCCTAGACTAGTTGCCTCACCAAGGTTGAAGAACATAGTTTGCCCTACTAGTTACCCATAGCTGGAGGGAGAATAATTGGATTCATACCTTTCCCAAGGGTATTAGTGCTATGTGAAATGAAATCATTCTCGTCGAGGATTTGAACTCGTGTCGCCGTGTCGCTTTCCTACGACGATAACAATTACACCACGGGCACCTCCATAATACTCTAACACTCTTCCTAAATCTATGAGAATGTTGTAGTGACTGGTCTCTTTAACCTTAGCATGGCAATCTGTCTTGGAGAAGAAAAACCTAGTATTCAAACCAGTTAAACTCCACCTAAAAATCGCTCTTATGTCGTATTCTGTTCGTGCAGAGAATTTGGACACACACACACACACACACATATATATATATGTATATATATATGTGTGTGTGTGTGTGTGTGTGTGTGTGTGTGCGTGTGTTTGTATATATATATATACAAAGTTCTACATATCGAGTTTCCCAGTCGACTGTGGCTTTAGAATATACCGTCTGTACTTCTGCAGAGGGGTAAGACCGCCCCATCAATGATTGTCCTGGATATGACCCTAAACAATTTGATGGTGAGGTTCCAGTGATGCTGGAGCTTTGGGGAATGCGGAGCAACCCTTCATTGCCATTGCTTCCAGGTCCACTCTCGCTCGGAGTGGTACCACCTGATAGGGCCCTATCTATGGGTTAAATTGAACTAACTGCATAATTATGCTAAGCTGAATTGTTTGAATTAGAACTGTTTGACTAAACTGAATTGCTTGAAATAGAAATGTTTGTGAAAAATACATTGTACATACATTTTAAACTGCGTGCTTATGCTAAAGTGAATTGTTTGAAAGGGAACTGTTTTTGACACTGAAATTGTACTTACGCTAAACGGAATTGTTTAATATAGAACTGTTTTGACATTTAACTGTGTGTAAACAAAATTTGCAATTATACTAAACTGAATTAGCTGAATTAGAACTGTTTGAATAAACTGAATTGCTTGAAATAGAAAGGTTTTTGTTCTTCACATAGTTAAATGGTTTTAAGTATTATCATTTAACATAAGTAATTCTATTCAAAACTTCTTCATTTGCACACAATTTGTGGTTTCAAGTATCGCAATGTAATACGAATGATTCAACTCAACATTGATTGTTGGCATACAGTTAAATGCTTCCACATATAGTAAATGATTAAACCGTTTCATTTGAAACTATATATGGGACTCTAGCAGGTATTACCACTCTAAACTTGATTGGACCTGGGAGTAATGACAATGAAGTGGTACTTCATATTTCCAAGATGTCCAGGACAGGACTCTCACCATCAGACGGTTTAGTAGCATATTCAGAGCACCCGTTCGAGCCGTGGGACATACCCCTTAGTAGAGATGCAGTCGGTGGATTCATGAAAATTTAGATTCATCACGTTTTTTCTTCAAAAATTGGACTAATCAAACTTAAAAAGAACGTTTTAAAAATTATTCCATATTTTGCTTTCGCACCCTCTATACCATAAACAGATTCCTGTTTAAAATATATTGCAATTTGACGTTTCATTCTGGGAAAAACAAATCTTTTAATTACTATGAAGAAGTTGATCGTGTCAGCTATTTAAGTCGAAGTTTTCACCTGCAAGAAGAACCTAACTTATGATTGTAAAGACTGAAAACTGGATATTGACGCTGGACATTGACCAACCATTTGGGAGTTTATATATTTTATTCTCTGTATTGCCATTAAATATGTCAAACCTATTAAAACGGTCCTTCTTAGAAGTCTGTCTTGATTAATGATCAGTTGCGGTTTCTTTGTTTAATGGCACATCAACCTTTGTGTGTTATTTAATGCCAAAGCCACCCATGTAGAAGAAAAGTAGTAGTATTATTTAATTCATAACTTGGGGAATAAAACGGTTGATACCTTTCCCGAAGATATTAGTCCGAAAGTGAAAATAATTGCACGACCAGAGTTCGAACTCGCTTACTACGATGTCACAATCCAGCACATTAGCCACTACGCCACAGTGTGTCTACCAAAGGAATAACCAGACTAGGCTTAACCAGACTAGATTATTCTTGAGTTGATCAATGAGGAGCGTCGATAGCGTAACGGTTATCGTCGTAGGACATGGACTCGGATACTCGAGTTCAAATCCTGAATATGACTTTCCCTTTCATATAATGCTTATATACCTGGAAAAACTATCAGTCCTACTATTCTCCCAGCAAAGCGTAAATAGTGGGGCATGATGGGCTCTTTAACTTTAGAATGACAGCCAGTCCAGGAGATAGAAAACTGAATTCACACCAGTTAGAAACCTGGAGATGGATAGTTTCCGCCAAGCTACTCTGTTATTTATCGTTGCGTCCCACCAACGCACGAATATGGCACAAGGCCGTTTTTAAGGTGGGCCCAGTCGCAGGGCCGATGCCCACACGCGTCCGGCAAGGCCAGAAATACCTTCGGTCCCGTCGGCATTCCTCTTATTGGGGCGCCTCAGGCGCCAGGCAATAAACCCAGCCCTCCCGAAGGGGGTATAAACCTGGATGGATGGCCTCCTGAGGCCGGAGGAAATCTCCAGTGCCGAGGCACACCCGGCAGAACCGCCCAGAGGTAAGACGGCCTACCGAATGCAACCCATCAACTGAAGAGGAAAGGTCACAAACACCCTAAAAAAGAGCGGGGACCAAGCTACTCTGGCTCAAGACTCACTCTCACGATCAACGAAAATTACGGGACCAGTAGGAGAAATAAAGCCAGTTTTGAAAGGCCTGGAAAATAGCAGTGCCCGCGTTCTTCCACTAAGCTGGACTATATCTAAATGAGTTAAATCAATAACCTGAATATTTATTTGCATAATCTTTAGAATTAAAGTTTTATCGGATTTTTTTTTATTTATTTATTTTCTGTTTTTCGGCAATTTACAATGCAATTTTAATATTACTGATTTGGTTTTCATTTGTTTATTTCTTTTTATTGCTTCTAGTTTCATTTTTATTTTAAAGAAATTAAGTTCGTTTTAAAAGTGGCCAGAAGTCGTTGGTAACAGCTGTACTGGAAGCCAAGATGCAACCATTTGAATCGAAGTCCTACAATATTTTATCGCTCTCAGGATTTTTCTAACAGCCAACGCTGTAGGAGATGTAAATAAAAACAGTATTTATGACCTCTACAAGCTGCCAAATGATTTATTGCTATTAATGAAAAAAATTGATTATTGCAGTCGATTGGGGAGTAGAATAATCTAAAATTTATTGGCCAGAATAGTAATCTTCAATTAAAGTATCGATTTTTGGGGATTAATTTTTGCATTTAGATGAAGATGAGATAAAATAGATTTAATAGCCTACAGGTTTTGTCCTATTATTATTCTACTCTTTGAGAGTTTTCACACCAGTATTCACTGGTAGCTTTCACTATTGTCCAAGTGGCAGCAAATCTCCAGTTTTTCAGGACTCTTCACGGTATTCTTTGGAGATTAAAAAATAGATTTAAAAAATAAATTTAAAAGAAGCAGTTTCCATGGATGCCACTGACGAGAAGCGAAATCCGCCCATGGCTAGAGGGATGGGCTTCCTGGTACCTAGGAGAAATTATTTCTCAGTAAGCAGTGATCAGTTACTCTCGAAGAACCTAATCTTCTCTGTTGATGGTGGGTAAGAGCACGAATTTGCTAAGTCACGGCTTAGCAGCACACTGGTTCTCACTTCAGTAGCAACCTTTGCTGAACCTACCTATCAAATACGCAAAACCTTTAACATGTAACCCACCGGAAATGACTCTCTAGTATATTTCAATGCCTTCTCTGGGAGAGGCGACTATTTCTACTGTCACAGGAAAACGTTTCTCAATACAGGATAGTCGTTAAACCCTAAAATGAATTTTAAGTTAAAAGTCATTCTTTTCTCTTTTCTTCCGATCTTAATTATCTTGCAACTTTCCACAGACAAAGAAGACAAGTGAATGTGGTAAAAAGAAGAAAATCGGAGTCAGAATGGAAAATCAAAATCATCTTAATTTTTATTTCGGATTCTGGTTTGTGTATATAACATTTAGCTGTGTGCTACATCTCGATAGTATCGAGACCTCTTCCACCGCCTCTTTGGAATTTCACCTCAGATAATTCCACTCTTTTCTACTGTTAATTCCAATTAGCAGTTTTCTGTGGCTTCCGTGATGAAGTTTATGACTTTGTCGGATGACGTTTTTGGACATTGTATTATCCAAGTTTTCGGTACCATATCATAGGACGACCCAGGCGATGGCAACATTTTTCTGTTTTCTTCTTACCTCATTAGAGATGTGCTGCTCAATATATAGTTGGTCATCCATTCTCTTTGAGCATATTTTCTGTTCTGCTGGAAATAGTTCCCGGCATACAAACGATTAAAATATTTCTTCCCTTATTTGTGCGTTAAGAATATTCCATATGTGAGGTAAACACGTTGTTTAGATTCTCTCAATCATCTAATTTATCATTTAGAAATATTAGATGTAAGTTATTGGTGACCGTAGTCGAGGGCGACCAGAAGGCTCCTTTTCAATAGCAAGTACACCAAAGTGTAGGGGAGGACGCAACTCTTTTTCCCTGGGTTGCACCACTTTACCCTTGATACGTACCTTATATTGCCGAGTGTTAAGCAAGGAGGTATCAAGTTCTATTTTTAAAGTCTTTGGTATGATGCGATCTGGGATTGAAACCTGGTCTCCCGAATCATTGGCGAACACTCTACTCACAAAACCAATGAGCCGGTAACATATTAAATATATTATTATTAAAATTCTTGCTGATTTGCTTTGTAGTTGTCACACGTTAATACAATATCGGTTTGTAGTTTATTATCATTATCAATTACAACATAGAGATTTTTTTACACCAGCGTTAGCTGATATTCTTTCACTGGAGTCTAAGTAGCAGCAAGTCCCTTTTACGTAGGCAGGCCGATCTTAACAGAGCTGTAGTTTGTATGATCTCGGCTCGTCCTTGGATTTTCAATTCTTCCAGTCTCTTGCCAAGCCTTTGGGGATCGTTCCAGTCGCATCAGTTATAATTGGTATCACAGTCACCTTCACGTCCCATAGCTTTTTTTAGTTCTCTGGCAAGGTCTAAGTACTCATCTTTCTTTTTTTCGTTTTCTTTGATTTTCACTTAGTGGTCCACCGGGACAGCAAAGGCCTCAATTCGGCAGGTTCTCTTTTTCTTTTTCACTTTCGGGTCTTCATACCGAGATCATGTAATCTGTTTATATCTCAAAATCCAGGGAATTATTATTTTCCTTTTGAGAGAATCTTACATTAGCGTTAGCAGATGGTTTTTTCGCTGGGATCTGAGTGACAGCAAGTCTACTCAAGTCTCCAGGACTCTTCTTAGTATTCTGGCCGATTTCAACAATGTTGTTTGAAAGGTTTCCACTCATCCTCTTATTTCCAAGTCCTTCAGTCCCTGTATCAAAAATTTGGTGAAATTACCGGAGGCATCAATTACAATTGGTATCACCGTTAATTTCCTGTTCCATAGTTTTTTCAGTTCTCTGGTAAGTTCTAGGTACTTATCTCTTTTTTCGCTTTCTTTCAGTTTTACCCTGTGGTCAGCCAGAACGGCAAAGTCCACCATTCGGAAGGTTCTCTTTTCTTTGTTGACCACTACTAGGTCTGGTCGTCTGGCCGAGATTAGATGATCTGCTTGTGTCTCAAAAGCTCAAAGAATGTTGCGCGTCTCATTTTCCAGGATGGATTATTGTTATCATTATCATTGAAGGTCACAATTTTTCCTCAATCTCCAGTTCATCCAGTCTAATTTTCAGGTCTTTAGAGAGTGCTTCAAGTGCTTCATTTACGACTGATATCACCGCCACCTTCATGTTCTTACCTCTTTTTCAGCTCTTTCTGGTAAGGTGGAAGTAATTGTCGAGTTTTTTGATTGCATTGATTCTAAGTTTGTGGTCTGCTAAAACAACAAAATCCATAACATAAGAGTGATTTTTCTTGTTAATTAAATCACAGTCTGGTTTTTAGTCAACGTTATTTGAGACATTTCTATGTCCCAGAGAATTTTTGGCGTTTTATATTCGAGGACAGATTTTTGTTTGTGCATATTACTTTTAGTCAGTTGCACAATTCCAAGTGAATTACCTTTCCCACCCAGTCATGCCTACTCTTGTATTCCTGTATTGCTAGTTTGCAGTATTAGCTTATATGTGATAAATAGTCGGCATTTGCTTTTCTCCAACGTAACAGTTTATTATTATAATTTACTTATTAGATTTTTCCTATCAGTGTCAGCTGATGGTCCCTCAATGGAGTTTGAGTGACTGCAAGTCTCCTCAAGTCTCCAGGACCCTTCTCAGTATTCTGCCCGTTCTCAATAATGCTGTAGTTTGGATAGTCTCCACTCATCCGCCAACTTCCAAATCCTTCAGTCCCTTTAGTAATCCTTTAGTTACTATACCAAAAGCACCAATCACAATTGGTATAATTGCCACTTTCATGTTCCATAGTTTTTTCAATTCCCTAGCAAGGTCGAGGTACTTATCCTTCTTTTCACTTTCTTTTAGTTCTATTCTGTGCTCGGCCGGGACAGAAAAATCGACAATTTTGCAAATTCTTTTTTTTCTTTGTTGATTATTATTAAGTCTGGTCTTTTGCCCGAGATTAAGTGATCCGTCTGTATATCAAAGTCTCAAAGGTGTTTATGCGTGTCATTTTCTAGGACGGATGCTGGGTTGTGTGCATACGATTTGTTCGTAGGGTCAAATTTAAATTTCGTGCACATTTCCCAGTGGATCACCTTGCCAACCCAGTCGTGTCTAGTCTTATACCTCTTCTCTGCTAATTTGCTGAATTCGCTTATCATGTGATTGATGGTTTCATCTCTATCACTGCATAGCCTACATTTGTTATTTGATTGCGTCTTATCTTTTCTGGCTTTGATATAATTGGTTCTTACGGCTTTGTTTTGCGCTGCTATAAGGAGAGATTCTTTTTCTCTCTTAAAGTTTCCTTTTCTTAGCCAAGTCCTGGTTGTCTCGTGTGAGATGTTGTTTATTAGTAGTTTAAAATGCCCTTAGAGTTGTTTTTCTTGCTATTTTTGTTTCCTAGTTATTATCATTCTGTTGTCCATCGTATTGTCAGAATCGTTTCTGATGGCTGTAATCAGATCTCCTTCGTGTTTTTCTATGTAGTCTTCGAGTCGTTGTATCGATGCGTCAACACTGTCTTCAGTGCTGGCAAGTCCTCTTCCTCCCTCCTTTCTTGATACATATCGTCTGGCAACGTCGTCTCTGGGATGTAATGCCTTATGCATGGCCATTAGTTTTCTTGTTCTTTGGTCCATTTGTTTAAGTTAATCTCTGGTCCCGAATATCTTACTAGGGTTATAGCCCAGGTATCTATTCCTTTGATAAAGTCTCGGCAAGAGAGTTTTGTTTACTGTAGTTTTCTAGTTCTTCTGAGATATTCTTGTTGAATTTTTTCTTTCATTTCCACTTGTTTGATGGTGTCAGCCTCCAAGATGCCCAAGTATTTGTAGGTTTCCTTTTTTCTGAGCGTTTTAATCTTTTCTTGATTTGGTAGTTCAATTCTGTCAGTTAGATGTTGTTTGCCACTTTTCATTACAAGCATGGCACATTTTACCTCGCCAAATTCCATTCCTATATCCAGACTGTATATTCTAACTGCATGTATTAGAGCTTCCAGTTCTTTTTCGTTTTTTGCAAATAGTTTCATGTTACCCATGTACATTAAGTGATTGATCTTTTCCTAAGATCTACTAAGTTTGTATCTGGCTGTGCATTTTCTGAGTATGTGGTTTAGGGGCATCAAGGCAATTATGAATAGTAAGGGTGATAGAGCATTATTATTTTTTTCTATTTATTTTTTTATTTTTTTTATTTTTATCATTTTGCGCCTTTGAGAGTTTTTCGAACCAGCGTTAGCTAATGTATTTCCTTTGGAGTTCAAGTGACAACAAGTTTCCTCAAGTTTTCAGGACTCTTCTCAGTATTCTTACCAATCTTAATAATGCTGTCGTTTGAATGGTCTCCACTCGTCTTTTTTATTTCCAAGTCCTCAAGTTCCTGTATCAATCCTTTGTTGACTATAATCAGCGTGCAGTTTACAATTTGTATCATCGTCACTTCCATATTCCATAACTTTTTCAGTTATCTAAAAAGGTCTAGGTGCTTATAGTTTCAGTTTCTTTCAATTTAACTATATGGTCAGCCAGGACAGTTAAGTCCACAATTCGGCAAGTTCTCTTTTTCATGTTGATTGTCGGCAAGTTCTCTTTTTCATGTTGATTGTCGGCAAGTTCTCTTTTTCATGTTGATTGTCGTCTGGCCTAGATTAAATGCTCCGTTTGTAAATCAAAATCTCAAAGGAATTTTACTAGTTTCATTCATTGGGACATATTTTGGGTTGTGCATATACCATTTGTTCATATGGTCAAATTTCAATATCTTGCACAATTCCCGGTGGATCACCTTGCCAACACAGTCTTATCTTGTCATATACTCTTTCTATGCAACCATGTTGCATTTGCTTATAATGTGATTGATCGTTTCGTCTCTTTCACCACATAATCTACATTTACTGTTTTGTTGCGTCTTATCTATTCTTCTTTTGATATGATTGGTCCTTATGGTGTTGTTTTCTGCTACTAACAGTAGAGATTCAATTTCTCTTTTGAGGTTTCCCTTTTTTAACCACATCCACGTTTTTTTTTTTCGTGTGAGATGTCCCTTGTTAGTCACTTAAAACGTCCATACAATTGTTTTCTTCCCATTTTTGATTTCTGGCTATGTGTGTTCTGCTGTTCTTCGTGTCGACAGTATTCTTCTTTTGAAGTATTTTCACTGTGTTCAGGTCTGAATAATATCAATTCTTCTGCTATTATCCGATTCTTTCAGTTTCCCTTATCGACTGTTTCAACTCCAATTAGCGTTACTGTCACCTTCATGTTCCACAGCTTTTTTCCGCTCTCTAACAAGGTTCAAGTATATTTCGTTTTCTTTTATTTTCACTCTGTGGTCTCTTGGAACACTCAAAATCGAATACATGACAAGTTTTTTTTTTCTTGTTAATTAATACTAGGTCTAAAACTTTGGCTGGGATTGAGTGATCTGTTTGCATATCGTCATATTAACTTCTCGTTCTGAGTTTTTATTTGGAGTAATAGTTGTATTAGCGGACGGTGATTTTGGGGGTAGTAGTTATAAGTAAGTGAAGTTGGTGACCGTTGTCGAGGGCAACTAGATGGATCCCTTTTCAATAGCTACTACACCAAGGTGAAGGGGAAGGCGCTACTCCCTTCCCTGGATTACTGCACTTTACCCTTTATACATACGTTATATTGCTGAGTGTTAAGCAAGAAGGTATCAAGTACCATTTTTAAAGTCTTTGGTATGACACGGTCTGGGATTGAACCC
>OY757914.1:83232902-83307902 GCA_963585895.1 Sepioteuthis lessoniana
ATATAGACCGGAGCGATAAACTTCCGTCCAATTAAATAGATTTATTGATGCTGTTCGCACGACACATTAGAGCCATGTTATTCGCATAGACACCAAATCGTGGGAAAAAGATAAACAGCAGAAATTAAAAAAAAAAGAAAAAAAAAAGAGAGTCTACCGTTACGTTGAAATTGTAGTCCCAGGGGACCACAGAGTGAAAATCAAAATAAACGAAAACAAAAAAAAAAACCAACTTCCTGGACCTTGCCAGAGAGCTAAAAAGCTATGTACATGAAGATGACTTTGATACCAATTATAATTCTCTAGAATTTTGATATACAAACGGATCACCTAGTCTTAGACAGACGACTAGACATAGCCATAGTCAAGAAAAAAAAAAGAAAAAAAAAAAGAGAACTTGCCGAATTCTGGACTTTGCTGTCACGGCTGGCAACAGAATAACATTGAAAGCATACGATAAGAGAAATAAGTACCAAGACCTTGCAAGGGAACTGAAAAAACCATGGAACATGAAAGTGACGTTGATACCAATAGTAATCGGTGAGCTCAGTACAGTCATCAAAGGATTGTTTATGAGACTGGAAGAATTGGAAATTAGAACACAAGTGGAGACCATTTAAACGACAGCACAGTTAAAATCGGCCAAAATACTGAGAAGAGTCCTGGAAACTTGCAGAGATTTATTCTCACTCAGACTCTAGTGAAAGACAATCAGCTGATGCTAATGTGAAAAACACCCAAAGGAGTAAGATAATTGTAATAAAGTCGATGATGGAAGCTTTAAGTTGCATTGCACAATTAAAGCAAATTTTATCATAAAATAGTGAAAGATTCAGCAGAAGTTTCACAAATATCAATGACTGAATTAACTTCCCCAACCCTTCCGTCTCATGTATGACGCGAAACAAAATGAATTTTTCAACGGCGTTTTCCTTCTTCTAGTTCGTTTGCCATTTCAAGGATAAAAAGTTCAGTATTCTTTACTATAGGCGACATTTCCACACTAGATGGTGGTCCTCTGAAACTAGTGGACAAGTTCACCTACCTCAGAAGCAGTGTCTCATCAACACGCAAGTAGTAAAAGCATCGACTGCTATCGATTGTCTATCGGACATATGGAAGTCAGACCTGACCGATAAAATAAAACACATTTTTTTCTAAGCAGTGGTCGTATCAATACCGCTGTATGGATGCACTTCATGCACTCTAAGCGTATGGAGAAAAAGCTTGACGGCAATAACACAAGAATGTTGCGAGCTCTATTGAACAGGTCCTGGAGGCAACACCCCACAAAACATCAGCTGTACGGCCACCGCCCATCCATCACGAAAACTATACAAATTAACGAACCAGACATGCAGGACACTGCTGGAGAAGTAAGACGAACTCATAAGTGACATACTCATATGGACCCCTTCGCATGGACGAGCAAAGGTTGAACGACCAGCGAGAACCTATCTACAATAGCTCTGTGCCGATACAGGATGTAGCCAGGAAGACCTGCCGTGATCGATGGATGATAGAGACAGGTGGCGAGAGAAAGTCAGGGAAATCCGATATTCCTTACTATTCACCAATAGATGGTAGGAGGGAGCTGGAAAGAATAATTTGATTCATCTATTTCCCAAGCGTATTAGCTCTATTGGAAATACAAACAGCTTCTTTCAGGTTGTGAAATCGAGTCACGCAGTCAATTTCTTGAAAAGATAACCGTTATACTACCAGCTCATCCTCACCAATGATAGCAATACAGTTTGAAATTTGCTGAGGTGCCTACCGAATGCCTTGATTTTTTTTATATTCAGATTTATACTTTTCAGAAACTGGCTGCCAACCATGACTGAAGACATCAGTCTATCAAGTTATTTTGGTTTGGCGTTTTTACTTTATGGCATATCAACCTTTTTAGGCTATTTAATGGCAAAATCATCCTTCAAGAAGAACAGTAGTGGTACTATTTAACCTGTAGCAGAAAGAAAACTTGAATTTTTATTTGGCGCGTAATTTAATTTGACCGTTAGAGTCGCCGAACATTTTCACCCAATCAGGATGACCTGTCCTATTCATCCCGAACCATATTTCCTTGCAGCACCAAAAATTGAAGAGAGCCCGCGAATCTGTCTCTTGCTCAGAAATCCCCAAAGGGAACGGACGTCTTAACGTCTTTTCCTGAATAGAGTAGCCGCATCAACCATTATGAGGAAAGCCATCTAGTTTATGGACCCCTTGGTTCTATTCTTCAAGACCAAGGGATCCTAGTTAAAAGCAAATAAGATGATATACTCTAACAACTTCCTACCTTTTTTCCTAACAACGAGGCTCGCAGCATACCTGTGTAAACCCCTTTACTTCATGCAGCCATTAAACCTTTGATACATAACCTAACGACGTCTTCTTTCTTCTCCACCACCTTTATTTTCCATCAAAATTTAGCGAGAGGATAACTACAAATGAAATACCAACAAAACTAACTTAAACCTAAAAAAACAAACAATAATAATAATAATATTAATCCTATTCACCAACCCCTCCGCTCGGGCAGTATATGACACAAGGTCAATTTTTAAGCGGAGTTTAACTGGTCTGAATTCAGAGTTTTCCTTCTCCTAGACTACTTGCCCCACCAAGACTGAAGAACCCAGTCTGTCCTACTATTTACCCATAGCTGGAGGGAGAATGATTGGATTCATACCTTTACCAAGGGTATTAGTGCTAAGTGATAATAATAATACTACTACTACTAATAATA
This sequence comes from Sepioteuthis lessoniana, assembly GCA_963585895.1. Lineage (NCBI taxonomy): Eukaryota > Metazoa > Mollusca > Cephalopoda > Myopsida > Loliginidae > Sepioteuthis > Sepioteuthis lessoniana. The sequence goes on from OY757914.1 coordinate 83,235,652, forward strand.
ATAATAATGTTATCGCCATCGCTACAAATGGTGACCTTCCGACTTTCTGAGAACACACAACCACATATAAAAACAAATTAAATATACCACTGCAAAATGGAAATTAAATATCAAAAACACATCTCCTAGATGGGAAGATAAGAGGGTTCATAGCTTTCCCAATGATATTTGTCCGTAAGCATACGTAATACAGCGATTGCAGTTCGAATTCATTTACCACGATTCTGGCAGCCCATCACTTATTATTAGTATTATTATCACTTTATCCATTACATCACGAGGACACCTCAACCAAACGACTTTAACCACTGCTGGGTAAAATGACAAAGCCACAACTCGAACTTGATTCGTCGATACTATTCTTTGCACTATTCACCGTTACGAAAAATTCTTGTCTACATTGACTAGATATAGATATGTCCATAATTCTCTAATTCTTTGTTCTTAATATCGCTTTGCCAATCAAATAATCAACTCTAAGACTCAGCAAAAGAAAGAAAGAAGAAAAAAGAACCTGGATGGGAAATGGTTGCTTGATGTCAAACGAGTCACTGAACAAATGAGAATAATCTAATGTATTCACGTTTAAAAATACCACCTGACCGTTTTTAATCAAAACATAGTTTCTGAGTAAACGATGGGAACTGCATATAAATTTTCAATTAACCCTTTCATGACATACCAGCTACAACTTGTCGGCTAAACTCACGCATTTGTTTACAAGCAATTTTCCATAGTGCTGTATTGGCAACAGAAGTTTGTTTCAAATTTATATATGAGTTACTAATACACACACACACACACACACACACACACACATATATATATATATATAAGAATTGAAGAACAAGTTAATTCAGAAAGAAGAATTTAATGTAAAAAAACAACGTTATATCGTTTCGGTTCTAAAGAACCATCATCAGGACGAGGCCGGATGATATTTAGTGATGTTAAATTACCTGAGGATGTTTAATAAAATGCATAACAAAGATGAAATATTATATATATATACATATATATATATATAGAGAGAGAGAGAGAGATTATTTAATGAATACAGGATATTTTACTAAATAAAGCAAAATAAATAACTTTATAAATCAAATAAAAATAAAAATACATCTTACTAAATAAATTTTTTTTCTGAAGTTTATAAATGTAAATTCTAATTGTGTGTTTGCTTGTTTGTATATTTGTTTGGGTTTTATGCCATATCAACATTCGTATGTTATTTAATGCTAAATCCCTTTTTAAATAAATGAACTGTTCTATTTCTAACAATTCAGTTTGGCATAAGTACTCTGTTTAATTGTCAAAAACATTTTTATTTCAGGCTATTCAGTTTAGTCAAACAGTTCGAATTCAAACAATTTAGTTTAGTATAACTACAGTTCTTGTCCAAATACACACAGTTGATTGTCAAAACAGCTCTATTTCAAGTAATTCAGTTTAGCATAAGTGCGCATTTTAGTTTTATCTAGCCCATAGATAAGATCATATCAGGTGCTACCACTCCGAAAACTACTTGGGCCTTGCCAGAGAGCTTGAAAAATATGTGAAACTTGGAAGTGACGAAGATAACGATTATAGTTGGGGCTCTTGGAATCGCCCCCAAGAAGCTGGCAAAGAGACTAGGGAAACTGGAGATAAGAGGAGAAAACTGAAATCATTCAAGCCATAGCACAACAAAATTTGAGGATTCAGGAGACTTGCTGTCTGTTACGAGATCGTGTGAAATACTCCAAGGAGGAAAATAACTGCAATTTGATTCAATTATTTTTTATATACCCTTGTGACAGAACATGATAAGATAAGCAAGGGTAAGTGTTTTTATTCAACACACACACACACACACACACACACACAAATTCACTCATACATTTATGTGCATGCGTGTGCGGATGAGTGTTCAATATGAAACTTACCCTTAAATATATATATATTAAGCTTGCATGCAAAACATATTTTCAATCATTATCATTTTATTTTTATTTAAAATAATTCTAAATAGAAAAACTTCTGGCAAAACATAAAAGTCGAAACACGAGTTGGCAATAATAAAAAACATTCTTCTACACTAAGTATATTTTTCCGTTTTTTTTAATTTTTTCACACACACACACACACTCACACACACATATATATATATATATATGTGTGTGTGTGTGTGTGTGTGTGTGTGCGTTTGTTTGTGTGTGTAAGGGTCGTTTGAAATCTCACCCAGATCATAGATCTGTCGGTCACCTCTCAACTTTCCATGGACCTCACTTGCACAGCAATTAAGACAGAAATTTTAATTAGTTTTTCTAGTTTTGTAAAAGTCATGGTATGATGCTGCCATGAAAATGTTTGGCTCTGGGTTTTCTTTCTAGGCTATGCTTATACCTGTTTAAATGATCTTATATATATATATATATATATATATATATATATATATATATATTGTCATCCAAAGACAGACTGTTTCGTTCTATCAGAACTCTTCAGTGTGGATAGATACGCAGGACCCTCGAAACCAGGATCGAAACCCGTCCAACTTTACGTTAGAATAAGTTTCAGAAGTGATATGATTTAATAGCTCAATGTAGGCATAAAAACAATTTAGACTATTTTCAGAAATAAGTGAATAAAGAGCTAAATGAACCGAAAATGAATAACTTTGGTTTATTAAATTGGTAAATGAATTAGAATTTGAATTTATATTCGTGATTTTTACTCTATTATTGAAAACTTTTTGGAGGGGGTTACCATAACTTTAGTTTTATATTTTTAGTTCATTTAAATCATAAAAATAGTTATACTAAAATTAGATTGAATATTTTTTTTTATAAATGCTTGAATTTTTGACATGTATTATTGTAACTGTAATTTTTGCTTCTGTTAAATTTGAAGTATGATGAAACCGGATAGAGCTTTACATGCTATAATATTTTGTTTGTTTCATTTTTTGTCTATTTTATTGCAAACTATAGTCAGTTGGGTTCCGTCTTTGAGGAAAGCAGTACGACGATGCAATTCACTCCTTTAGAAATTTGAAAAAGGTATTCTGTGTGGCTTTGTATTGATAACTAAAACGAAAATTTCACTGAAATTCCAAAAATACTCGTGTTTGACCTCGAAGAAAGTTACGAGGTGCATACGATAAGTTTATAGATTTTTTTCGTATGGGCATTTAAAATTGTCGTAGACTCTTAAAAATTAAGAATGTTATTGCTATACATCTTATGAGATGACGTAACAATTTTTAGGATTTCAGGTTCAAAAGAACAGCTACAGCAGCAATTGGAATACACCCTACTAAAGCCTTATTGTCACTGCTGGTGAACTTCGAAAATGCAATCTTGACGTGAGGAAGAACGATATGCAATTGAATTCAGTTTTAAACTTGGAGAATGCCACAAAATCGTATGGAATGCTTCAAACTGCTTTTCGGCCATATTGCATGAATCGAGCATCAGTTTCTGAGTGGCACAAGAGATTTAAGGAAAGCAGGTAGTCTGTGAGGGATAATGAGTGGTGTGGGGGGAGTAATGAAGTCAATACACCAGAGTTGATTGGCCAAAGGGTTAGGGTTAGGGTTACTATGTTGAGGTTTTAAAGTAGTTCAGGAGGAGATTCCGTCGGAAGAGGCCAGCACTCTTCAAATTGGGTCAGTGGCATTTCCACCAGGACAATACACCAGTCCACAACTCCATCCTTGTCACAGACTATTTGACCAAGATGGGCATCAAGACAGTTCCTCACCGTCTCTACTGTCGAGACCTTGCTCTCCGTGACTTTTGGTTATTCCCTGAGCTCAGAGGTTGTCGTTATGAGACAATTGAGGAGATGAAAGAGGCTGTGACGAAGGTCATTGACACGCTCACACAAGTGGACTTCCATGAGGCCTTACAGAAGTTGTTGGAACGGTACAACAAGTGCATTGCAGCCGGAGGAGATTACTTCGAAGGAGACTTGAGTTTCATGTGTGTACTATTAATAAAAGTGTCCATACGAAAAAAGTCTGGAAACCTATCGTATGCACCTCGTAGTTCGAACTCCAGTCACGCTATTATATTTATTTTCTGTATAATACTCTTGGAAAAGATGTTGAAACCTTCTTATCTCAACAGCTGTGAGTTGAATTGTATCTCTGCTGTTCTTCTATGAGGATAGTTCTGGTTTTAGATAATCCACGAAGGTTGATATCTCATTAAAATAAATTAACTGTATTTGACCGCGCACGGGGTCCGAAATGTGCTAGTTGTGTCCAGTGGTGATTATGAAGGTATGGCAGCACAGAAACCTCCCTGATCGCTCTGATAAAAAAGAAAAGAATTGTTGCTGTGGTCCAGGCCATGATTGACAGCGAATCCAGTAAGGTAATCGAATCCATAACCAGAAACATGGGAGTGTCTGAGTTTGTTTTTTTTTGTTTTTTTTTTTATCTAACATTTAGGGCACGATGTAACGTAACTGAACGGATCATAGAAAATTGAAAAAAAAAAATGAATAAAAAGGCATAGCGTCCGAAGGGCCAGATCAAGGACCTTATAGTTAAAAATAACTAGGGAAAACCGGAGGTCCCAAAAATTCTTAGGAGCACATATGGAATCGGTGGAAGCACGTGTCCCTCTCGCCGACACTAGGCGGAAGGAAGGAGACAACTCGTGTTTTTTTACAGTTGTTGGTGAGACGTGATAAGTTAAAGACGTACAATTGAACATAAGACGTGAAGATGTGAGGAGGTGAAAGTTTACGAGCCCTGTTTTGTGGGAATACACTCCAAAGGGCGGGGGGGGGCTTAGACGTGACCTTGCAGACAAGCATGTTAGAACCAGGAAGAAATTCAAGGTCTATTTCTGTTCATTTTTTTTTTCAAGCCAGGATATGTTTTTTCTCTTTGTCTAGCTGACATGGTTGCCTCGGTTTCCATACTCTCTTTCTTTCTCCCGTTGACTACCTACAACTTGCAGTAGTTGATAAATCGTTTGGTAGTTGAATAGAGTTTCTTGCGTTCGTCAGCTATTACCACGATGGGGTTTAACGGGGGGTCTACATTTTCTTTTGTACTTTCCTCTTTATCATAAAAGACGATAAAGTATAGATTTTCATCACTGGCTTTAAAGGACAAGAGGAAAGACTGCGCTGCAAAGCTTTTAAACAAATTCACGCATCTCCTCGAACTGAATATGCTCTACTTTTTCTCAAGTGAGAAAAATTTCTGCCAGGATCAGATGGTGATCTCAGAGAAGAACTGTTAGCTTGCTCTGTTCCCACAAGATGTACCATTATTGATGAAAACAAAACATCCAATTCACATCATGATGTTTGGAATAGGCAACAGCGATGATGATGTCATCTCTCCATCTATCTTCTAACATAGTCTCAGACTCAACCAAGAGGCCTTTACCAAGTGCCTTGAAGAAGTAGTGTTGTCTTGGATCGAGAAAGTGGCTATTAGCAACAGGATTTTGACAAGAGAATCTTGTCTTTGCTATCCAGAAATTCTGTGACCACATCATCCCTCACATGTGGTTCCCTAATTCTTCAAATTGCAATCCTCTTGATTAGTATGTCGATGGCGTGTTTGAAAGAGAGACTACCAAAGACAAACTGAATGTAAAAATAACGGCAACATTTACGAATGTAAACAAGAAGACTTTCGGAAATGCATGCAATAGTTTCTGAAGTCGTTTGAAGAATGTGTCTGAATTCAGCTGAAATTTCTTTAAAAAAATCTAATCTAAAGTATTTTAAAATATTTTCGAGTAATTTTTGAGAATATATCTGATAAAATAAGATGTATTGTTATTACTTTAGTATAACTATTTTTGACCCATTACATCATATACAGTTATCTATCTATCTATCTATCTATTTGTGTGTGTGTGTGTGTGTTAATACTTACTCACTTTCAGATCGAAAACCAGAAACTTTCTTTTACTTATATATATATATATATATATATAATCTATCAAATTATAAACTTACCTTTGCTTACACACTCCTCATTGGCTGGAATCTTAGCAGCCGCCCCTCATATATGGAATATATAGTCAATGTTTAACTGACCTGTTTTTTCTTGAAACTTTAATGAACCAGTTATAGGTGCGTATAAAGATAATGCGCATAAGAATATATGTCTGTATGTGTATGCATGTGTATGTATGTGTGTGTATGTTTGTGTCGGGGTGCGTGTGTCCTTACAAGGTCATGTGCTCACACTTATATAACACATATACGACTACTCGTCTTCATACGAACGACCTATTCAGCGAAAAAGAGACGCACACCAAAGTTTAGCCTTGAGCGAACAATTATGCACATTCTTAGAATCTCGTGGGAATTACGACAAAAAAGTTAATACTTTTAAAGTCTATAAATGTAGGGAGGTGTGATTAAGGTAAGTTGTGTTGCTGTGTATGACAGTGGGAATTGGATCCTTTGGGTGGGTGAGAAGGTAAGCATCAGTTTACGTCATGGCTATAAAAAGTACATACGCGTATACATATTTGAGTGTGAGGGACGGAAACGTATTGGCATCTATCTATGACCTGGATATAACATTAAACTACATCATTAGGTGAGGCTCCATATTTGGACATCTGAGGAGAGTGAAATCTGACACTATACTGAAATCTGCCGGAATACTGAGAAGAGACGTGAAGACTTGAGGAGACTTGCAGTCATTTAAATACCAGTGAAAAACCATCTTAACACTGGCGTGAAAAGCTCTCAAGGAATAATAATAATAATGATAATAATAATAAAGTACAGCATTGCTAAGATTGGCCAGAATACTGAGAAGAGTCCAGGAGATTTGAGGAGACTTGCTCTCACGCAGACTCCAGTAGAAAACCCTCTGCTAACGTTGGTATGAAAAACTCTCAAATGAACACAATAACAATAACAAAAAATGTGAACTTGCAGAATAGTGGACTTTGCCGTTCTGGTTGACCACAGCTTAAAGCCGAAAGAAAGAGAAAAGGGAGATAAATACCTTGACCTTACCAGAGAACTGAAAAAAAAACATGAAAGTGACGATGATGCAAACTGTAATTGGTGCGCTCATTAGGAGGTGCCCGTGGTATAAGGGTTATCGTCGTAGGAAATGGACACGGCGACACGAGTTCAAATCCTCGACGAGAATGATAGCATTTCACATAGCACTAATACCCTTGGGAAAGGTATGAATCTAATTATTCTCCCTCCAGCTATGGGCAAATAGTAGGGCAGACTGTGTTCTTCAGCCTTGATGAGGCAACTAGTCTAGGAGAAGGAAAACTCTGAATTCATACCTGTTAAACTCCGCTCAAAAATTGACCTTGTGTCATATCCTGCCCGAGCGGAGGGGTTGGTAAATATGGTAATTGGTGCGCGCAGCACGGTCACCAGAGGATTGGCACAGTGAATGGAAGACTTGAAAATAAGAGGACGACAGGAGACCATCCAAATAGCAGGATTGTTGAGATCGGCCAGAATATTAGGAAGAGTCCTGGAAACTTGAGGAGACTTACTCTCACTCAGACTCCAGTGGAAAACTATCTGCTACCCTGGTATGAAGATTTCTCAAATGAGCAAAATAATAATAATCAAAATAATAATAAATCTCTCGAAATTTTATATTTCAATCGAAATCTTTAAAATTAAACCAAGTGAGATGATCAAGAAATATTAACTGAATTCCGGGTTTTGCACAGATTATGGGTTACCAAGTACGTGTGTGAGTGTCTACATGTATGTGCGTGTGTGGGTGCGTATGTGCTATATGTATGAATATCTACATATATGTGCATGTATAAATGTGTAGGTGAAGCTGAATACAACTAATATCTATCTATCTATCTATTTAAAAAACAGCAACAGGTCACATTAAGATTATAAATTTATTTCCATCCTGTTGAAATAAATCAATGCTCTAAAAAATTAACTGGACTTCTTCAGATCAAAAAGATAATGGATTTACTGTCTTAGCTTAAAATCCATTTTCTTGTTTGATCTGAAGAAGCTTTAGTAATTTTTTTGACCATTGATTTATGTCAATGCTTTTTTAACAGGACGGATATAGATTTATTATCCTTATGGGACCGATTGCTGTTGTTTGTTGTTTTTTTTAACAATTAGCTCTGTAGATTTTATTTGCTTTGAATTCTTGACCGGGATTACTTCAATTCAATATTTTGTTTTTGAATATTTTAATTCTTCCGCTTAGAATTGTTCCCAACTCCTGATTTACTGGATTAAATGCTGTCTTATATATATATATATATATACATATATATTAAATCTTGTTGACAATTGAACTTTGATAAATACTTTACTAAACAGCGCTCGAGAATATTTACGAAAGGAGACTACTTATTAAATCTAATATTCTGTTTTCTGCCTTTGCATTAACCTACTCTATTCATTTTGGCATTTGGCGGTTAGGTCCTTAAAATGAATGATTGGAAAAAATCATGGCGTTTTCAAGTAAAACACCATAATTTTTTCCAATCATTCATTTCGACAATGTGATATTGCGGTGTCTTAAAGGTTGACAGATGAATTAAAAATCAGCCCGATATGAGTGAGCAAGAAAAGAAACGACAAAGAATCTATGATTTGATTAACGCCGAAACCAAGCCACATTTTTTTTGTCTACCATATAGAAAGCAAAGAATCTTTTTTTTTTTTTTCGAGGAAAAGACCCTTTTAAGGAAAAGTGGGAGAGAAAGATTGACCAAAAAACGAAAAGAAAGGCTTTCTTAACTGCTCTCACTGCTGCAGTTAAAAAGGACCCCAAAACATCAATAAGAAAGCACGCTAAGGAATTAAAAGTCCACGAGAAAACTGTGAGGACAACAATTGAACAAGATTTAAGGCCAGACAGTAAACCCTTTGATTACGCAATATAGGGCGTTTTAGGAAGAAAAAAACAAACAAATGAAACTACCCATTCAAGTATTGGTTCCCTTAAGACTGCTAATTAGTAAATGGAATAAAATGTCTGAAGTATTTATTTTGAAAGCATGCAAACCGTTTCGAAGACGTGTTCATTCAATAATTGAAAATAAAACTTGGTCATATTGGTTTTTCTTTTTTGGGTCTATTTTATTTTGTTGTTTATTTTTTAAGATTAAAATTAATCTGGTTTTATAATAGAGTCGTTTATTATTAAACTATAATATTCCTAAGTTTGCTTCCGTGCCCTGTATTCACACGGAAATGTTATAAATTTACGTCGAAAACAGACACGCATACCAGTGACTATTTCTCTGTAAAAAAATAGATGGGTTTGTTACACATTCATTCGTTTGGACCACAGATGTAAGTTACTTTATCTTGCCCAGTCGGCTGGGGCTGTAGAATACACCAACTTCATCTCTGCAGAGGGGTAGGACTTCTCCAGCAAGTGTCCTGGGCATGGCACTAAACCATCACAACCCAGTCAGTTGGGGGCAGCAGAATACACCGACTTCATCTCTGCAAGGGGGTAAGACTCACTCAGCGAGTGTCCTGGATATAACACTAAACCATCACAGCCCAGTTAGCTGGGGTTGCAGAATACAACGACTTCATCTCTGCAGAGAGGTAATATTCCCACAGCGAGAGTCCTGATATGACACTAAACAATCTGATGGTGAGGCTTTAGTAATGCTGGAGCTTTGGGGAATGTGGAGTACCCCTTTATTGCCATCGCTCTCAGGTCCACTCTGGCTCGGAGTAATAGCACCTGATAAGGTCCTATCTATGGGTCAAATTGAACTAAATTGCGCTAAACTGAATTGTTTGAAAAAGAACTGGTTTTACATTTAACTGAAATATTTAAAAATACGCAGGCCTTGAATCACACAAACTTTCAACAAAATGATTTAATTCGGCGTTAAATGTCCTGAAAAGGTTTGAGACGCAGTAAAAACCAACCAACCAACCAACCAACTACTTTCTGTCATGCAAGTTCGAATGACGTACGTCATAAAATAAAAGGCAATACTATGTTCTCGTGAATAATACTCATTCCTAGCTTTTAGGATTAAAATATGGAGGAAAAGTGCATGTTATGCACGAATAATTGCGCTATATTTTTACGACTTTTTTAAAGATGTTCAGTTCATTCTAGAGCCGGGTTTTTCATATGCATATGTCTCCATCGTCATTTCAAAGAGGAGGAGAGACACTTTAACAAAGTCCCATAACCGTGTTGTTTCTGAAGAGTTAAAGCCACAGGTGGGGCTCTAATTTTTAAGCTTCTGTTATGCAAGTGCTACACTCAGTTTTACTTGTAGTACATCCAGTTATACTAGTGGAACACTCAGAATCTAATTCTCAAATCTGCTTTTTTCCCCTTTTGACTTTTCTCCACTCAGGGATTTGCCGTCATAAAATTTTCCTTTATCCTGCAGGTGCTTGTAGTGTGACACTCATTGTCGTAGCTAATGAAAATCGGCGTCCTAAGTTCAATCCTTCGGACGAAGCGATCTTTAAAATATGTGAAAGAAGAACATAAAACACAGGTAAATTCATAAGGTTACAATCATAATTTATGAATGAGACATCTGATTTCTTTTCATTTTTTTTTTTTTTTTTTTTTTTTTTTTTTGCAATCTCAAAAATATGTGATGTCAAAGTTAAATAAAGTGGTTGATAGACGGAGCATATCAAGAGAACGATGATTTAACAGTTGCGAACCTTTGGAAAACAACTTTTCACAGCTGTTTGTCGTACCAAACATGTTCAGTACAAAATGGTTATGGATGATGAAGTTGAGAAAATATCCCGCTGGAAGCATATGGTTCTTATTGAAACTGGCTGATTAATTGATTGATTGATATAACTGATTTTAATAGCATTTCAACCTGTCTAGGATTTTTTTGGAGGTATATCTTACGTTCATATTTTAATTTTTGTACAATTGTTTGCTTAATCTCCAATACGGTTTTGCTCACGATTCTATCAAATACGAATAATTTTTTAAACATATTTATTTGCAGATTTATTTGATTGATAGATGAAACTTCAACAGGTACAACCACTCAGGGTCAGAGTGGACCTGGGTGTTATGACAATGAAGGGGTAATCCACACTCGCCAGATCTTCAGAAGTAGAGCCTCAATTTCAGATTAGGTTTCGTTAGGACCCTCCACCACTATTTTGGTGAGGTCTTATTTCTTTGCAGAGGATATAATCAACTTATCGTTCGTCCTACCCGCAGAGAAATTAAGGATGTAGCACGCCAAAAAAATTTCGGTTTCAAATTTTCGGAATAGAGATCAATAAATTCTATCAGTAGTTTGAATTGTCCTTCTTTACAGTCAATATCAAAAAGCATAGAGAAAAATTCAAAAGCTGAGTAAAGGGCTGCATGGAGGGGCCTCGATGTCCCCACTGATGAGTCTCGAGGGTCTCATGTGGCCGGCGAATGTGGGTCGACTGTACTTGAAAATTGCTTGTGTTGAAAGTCTAATCTTAAAGAAAGGTTACTGAGACTGTTAGAGACGCTCAGTTGATGGCGTCTTGAGATCGTAGTGAGCTGTTATGAAGACTATGAATCGAATTAAAATGTATTTTCATGATAATATGGATGACCAGAACTTTTTTCAAGGTTTAGTTGTTGGTAAACAGCGTCGTCTGTTCTGGTTGAAAAGCTTGTTTTTCTGTCTCCGAAAACGGTGAATACAGGCCGTAGGCAACAAAGCGTAGGAAGAGAGCATGAAAAAAAAAAAAAAAAAAGAAAAAAAATAGAAAAGAAAGAAAGAAAGAAAAAACAATAAAAGAAAGGAAGTAAGAAGGTTTAGGTTAGGTAGATTATTAAATCTACACATAGAGAAAAAAAAAGGTTAGAAAAAAAGAGGGAAAAGAAAAAAGAATTAGGAACAAATTTCGTGTTTCATCGCCCCTCTGCTCAACAATTTCAGCCTGCATCCGAGTTCAAATCCTGGACGAGGCTGTGTGCATTTCACATATCGTTAATTCTCTTGTTAAAGGGACGAATCCAGTTATTTTCCCTTTAGCTATCAGTAAATAGAAAGGTAGACTGGGATCTTTAAACTTTGGATGGTAACTGATCTAGGAGAAGGAAAACTGAATTAAAACTCCTGAAATTTCACTTAAAAGTTAACGTTGTGTCGCATCCGGCTTGTGCAGTGGGAATGGAAGAATATATTCTTTTTTAGTCATCTTTTCCTTTGTATCGCATGGACGTGCAAAGGCAGGACCACCGGCTGGAACCTACATACAGCAGCTCTGTGCCGATACGGGATGTAGCCCTGAGGACCAACTGGAAGCAGTGAACGATAGGGAGTGGTGGCGAGAGAGGGTCAGGGAAATCCATGCTGATAGCGCGACATGATGATGATGATTTGGTTGATGGATGGCAGACTTAGAGGCATTTGCAGTTCATATTTCTGATTGCATTTCACATAGCACTAATACCCTTGGGGAAGGTATGAATCCAATTAGTCTCCCTCCAGCTATGGGTAAATAGTAGGGCAGACTAGGTTCTTCAGCCTTGGTGAGGCAACTAGTCTAGGAGAAGGAAAACTCTGAATTCTAACCTGTTAAACTCCGCTTAAAAATGACCTTGTGTCGCATCCTGCCCGAGCGGAGGGGTTGGTAAATATGATATTTCTGTTGTTCCAGCCTCGTTTTTGATAAGCGTTTTTCTTTCTTGTTTTATCAATTAATTATTTTCATTCTTTCCTGCACACTTTAAACAAATACATTTGTTGGGATAACAAAATAGCGCACTTTGATTCTTTACAGTAATACTTTAAACTTGTAAGACACACAATGAGACCTATATATATATATATATATATATGTGTGGATGCGCATACACACGCACAAACACATGCAGGTGTATATGTATGTATATATGTATGTGAGTGTGTGTATTTGTGTGGGTGTATCGTGTTCTGAGGAGTAGTAGTGAGTCGGAAGAAAAATCATGGAACTTATGCTTTTCTGAATATCTGTATATTATCATTATATTATCCGTATGTTTGATCTTGCGTAAAATAAAACATATTCAGTGTGCTGCAAATTTTTTTTCCCAATCGTACACGCACACTCATACGCACACACATACGAAGTAATTTTTACCGTCTTAGGAAATGGTGACCTGAGTTCAATCCTGGACGAAGCTGTTTATATTTTACATTGCGCTAATGCCCAAGGTAAAGGTATACGTCTAATGATTATCCTTCCAGCGATGGGTAAATAGTCGGGTTGACTGAGCTCTTAAACCTTGACATAGCAACCGATCTGGGAGAAAGAAAACTCTGAGACAAAAAATGACCTTGTGTCGCATCCTACTTTTGTTGAGGGCTTGTATATTCCTATTTGTCATATCGCTTATGGTCCTCTCTCTCTCTCTCTCTATATATATATATATATAGGGTGAGAGAGAGAGATGGAAAATCAAACACAGAGAGATGATTATGCCTCGAATCAATCAGTTCAACCCAGGGTATACATAAGTATTTATTTCAGTCTTTTGATATCTATCTCAGTCTGTTAATATCTATCAATCTATCTATCTATCTCAGGTTGATTATACGAATGCTTATGTATTCTCTATTCGTAAATCTCCCTTAGAGTTGGGCAAGAGTGTCACAAAGCCAAGCGAAAAAGAGAGAAAGATTGTATTCTTTATCTTTTTAGCGTCCTGATAAACTAATATTTTACTTTCAAAAAATGATCATGTGAATGTATTTACTCAACTCCTCCACCATGAATTGGCCAATTTTTAAGCAGAATAAAACTGGTTTGAATTCAGAGTTTTCTTTCTTCTCGGCGGGTTGCCTAAAGATGGAAGGAATTGGATAGAGATAAGATCTCCAAAAAGAAATTAAGATAGAAAGAAAGAATGCATGAATGAACAATGTATGAAAGAAAGAAGAATACGTACAAGAAAGAAAGAAAGAAAGAAAGAAAGAAGGGAAAAAAGGAAAAAAGAAACGAATTAAAGAAAGAAATAAACGACGAAAAAGGAACTAATGTAGGAATGAAAGAATGCAAGAAATAAAGAAGTAAGAGGATATGGATAAAATGTACTGAAAGAGGGAAAGAAAACATACTAGGATATTAAAAGGAAGGAAAGAAAGAAAGAAAGAAAGAAAGTACAAATAAAAGACTGTATGAAAAAAGAAGTAACAGTTTATGGATAAGATGTTCAAGAAGAAAGAAAGAAAGAAAGAAAGAAAGAAAGAAAGAAAGAAAGAAAGAATAAAAGACGGTATGAAAAAAGAAGTAACAGTTTATGGATAAGAAGTTCAAGAAGAAAGAAAGAAAGAAAGAAAGAAAGAAATGAATAAAGAGAGTGACGCTCGGGGAACAACACTTACAAAGAAAGAAAGAAACCCAAATCCACAAGTAAATACCAAAACTAAAGGAATTAATAAATAAAGTTATTTCTTGGGTCTTTCTTTTGTATACCTTTCACAATCTCCAGACACTCTAAGTCTGGTATGGGAGCCATCTTTAAAGATTATCGATTGATTGAACATATTGATGTCTTCTCTGAAAAAAAAATTGAATTTGTATGACTAATGTTGTACTATTTTTTATGATTATTAACAACAATATCCACGAAGAAATATGTTCACACGGATGGAAATTGGGACAATCAGAAGCGTAGGCGCTTTATAACAAGAGAATTCACCCCCACCTTTACCCAAAAGCAGGCAACAACACGTGGCAGATGGGCCGAACAGATATAGTTCAGGGGTCAGTGCATCGGTACATTAGTTGAGAGGACAAATATGAAGTATAAACGCGTAGACAACCGGAGGACGAATAAATGTTTGTTTTCAAGACCCACTTAGGACCTTTCTTCTTTCATACACTTGACAGCAAGAAAAGGTACTGTTCAAAATAGTGCCGGCAAAAATCCGTACTATATTCGGCTCGCGAGAGTCTTGTGTTTTGGTTTAAATTGAGTTTTATGACATATCAACCATTGCTGGTTATTTAATGCCAAATTCTGTTTTTTACATACATATGATTTGTGTTTTATAGTGGCTCGTGCCACGTGACTTCAGGTATCTCGGAGGTATAAAAGACATCGTATGTCTTAAGCACGTCAGTACGTGAACCAGTTCCGGAAGGTTTCTGGTTGGCACTCCAGTCGATAGTTCACGCTCAGGTCAGCCACGTTTGGACTGGGTGCGGATCTGGCCGGGTGTGGTTTGTTGGCTGGTAATTTCCTCCAGCCTCAGGGGGCCATCTCCCCAGGCTTTTACCCCCTTCGGGAGGGTTGGGTTTATTGCCTGGCCCCTGAGGCACCCCTAATAAGGGGAATGCCAACGGGGCCGTAGGTATTTTTAGAAAATGCCGGGTGCGTGTGGGCTCTGGCCCTGCGCCCGGACCCACCTAAAAATAGGCCTTATGCCGCACTTGCCCATTCGGTGGGGCGCGCAATAAATACCGTACGTGAAGATCTCCGTCAGTAGTTAGACCATCTTCGGACCTAACACCAACAGCGCGAGGCTTTAATATTTGTTGGGCTGTACTACTTCAATTAATAAATAATTAACTCTATTTCACCGTGTGTCTCTTCCTTATCACGATACAGCACATTTTTGTAGATACACTCAGTTAAATGATCAAACAGTTCTATTACTAAAATTCAGTTTATTATGAGTCAGCAAATTTTAATGGTTCCAAGTATTGCTATGTATGACTAACAATTTGATTAGATATCAGTCATTTGTTTACACACAGTTAAATGATCAAACATTTCTATTTCAAACAATTCAATTCAAAGTAGGTCAGCAAAAATTAAATGGTTCCAAGTATTGATAGAAGGGAGTTACTTACCAAGTAACAGAAACTCACCAAAAAGTGAGCGGATAGAAAACGTTCCTTTTGCCATTCTTATTTCCACCGAGCAGTTTTAACTCCATTTTTTGTTTTGGGGTCATCAGGAGAGAATGTGCACCGTTTCGGAGCCTTCCTTTCGACGGTTTTATTTGCACATTCCCCCACCTCACTGACATGATATGTATCACTCTAAATTCAATTAAATATCAGTTATTTATTTACACTCAGTTAATTGATCCTAAAGTTCTATATCTAACGATTCAATTTAGCATGTCATTTCTTTGCACTCTATTTTAATGCCAAATAGTTCTATTTGATCCACAGATATGACCCTTTCGGGGAGATTTTGGTTTCTGTGCTTAATGGCGTATCCCCCTTCATGCTTTATTTACTGGCAAAACTATCCTTATAGAAGAAGCCCAGTCGGCTGGGGCTGTAGAATACACCGACTGCATCTCTGCAGAGGGGTAGGATCCACCCCGCAACGAGTATCCGAGATATGACATCAAACAATCTGATGGTGAGGTTCCAGTAATGCTGGAACTTTGGGGATAGTGGAGTACCCCTTCATAGCCATCACTCCCAGGACCCCTCTGACCCTGAGTGATAGCATCCGAAAGGGTCTTAGGTAAAAAAGAACTGTTTGACATTTTGACTGCGTGCAAAGAAATGACTTGTGCTAAATTGAATTGTTATAAATAGAACTGTTTCACCATTTAACTGTGTGTAAACAAATGACTGATGTTTATATGAATTGTTTGTAGTACATAGCAAGACTTGGAATGTTTTAACTGTCTGCAAAAGAATTAGCTTTGGTTTGTTTAAAAATAGTATCAACAAAATGTGTTTACAAATCATATATTGTTAATAAATATGCATAAAGATGATTTTGCATTAAATAATCTAAAAAGGGTTGATATGACTTAAAAACCAAACCAAACCTTATGGAAGAACAGCAGTGACAGTATTCAGCACTTGTCTGGGGGGATGAAGGAGTTTATACCTTTCCAATAAGTATTAGTCCGAAAGTGAACGTAATAGCGCGACAGGAGTTCGAACTCGCTTACTTTGAGACCGTTGTCCAGCACGTTAGACATTATACCACGTGGATATCTCTCTTTCACAGAGAGAGAGAGAGAGACAGAGAGAGAAAGCGAGGGAGAGAGAGAGAGCAACATTTAACAGACACGTTGCCGAAAGTAAACTACAGAATTAAACAAAGACTAGTAAACACCTACCCACACGTACACATGTATCGCACAGATGCACATACATGCATTTATTTTTATATGCATGCTTACTAGCAGATAAATATGCACGCGAAGAAATCCGCACTCTTTTTTTTTTTTTTTTTCGCGCTCTGATACAGAAACGCATATCCCCGCGCACACATTCCTCAATCAATACACACGCTTACATCTAAATCCACTCAGAAAGTCTATAGTAAAAACCACCTAAGCATTCATATCTCTTCATACATGCATACGCCCTTATGCACTGCTTTCTAAATTCCTTCTGTCTTGATACAATTACATTGTTTATGTCGCCACAAAGTAATTTTCAATTGTACGATAATTTTTCCGTTAATTTCCTGTAGGGTGAATTTATTATTGAAATTGTATTTGCCCATCTCATTGTCTTCTCTGTATTACAGTAAAAAAAAGCAGAGTTTTTAAAATGACGACAGTTCACACAATGAACCATTCTCAATACCCTGAATGTAAATAGCGTTAGAAAGAAAACTTAAATGAGCGTATTTTCCAAAGTCGAACGTCTAATCTTTCAAGTTGAAAAATTAACAATAACATCAACAAAATTGTTATGAACGAAAAAGGGTTGTAAATCAATTTAAGATCGTTCCATACAGTGTCGTTTGTTAAAAGACTGACAATGACTACAGCACGGTGATGTGTTTGCAAACATTTCAACTGAAGATAAATTAGAAACATATTCCCAAGACAATTGATTTGCGAGTTTGATTAAGGCTTAGAAGAAATTGACTTCAGAACGAAATACTTGCTTGTAGCGTTAGAATTCGAAGATATTGTTTGGTCTAAAGGGCGATTACCGCAATTGAAAAAAAAAAAAAACATGTGTATGCCCTATGTTATCTTCAAAAATAGAGAGCAATGTTAATTACAGCAGATGATATTATTGCAGATGGCGCGAGGATTTTGCGTGTGGAAGTCGTGTACTGATATTTGATTCAGAATTGGGTTGTTAAAAGTTTCAAATTTGATCAAAACTGTTGAACACTTGATTTTTGTGCTTTGTGCTTTGTTGTTATTCTTTTAAAATTAAAAGTTTTTACGTCATCCATAATTTTAAAAAGAGACATTACAATTTGAACAGTTGTTTATTGTTATTACTGTAAAATGGCAATTATCATATGAGAACAATTAAAAGAATCATTATCATTCTAAGTTTTTTACCGTATATTTGAAAAAAAAAGTCATTATCCTCGCTTGGGTAAAAACGGTCATTATCATCCCAGGAGTTGTTCTGATTATTCTATGGGTGTCATCCTCCCTCGAAAAGTTATTCAGACTAAAAAAGGGGAAAAAAAGGAGTCATTATTTTAAGATTTTTAAAAAAATATTTTGAAAAATCACTCCAAGAATTATTAAGACGATTTTAAAAGAGATTTTATTATTTCAAGAATTGCCCAGACTATTTGAAAAGAGTCAATGTAAGAATTGTTTATGGATTTTATTATTCTAAGAGTTGTTTAGACTGTTTTAAAAGAGTCATTATCATAGAAAGAGTTGTTCACTTAATATGAGATTTTTCGGTGTTTATGAAAACTCATTGATTCGAATTAAAATGAGTTCTCATTAGATTACTGATGACCAGTGTAATTTCTTGGTTCAGTTGTCAGTAAACAACGTTATCTTCTCTCGACGAAACACTTGTTTATGAGTTTCCAAAATGGCGAATACGGAAGGACAGAATGGCGTGGAAGGAGAAAGAAGAGCATTTTATTTGTTGCGTTTATTGTTAACTTAACTTTTGGGCCCATCCATTCTACAACCTTCTTTAAGCGAGTAAAATATAGAAAAATATCAAATAGGTTAAGTTAGGTTGAAAAATTATATTGCACCAAATTTCCAAATCGGTTGGCCCTGTTTGATTTGGAAAGTCTAATTTTTTACTAGTGTACAAAACCCGACCACTGTACCTGCCCGAAAATAATGCACAAACACTTCAACCACGTATTTGATTAGCCTTTCCACCGTGGAGGTCTTTGAATGTTTTTTTTTCTTTTTTTTTTTGGCGAGTTATTTACGCTAGTTTTAAAGGGTTTGTTCGCATTTTAAGATTTTCAAAGGTATTACATCCGATTTACACCAAAACTAGATTATGTCATGTTTTTAGGAAGCAATTGATGACGTAGGGCATGGTATGATTATCTATCTATCTATCTATCTATCTATCTATCTATCTATCTTTATACTTGATCAACATGATCTCATGGGTTCTTGTGACAGTGGTCCATTGATGAGTGTGATACTTCTATTCATAAAGGATTATAATTAACATTTCGTAGTTACCTTTATTATATTAAGAGACTGGACATTTAAAAATTATGCCCAGAGGAGTTGTTCACTTATTTATTTATTTATGCATTTTTGCTACAGCTGAAACGTGTTGACCGATCTATTCTGCGGCCTTTATCAGCTGGAACAATATCATTTGTTCTCTGCATATCACACACACACACACACACACACTCACACTATAGTAAGTAGTAAGTTGGCGAACGTAGTCGAGGGTAACTGGAAGGCTCCCTTATGATAGCTACTACACCAAGGTGTAGGGGAAGGCGCTACTCCTTTCCCAGGATTGTCGCACTTTACCCTTGGTCCGTACCTTATATTACTGAGTGTTAGGCTAGGAGGCATCAAGTACGATTTTTTGAGTCTTTAGTGTGACTCGAACTGGGATTGAACCGAGGTCTCCAGGGCCAATATATATATATATATATATATATATATATATATGAATGAGAAAAACAGAGTTATTAGCATTCCATAAGTTGTCCAGACTTCTGAACTGATTCTTTCGATTGCTTTTTCTAGTAACATAATGTTTAGGCCGTTCAATTCTGCAGCCGTCAACAGATGACACATTATTTTATCTGTTTTGTTTTTATTTTGTTTTGTTTAATGACATATCAAGCTTTGTGGGTTATTCAATGTCAAAGGCATCAGTGGAGAAGGACATTTGGGGTACTATTTAACCCAAATCGGGGGGTGGGCATAAGAGAGTTCTTACCCTTCCTAACGGTATTAATTAACATAACAGCGTGACTGGAGTTCGAATTCGTGTACTGCGATGTCGCAATCCACCATTTCAGCAAATATAGCCACTTGAATTGTTCCCCAATTTTATCAGTTCTTTAGAGTTAAAACAAACTATCTATTATACTTCAACTTGTTGTTCTGAAAATTGAACTAATTTTTTTTCCATTTTGGACGATGTATTCTCAGCCCTTTTTCATGCGTACAATATTTATAAAAAAATGTGCTGTCAATTTTGTCTGGATGGTTCTACAAAGATCGTATGAAACAGAAAAAAAAAACAGTGGAAAATATACTGATTTGTATACAGGATGGGGGAAGAAGTATTACGTCAGTCAGTAACAACATTTTAAGATGTTTTGAATTATGTAATATTATCGACTGCCTTGTTACTTGTGCCTCAGGGGACATTATCAAAATGATTTGTAATAGAAGAAGCACTTTTTGCGACTACTCACTAAAAGTGGTCTCTCTAAAGGGAAGTGGTTTGCGAAATCTTTCATGAAAAGAATATCAAGTCTTTAGAGAAAATCGCCATCATCATCAAAACACTCGAGTGGGCCTGAGAATAATGGCAATGCATGGGGTATTCCACACTCCCTCTGAGATCCCGAAGATAAGAATTACCACCCAATGCAATTTAGTGCCGTACATTTTTGTTGGATGGGAATCTTAAATCTGAACAGGTGATCATCATCATCATATCGGGCTGGTAGCACGGATATCCCTGACCCTCTCTCGCCACTCCTCCCTATCGTTCATCGCCCTAGGTAGGTCTTCAGGACAACAGCCTGTATCCTCACATAGCTGCTGAATGTACGTTCGAGCTGGTCGTCCTGCTTTTGCGCGGCCATGTGTGGGGATCCATAAGAGTACATCTCTTATGAGTTCATCTCTGCTTCTCCAGCAGTGTCCTGCATGTCTGGTTCGTCTAACTTGAATAGTTTTCGTGATAGGGGGCAGGTGGCCGTACAGTTGGTGTCTTGTGGGGTGCTGCTGCCAGGACTTGTTCAGGATTGCACGCAGCATTCTTGTGTAATTGCCATCCAGTTTCTTCTCCAGCCGTTTTGTTAGCGTCCATGTAGTGCATCTATATAGCAGTATCGATGTGACCGCTGCCTGGAAGAAGCTGCGTTTCATTTTATCGGTTAGGTCTGATTTCCATATAATCGATAGCCTATTGATAGCTGTCCATGCTTTCGTTAGCCTCGTTTCGATGTGCTTTTCGGTTGATTCGACGCTGCTTCCTAGGTACGTGAATTTGTCTACTAGTTTAAGAGGGGTTCCGTCTAGAGTGGAGATGTCCTTTTCGGTTGATTCGACGCTGCTTCCTAGGTACGTGAATTTGTCTACTAGTTTAAGAGGGGTTCCGTCTAGAGTGGAGATGTCCTTTTCGGTTGATTCGACGCTGCTTCCTAGGTACGTGAATTTGTCTACTAGTTTAAGAGGGGTTCCGTCTAGAGTGGAGATGTCCTTTTCGGTTGATTCGACGCTGCTTCCTTGGTACGTGAATTTGTCTACTCGTTTAAGAGGGGTTCCGTCTAGAGTGGAGATGTCCTTTTCGGTTGATTCGACGCTGCTTCCTAGGTTCGTGAATTTGTCTACTAGTTTAAGAGGGGTTCCGTCTAGAGTGGAGATGTCCTTTTCGGTTGATTCGACGCTGCTTCCTAGGTACGTGAATTTGTCTACTAGTTTAAGAGGGGTTCCGTCTAGAGTGGAGATGTCCTTTTCGGTTGATTCGACGCTGTTTCCTTGGTACGTGAATTTGTCTACTAGTTTAAGAGGGGTTCCGTCTAGAGTGGAGATGTCCTTTTCGGTTGATTCGACGCTGCTTCCTAGGTACGTGAATTTGTCTACTAGTTTAAGTGGGGTTCCTGAACAGGTGATACTGTTGGTGTATTTTAAACTCTACCGGCAGGGATGAGAGAGACTAAAACACCGATCTATAAATTTAATAATTTTTCACTTCTATAACTTGAGTGAAAAGTTTGTTGAAAAACAAAAGTTACAAAATAAGGTTTGGTTAGTTGGGTTTTATGGCGTATCAACCCTTGTAGGTTATTTAACGCTAAATTCATTTTTATGTAAATAATCTGTTCTATTTCAAACAATTCAGTTTATCATAAGTACAGTTTAATTGTCCAAACATTTCTATTTCAAACTATTCAGGCAGTTATATGTAACAATTCAATTAAGTGTAAATACAGTTTCAATGTCGAAAAACAGTTCTATTTCAAATAATTCAGTTAAGCATAAACACGCAGTTTAAATGTAAGTACGGGCCAGAGTGGACCTGGGAACGATGGCAATGAAGGTGTACTCCGCATTCCCCAAAGTTCCAGCACTGCAGGAACCTCACCATCAGAGTGTTTAGTGTCATATCAGGACACTCATTGGTGGGGGGGTGTTACCCCTCTACATAGAAGCAGTCGGTGTATTCTACAGCCCCAGCCGACTAGGCAATACAAAATAATAGTCAGAAAAGGTAACTTTAGTCAAAGCTTACATATTCCCCAATATCTACATTGAAATAAAGGAAAGTTCATGCATTCAATGTAACAGTTGTTTTGTTTATATCTAGCTAATATGTTTTATGAGTGTAAAAGATCTTTATGTCCATATATTACTTTGAAAGTGAGAAAGTATATTTATGCGCTTATATATAAGCTGATACAGCAAAAAATATCAGCAAGGGAAGACTGGAATGGTAGTGCGAGCATATCTAAAATAAACAAAATATGTTCGTTCAATGTAAAATGATTGAATATTGAAATTAAATGCATCCTTGAAGGAACAGAATGTAAGATTTTTACTCAAGAGAAATTAAGACGAAAGTTTTGTGTTGATTTGCAGAATAAATTTATAAATCTACTGGAGATTTAACCATTTCATCGCTTATTTATAAGAATGAAGTAAGCTAGAAATGAAATTTTAAAAAGTTGATGTTTTATCTATGACTCTAATTAGTTAAAATGTAGTTTTAACAATCTAGGAGGGAAAAGATTTCTTAATTTTTTCCTTTTCTATATAGACTGCAGAGAGGAAAGAGTAATCTCCCTTTTCATTACTTGGACTGTTGCATTTATTTGTATTGACTTTACCGTAATCCTTCAGCCGATATATTTTTCAGCCTTATGTTGTATATCGGGGGATGATGAAACAATAACACTTATTGTATAAATATATAATCCCTCTTCTTTATTCAGAAAGGTGGTGAAATGGTTACATGAGAGTATGTGTGTGTGCGCGTGTGTGTGTTTGTGTGTGTGTGTGTGTGAGTGAGAGAGAGAGAGAGAGAGAGAGAGAGAGAGAGAGAGTTGGATAGACTGGGAATCGCTAGGAATCGATATCTTCAAAGCTTTACTTGTTCGCTCTATCTCAACGATGAATGGAATAAACAGACAAACTGTAAGAAAAAGAAAGTCGAAGATCAAGAAGTTGAAAGAAGAAAAAAAGAAAAAGAAAAAAAATAATGAAAAATCTAAATAAAATGGAAAGGAAAGTAATGAATGAAAAAGAAAGAAAGAAAGAAAGAAAGAAAGAAAGAAAGAAAGAATGAAGATATAATAAACATAGAAACGGACGGAAATATAAGAAAAAGAAAGAAAGAAAGAAAGAAAGAAAGAAAGAAGGTGAATACAGGAATTACTGGAATAGATAAAAATAAAAAGAAAGAAAAAAGAAAAAAGAAGAAAGGAATTGTATAAAAAAGAAAAGAAGAAGGAAGGGAAAAAAAAGAAAATAGAAAGTCAATTAGAAAAAAGAATGAAGATAAAAAGAAAAACAAAAAGGAAAGAATGTATGAAAAAAATTTTAAATCTAAAAGAGTTAATGAGTTTAAAGAAAGAAAGAAAGAAAGAAAGAAAGATCAATACAGGAATTACTGGAATAGATAAAAAAGAAAAAGAAAGAAAAAAGAAAAATGAAAGAAAGGAATTGTATAAAAAGAAAGGAAGAAGGAAGGGAAAAAAGAAAATAGAAAGTAAATTAGAAAAAAGAATGAAGATAAAAAGAAAAGGAAAAAGAAAGAATGTATGAAAGATTTTTAAATCTAAAAGAACTAATGAGTTTAAAAGAAAGAAAGAAAGAAAGAAAGAAAAAATATAGAAACGAACTGAAATATATGAAGATGAATCAAAGAAATAGATTACATGGATAAATAAATTAAACTGATGTCATTAAAACTAATTTTAACATCAGGTGTATGAGAATGCAAGGGTTTGGGAATGTACAAAAAGTTTATTTGGGAAGGGAACAGTGTTAACGTATTGGTAATGATCGGGAAAACAGCTTGAAAGAAAAAGAGATAGCGACAGAGACAGTGAAAGAGAAGTAGAGAGAGAAAAAAAAACGAATGTAAGAAGAAAATAAATATACAAAAAAAGGAAAGGAAATATAAGTCATAAACAAGAAAAAAAAAAGAAAGAAAGAAAGAGAGAAAGAAAGATGAAAGTTGGGAGGAAAAAGAAAGAATCGTAGAAAGTTGTAAAGAAAGAAAGAAAGAAAGAAAGAAAGAAAATTGTTAAAGAAAGACTGGTGTAAAGTTACGAAGAAAGAAAGAAAGAAAGAAAGAAAGAAATTGTTAAATGAAAGAAAGAAAGAAAGAAAGGTGGACAGGAAGAACGATATAAAAAGTAATATGGAAGTTTTGAAAGAAAGAAAGAATGAAAGAGAGAAAGAAAGAAAATGAAAGGTCTGAGAGAGAAATGATAGGAATAAGGAGAGAAATACAAAAAGACAGAATGGATGCCCACATGTAGTGTGTCTTAACAGGATTTCCATTAAAAATACCCTTTACTCCAAAGAACATTAACTCTCTTCATTATATAACAATATATATCAACCCGTTAGACATAAGCAGAAGGTGACAAACAGATACTTCCAAATACCCAGCAAGAGTCAGATCACAAAATATAGTTTAAATGGGAAAGACAGAAAAATTTCTGAAAGGTTTGTTAAAACATGCCGAAAAATGGCGAAGCCTCAGTTGTACAGACGAACGAAGATTTGATGAATTATAAGATTAAGATAATGTTATAATCCAAATGGTTTTTATGACCTCTATTCATTTCATACAAAATGCTACAAAAACAACCCAGAACTATTCCCAGAAATATAATCAAACTAAAAACAATGATAGAATTTAAAATAGACAAGACAAAGCAAAAATCATTAAAGGCAACCAAAAAGTTAAAACACACACGCATCTAAATTTGAAGCCTCAAAAGGCAAAAATTAAATATGAGGAGAAATTGATAAGATTTTGAAATCTAAAAAAAAAAACCAATCATAAGGAATAGAAATTGTTGCTTCAATTAAGAATGTAGTCAACATAATCAAACGTACAAACTGCATCTCGAGATTCATTGGTTGGAATCAAGCACAGAACCATAGAGTCTCTTTACATAAAAGCAACGTGAAATTACCTGAAAATGGAAAACTTTATGTATCAAAACACCTTTGTGTATACAGCAAAGGAGACTCTAGTATAATGTGAATATGCCATAATGACAACTATATAATACACCGAATAAAAGAAAAACTTCATAGATATATTTTAACCTACATTAAACAGAACTTAACAACGCGCGCACACACACACACATATATATATACTTACGCAGACTAACTTAAAAGAATATTCCTGTGAAAATTATGAATTTATTGTGAGGGGTTGTGGTTATTATGTCACATGCTAAATTAATAGCAATTATTTCGGCAATATGTGTAGAGTGTTCGCTAATGGTCCGGGAGACAAAGGTTCAATTTCACGTCGAGTCACACAAAAGACCAAAAAAATGGTACTTGATGCCACCTTGCATTATAAAGTAAGCTACTTTAGCATTATAAAGTAAGGATCCCACTTAGCATTATAAAGTAAGGATCGAGGGTAAAGTGGAGCAATCCATGGAATAAAGTGGCGCCTTCCCCAACACTCTGGTGTTATAGCTATTGAAAAGGAAGTATTCGGGTCATCCTTGACTGGGGTCGCCAACTTTACTTATATATCAAAGCTATGTTTGTTATTGTTTTCCGTTGCTTATTACCTTTTAGTATGGTAGCACATGCAACATTTTACTTTGCTCCGTCTGTATATATATATATATATATAGGTGGTCTGGGTGTTTGTTTTTTATATTGAGAATTTCAGAGTTTATTCGTTTAGGTTCGTTTTGGATTTAGAATATCTTGAAAGGCATAGATTTATTTTTGGTTAGTTTATGACCATGGTTTGTTTTGGTTTGTTTTGGTTTGGTTTGGTTTTATGGTACATCACCCATTGTAGGCCATATAATGCCAAATCTATTTTTATACACATCAACAGTTCTATTTCAAACAATTTGGTTTATTGTAAGTATAGTTTTTTTTGTTTACTCCCAGTAAAGTGTCAAAACAGTTCTATTTCAAACAATTGAGTTACGCATAAGTACTCAGTTTAGTGCTATTTGACCCATAGAGAGGACATTATCTGGTGCTACCACTCCTGGCCAGAGTGGATCTGGGAGTGATGGCAATGAAGAGGTACTTCGCATTTTTGAAAGCTTGAGCATCACTGAAGCCTCATCATCAGATTGTTTAGTGTCATATACAGAATATTCATTAGGCCGAGGTTCTTCCCGTCTGCAGAGATGCATTTGGTATATTCTTACAGTCTTAGCTGACTGAGCTATAATCTTTAATGTGTTCAAAAACATATCTCATGTAATCAACGACCCTTTCGATTTTTCTTTTATTTTTTAGTTGTGGGGAGGGGTAGAAGGTTCAGGTGAAAAATAGGACTTTACATGAGTCTATACGGGTTGATGCGAAATTTTCAGCTGATTGCCTTTCTCTTTAAGTATGAAATTGTTGACATTTTAAAAGTTTGTCACGTCATTTTATTTTTTTTTTCTGTTCAGCTCTTTCTTTTTCTCTAAATAAGTGTGTGTGAATCTGTGGGTGGAGGTCGGGGGTTGAAATGGTAACATATTTTTCTTTTGTCTGTGACTTAATTTCCTTATTTCTTTACTTCTCCCGATTTTCTTTCATGTGTTCTCCAACTTGTTTCTTTCTACTTGAATCGGTAATTATTCACGTTCATTTCTTTCTTTGTTCTCTTTTTCAACGTTTAAAAAACAAAATCAAAATAACATGTTTACATATTTGTTTTATATTCTCCTATAATATCCTTTGTAAGTTTTTAAGAACAATCAATAATGTTATATATATATATATATATTTGTGTGTGTGTGTGTGTGTGTGTGTGTATAAGCTTGAAAAAGATGTTACTTTTTATTGATCACTCTAAAGAAGCATCTGTCTAATATATATAAAAAAACTAAGTCACATCTCCACCCCTTCTAACAAACTCTTACTGCTCGACAATTCATTCTCAATAAAATCATTCGTCATACTTTACATAAAACTGTTTTAAAACTGTTAAAAACTTGAGTGGAGACATTTTATTTCTCTATCTTATTTGCTGTTAATTTTTTTTTTTCATTTGAAATTTAAAATGAATAATTCTACGGAATAGTCCACCCATACCTTATGTTTTCTATGCCTATTATTAGCAGTACCCTTCATAATAATCAGCTCATAAGTATTTGAACAAACAGAAATGATACTTTTGAATTGCCTGGAATTGCATCGGACATGATTTTTAACAGGTTAAAGATACGAGTTATAAAACTTTTATAAAGCTGTTATAAAACTGTTCAAATATCTAAAACAAGGGTGGAGACAGTTTATATTTCTTTAATTTTCTGACTTGAAATTTTCTTTTTTGTTTAAATTTTCCTCTTAAAATATTTTTTATTTGAAGTTGAAAATTTTTATCATCGGCATAATAGTTCAAATATAACCTATATATTCTATAGCACTTTTGAGCAGTACGCTCCATAATATACAGCTCATAAGTATTTGAACAAACATGAATCATGCTTTTGAATTGCCTGTGATTGCATTAACCTTGATTTTTAAACGAGAAAAAGGCTCTAGTTATAAAACTGTTATCAAATTGTAAAAAATGTTTAAAATAAGGGTGGAAACCTTTTATTATATCCCTACATTTTTTAGTTGAATTTTTCCAAAAAATTGTTCTTGTGATTTTTAAAAATTTGCTATTTAAAATTTTATTATCTGAATTATTGTCAAACAATAACCTATACTTTCTAAAGCCTTTATGCGAAGTACCCTTCATAATATTCTGCTCACAACTATTTAAACAAAGACTATTTCTGTTTAAAGATTTTTGAACGGGGGAAACGTACGAATCAAATAAGTTTTCTAAATAGCAATATTTGTTCGTCATTTCAATCTTCTTGATCGATTAGGAACAATATTTTGAAGGGAGAAAAAAATTATCTTCATTTAAAAATGTAATTCTAGCAAAAAATATTTCATGAAATTTCACAACTAGACAAGAAAACATACATTATTTACAAGCAAATGTTAAGTTTCTTCAAATACTCATAACAAGCAATATATATATATATATATATATATATATATATATATATATATATATATATATATATATTGCTTGTTATGTTTTCTTGTTATCTTGATACAGAGATTGATAGATGGGTTATTCAAGTGACCTGGTCTCACTTGAGAGTATTGATAAATTCAGTTTTTGGTAAAAAGATATTTTTACGGGAAATAACTCTCTCTCTCTCTCTCTCTCTCTCTCTCTCTCTTTCTCTCTCTCACTCTCCCTCTCTTTGAATGTCTGTTTGTCTATCTTTCTGTCTGTTTCGCTTGCTTGCTTTCACGTTCACTTAGTTTTTTTCTTTTTCCTCACTTACTGAAACTTTATTTACTTTACGCTTCCCTTTGCTCTAAGTAATTTTGTGTTCCTTCATTCGTATTTAATTATTCTTTCCTGACACTTTTTCTCTCTTTCTTTCTTTCTTTCTTTCTTTCTTTCTTTCTTTCTCTTTCTCTCTATCTCTTTGTCTCTCTGTCTGTCTGTCTGTCTCTCAGTGTCTCTCTACCTCCGCTTTCTTCTTTTCATACTTTCTTTCTTTTTTCCCTCTTTCCAAGCTTTCTTTCTTTCTTTCTTTCTGAACTCAAAAACCAGTAGCACTGCTGATTTTTATGTAAATAATAACGTCATTTATCAAGGAAACGATACTCGTATTATATCTATATTTACCAACCCCTCCGCTACGAGTAGGATTTGACGCAAGGTCATTTTTTTCACGGGGTTTAACAAGTTTGAATTCAGTTTTCTTTCTCCTCGTCTGCTTGCCATGATAAAGTTAAAGAACCCAATGTGTTCTATTTACCCATAACTAGAGGAAGAACATCGGGATCCATACTTTTCCCCAGAGTATTAGCATTATGTTAAAAGCAAACAGTCTTGTCGTGGTTTGAACTCGTGTTCATTATTCTCGGACATTACACCACGAGATCCTCCCTGTACTTGAATGATACCACAAAGACAACAACAGGAGAGACACCAAGTAAGCCTTATTTAGATTATGACCTTGAATTTAGAGATTGCGATTGAACAAAAGCATCATTACAGAAAACCAAGGGTACCCCATCAACACCACATGATATCACTAGGTTTTGTTGGTTTTAAGTCACATTCCAGATTTACCCGACCCATTCAAGTGCAACCTGATCATGAAATCACTTAATATCGTTTCTTGTTTGTTTGTTTAATGGCATATCAATCTTCTTAGGTTATTTAATGCCCAATCCATCCTTCTAAAAGAACAGTAGTGGTACTATTTAACCAATGGCTGGGAAGATAGGGGCTTCATACCTTTCCCAAGGGTATTTGTCCGAAAGTGAACGTAATAACAGGACTGGAGTTCGAACTCGCTTATTACAATTCCGCAGACCAGCACTTTACCCAAAGCATTACGAGGACAACCTTTTTCTTTTCGTGTGTGTGTGTGGGGGAGGAAGTTGAGTTTACTCAAACTTTCAGAGGTCAATATGGTCATAAAGCCTCAGTATCCTATTTAATAAAAATATATAGATGGTCCAGCTGATTTTTACACATTGCTTTGGGAAATAATCGTACTTTTTCTCCTTACGTTATTATTCCCAGTCAGAATACTGTGGATGGCAGTATATGCTCTCCGCCCGGTGGGGTTTGAGCTCTCTAGCGAGGATATTAACAGTTGCCAGTGGCGTAATGCAATGTTCTTCAAATGAATTTAGGACTCGGTAGCTGCTGAGCATATATATGTAAACAAATCAAAAAAGTAATACATATGCGTTAAAATCCCTTCAATTACGCTGAGTTTCACCATGGCTGTGCTGAAGAATCTCCGGCTTGCATTAGAAAGTCAGCCTGGTTTCGATCCGACCTTCAAGAATCTCGCATGTGAAGCCACTCTGAAGTCTTGCGATACAACGAAACAGTCGGTCTCTGGATGACTATATATAGATATATACATATATAGATTTGCAAAACGTTAAATATTCTATTTTAGAAATATAATAAAATAAGCTGAATATGCCTACGAATCACCTGGTCTCATTTAATTAAATTTTCTGAAATTTTCAAGATTATTGTCAGTTACAAAGACAAATCTGTTAATTTATTCACATTACCTATTTTAAATAATGGACTTCTGGTGTTCATAATCAAAATAGCGGATTTGAAGTGTCCATAATATATATATATATATATATAAATATGTATATATATATATATATATATATATATATATATATACATACATACATATATATATATACATATATATATATATATAGGTATGTATATATATATATATGCATATATATATACATATATATATATATACATATATATATATGTATACATATATATATATATATATATATATATATATATATATATAAAGAAAAATTGATTACAAGGTAATCCAAGTAGAAGGAGAGATTTATTGCGAAGCCAAGTCGCCGCTAAAGCGTTCCGGTTCTTATGAACCATAATCAGGACTATATTAGTGAATCAGCATTTGTAATTAAACGGCCAACTTTTTCTTGTTATACAAATTTTCCCTCGGTTTTTGTATTTTGCATTTTTAAACATCCATCATTGATTTAACATCAATAATATCATCCTTCATTGTTCTTCATTTCAATAAATCTCTCCTTCTTCTTGGATTACCTTGTTATCAATTTTTCTTTTTATATGGTCAAACAGTTCTATTCATATATTATTTACTTCAATATACATATATGTATATATATATATATATATATATATATATGAAATTTCTCACGATTCAATAGGAAAATTGTGTAAAGTACATGAAACTGAAGTAATGGAATTTATTATCCGCTCGGATAGGATATGACACAAGGTAAATTTTTATGCAGAGTTTAACAGGTTTGAATTAAGAGTTTTCCTAGTCTGTCCTACTATCTACCAATAGATTACCCATTGTATTCATACCTTTCCGAAGGGTATTAATGCTATGTGAAATACAATCAGTCTCGTCCAGGATTTGAACTCGTGTCGCCGTGTCCATTTCCTACGAAGATAACTATTACACAACAGGCACCTCCAAGTATTACTTAACAATCCTTGGAACCATTTAAGTGTATGTAAAGGAATGCATAATGTTGAAAAAATTACTAGTACAAAATAATAGTTCTTGTGATCATTTAACTATATGTAAACAAATGAAGTCTAGCCCGTTTTAGCATTATGTTACCGACAAAGTATATATATATATATATATATATACTTAAACTAGATGTGGCATTAAATAACCTAAAATGCCATAAAATATAACTAAGCAACCAAACGAGACAGAGTTGAAACTCTGTAAAAATGTGCTGCAACTCTATAACTAAAAGTAATGGAGCATTAAAAGATGTATGCTTATTTTTGGACGGTAACAAAAAATCAATTCTATAGAGTTTGATCATAAACATTATGAAATGATTTCGCTAATAGCAAAGAAAGACAACAATGATGGCGTATAAAAATATGATCTGCTTTTTTTCTTTTTCTTCCATGACCCGAAATGTACGTATGCGTAGAGTAACACAGAGTCCAAACAACCAACGCCCAGAGCGGCATAACGTCTAGTAGCTCTTCTACCAGACGCCCATGCAATCCTCGTGGTCACACCTCCTGCTTACGTATTGAACGTGGACTCACCTCCTGTCTAGCATGTGTTCTACTCAGCCTACACGGCATTTCCACGGAGGAAACAGGTGCGTTCTGTTGACTTTAGGGAACAGGTGTATATCCTGTTATGCCACTAACACCGCGCTAATGCGGTATGTCAAAGGAATCTTCAGCTTGATATCCAGCACTCTCATAAGTTTTAATTGTATAAAATAATAATGCAAAATATTCATTTCTTTTATTATTATTATTATTATGATTATCATTTTGTTCCTCGCGACTTTTCATGCTAGTTTTAATGGGGATCTTTCACTGGAATCTAAGTGATAGCATGTCTCATCATTTTTCCAGAACTCTTGTAATTATTTCAGCTAATGTTGCGGTCTGCATAGTCTCAATTATTCCTCTGATTTCCGATTCCACCTGTCTCCTTTCCAAAGCTTTGGACACCGAATCAAGTACTTCAGCTACTATTGGTATCACCGTCACCTTCATGTGGCACAGCTACTTTTAGTTCCCTGGCAAGGTTCAAGTATTTGTCTTTAATTTCCACACTGTCAGCAAAATCCACTGAATCAAAATCATTTTTGCCTCGTTAATTAAAACTAAGTCTGATTTTCAGGATTAGCCATTTGTATCTCAAAACTCCTGAAAATTTGATTGGACTCATTTTCTATGATAGATTCTGGTTTGTGCATATATCTTTTGCTGGTATGATCAAATTTTTAATCTCTCGTACAATTCTAAGTTGATCAGTTTTCAAAACTAGTCATGTCTAGCGTTGTATTGCTTTTCCGCAAGTTAGCTGAATTCGCTTATTATGTGACTAACCATTTGATCTCGATCACCCAATAACTATGATGGAGGTGCCCGTGTTGATGGAGGTGTCCGTGGTGTAATGGTTATCGTCGCAGGAAATGGACACGGTGACACAAGTTCAAATCTTGGACTGATTGCATTTCACATAGCACTAATACCCTTGGGAAAGATATGAATCCATTTATTCTCCCTCCAGCTATGGGTAAATTGTAGGACAGTCTAGGTTCTTCAGCCTTGCTGAGGCAACTAGTCTAGGAGAAGGAAAACTCTGAATTCAAACCTGTTAAACTCCGCTTAAAGAATTGACCTTGTGTCATATCCTGCCCGAGCGGAGGGGTTGGGTAAATATGATCACCCAATAACCAACACTTGCTACTCTGTTGCATATTATCAATTTTCTCTATGATATTATTTGCCCTTTTGGCATTATTTTGTGCTGCTATTAAAAGAGGTCCACATTATCTCTTTAGGTTTATATATATATATATATATATATATATATATATATAATAATGCAAAATATTCATTTCTTTTATTATTATTATTATTTTGTTCCTCGCGACTTATATATATATATATATATATATATATATATAATGGATACGTCACGCTCTTGAGGAAATTGATACTTTTATCTATTATACAGAGACTGGTATTTAAAACGGGGAAAAAATAATATAGCATATCATTAGGCTGGTCCACTGGGTGGAATCATAAATGGTAGCTAATTTGAGAATAGTAAGTCAACTGTATCGGTTTCTTTGGCCTTGTGCCATGCAGTGCTGAGCTTAGTAAATTTCAAGAGAAGTTTAAAGAAATGAACGAATAAACTCGAGAAGAATGAATAACGAAGAAAAGAAACAGGATTGGGATAAAATGGATGCAGCCGCTGAATTCTAAAGTGGGGCGAAAAACGATTATAATGTCATAAACTGATATCCAAGTTCTATTATACATATATATATATAATGGAAGTGGACGTTCTACAGTGCGCAGGTGTGGGCAAGACAGATTTTAAGAAAATTGCTTTGAAATACTCATTCGATTTTGTATTTAAATTGACGTCAATCAGCGTCACGTGCTTGCAATTTCCCGCCGAGAAAAGCGTTGGCGGTAATTCATGAAAGAAACTAAAAAAAGAAAAAAGTAATGAAAAAATAAAGTTCGATATATTGATTTTGAGATCGATTGGAATTTTGTTGCCTTCGATTTCTACTCTTCTCTTTTTTATGACTTTCGTTTCATGTTTTTCTTCTTTTTTTGTTGTTGTCTTCACCGTATTCTGTAGATATTAAAATGGATTTAAAGAGAGAGAGAGAGAGAGAGAGAGAGAGAGAGAGAGAGAGAGAGAAGAAAAATATATAGGAATCTAAGTTTACGGGTTTTGTAAGGAGTGTGTATTAACTCTAGTTCACAGAAAAAGCTTTGAATGAGTAAGCAGAATTTGTAACGCGAATCAATGTTTTTCTTCCCTTTAAATTACAACCTAATTAACTACCAATTCACTGATATGGTAGGTTTTATCCAATGAACTAAGAAAGATTAAAACGGATTTAAAAAAAAAGAATCTCTCTCTCTCTCTCTCTCTCTTAAAATCGTTGCAATGAGACCTTTCAACCGGTAGAAGAATTTACTGTAACTGTCGGCTCGGGATGAAGATTACGCCGACTGCATTATTGCTGAGAGGTAACCCCCACCACCAACGAGAGTTCTGATATGATACTAAAGCAACTAATGGCAAGTCCCAGAGCTATGGGGAATGTCGATTATCCCTTCATTACCATTACTGCAAGGTCCACTCTGACCCAGAGTGGTAATATATGTTAGGATTCCATTTATGGGTCAAATAGAACTGTTTGAAAATGAATAATATTAAGATAGGCATAAGTGAAACCACACCAAGTCAGTCAGTTGGGCCTCTCGAATACACCGGCTGCATTTCGGTAGAAGGGTAAGAACCTCCCATACCAATAAGTATTCTGGATAGGACAATAAACTTCATCGGATGGTGAGGCTTCAGTCCTGGATCTTTGGGGAATGTGGAGTACCCCTTCATTCCCATTACTCCCAGGTTCACTCAATCCCGGAGTGTAAATAATTGTTACGGTTCCATCTATGGGTTAAATCGAACTGTTCAATCTTTTTACTTGGGGTTGCCCTGTCGGCTGGGGCTGTAGAATACACCGACTACACCTCTGCAGAGGGATAAGAACCCCCCCCATGAGTGTCCTGGTTATGACACCAAACAATCTGATGGTGAGGTTCCAGTAATACTGGGGCCTTGGGGAATGCGGAACACCCCTTCATTGCCATTGCTCCCAGGTCCACTCTGTCCCTGCGTGGTAGCACCGGATAGGGCCCTATATATGGGTTAAACAGAACTAACGGCATACTTATGCTAAACTGAATTGTTTGATTAAACTGAATAGCTTGAAATAAAAATGTTTTTCACAATTAAACTGTTTTTTTAACTTTTTTTGACATTGAAACTGTATTTAAACGAAGCTGAATTGTTTAACATAGAACTATTTAGCCATTTAATTGTGTGTAAACTAAGTCTGAATTAGCTGAATTAAAACTACTTGACTAAACTGTATAGCTAGAAACAGAAATGTTTTTCATAATTAAACTGTATTTACATTTAAACTGTGTGCATATGCTAAACTGAATTGTTTGATTGGTTTGGTTTGGTTTGTTGGGTTTTATGGCATATCAACCTTTGTAGGTTATCTAACGCCAAATCCATTTTTATGTAAATAATCTGTTCTATTGAAAATAGTTCAGTTTAGCATAAGTACACAGTTTAATTGTCAAAACATTTCCATTTCAAACTATTCAAGCAGTTATATGTAACAGTTCAGTTAAGTGTAAATACAGTTTTAATGTTGAAAAACAGTTCTATTTCAAATAATTCAGTTAAGCATAAGCATGCAGTTTAAATGTAAGAACGATTTAATTGTCAAAAACATTTCTATTTCAAGCTATTAAGTTTACTCAAACAATTCAGTTTAGTATAAGTATGCTGTTAGTTCAATTTAACGTATAGATAGGGCCCTATTGGGTGCTACCACTCCGGGCCAGAGATGACCTGGGAGCGATGGCAATGAAGAGGTACTCCGCATTCCCCAAAGCTCCAGTACTGCTGGAAACTCACCATCAGATTGTTTAGTGTCATATCAGGACACTCGTTAGGGGGGTCTTATCCCTCTGCAGAGGTGCAGTCAGTGTATTCTACAACCCCAGCCGACTGGGCAATACACAGAGTTAAATGTCAAATAGTTTAATTTCAGATAATTCAGTTCAGCATAAGTAAGCAGTTTAAATGTCAAAACAGTTCTATTTCGAGCAACTCAGTTCAATACTAGTACGTAGTTTCAATGTTAAAACTGTTCTATTTTAAACAATTCAGTTTAGCATAAATACGCAGTTTGAATGCAAAAAACAGTATAGTGAAAGAAGCACGGTTTAGTTCTATTTAAACAATAGATAGGACTCTTATCAGGTGCTACTACTCCGGGTCAGAGTGGACCTGGGAGTGATGGCAATGAAGGGGTACTCCACATTCCCCAAAGCTCCAGCATTGCTAGAACCTCACCATCAGATTGTTTAGTGTAATATCCAGGACACTCGTTGGCGGGGGGGTCTTACCCCTCGGCAGAGAAGCAATCGGTGTATTCTACAGCCCCAGCTGACAGGGCAATGAATTGTTTGAAATTTAACTGTTTTTGACATTGAAACTGTACTTACACTAATCTGTATTGTTATATATAACTGTTTGAATAAACTGATTAGTTTGAAATAGAAATGTTTTTGACAATTACACAGTGTACAGTGGAGGTGCCCGTAGTGTAATGTTTATCGTCGTAGGAAATGGACACGGCGACACGAGTTCAAAACCTGGACGAGACTGATTGCATTTCACATAGCACTAATACCCTTGGGAAAGGTATGAATCCAATTATTCTCCCTCCAACTATGGATAAATAGTAGGGCAGACTAGGTTCTTCAGCCTTGGTGAGGCAACTAGTCTAGGAGAGGGAAAAACTCTGAATTCAAACCTGTTAAACTCCGCTTAAAGAATTGACCTTGTGTCATATCCTGCCCGAGCGGAGGGGTTGGTAAATATGATTACACAGTGTACTCATGCTAAACTGAACTGTTTTAAATAGAACCGATTGTTTACATAAAAATGGATTTGGCGTTAAATAACCCACAAAGGTTGATATGCCATCAAAACCAAACAACCAACCATTTTACTTGGGATTATTAAGTAGAATAAGTAGTGTTAAATAGCAATACTTGAAACGATTTAACAGGGTTCAAGAAAATGGTCACTGGCTCGTTTAAAGAATACATCTACAAACTATTCGCTTGTAAATTTTATGTAGATATATATGCTATATGTGTATGCATGAACAGGTTTGGGAATTAAATTACCCACAAAGGTTGTTGTGCTGCAGCACAATCAAACAAATATAAGAATTTACAAAGATTTTCTGTTTGGAGAGAGAGATAGAGAAAGAGAGAGAGAGAGAGAGCATCTCTGTATGAGAGAGAGAGAGAGAGAGAGTTGGTGTATGTATGAGTGAGAGAGAGAGAGAGAGAGAGAGCATCTCTGTATGAGAGAGAGAGAGAGTTGGTGTATGAGTGAGTGAGAGAGAGAGAGAGCATCTCTGTATGAGAGAGAGTGAGAGAGTTGGTGTATGAGTGAGTGAGAGAGAGAGAGAGAGAGAGTGAGAGAGAGAGAGTATATGTGTGAGAATCTTTGTATAAGAGAGAGTATGAGTGTTAAAGCGTGTGCACGTCATTAAGAGAGAGTGCGCGTGTGATTGAGAGATAGTGTGTGAATGTATGTGCGTGTGTCAGAAGAAGGGTGGGTAAAAGAGAAAGACAAAAGAGAGAGAGAGTGAGAGAGAATGAGTGCGAGACAGTACGTGTGTGTGCGTGAGCGTGTGTGTGTGTGTGTGTGTGTGTGTGCAAAAATGAATGTGTTTGTAGGTGTATCTGTGTTGAAATATATGTGTGAGAATGTGTGTGCGTGTGTGACAAAGAGTTAAATAGACTGTGTGTATATATGAGTGTGAGACAGTGTATGGGTGCGTGTGAGAGATAGTGTGTGTGTATCAGTGTTTACGTATGTGTGTTTGAGAGTCTTTGTGCGTATATGTGTGAAAGAGAGAGATTGTGTGTGTACAAGTGAGATAACAGTGTGTGTGTGTGTGTGTGTGTGAGAGAGAGAGAGAGAGAGAGAGAGAGAGAGAGAGAGAAGAAGAAGAGTGTGTCTCTGCCAAAGTATGTGTGTGTGTGTTTGAGAGGGAGTGTATACGCGTATGTGACAGAGAGATTGTAAGTGAGACAGAGTATGTGTGCGTGAGAGAGTGAGACAGAGAGAGTGTGTGTGTCAGAGAGAGAGAGTGTGTGAGAGTGTTTTTGTGTGTGTGAAAGAGTGTGTGCATGAGAGAGAGAGAGAGAGAGAGAGAGAGAGAGAGAGAGAGAGAGAGATTGATTATTCTACCTGCTGTTACTTAGTGAACACCGATCGCCCATTAATGAGTACATTCCAAACAATAAAAAAAAAAGTTTATGTTCTTCTCAACAATATTTTAGCACCCGAACTGATAATGAAGCACCTGATGCCGCAGAACGCCTTAATAATAAACTTAAAACGTTTCTCTACAATACTGTGTACGAAGAGGGTCAATATCTAAGTTGTTTTTTAAAAATAAATTCTTGAAATTGTTTCTTTTGTAGACACCGTATCGCTTAAAAATAAATACACCCAAACATTTTTTTAAAGAAAAGTTCATATACTTCTAAATCAAAGCAACCCGGATCTTATTACTCATACTGGAACATTATACAATCAAAATGGAGATTATTAAATAAGATTATCTTACTAAAACTCTACAGTATAAAAACTCTGTAAGCAAAGAATATGAAGGAATAATAATAATAATAAATAAGTACAAATCCTATATTATATTAGGTATCATTATATTATTATATATTATTATTATATTACAAATCTTATTTTATATTAGGTAATATTATATATTATATATTATATTAGGTATTACTATATATTATATATTATTATATATTATAATATATTATTATTATATTACAAATTTTATATTACATTAGGTATTATATATATATATTATATTATATTATATTATATTAGGTATTATTATATTAGGTATTATTATATTAGGTATTATTCCATTAAAACTGTAACCAAATATAGGAATATGCAGGGGTCCAAAATAAGTATTATTCTAATATATCTTATTAGGTATTATTTATTACCAAACTCTACTGCACTGAGATTCTGTAACCAAACATATGAATCTGAAAGAGTCCAGAAAAAAGTATACCTCCTATATATATAATTAGGCATTATTCATAACCAAATCAAACAGTATAAAAGCTTTGTAACTAAAGATTTAAATATGAAGGCGTCCAAAAAAAATCTGAATATGAGTTCAGGTAAAAAATCATACGTAATAGTAATAATCCTAGTCAAATAAGAACATTAAAAATTCACTCTAAACTGTCCGTAGGATAACGGGTATAGGCGTTGGTTCCCAAATCTTCAAAGCAGACAATCATCTGGAGGTGGTAGGTTCAGTCCTGACTGCAGGCGAGTTACAATACAGGAATGCTTAACACTCCTAGCCGGTTATAGCTATCGGAATCAGATCAGATCACATAGATTCAATAAAGGACGTAGTTCGAAGTTCCAAATGGGTTCCCGAATTCGACAAATCCCTAAAGAAGGCAGAAACATGGTGGAAATATATATAAAGATGAAGGCAATAATCCGAATACCCTTAACGATAAAAAAAAGTACACCTTTTATATATATTATTAGGTATTATTTATTACCAAAGTCTACCGCATTAAAGATAATGGTTACCAAAGATAGGAATATGAAGGGGTCCAAAAATAAGTAGCAAGTAAAGTTAGCGACTGTAGTCGAGAGTGACCAGAGAGCTCCCTTTTCAACAGCTACTACACCGAGGTGTAGGGGAGGGCGCTACTCCTTTCCTTGGATTGCTCCATTTTACCCATGATACGTTCTTTATAATGCTGAGTGTTAAGCAAGGAGGTATCAAGTACCATTTTTAAAGTCTTTGGTATGACGCGACCTGAGATTGAACCCAGGTCTCCCGGACCATTAGTGGGTAGAGTACCCACTAAACCAATGAAACCTCCCATATACAGAGTGGGTCGACGGTCGGTAAACAGTTTAATTTCTAATGTATTTTATTATAACATCATTTTTATAGGTATTGCGAATCATGGCAAATAATTTGAGACAAGGACAAAGAAAGAGGATTCTAAAGTAGTACCGGATGACTGAAAATGAGGGTCGGACGAGTACATTGTGGTAAGAAGCATTTGACACTTCTCTTCCAACATGAATAACTATTTAAATATCTGTAAAGTGTATATCTACTTGTCTGTCTGTCAACAACGGGATCAGAGGTTAATGCTCTGAAATCTGACGGCCGATGATTTTTATTATGCTCTTCTTCCTCAGATATTGTTATTCAATGTCAAGCCGGGACGGAATAAATGTTTAAACTTTCTGGTTTTATGGTCAAAAGGTTAAACATACGCGGTGTTATGCTTTGTAGGCTTTTGTTATAGTGAGTTTTCCTTCATTTTAATTTTAACTTTAAGTTGCAAGGAGTGTATTTATCTATAGGCAGTTTTGAATGTTTTGAAAATGAGTATTATTTTGTTGATATCGTTGTAATTTAGATTGTGATTTGTATTGTTTTTAAGATGTGTATTATTTTGTTGATATCGTTGCAATTTAGATTACGATTTGTATTGTTTTTAAGATGTGTATTATTTTGTTGATATCGTTGCAATTTAGATTACGATTTGTATTGTTTTTAAGATGTGTATTATTTTGTTGATATCGTTGCAAT
Source organism: Sepioteuthis lessoniana (assembly GCA_963585895.1). NCBI lineage: Eukaryota > Metazoa > Mollusca > Cephalopoda > Myopsida > Loliginidae > Sepioteuthis > Sepioteuthis lessoniana. The sequence goes on from OY757914.1 coordinate 83,276,574, forward strand.
TTAGATTACGATTTGTATTGTTTTTAAGATGTTGCTTATTTTGTTGATATCGCTGCAATTTAGCCTGGGATCGGTATTGTTTTTAAGATGTTGCTTATTTTGTTGATATCGCTGCAATTTAGCCTGGGATTGGTATTGTTTTAAGATGTTGCTTATTTTGTTGATATCGCTGCAATTTAGCCTGGGATTGGTATTGTTTTTAAGATGTTGCTTATTTTGTTGATATCGCTGCAATTTAGCCTGGGATCGGTATTGTTTTTAAGATGTTGCTTATTTTGTTGATATCGCTGCAATTTTAGCCTGGGATTGGTATTGTTTTAAGATGCTGCTTATTTTGTTGATATCGCTGCAATTTAGCCTGGGATTGGTATTGTTTTAAGATGCTGCTTATTTTGTTGATATCGCTGCAATTTTAGCCTGGGATTGGTATTGTTTTTAAGATGTTGCTTATTTTGTTGATATCGCTGCAATTTAGCCTGGGATCGGTATTGTTTTTAAGATGTTGCTTATTTTGTTGATATCGCTGCAATTTTAGCCTGGGATTGGTATTGTTTTAAGATGCTGCTTATTTTGTTGATATCGCTGCAATTTTAGCCTGGGATTGGTATTGTTTTAAGATGCTGCTTATTTTGTTGATATCGCTGCAATTTTAGCCTGGGATTGGTATTGTTTTAAGATGTTGCTTATTTTGTTGATATCGCTGCAATTTTAGCCTGGGATTGGTATTGTTTTTAAGATGTTGCTTATTTCATTGACATCATTGTATTTTAACGTGCTTTGTATTATTTTGAAAAATATGTATAATTTTGTGGATACCAGTGTATTTTACCGTGATTTTTATCATTTTGAAAATGAGTATTATTTTGTTGATATTGTTGCAATGTAGCATCGGATTTGTATTGTTTTTAAGAATTGTATTTTTTTGTTGACATCATAGTATTTTAACGTGCTTTGTATCGTTATGAAAATGTGTATTATTTTGTTGACATCATTGTATTTGAACGTGCTTGATATAGTTTTTAAGATGTGTATTATGTTGATATCGTTGCAATTTAGCTTGGGATTTGTATTATTTTGAAAATGTGGATTATTTTGTAGACATCATTGTATTTTAACGTGCTTTTTATTGTTTTGAAAATAAGTATTATTTTTGTAGGCATCATAGGATTTTAACATGTTATATCATTTTATTTTGAAGATATCATTTCATTTTGATGATATCATTTCAAAGCAATGCAATATTGCAACGCTCACTTAAAAATGCGCTCTATACAAAATAAACGCTCAACTAAAACGATTAACTGAAATCTTAACGAGAGATTTAAAAAAGGAAAAAAAAAATCGAAAACGAAAGCAAAAAATAAAATACAGTAAAAAAAAGAAAGAAAAAGAAAACAAAACAACAAAAGAGAACTTTCGATATCAAAGTGTCACGTCCGTCGAGCAACTATATATTTTTTTCGATGTTTCTACCTTGATTGTGACCTCACTAACATCTGGAGTAAGGGACACCATTTGCTACACTCATACAAAATCTCTCCTTCAAATGATCCTTTTTCTTTTTTAAAAAGCGTTTCTTTATTTAATTGATTTTTTCTTTACAGTTTTATTTTCAAATCGTTACGGACCGCCTTAAAAACCACAGCTGGTTGTTTCGTACATTTTAGTTGGGGTTAGGTGAAGTAAGGTGAGGTTTAAAAGCTTTCTTCGTTTTATTTACAGTTTTCTTTATGTTTAGTCATTTCTTTCCTTCCTTCCTTCCTTTTGTTGTTCTTTGTTTCCGTCTTTTATTCTACTTTCAGTAAAATTTCCTTCCATCTATTTTGCTTTTGACAGTTTCTTTCAATTATTTTTCATTTATTTACATTAAAAAGTAATTTCCCTCAATAACATTTCTTTAACAGGTTCTTTTTTATTATTCGTAATCTCCGGGCAGTAGATTTCTTCCTTCCTTCTTTCTTTCTTCCTTTCCTTCTTTCCTACTTTCTTTCTTTCTTTCTTTCTTCATAATGTTCTTTCCTTCTTTCTTTCTTTCTTTCTTTCTTTCTTTTCTATCGCCACTTTTATTCATTTATACAGCATAACTTTCTTTCTTTCTTTCTTTCTTTCTTTCTTTCTTTCTTTCTTTCTTTCTTTCTTTTATTCATTCATCCTGCATAACTTTCTTTCTTTCTTTCTTTCTTTCTTTCATTTCCATTGCCTCTTTTATTTATTTATACAGCATAACTTTCTTTCTTTCTTTCTTTCTTTCTTTCTTTCTTTCTTTTCCATCGCCTCTTTTATTTATTTATACAGCATAATTTTCTTTCTTTCTTTCTTTCTTTCTTTCTTTCTTTCTTTCTTTCTTTCTTTCTTTTATATATAATTCTCTAAGGATCCTTTCAAGTTTGTTCTTGAATTTAAATTTTTTTTTCAGTATTGCAATTTCTTTTTTTACTCAAACGGGATAATCTTTGTTTCAGTAGTACGTGGGTTCGAACCCTGTGTCACACTATTTGGCTCCCATTTGAACGAATATATTTGGAAAAGATATGGAACCCACTATCCTCCAGCTACGTGTTCAACAATACCACAATTTTTCTTCTACAAGTATAGAGTTAGTGCATATATATATATATATATAAATATATATATATTTGTGTATATATATATATATATATATGTGTGTGTGTGTGTGTGTGTGTGTGTTTAAGCAAGTTTGATCAAATAAGAAAGACACATTTTGTCTATATAATCTTCTTAGGATCTTTTCATGTTTCCAGACAAGTGTTTTGATTTTAGGTTGGTGTTGGAAGATGAATTAATCGAAATTGTCCCGAGCGCTTTCGGACCTCTCAGAGGCCATCGTCAGGAGTTGTTTGAGAGAGTAAAGATATTTTAGATATTTTTAGGTCTTTTTATATCATTGCAAAATTACGTAAAAAAGTATTGTTAGATTAAATTGAAACGCTGATGACATCGTACGAATTTAAACCAGAATGCGATCAACGAAAAAAGAAAAAGAATATTTTCTAGAGTAATCGAAGATAAAAAAGAAAAGAAAAAAGGACTTAACCATTTCAAAACATTGTCGCTATTTTAAAAGTTATTTCTATTCGTTCGACTTTTTTTTAATCTGTAGGGCTTCTTAGATTTGTAATCATAGCTCATTAATTTCATGTGCTATTCTTATGATGTTTTCAACTAGAAGTTTTTACATTTGAATTTGGGAATAGAGTGGCTTTTAAGATGTAGGGCTATAGAGTTAGAATTATTAAGGAGCATAGTAAGACATCTTGTAATAGTCGTAGTAGTAAGACAAACGTAAATCCGAAAGCGCCCCGGGCAATTTCGGGAAATTCATCTACCAACTTCAATCTAAAACCAAAACATTTATCTGGAAACTTGAAAGGATCCTCATAGGCAAAATGTATTTTTATTATTAAATCAAACCTGCTAATATATATATATCAGGTAGTGTTCGTGGTGTAATTGTTACTGTCTTTAAAATGAACTGGGTAAACTGACTTCAAGTCCTGTACGAGGCTATTTGAATTTTTAAATAGTGCTAATACCCTTGGAAAAGGTGTGCATACCATTATTCTCCCTCCAGCTATGAGTAAATAGTAGGGCAAACTAGTCTTTTTAGCCATGGTATGGCAACCTATATTGGAGAAAGAACAATCTACATCAAAATATGTTAAATTCCACTTAAAAATTAACGTTGTGTCGCATCCTGCTCATGCAGAGGGCTTGGCATATATATATATATATACATACACACATATATATATATATGTATATATATATATGTATATATATTAGTAAAATTTGTGGGCTATTTATCACTAACAATTCAATTAAATATAAGTCATTTGTTTACCCCGAGTTAAATTATCAAACAGTTCAATTTCCAAAATTCAAAGTGTCCTTAGTCATTTGTTTACATACACTTTAAATTTTTAATAGTTCTATTGGAGCTATAGATAGGACCTTATCTGGTGCAACACCCAGGGCCAGAGTGGACCTGGAAGCAAAGGCATTGAAGAAGTGCTTTGCGTTCAACAAAGCCCTATCATTACTAGTGCCTCATCATCAGATTGTTTAATGTCATATCCAGGACACACGGTGGTGGTGTCTTGCTATTCTGAAGAGATGCAGTCGGCGTATTCTGCAGCCCCAACTGACTAGGCGATGGAGGGTCTGTATATGAAATTTGGATTTGGAAACCTATTACAGAGACATTGCCCGAGTGTTTAACGTATTGTTTGCTGAAAAAAGAATGTGTTAATCTTTGATGAATTGAATGTCTGGTGGAGACGGTGATGTAGGATTTGAATCATAGAGTTTGAATCTATTGCTGGAGAGAGAGAGGGGGGAGGGGGAGAGAGAGGGGGAGGGAGAGAGAGAGAGACATTGGTTGCTTATTCTTTTTTTTTTGTTTTTGTTTTAAACAGTCTTGGTCATGTCTTCTTCAGTAGGTCATTCGAAAATAAGTATTAACAATTTAAAGCATAGAGTTTGGCATTGAAGACATCGCAACTTCATCTATCTGTCTATCTATCTATACTGTTTATATATATACATATACATGAAGCTATTGATCATGGATCTTATTATTTTGCGCCGAAGTCCTCTCTTTCTCCCAGTCTACTCCTCTTATATCTATCTATCTATCTATCTATCTGGGGTAGTCTCCCTGGGGTAGACTGCAACCTTGTATAAGCAAGTTCAATATCCACTCATGCTATTACGTTCACTTTGGGACAAATACGTACATTTGGAAAAAGTATTTATTTCCTTATCGCTCCATTTATGGGTTAGATATAACTACTTCTGATCTTCGACGAGAATAGCTTTCACATTTAATAACCCACGATGATTTGAATGCCATTAAACTTAGAAACCAGTTTGAGAATCTATCTATCTATCTATCTATCTATCTATCTATCTTACAGTTAAATGGTTTAAGAACTTTCAATCTATTATTATTAATTCTGTTTAGTAGGAATCATTTGTTTTAACACACTTAAATACACAAATAATTTGAAGTATTTTATCTAACACGAATAATTCTGTTAAGTATTAATCATTTGTTTGCACGCAGGTAGATGGGTTCAAGTATTGTTATGTAACTCTAACAATCTAATTTAGCATCAGACATTTGTCTGTATATAATCATGCATATATATATATATATATATATATATATATATATATTGGAGGTGCCCGTGGTGTAATGGTTATCGTCGTAGGAAATAGACACGGTGATGCGAATTCAAGTCCGGGACGAGACTGATTGCATTTCGCATAGCACTAATACCATTGGGAAAGGTATGAATCCAATTATTCTCCCTCCAGCTATGGGTAGATAGTAGGGCAGGCTGGGTTCTTCAGCCTTGGTGAGGCAACTAGTCTAGGAGAAGGAAAACTCTGAATTCAAACCTGTTAAACTCCGTTTAAAAATTGACCCTGTGTCATATCCTGCCCGAGTGGATGGGTTGGTATATATGTATATAAATATATATATATGTATATATATATATATATATATATATATATATATATATATATATTGTAAGTGAATAGTCTGGAGGTAATTTTTATTTTTAACTGAGTTAGAGCTAATTTTTCTGCACATAATTAACAATTGCTCTCACTTTCTCTCAGTTAAATGGTTCAATGTATCTTATAATTCTGTTTGATCATAATCATTTGTTTGCACACAGTGAAGTGGTTTCAGGTATTGCTCTCATTAATAGTTTGTTGGGTATCACCAACCTTTTTCCACACAATGCACTAGTCCATCTGCCATATATAGCAGTAGCTACTAATACCAGAGCAGACTAGAAGGTGAAGAGCAGCTTCTTATAGGATTATTAGGATTATTAGGGCGTTGGAGACTGGAGATCGCACTAGATCACCTTACTTGCTACCGTAATAACGGAAGCCAATACTATCGTTGGACTATATCTTTATTCTGTATTCACTAATCCTATGTTCTTTTCGACTAATAGTCTCTCTATTGTATATATTTTTTTTCTTGAGAATATATCTCTATTTCCTCTCATATCGTGGTTTGTCCTTTATCTAATATTACAAGCGTTCACTAACCAGAACGCAACATAGTTTTATTTAGACACAGTTATATAGTTTCAAATATTTCTATTTACCACTAATAACTCTGTTCAGCTCTATTCCTTCATTTGCATTCAGTTAAATGGTTTAAAACATTGATATCTAACACTAATAATTTTATTTGTACATAGTTCAACAGTTTCAACGAGTGTAATGTAAAACCTTAAAAATCAGTCATTTATTTGTACGCAGTTAAACGGTTAGAGAGTTCTCGTAGATGAGATCCTAAGAGAGATACTACCACTCCAGCTCAGAATGAACCTTGAAATCATGACAATGAAGAAATACTCCATCTTCCCCAAAGCTCCTGGACTGGATCCCCATCCTCAGATGAAGTTTAGTATCATATTTTGGACACTTATTTAGTGGGTATGTTATAACCACTCTACGGATATGCAGTCGGCATATTCTTGAGCCGTAGTCGGCTGGACTGGGAGGAAAAAGATTTTTATACTTTTCCACTGGTGTTTGAACTCGCTCATAACGCTGTCAGAATCCATCGCGTTAGCCACTGCTCTATGAAGACCTCCCGAGGTCGAAAAAAGATAAAAGAAGTATAAACGTTGAATAGATACAACAAAATTACAAGCAAGAGAACGTTTAGAATAATCGTTGTTTTAAGGTGTTAAGAAATGGAAAAGGAAAGAAATGGAAATAAATAAAAGAAAAAAAAATTAATTTATTACTGGTGTAATGGTTATCGTAGTAAGAAATGAACACCGCGACACGAGTTCAAATACTGGACGAGACTTATTGCATTTCACATAGCACTAATACCCTTGGGAAAGGTATTAATCCAATAATTCTCCCTCCAGCTATGGGTAAATAGTCGGGCAGACTAGGTTCTTCAGCCTTGGTGAGGCAACTAGTCTAGGAGAAGGAAAACTCTGAATTCAAACCTGTTAAACTCCGCTTAGAAATTGACCTTGTGTCATATCCTGCTCGAGCGGAGGGGTTGGGTAAATATGATTACAATAAATAATAAATATTTTAAAAGTCTCATGATCATCACTAATTTACCACCAAATGATACTAAAATTAAATCAAGTACCAACGGCGTATAAACCCGACATCCCAATGTGACCCAAAAATTGGTAGCACCCATCAACAAATACCAACAACCATATTTACCTACCCCTCCGCTCGGGTAGGATATGACACATGGTCAATTTTTTAAGCGGAGTTTAACAGGTTTGAATTCAGAGTTTTCCTTCTCCTAGACTAGTTGCCTCACCAGTTGCTGAAGAACCTAGTCTGCCCTACTATTTTACCCATAGCTGGAAGGAGAATAATTGGATTCATACCTTTCCCAAGGGTATTAGTTCTATGCGAAATGTAATTACTCTGGTCCAGGATTTGAACTCGTGTCGCCGTGTCCAATTCCTACGATGATAACCATCACCCCACGGGCACTTCCAACTTATAGCAACAACTGTGGTTAAAATCCTAACTCTCCACCGAAAAACAATTTATCACACTCATCTAAAAGATCAATGAATTCAGTGTCCACTCAGATACCAACTTCTTTATCTATCTATCTATATATCAACTCATATCTTTCTGTCTTTCTATTCATATTTATAACAGTCAGACACCAACTTCTTTCTTTCTTTCTTTCTTTCTTTCTTTCTACTTATCTATCTAGCTAAATATCAATTTGTTCCTATCTATCTATCTATCTATCTATCTATCCGTCTTTACATCCGTCTGATACCTACTTCTTTCTTTCTTTCTTTCTTTCTTTCTTTCTTTCTTTCCCCATATCTATCTATCTATCAATCTATCTATTCTTTTTGTTGTTTATCGTATTCGATAAAAAACGAAATCAAAACGGAGGAAATTCGTCAAGATAGACGATCAGAAATGAAAAAAGAAAGAACGAAAGAAAAATTTCAGAAAAAGACACATCACATTTACACTAATGAAAAATGAAAGACTAACTGTAATAGAAATGAAATTCATGAAAGATAATAGAAATATTTAATTGCATGTATTTAAATCACAATATAAGAGAGGAAATGAAGCACGTTGAAAAAAAATCCGAAAGAAATGATCTTCACGAACGAAATGGAAAAACATATAAACACGTGACAAAGCAGGAAAACGAGATTAATTTAAAGAAAGAAAGAAAGCCTAAAACAGCAAAAATGTCAAATGAATAAAAGAAAAAAAAATTAATGAATGAAAGAAAGAAAGAAAGACAGAAAGAAAGAAAGGAAGAAAGAAAGAATCAATCAAACAAAGGGGAAAAGAATAAAGTGTAAATTTTTACAAGTTACCTAATGGTAGAAAGAAGGAAAAAAAGAAAGAAAGAAATGAAAAAAAGAAACAAACAAAAAACAAACTAACAAATGAAAAAAGAAAGAAAGAAAAAACAAAAAAAGAAAGATATAATGGAAAAACAATAAAAAGTAAAATTTTAAAAGTGTGATAATGGTGGAAATAAAGCAAGGTAGACAAAAGAAATAGATAAATAAGGAAAAGTGTTCGAAAGAAAGAAAGAAAGAAAGAAAGAAAGAAAGAAAGTAGTTTATCAAACAATAATAAAGTAAGGTAATTAAGGTCAACGAAGAAGCAATGAAAATAAAAGTGTAAACAGAGAAACAGATAAAAGAAATGAAGAAATAGATAGGAAATGATAAGAGGAGAAAGTGGAAAAGATTAAAAACTAATGGATAAAAACGTTGTATAATGTTGAAAGAAAGAAAGAAAGAAAGAAAGAAAGAAAGAAAGAATTAGTTCAAAAAAGAAGTAACGGTAGGTCATTGAAAAAAGTGAAACAATTAAAATAAGTAAACAGAAGAAAAAAGAAAAAAATTCAGAAAGAAAGAAAGAAAGAAAGAAAAAAAGAAAGAAAGAAAAAAGAAAGAAAGAAAAAAAATTAGTCAAAAAAAGAAGTAACGGTATTTCATTGAAAAGAGTGAAACAATTAAAATAAGTAAACAGAAGAAAAAAGAAAAAAAAGTTCAGAAAGAAAGAAAGAAAAAAAGAAAGAAAGAAAAAAAGAAAGAAAAAGAATTAGTTCAAAAAAGAAGTAACGGTAGGTCATTGAAAAAAGTGAAACAATTAAAATAAGTAAACAGAAGAAAAAAGAAAAAAATTCAGAAAGAAAGAAAGAAAGAAAAAAAGAAAGAAAGAAAAAAGAAAGAAAGAAAAAGAATTAGTCAAAAAAAGAAGTAACGGTATTTCATTGAAAAGAGTGAAACAATTAAAATAAGTAAACAGAAGAAAAAAGAGAAAAAAGTTCAGAAAGAAAGAAAGAAAAAAAGAAAGAAAGAATGAAAAAAAGAAAGAAAAAGAATTAGTCCAAAAAAGAAGTGACGGTAGGTCATTGAAAAAAGTGAAACAATTAAAATAAGTAAACAGAAGAAAAAAGAAAAAAAAAATATTCAGAAAGAAAGAAAGAAAGAAAGAAAAAATGAAAGAAAGAAGAAAAAGCACAGGAAACAAATAGTGATATAAAGGTCCCAAAGAATTGATATATGAAAAAATGATCGAAAATAACAAAAAATCCGTGCCATATATAAAAGCAACGTTAAGAACAGGTAGAAATTAAAAAACATGAAAATAACACACACACACGCACATACACACACACACCCATAGCCACACACTTACCTCAATTAAAATTCTAATATATACACAACCAGGGCCACACTTACATACACACCCATACAAAAGACAAAAGGATGAAGACAGAAAGAAACAAGAACTGCTGCCGGTTAAAGACATTTTCACTTCAATATAATGGCGCGAATTCTTGAGTCGCGTCTAAGGCCGAAATAAAGTAGAACAAAAATGAAATCAATAAGATAGAAAGGCATAAAAATATTTTTCGGATGAAAACAAGCCATTCACCAGCGTCTCCCATTCAATCATAATTGTCTTTCAATTGAAATTGGCCTTTCTTTCAATTTTAAAATCTATAAAAAATCGATTTTTTTTTATATATTATTCGTTTCATTCTAGCCAGTTCCCGCCATACTCAATACAAGTGTGGGTTACCTTTTTGTGTGTTAGGTGTGTCTGTGAACGCGTGCATGTGTGTATTTGAGCGTGCGCACGCGCACTCGTGTAAGTGTGTGTGTGTGTGTGTTCGCGCGCGAATGTACGCAAGAGTTTTGGTATGTATGTATGTAGGTATCTCGTTTTTGCTAATATCTTTCATATTTATCAACATGTTTTTTATTTTAGTGTACGTGTTCATAGGCGACCTGACTTCGTGCGTGCGTTTTAACTCTTTGTTTCTCTCTCCGTTTCTCTCTCCGTAAATATATATATATATATATATATATATATATATAGCATGAATTGTGGCGAACAAATCGACAATTAAAGTCTGAAAAATTCTCTAAATTGTTTTGGATTGACTTATAGGACTAAAATCAAAACCTCTGCCATAGAGCGGTCAACTCGTGAAATAGTACTCCTAGTTATCGATATACACCACTTACTGTCACTCCAGCAGACTGTGGGGAGCCACCGTGACGTAATGTTTCACGTTCTGGTCTGTGACATTGCACCAAGTAAGTTTGAACTACAGTCACGTCATCATATTCACTTTCAGACTAATACCTTTGGGAAAGGAAGACACTTCTGGAAAAGCAGGGACGTGCTCATAAGTGATGTACTCTTGTGGACCCCCACATATGGCCGGGAAAAATCAGGACGGCCAGCATGAACATACATTCAGCAGCTATGTGAGGATACGGAATGTAGCCCTGAAGACCGGCCAGAGGCGATGAACGATAGGGAAAAGTGGCGAGAGAGGGTCAGGGATATCTGTGCAAGTGGCACGACATGATGATGATGATGAGCACCACTACTCTTGTTCTATAAGGACATCTCTTGCATCAAATAACCAACAAAGGTTGATATGCCTTTAAAAAAGAAGCGAAACCAAATCAATTTAGCGCCATGGATTATGAATTCTTAGGAATATAGATTCTGTGTAAGATCTGTATGTTTCATATATCCTAACTAGTTGCCTACTGTATGTTTGAGGGTTGTCCAATCCAGCAGATATGGGTCTAACCAAGAATTATGCAACAAATTGACTTGTACGCTGCAATTATATACATATATGCAAGATACCACCTCAGGTTTCAAGCAGATCGAACAAACATTCATCAGTAAATTTTGTCGGTTAATACCTTTGCGGAGCTATATCAGAGGCTTTGGAGACAAGGTAGCAGGAGATGTAGATTTCCATGGACAAATTATGAAAACGTTTGATATGCTCTGCATCTTTGTGTATTAAGTATAGTAAAGATATTTTTGATTAAAAGCATTTTTAGCATCATATTTATATCCTAATTCTCTCTTTTCACTTATATATATATATGTATATATATATATATATATATATATATTCACACCTTCAGCCGCGAGCGGGAAGTGACACAAGGTAAATTTTTTTACCAGAGTTTAACAGGTTTGAATTCCGTTTTCCTTCTCTTGGGCCGGTTGTCATACCAAGATTAAAGACCTCTGTCTTTCCTACTATTCACCCAAAGCTGGAGGAAGAGCACTAAGATTCTTACCTTTCGTAAGGTTGTTAGCGCAATGTGAAATGCAAACAGACCTATACTGGATTTGAACTCGGGTTGTCCAGTCCATTTCATGCGACGTTAACCATTATAGTACTATATATATATATATGAGGGTCATTCTGTAAATAAGAGGAATATTTTTGAAAAATGCAAAACGAATTTTTTTCAGAATTTTTTCTATAATTGTAGAGTCTAAATTATTTGGAATTGGTTTATAGAAAAACTTTTTTTTTCACTGATATATTTGTTTTGCAGTTATTCAAAATCAAGCAGACTTATATTTGCTTAACAGAGTTCTGTCATCAAATTTTTGATGTCTGAGAAGAGCAAAACATGTGAAATTTACTGAAGAATGTGTTATTTGTATTGTGAAGCCTGTTTTAATCAAAAAGTGTTTGCTACTCCGAACCTAAATCCAAAAGACAGTCCATGGAATATACTGACTCACCGATAAAGAAAAGTTCCTGGCGTGGCGGACAGTAAAGAAAATCATGTTGACAGTCTTTTATGATGTAAAAAGAACCATCACGATTGATTTTGTTTGAAAAGGGTTCAACTGTAAACACTCCTTCCTGTTGTCAACTCCTAAGGCATAACTCATCTTTTTGAACGGCCCTTGTATATATGTTGTGTCAACATTGTTTACGATGTAATTTATCTTTCTATATACTAGTTGCCTTCTGAAATAATGCAGATCATATCTATATAAAAAAATTAGCCACCTGGAAATTTTTTTAACGTCAGTAGATTTATCTTTGCTGCTAAATAATCTATGATAGTTGATATGGCATAAAATTCAGTTGACTACTAATTTTTCAACCCCGAGTGATTTTGTTTGTTTGTGTGTGTGTGTGTGTTTGTGTGTGTGTTGAAGTGTGTGTGCACAGTTATATTCTGTTTGATATGGGTTTGATTTTTCTTTAAAGTATTTTTTTATTTGGTGTGATGTGTAGTCGTCAGTTTGGTAAATTGTCATTATTTTATACTATCCATTGCTGCATTCATATAAGTGTTTTGAAGCATAGAGTTTTTTTGTTTTTTGTAGATTAATATTAGTTTTCTGTAAAGATATTCTGGTATTAAGAGCTTGTGTAGATCCAGTGTATAGTTTTTTAGATTTGCTATATTCGATTACGAAAACTAGGTTTTTTTTAACTGCAGTTTAAATTTTTATTTATTATGAATGTCGTTTTGGGGTTTTCGAAGGTATAGTATTTTCATTCTATGATTATATTACATTCTCCCCGTCTATTATTCTTGAATTTTATGACTCCGTGTGTTGTATGTTCCCCAAATGTAAAAGAGGTGAGTATCTTTTTAAAAATTTAGGTTGTCTCTGGCTTTTCATAATTTTTGTTGTCATGTATTTCTTTAATTCTGTCATTGTTTTATATTCTTCGAGATTTTTTAAATTATTTCTGTGAATAATTCTGGGTTGTTTTTATTGTCAGTTAACGCGTATGCTAAGCGTTCTTCTTCATGGTATTTTTTCTGCAAATTCAAATTCTTTATTTATGAATTCTTTTATTAGATAATTTGAAGCAGACTATTGCGACTTAGTTACATATTTAGCAGTTGAAATATAAGATTTCATAGATTATTATTTTCATGTCCGCAAAACATTCAACCTTGAGACTAGCCTTGATAAGTTGGTTATAAAGCATGCTGTAGTTCCTTATAAGTCCCATATTGAAACATCTATATTTGTTGAGTGAAAGCATCGAAAATCATTCCTTGTATATATATATATATATATATATATATATATATATATCGGCTGGATCGTTTCAGTTGGTGAGAATCTTGAAAAAGAGATCACGTGAAGAAGATTCAAAGCGTCTTTTTAAAACATAGTGTTGTGGGAACTTTACTCATCTTACTATAATGGACTCTTCTCACCGTTATTAGTACTGAGATTTCTATCGGTGTTATACGAACAGTACGAGACTTCTTACCTTTTCTATGTAACTCTATCCTTCTTGTGTAATATAATTTGTTATCTAATATCCGTGTTTGTGTTTTCATTAGTGACTCTTTCCGGGGCCACAAAACATAGGGACTAATTCTGATCACAGCATGGCATAAAACTGAAAAGGAAATCTTGGCTTATTGAACTAGCTTCAAATGTACACCTCTACGTATGCAAGACCTGGACAATATACTAGCTTCAAATCCATTTTTAAAAATTTTATCATAGGTGTTTGTAACACCATAAGAATAAAATGGGAAATCCTCTTTTCTTGATATTGACGTGCAGTTAAAACATAAATTTATAAGAATCCATGATCATTATGGTCAAAATGACCAGATGTTGGATATTGACTTGAAGATCCCTTGTGACATGTCACGCAAATCGTGTGTGCGGGATCCTAGGAGGAAGTCACACAGGAATAAAAAATAAACAGGTAATAGACCTGTGTCCTAAAGCAGATTGGAAGCAAGTTTTTTCCCAGGAGAAATGTTGAGTAAATTGCGTGGGTGACTTGCTTGATAGAGGCGCGTCCACGTACAACGCATGTGCGGCAAACTAGAGATGTGACCACGAAAATTTGAGTGGGCGTCCGGAATATTACATAACCAGCAGAGACGAGCGGAGACGAAAGATCACAGAAGACAGCGACTAGACTTCACGTTGCCTTGGTCCTGATTGTCCCGAGTAGAAAAGCTTGAGAGGGCCCTGTACGAGACTCGCGAAAGTAGAGAAGCGAAGAGAAACGACGATGATTTGACGCCTCGAGATGGCCCTCTGCGAGGATCGCGAAAACAGAAAAAGGAAGAGAAATTTAGATGATTCAATGCCTTGAGAGAGTTCTGTACGATACTCGTAAAAGTAGAGGAGCGAGGAGAAACTAAGATGCATTGAGCTGAGTCTGTAAGTAGAGAACGAAGAAGAAAAAGCAAAAGAGGTCTTACCTCAGATTCGTGCCTCGTCAACAATAGGTGTGCAAGCTTAGCTGTCTTCGACCTTCTCTCACTCGACCCAAACACAAATTTCGGGTAATAAAAGGAAAGGAAAAGAAGCAGATAATATTTTTATACATCAGCGTTGACTTTCTCTGCTATGCAGCATAGATCAGCTAAACAAGAAGCAAGGTTGAGATTGGGAGTATCAATAAAATAGATTCGGAGTATGAATACAGTATGGAGGTGCCCGTGGTGTAATGGTTATCGTCGTAGGAAATGGACACAGTGACACGAGTTCAAATCCTGGACGAGACTGATTGCATTTCACATTGGGAAAGGTATGAATCAAATTATTCTCCCTCCAGCTATGGGTAAATAGTAGGACAGACTAGGTTCTTCAGCCTTGGTGAGGCAACTAGTCTAGGAGAAGGAAAACTCTGAATTCAAACCTGTTAAATTTCGCTTAAAAATTGACTTTGTCTCATATCCTGCCCGAGCGGAGGGGTTGGTAAATTTAGTATTTCTCTCATCAGGAGAGTCACTGCTGTGGACATACTCAATCTGTTCTTTCGAGAGGGGGATCTCATTCAGAAAACAGGGATCGAAGTGTCCTCCCCCTATTCGGATCGTACACTTTCTTATGACCTTCATGAAAATGCTTTGAAATCTTTTCTATCGTATTTTAAAGTGGCGACTCTAGTTACCGAGCTCATATTTCTGATAATTTACTTTATACATAATTTAGAATATAATGAGAATTTTAGCATCAAATTACATTTTCTTTTCTTAAATAGAGTTCATAAAATTCTTGTACCTGTGAAGGCTATTGCAGGTAATACTTGACAGCTGTCCATTCTACGAAAACCAAAACGAAAATTTCCCTTCACCTTTGGCACTATTTTCCCCCCAAAACGCAGCTTAAGCGACTATCTCAGTCACCACTGGAATCTTTGATGTTAGACGCTCAATGTCCGGATCAAGGAAATAGTTCACATACTGTATATACACATACACATAAAAAAAAAACAACAACTCAAACATCCACCCATAAGCACGCGAAGTTATATGCATTATTCTTTTGGACTAGTTACTGTATTATTAAAACTCCCTCATACAATATAAGTAAATAAAAAGCCGGCAACTTTAGTCGAGGGTGACCCGAAGGCTCCCTTTTCAATAGCTACTACACCGAGGTGTAGGCGAGACGCTACTCCATTCCCTGAATTGCTCTAGTTTATCCTTACTTATAATGCTGAGTGTTAAGCAAGGCAGCATCAAGTATCATTTTTTAAGTTTTTGGTATGACTCGACCTGGGATTGAACCCCGGTCTCCAGGACCATTGGTGAACACTCTACTCATTTAGCCAATGGCCTGAGAGATATAATAATAAAATCTCATAATCACATAATATAATAAACAGAAAAATACTTGACTGTCAAAGTTTAGCTGTTAAATTGAAAAACGGACAGAAAAAAAAAACATCTGAAGTTTTTTAGATTATTTTTTAATTATTTCAGCTATTAATCTGAATTTAGTTTGTTTTTATTGGGCTATTTTTCAAGGGTCCGTAATAACGAGCTATGTAATAATTTTCGTGTAACATTATTATGAATAACGTCTGAAAAATATATTGAAATGAACATCTTAAGGAATATCAATGAAATGAAGTCAGGAAATGGAATTATTATTCAAGATGGTTCGAGGCAGGATGTTGAGTTCAATTAAAGTCTCGAACAATTGAATTGTTCTTGGATAATTTTTATTGCTTCGAAATCGGATAGATTCTAGGGAATAGATCTTTGCGTTTGAGTTGAGCCCGACAAGTCCTAACTGAGTCACACACACACACACACACATGTATATGTATATGTATGTATCTTAATGTGGTCATAGATCTTTTACTTCTTTCCAGATCAAATGCTTTTTGTTAAAGACGTGGTATATTATTTCATAGAGTCGATTTACAAGTGTTTATACTTAAAGATTAATAAAAACATATTTGTTTTTTCACACCAACTTAGAAATAAATTAATTGATTATCAGCAAGCCTCAGAAATTTGTATCTTTATGTTGGAATAACCAACTGCTATTTTTCGGGTTCATGTGACTGTCAGACTAACGCTTCGTTTAGTAAACTATCGATTAAGATATGATTATTAAGTAATTAATATTTTTGTTAAACACGACTAAGAAAAATAATACAGGATATTTATTGAATTATGTGCACATATTTAGATAATATGGATATTCAATTTTCATTTTTTGTTTTGATAACCATTGTGCTTCGTCGAATCTTTGAAGATTTCTCTTGCAGTGTATAATGACATGTTTTGCGAGATCTTTTAAAAATAAATATATATTTTTTTATAAGAATTCTTATTTTTTGGTGACTCAAAATTTTGCCATGTGCCTTGAAGCCTTCAATAAAAATTGGACAAAAACATCTCACAGAGCCGCCTTTTTAACTTGGAAAAAGAAAAAGAAAAAAAAAAAAGAGAAAATGAGACGAGACTTTCTCTTTATCATTCTTTCTTTCTTTCTTTCTTTCTTTCAAAGTGACCCATTTTATAAATATGAAACGGTCTTGATTAGTATTTTAAACAATCATAAACACACACGAGTAAATGAAAAGAGATATGATAAAAGAATACGAATAAAATGGGTTCCTCAATAACCAATTATATATTTATTCAATTTCTTAATCTTTATTCTGAATGAACTGAAAATAAATAAAGAAAAACATAGTCAATTGGAAGATCTGCCTCGAGTTGAAATCGAGTCATAGACGGGGCAGTTGGGAGTTTGAACTGGGTGGGTGGGTCATTTTTTGTGTCTCTGTACTTCGAGTCAAAATAATCTAGGACCCATTCAAATAAACTTGGTAGAATAAGCCGTGATAAACGAATGCTGTCCCATCTTTTCCCGCCACAACTTAAAAAATAACAAGCTTATTTCGTCTGTCTCTCTGTTCAGCTATTCAATATTAGAAAGCTTTATTGAGAAAATGTTGGGGGTATTTTAGCATAAGAACCAAGCTGGAGCACCCCACGGAGGTATTTTTAAACTACTGAAAACAGATCAAACGTATTTTATATTTTTTTACTTTCATTTTTTTCATAAGTTTTTGTCCATATTTTTCCGCATTTAATTTCTGTTTGTCTGTTTCACAATTCACTTCACCACTGCAAACACAACTGGCCATTTTGAGCTGAAAAAATTTGTGCGTAAAAAGTATAAATAAGTTCTACGAAAGTAAAAACGAAATAATTTAAAGAAAATATCTTTTGGATTGTTCAATAATTAAGAGAACATTCACATAGTTTTAGTGTGTTGGTTAACAGGGAAATGTATCTAGTTTTGCTGCATAAGCGAAAAGAAACACGACGCCATTTGGCAAAATTTAAAAAAAAGAATGAAATAAAAAGGCCCAATGGGGTAAAAAAGAAGTTAATTCGACAGCCATTTAAAGTCTTTATGACGCAATTTACATAGTTATTTAGTCACGGAAGCATGTAAGAAAAAAGAAGAGAAAGAAATCTAATGAGATATAAAGAGATTTAGGTAGATAGATCAATAGACAGATAGAGAGATGTCAACAGACTGAGATAGATAGATAGATAGATAGATAGATAGATAGATGTCAACAGACTGAGATAGATAGATAGATAGATAGATAGATAGATAGATAGATAGATGTCAACAGACTGATATAGATAGATTGACAGACAAATGAACACACAGAAGATAGAAAAAATCATCGAGAGAATCAACAAAATAGAATTAAGTTTCAGAATGCAGGTTAATGAAGTCAATTGAAGAAAAAATCATGAAAAATCCAAGGTAAATAAATGTAGGTTTATCTCAGTGGTTAGCATTCCAAATAGAATGATAAACGAAGTCTTTATCAATAGCTTATGGTCAAGATACTCTTATAGCAAGGATTCCCGCTAAATAATTATAGTTCTGCGATAAATCTCTCTCCATTTAGCTCTAAATTGATTAGTCTGTTTTCCATCCGAGTTGCTTTGTTCCTCATAAAAAAACACCCTGTGCCAGCTATAGAAAATTCCTATAAGCCCGTGTTAACTTGTAAAATATTTCTGTCGAACTGTCCAGAAAATTTGATCTTATCGTGACGCACTTTACCATATATTCCGCACAGCTTTCAGTCACATCACTAAGTTTTGAAACATAGACATCATTGTTTTCACAGTGTCACCCTGTCAATAGTTGACATCGGCACACTTCGCTGTCATTTCAATGAAGCTATTTTATGAAACTGATTTTGAGATACAAAGTATCATAACAAAATAAGCGAAACCATTCATTCAACAGTATTAGCAGAGTCCCCAAAATACTGAAAAAAAAAGTTTGGATTACTGGAGTAACTGTCATTTAGTTTTTTTTGTGAGGTGGTGGGGGGCTTGTGCTCAGTTGTGAATGTATTATCTAATCATGTCCTATAAAACTAGGCCAAAAAAAAGTTGATTTTATCGGACATGAATAATTATACATTTACAAAAATTAGTTGCCGCTTAGTTTTTCTCGAAAATCCCACGGTAATAGCCATTCGAAAATTCATATAATCTACAGCTGATCTACTTTTTATATATGCATTAAAATTAATAGGCGCCTGGAGTGTAATGGATATCGTCGTAGGAAATGGACACAGCGACTTGAGTTCCAATCCTGGACCGAGTCTGCTTACATTTCACATAGCGTTAATACCAATGGGAAAGGTATGAATCCAACAATTCAAACTCCAGCTAAACTGAATTATCTGAAATCAATCTGTTTTGACATTAACTCTGTGTATTGCCCAGTCGGCTGGTGCTGTAGAAAACACCGACTGCACCTCTGCAGACGGATAAGACCCCAAGGGGTGTCCTGGATATGACACTAAACAATCTG
Source organism: Sepioteuthis lessoniana (assembly GCA_963585895.1). Classification (NCBI taxonomy): domain Eukaryota; kingdom Metazoa; phylum Mollusca; class Cephalopoda; order Myopsida; family Loliginidae; genus Sepioteuthis; species Sepioteuthis lessoniana. The sequence continues at coordinate 83,296,059 of OY757914.1, forward strand.
ATGGTGAGGTTCCAGTGATGCTGGAATACAGAGCACCCCTTCATTGCCATTGTTCCCAAGTCCACTCTGGCCCGGATCGGTAGCACCTGACAGGGCCCTATCTATGGGTTAAATAGAACTAACTGCATTCTTTAGCTAAACTGAATTGTTTGAATTAGAAGTGTTTGACTAAACTGAATAGCTTGAAATAGAAATGTTTTTGACTATTAAACTGTGTACTTTCATTTGAATTGCGTGCTTATGCTAAACTGAATTGTTTGAAATGGAACTGTTTTTGACATTGAAACTGTACTTACACTAAACTGAATTGTTATATATATAACTGTTTTAACATTTAACAGTGAGTAAACAAAATTAGATGAATTAGAATTGTTTGAATAAACTGATTAGTTTAAAATAGAAATGTTTTTGACAATCAAACAATGTACACATGCTAAACTGAATTGGTTGAAATAGAACTAGCTATTTGCATAAAGATGGATTGGGCGTTGAATAACCTACAAAGATTGATATGCCATAAACCCAACCAACCAACCAACCAACCAACCCATTAACCTCCATCTATGGGTAAAATAGTTGTGGGTCGATTAAGGAGAATTGTAATTTATTTAATTCTAACAAGACCTACCAATTGTCCCTGATGACAAAATGTAAATGTATCAAAAATGATATTTATCTATTTGTTATGTCTCCTAAGGCATCTTCTTGTTTAATTATCTTCTCTCATAAACATTTAAAAAAATCTTTCCAAAGAGCATTATTAATACAAAATTTATATATAGATAAAATTCTGTTCTGTAATCTATCCGTTTATACCAAATAATTAAAAAAAATCTTGCAAGTAAATCTACTGTTATAGAGGAGCAAGGTTTTCGTTGGTGCTTTCCTATTAAACGGATCTTAGTAAACAAACAATTCCCAGTTCAATCTGCAGTCTTAATAGTTAGTGAGTAGATCTGTTTATTGAGTGATTGATTGATTTTTTAATTGGCATATCAACACGTATCGGCTTATTTTATGTCTAGGAGTTAAAGAATTGCATTCAGTGTTCATTCATTTTTTTTACAGCTTTTAGGTAATTATTTCTGTAGAGATTTTTGAACACAGATCAAATGCTAATATTCTGCACCGTTATATTTTTTGAACACATATCAAATGCTAATATTCTGCACCGTTATATCATTTCAAGTTTTCCTCTGTAATACTCATAATTAATACTCATTCATATGGTTTTTATACATAATACTCCTTTTTATGGTTTCGGCTTGCCCTGTTGAATACATCGAATGCATCTCTGCAGAGAGGTAAGACACCTCCCAAACAAGTTTCCTGAATATGACACTCTGTTGCATATTGACGTTTGACAGAGCCATTTATCAAGGATATCTCGGACAACATGTTCAATCTGTGTTTACTCTACTCAGTATCTGCGTCCTTCGTCTCCCTGTCCCTATCTTTCTCTCTCACACTTACAGCCAATTTCGACCCTTTCGAGTTTTAAAGATGGGACATATATTTTTCTAAAGAAAAGCCTTATTGTGTCTTCATTATATGGCTGCACAATAACTAAACCATCCATCTCAGTCAGCTATGGATGTAGAATACACTGAATGCAGCTCTGCAGAAGATTGAGAACCCACTCACTAAGGAGTGTCCTGCATATGACACTAAACCATCTATCACAGTCAGTTGTGGATGTAGAATACACTGAATGCAGTTCTGCAGAAGATTAAGAACCCACTCACTAAGGAGTGTCCTAGATATGACACTAAACCATCCATCACAGTCAGTTGTGGCTGTATAATACACTGAATGTAGCTCCGCAGAAGATTAAGAACCCACTCACTAAGGAGTGTCCTGCATATGACACTAAACCATCCATCACAGTCAGTTGTGGATGTAGAATACACTGAATGCAGTTCTGGAGAAGATTAAGAACCCACTCACTAAGGAGTGTCCTAGATATGACACTAAACCATCCATCACAGTCAGTTGTGGCTGTAGAATACACTGAATGCAGCTCTGCAGAAGATTAAGAACCCACTCACTAAAGAATGTCCTGCATATGACACTAAACCATCCATCACAGTCAGTTGTAGATGTAGAATACACTGAATGCAGTTCTGCAGAAGATTAAGATTCCACTCACTAAGGAGTGTCCTAGATATGACACTAAACCATCCATCACAGTCAGTTGTGGCTGTAGAATACACTGAATACAGCTCTACAGAAGATTAAGAACCCACTCACTAAGGAGAGTCCTGGATATGACACTAAACCATCCATCACAGTCAGTTGTGGATGCAGAATACACCGAATGTATCTTTGCAGAGGAGTAAGACACCCCCCCACTAACGAGTGTCCTGAATTTGAAACTAAACCATCCAACTCAGTCGGCTGTGGGTGTAGAATACAACGAATGTATCTTTGCAGAAGAATAAGTCACCCTCTACAAACGAGTGTCCTGCATATGGCACTTAACCATCCACCCTATTTAGCTGTGGATGAAGAATACACCAACTGTATCTTTGTTCTGTGGAAGTCCCCGCACCAAACGAATATCCAAGATATGACTCTAAACAATCTGATGGAAAGGTCCCAGTCTCGGAGATAGGGAGAATGTGGAGTACTCCTTCATTGCATTGGTCCCAAGTCCACTTTGACCCGGAGTGGTTGCACCTGACAGTGTCCTATGTATTTGTCAAATAGAACTGTTTGACATTTAAACTGCGTGCAAACAAATGACTTGTATTAGATTGAATTGTTAGAAACAAAATGGTTTGACCATTAACTGAGCCTGAACAAAAACTGTCAAATTGAATTGTTATTGATACATTGTAATAATTGGAACCATTTAATTATGAGCTAATGAATGATTGGTTTTTAATAGAATAATTCGTGTTAAATAACAATACTTGTAATGACTTAACTGTGTGCAAATAATTAATAATGAATAGAATTATTTGTGGTAGATTGTAATAATTGGAACCATTTAACTATTTAGAAACAACAGCAATACTAGTATGCCAAGAAATTAGTTTTAACAAATTAAAAAATGAAATTACCAACAAACTCTGTGTGAAAAACAGATGACTATTGTTAAATTTTGATTGTTATACAGCAATACTAGAGACCATTCAACTACGTGCAAAAAAAGAGCCCGGGCTCGTTTAAAATGTTCCCTATAAAATGTGTTTACAAATCATATATATTTAATATATACACAAACAGGATTTGGCATCAAATAAATGATAATGGATGATATGTTATAAACCCAACCAAACCAAAGCAAATTATTCTAATTCTATTATAACTGGTGGTTTTATATTATATTATATTACTACAAGTGGTACTAATATTATATTACATTATATTTTTACCGGTGCAATGGCCTAATGAATAGAGTGTTTGCCTATAATTCGGGAGACCGGGGTTCAATCCCTGATTAAGTCATACCAAAGACTTTAAAAATCGTACTTGTCTTGCTAAACATTCAACTTATAAGGTACGTATCAAGGGTAAAATTGAGAAATACAGCAAAAGGAGTAACACCCTCCCCTACACCTCGGTGTAGTAGCTATTGAAAAGGGAGCCTTCGGGTCACCTTCGCCTGGGGTCTCTAACTTTATTTACTATATATATTATATCATATATTAACTAGTGCTTCTATTATATTATAATATAACTTGTGGTACTAATATAGCGATTGTAATCCCCACCTCAAACAGTAGAAACAAATATCTCTATGCAAATGTTCATAAAAGCTCATAAAATTATACGAAATGGACCATGTTAAACTGTTTTAGAAAATACTAAGCGCATCCACTCCCAGACAAGAGTAAAAAAAAATGGTTAGTAATATATTGTCTTTTAAAAATGCATGAATGATTTTATTTATTTTTTTCTTGGTAAAATCACTGCTGTATACTATCTGTGTCTTAAATGCAAAGACAATTTTACAGTAATTCCAAATTAAAATTGAAGCTGGCCAAAAGAAGCTAACACTATTGGACGTTAACTAAGGTTTTTAGTTCAAATAATATAAAATAGAATGCTTATTAGGATACTAAGAAGCATTAATAACTACTATTATGAATATAAAAAAAATAATGGATTTTAACTAAGTCAAAACTTAATGATAATAAAAAAATATTTTCGAAAGCCATGGGAAGCAGCATGGTGGACGCAAAGGCAAGCAGATAAACCCTCTAACGGCTCAATACCTAACCAGGTCCTGGGTGTATGAATCCTACGGTTAAACAGCCAGGATCGAATAGTTCGATCGGGGAACTACTGCTGCTCATCTATAAGAGTGGCTTCTGTTGAGGAGAACAAAAACAGCCTTCGAAAGATCACCATGACCGACATCCAAACCACCAGTTCAAACCGCGTCGCTGTTTGCACGGGTAAAAAAAGGGGCGTGTCCTGCGGAGATTGGAGCCCCGGCCTCTGTGTTCGAAATATCCGCCATAGAGCTCAAACGAAAATTACTGAAATGCAAACGCACAATACAAATAGCGACATTCAACGTTACAACTTTAAATAGAATAGGACAACTACTGGAGCTGACTTCATCGGCCATAGATCATAACATAAACATAATATGCATTCAAGAATACAGATACACATCTAGCGAGGATATTAAATATCACGATATTGGCAATGGATAAACGCTAGCCACAGCATCTGCATGGAAAAACTTTGTCAATGCCACGATAGATGTAGGTATGCTTATAGGACCATGAGCCCTATAATCACTAAATAGCATATAGAAAATACAACCGAGAATGATGGTAGCTACTTTTGATGGCTACCCCAGCGCAACAATTATTTCCTGCTTACCAATCTTAGTGAAGAAACTGAACTCATCGACTTCTATGATGAGCTATCATTCCTTGTTCGTAGCATCTCAAAACACAACGTTCTCGTCATTGGCAGAGACATGAATGCCCAAATTGGTAAAAACGGAAACCACAAATTCAGCCAACACAACTCGTCAGACAGAAATAGAGAACATCTAACAGATTTCACGTTAGAAAATAGATTAACATGCCTCAATATAAACTTTCAGAAAAGGGAGGGAAAACTATGGACCTATACACAAACAATACTAAAGCACAAATAGACTACGTTTTTATTAATAAGAAATGGAATAATAGCGCATTGAATTGCGAGACATATTCCTCTTTCGAAGGTGTGTCTTCCGATCACCGAATTATCACAGCAAAGATACATACGACTGAGCCGACGAAAGAATTCAACCCGAACAACAACCACTGTACACTATGACTGATCCCTGCTTAATAACATGAATATTAGAGATAAATATCCGTTAGCACTAAGAAACAAATTCGATGCACTACAGGAAAAGATAGAAACACATACTCGGAATGACGAATATGAGAATTTCTTCAATGACCACTGAGAAGTGGCAGCGGAATGCATACCAACTAAACAAAGAACTAACCATAGAATCCCATGGGAGACATTAGCAGTTAGGGAAAAGTGTGCTGACGAGAAAACTGCCTCCAAATGCAATAAGAACCTAACCAATACTAATGCCCCGAAACTTAAAAAGGCACAAAATGAATTAGCTGAAAGAACAAAAGGCACAAAATGAATTAGTTGAAAGAACAAACAAAATGAATTAGCTGAAAGAACAAACAGAATACATACAAATCAGACCGATAAGATTAGAGACTCGGTTGAAGATAGACAATCTAGGATAGCATGGCAAACGGTAAATGAAGTGTGCAGAAGGAAGAGCACAGCGAAAGCTGAACTGAAAGCTACCAGCCAACAAGAACGAATACACCTCTGGAAACAGTATTTCAAGAATTTACTCGGAAACCCTCCTAAAGTTACACATGAACCAATCCCGAGAATTATAAGTAAACAATTAGACATCAAACTAGGACTGTTTACGCAAGAACTCGTCTAGTTACTAAGAAAAATTAAAAATAGAAAAGCAGCAGGGCTTGGAAGAGGTATGGAAGACCAGGTAATTCGAGGACATACTGCGCCGACACTGAAATGCCGCATATAATCAAAACCGAATAGACAGATGGACGAAGAGATGCATCCTACCCTTCCCTAAAAAAGTAACCTCGAATTAGCCAAGAACTACCGAGGTATAACCCTTTCATCCATAGCGGCCAAGATATACAATGCTGTACTACGCAACCGCATAGAATCCAAAATTGAGAACATATTTATGAAGAACCAAAATGGCTTCCGGAGGAATAGATCCATGACGTCACAAATGTTGACTATCAGGCAAATTCTTGAAGGTGTGCTTGCAAAAAAACATAGAGTCAGCAATATTATTTGTCAACTATACCAAGGCCTTTGACTCCATCAGAGGGGAAAGACGGAGCAAATTCTACACACTCGCCTACTGCCTACCAAAAGAAACTGTCGCAGCCATACTGATGCTATGCAAAAATGCAAAAGTAAAAGTCGGTTCCCCGTATAGAAACACAGACTACTTCGACATTGTAGCAGGTGTACTGCAAGGAGACACATTAGCCCCATACTTCTTCATCATCTGTTTAGACTACTTACTTAGAACATCTATTGAAAAAAAAAATGAAAGAAAACGGTTTCAAGCTAACAAAGGAAAGAAACAGGAGGTACTCTGCTAAAACAATTACCAACGCCGACTACGCCGATGACATAGCGCATCTGGCGAATGCATACTCACAAGCCGAAAACCTGCTACATAGTCTGGAACGAGTAGCTGCAGGCATAGGCCTCCACGTTAATTCACACAAGACGGAATATATGTGCTTTAATCAAAGAGGTGACATCTCCACACTAAACTGTGGCTCTCTGAAACTAGTTGACAAGTTGAGCAACCTAGTAAGCAGTATCTCATCAACTGAGACAGACATCAACACGTGACTACCAAAGGCATCGACAGCTATCGATAGCCTATCGGTCATATAGAAGTCAGACCTGACCGATAAAATAAAACGCAGTTTCTTCCAATTGACGGTCGAGCTGATACTGCTGTATGGATGCACTACGAAGACACTAACTAAACATATGGAGAAAAAGCTTGACGGCAACAACACAAGAATGCCGCGAGCAATATTGAACAAGTCATGGAGACAGTACCAAACAAAGCAGCAGCTTTACGGCCACCTACCGCACATCACGAAAACTATCAAAGTTAGATAAACCAGACATGCGGGACACGGCTGGAGAAGTAAGGACGAACTCATAAGTGATGTACTCCTATGGACCCCTTCACATGGTCGAGAAAGCCAGGAGTACCAACTAGAAGTTACATACAGTAACTATGTGCCGATACAGGGTGTAGCCCTGTTGACTTGCCAGAAGCAGTGGACGATAAGGAGGGGTGACGAGAGAGGGTCAGGGATATCCGTGCTGATGGCGTGACATGATGATGATGAATGGCAGCCAATATTATAAAATAAAGGACGTAAAGTCACTTTTATTAAAGTTTGTCGTAATCATTGATATTTAAAGACATTTAGATTTATTTTTTATATCTAAAAGACATTTTAATGGAAAAGAAATTTAAATCTAATATAATTTATCGTAATGAACTAACATGTTATTGAATCTCAGCACAACAATAAAACTCAACATGAAGTAGATTCTCCCGAGCAACACCGGGTATCCTTGCTAGCTATATTTAAAAGACGTTTTCTTTTGTTTTTATCTTTTATTTTTTGCAGGTTTCTGACTTATTTACTCTAAAATGTTTTTGGGTTTCTTTTTTGCGGAGTTCTCAGCAATCTTTGAAAACCCCTTAAAATACTTCTCAGTTTAGTCAAACAGAATCTTTATCCTTTTCATTTATCTTGTAAAGTATACCTCTGCTATAAAATAGTCTATCCAAAAACCAAAGTTGTAATATAATGGCCGAGGGATTTCGTTTTATATATCTTGCCTTCGGGTTTAGTTAGGCTGAGAACCTTTTGGCTCAGCACATGGGTTAGTTAGGTGCAAACTTGAGCACAGGTGTTGACGTGCGTGCGGGGAGGATGTGTCGTTCACAGATGTCAAAATAAAAATCCCTTGAAGATGTGAATGACGTTATGCACCGGAAGCGTGCGTGGAGGATTTTGAGAAATTTGAAAGAGTCAGTTAGTTGAGTTCCTGGCTCGGGAGAAGATGGTTGACTTTCGCTTACTCGCCGTGGCCTTGTGGCGGGTGCCACACATGATGGGGGGGGCAGATAGAAAAGTCATCATACAAAGATTGCGCATCTCTCTTCCTTATGTCGAAACCTTTAACTCAAAGGTAATAAAAGGTTTTGTACCTGAACTAAGAAGTCGTAAATGTTTTTCGTGTTTCGGGATTCCTATTTTCTATGTATATATGTTACGAACATTCTATGTACGTTTCACATATCCGTATATGGCTCTGCTACAAAGTTAAAACTTTCGTTCCGTAATTTCTCAAAGAATGTGTTTAGTTCACAATTGTTTTTGTCTGAGAAGACTTTGGTCTTATTCTTTACTAGGGAGGCATCAGTATCTTTTTTTTTTATTTTTGAATATTTCTATTAGTCTAAATTTTCTTTCAAATTCTTTGAGGTCTTTTTAAAATACTCCTATGTTACTTCTTGGAGTGGGTCAAAAATCAAGACCTAGTTTGAGTAAATTTATTTCAATCATAGCAAAATCAATACTTAACGAATTGTGTTGTGTTTAGATTTATTATAGCAATTACCATTATGGGGCTGTAAGCATTAACATTTCGAAGGCGTTTATTAATTCATAAGTCATCACAAAACCTTGCGTATGTTTTTTGCGGCAATAAAATGTGGGATAGATCAATTTGTTCTTAATTTTCTTCGTGTAAATTAATGCGACCACCACCACGACGAATTTTCAGTTCGTAATAATAACATAAAAAGGAAACATTTTTCATCTTCATCTTCCATTTCATATTGTGATTACAAAGAGAAAATGCTGGTACCTTAATAGGTTCATTGCCTCATGATAGAAATTCAGACGGTAAGTGTGTCAAAACATGGACATTAATCTACACAAGGAAAAAGAAAAAGAAGAAGAAAAAGAGAAAGAAGAAAAAGAAGAAGGAAGTCAACCGCAGTAGAAGATGATGATGTTGATGATGATGAAAGGGAGGTAAGCTTGAAAATGGTTGATCGGTGCAATTAAAAACTGATAATCGGCAGCATCAGTAAAAGAAGAAGAAGAAGAACAACAACAACAACAGCAACAACAACAACATGAGAAATAAGTAAATATTGTTACTTGTGAGTGAAGAAGAAGAAGAAGAAGAAGAAGAACAACAACAACAACAACAACAACACTACCACCACCATCAATAACAACACTACCACCACCAACATGAGAAAAAAGTAGTGTTACTTCTTGCAAGTGAAGAAGAAGAAGAGCAACAACAACAACAACACTACCACCACCTCCAAAAACAACACTACAATCACTACGACCAACAACAACACCACCAACACCAACATGAGAAAAAAATAGTGTTACTTACATGTAAAGAAGAAGAAGAAGAAGAAGAAGAAGAAGAAGAAGAAGAAGAAGCCTGAAATAGATAGAAGAACAATAAGATATGGTTGAGGAAAAAAAGACGAACTTTTAAAATAATATTCTTGGAAATAGCTTGCGGTGATGAATCCATGGAACAATAGTCAGTGATTAATAGGTTTCAAGAACACCTTGTGTCTGAACTGAAACTGACATATTCGAGGCCACAAACTATTTCTCTAAATCAGAATACAACAGCCAACCAGCAGTGAAGCTCCTTTAAAACGAGTCGAGAGATAATGGAAGGTCCGTGAAAAAAAAAAAAGAAGAAAATTCTGACTCTTACTTTCATTTTTAGAAAAAGTTTTCTTTTTTTTTAAATTGAGAACGAAACTCGTTTTTGACCCAATCATATCACCAGTCATCAGGGTTTTTTATTTTAATTATTGTTTAGTCTTTTTTTTTTTCGTGTTTTGAAAAAGAAATTTCTGATTTAAATATTTTTCTGTCCTTAACAATAAATACTGATTCAGTCTGCCCCGGTTTCGAACTTGCGTTTGGTTCGCCATCTTTTTATTTCCCGGAGGAGGTAATCATGTGATGTTAGAAACACAGAAATCTATATAGTCATCTTTTTGTTAAAAGAAAATGAAAGAGAAAAATACAAAAATTATAAATAGGGCAGTAATTCCACGCCTCATACATGGTAAAAAGTTGACAAGTTCGTCTGCATAGAAAACTATATTTATATATATGTGTGTGTGTGTGTGTGTGTGTGTGTGTGTGTGTGTGTGTGTGTGTGTGTTGGTCCAATGAGAGAAAAGTAAATATTTTTAAATGAATAGGTCCGCAAATGAATTAGAATTTGGTACTGTAGGTTTTTTTTATTATAGAAGCAAAAATCATTGGCGAATAAATTCATTTTAATATATATATATATATATATATATATATATGCATAAATATATATATATATATATATAGAGAGAGAGAGAGAGAGAGAGGATGTTTTAAAATAGAAGCAATCTATTAATATGATAATGATTTATTACTGAGACAAGCGCAGTGGCGGCCATTTGGAATAAGTCTTGTAAAAAAAACATCGGATGAGCTAGAGATATCAAATCAATGTTTTTTTTTCTATTGCTATTTGAAATAAATAAGTCCAATCGTTTGAGAATACACCACCTGAATCTCTGCAGATGGGTAAGTCCACCCTAAATGAGTGTTCTGAATATGAATTTAAACCGTCAGATGGTGAGGCTCCAGTCTTGAAGATTTGGGGAATGTGGAGTACCCATTCATTGCCTTTGCTCCCAGTTCCACTCTAAGCGGAGTGCTAGCACCTGATGGGGGTCCTATGTAAGGGTAAAAAAAACAATCTATGAGTGCAAACAAATGACTCATGTTAAATTGTGATTTTTACATAGCAATAATTGAAACCATGTAAACAATGTGTGCAAAAAAGAGCTCAGGCTTTTATATGAATGCTATCTGCAAAATGTGTTTACAAATCATAAATATATTTAATATATATTGTCAACCAAAGACAGGCTGTTTTGTTGTATCACAACTCTGCAGTGTGGCTAGACACGTGGGACGCTTGAAGCTGGGATCGAAATATACCCATCTTTATGTTAGACTTAGTAAATATATGTGTAAACAGGATTTGGCATTAAATAACTAACAATTGTTGATATGCTATAAAACCAAACCAAACCAAACCATATGAATGAATGTATCTTTTAATTATATATTTATGAGATTTCGTTTTTTGGTTACTGATATGTTGTAATTGTTTTGTTTTGTTTTTTTCATTTTTGGTTTTGAAGAAATATATTTATGAATATATAAAGGACGAGAATATGAAAATCAGACCGACACGATAATTTCACATACTGTCTTCCTTTTTCTGATACTGTCGGATTTCATTCCAAAACTCATTCAAGAAAAATCCGTTGAAGGAAAGACAAGACAGAATGAAAGTTGCAAAACAAGAAAGGAAAAAATGAATACAAGATAGATAGATAGATAGATAGATAGATAATGAAATTATTAGAAATAAAAGAAAAAGAGTTTGAAAAAGATTAAAATAGAAGTAGGAATTGGTCGAGTAAAAAGGGAATGAAAGTCTATGAAAAGAAAGAAAGAAAGAAAGAAAGAAAGAAAGAATCTTAGAAAACTAAACTGGAAATATAAATTGGGAGAATAAATAGTATAGGAATTTCTATAAAAAGAAAGAAGTTGAAAATTTTTAAAAGTATAAGAAAGAAAGAAAGAAAGAAAGAAAGATTAAAAGTAAATAATGAATTGGAAGAGTAAAAAAATGTATCAAAGAAAGAAAGAA